>JAAALK010000288.1:62888291-63233287 GCA_019279435.1 Zizania palustris | reverse complement strand
CAATTATGCTTTTCCGCAAAATTAGCCACTATCTCCCTTGTTATTACTCTGCATTATATTTGCATACGGTGGATTGCTGAGTCCGTATGTACTCACCCCCGTTGACTTACACCACCAGAGCCCGTGTACTACGAGGAGGATAAAGGTCTGGAGTAGCGACCCAGTCAAGGTAAGACTGGAAGGAGGCGTTCATCTAGGACCCTTTGTTTATTAGTTTCTCTTCATCTTTATTCACTTTTGTACTAATGCGGTCTACAAACCGTGAATGATTGCTCGTATTGTACGTGGTCGCATGATGAATGTATTGTTTTTATTGATTTTCTATGGAATTTCAATAAAAGTTCTGATTTATTAAATCGGGGCGTGACATGATCCTTGGGGGCTACGTCAAGACATGCGCAGGCTTCATCAAACGCGACCTCGTCACCCCCGACCTTGCTCAGGTCCAGGTAACACCTGTATCGCCTCATTTATCTTCTTTAGAAATTGAGCAGAAAATAGCCGCATCAGTAGATCAAGCCGTTAGCGCTTCGCTAGCCAACCGTTTAGATTCGGCAGTCACCTCCCAAGTAGAGGCGACTCTTAGAAGGTTCGGCTTTACTGAGGCCGTACCCCCGGTTCCTATTGCTAGCGCGCCTCCGACAAACCACATGTATAGTAGGACTAACAACAGCACTAGCACAATCACATCTCCGGCTTCAACACTTATGGCCGAGACCAATCATTACACCTACGGCCAAAGTAATACTGCATACCATCCACCGCCACCTGCGCCAATACCCGCGCTACCCGCACCACACGCGCAAACGCCCAGACACGAGCACGTTGTACAAATAGCGCGTACGGAAGATGCCCATGGCCGACACGCCGATATCCCGCCACGTGTCGCGCCCTCGCATGAGAGGCGCGCACAGGCAACATACCAAGATGATATAGAGGAGGGGGTCCGCGCACTATTTAGGGAGTGTGCTGGCTTCGTGCCCAAGGGACGGGTTAGGGTTTACCGTAAACCATACCCCGACCATCTTGATACGGTACCCTACCCTCGCGGCTATAGGATCCCGGAATTCACTAAGTTCGATGGTGAGGGTAGCAAGACCACACTAGAGCACGTTAGTTAGTTTTTGGCGTAGTGTGGAGAGGTTAGCGGGATAGATGCTCTAAAGGTTAGACTATTTTCTCTCTCGCTATCCTGCACTGCTTTCACTTGGTTTTCGAAGCTCCCGCCGAACTCCATCCACACATGGGACGATTTATAGCGGAAATTCCACGATTATTTTTATACAGGCGAAACAGAGATTAGGCTTTCGCATTTGACATCGGTTAAGCAGAAATCTAGTGAGAGCGCCTCTGAGTACATCAAGCGTTTTAGGGATACTAGAAACCGATGTTTTAGCCTTAATATTTCAGAAAGGGACTTGGTGGAATTAGCTTTTAACGGGTTGCGTTCCGAAATTAAAGAAAGGTTAGATAACCAAAACTTTTTAGAAGTTAGCCAAGTTCTGCAGCAGGCTCTGGTCCAAGAAGGCCGAGCCAAAGATAAGAAATTTATTAAGACCTTTAGTAAGCCTAGGGCCAAGATCCACATCATGGAACGCTCTGATGAGGAGGAGTCAGAGGAGGAGGATTCGGCCGACATGTACGTGGTCGAATGGGTTTGAAGCACTAAAAATAAACCTGTCACTTGCTCCGAGTTATGACCATCCCCCACAAAAAGTCAGCTTCTCAGGTTACCTAAGGGTCAAGTCATCCCACTTGCTGATGAGTTAAAGAAGCATCCATATTGTAAGTGGCATGATTCACATTCGCATAATACTAATGATTGCAATATTTTTCGACGGCAGATACAATCGGCCATAGAAGAAGGACAATTGAAGATAGACCATGATCCAAAGATGAAGCTAGATAAAGATCCTTTTCCAGTCAACGCCGTTGACCTTGGCGAAAAGAAGGTGTTGATTTGGCCAGAACGGGTCGAGTCTGCTAAAGGGAAGGATGTAATTGTCGGAGAACCACGCACTCGCACACTCGTGCCAAAGAACCCCGAGGTAGGAGTGTGGAAACAGAACGTTAATACCCCTTCGGCTAAGGCTCGCAAGAGGCCGAAGGTGACATATGATGTGCTGTTGAGCAAGCATCAGAGAAGGGCCCAGGAAGCAGGACCGCACGCTAAGCTAAAGCAGCCAAAGGGGCTAAGACCTTTGAAGGGCGGCTTCGGGCCGAAGCCGGTGAACCCTCCACACGAAGGCTTCGGGGCACGGTGGCCTGATGCTCCGCACGGTGGTTCTGAGCCACAATGGCCGAACCCCCCGTACAACAGCTTCGAACCCCAGTGGTCGGGTCCCCTACACAACAACTTTGGACCCCAATGGCCGAACCCCGCACCGCATTGGACTTCTTCAATGGGGGGCTTTGGCCCGCTGCTGGCCGAGCATACCTCCGGCCTGGCAGGACCCTTCGCTGGTGTGGTCTGAGACACCTTCAACTTGGCCGAACCCCCCTCTGTGCGACAGGATTGGCTCACAGTGGGCGAGGCCACTAGAGCTGCCGATGCCTCCGTCGTATGACTGGGCGGGGACCCGGTGGGCTCCGTACGTATCCGGGTCAGGGTACCCTCCACAACTTAACACTATGCCCTTTTTTCCTTCGGAGTATTATGGATGGCAGCGGTAGACAAATGCAGCGGAGGGGGGTATCATCCACAGACTGTCCGTGGTGCCTCTGAATCGGACCACGCAGAGTGAAGCCGAGGGGTGCGAGCACGCGGAGGCCGAAGTCAGAGAGTCTGAAGCTATAACCATCAGAGTCGGGTCTCAAGAAGTCCCAATCCCAAAGGCTTTGTCACCGAGGTCTGACGGAGGTAAGTCCCATGCTTCGGCCGAGCCCTACGCCGAAGCCTGGTTCGATCAGCTGAATGAGGCCTGCCCGTCTGACGGGGTTCGCAGCGAAGCACCCTCGGACACAGGGTGCACAAGGCCGAAGGGCACGGTGCCACTTTGGCCAAAATTAATGGGAGCCGAATAGTAGCTCCAGGCACCAAGCCACAGCCATCTTGGGCTCCTCCAGGCATGTCCAAATTGCAGAAGAGACGCCTACAAAGGCCGCGGGCATAGGAGATGCGCGAGAAGAAAGTTGAGGCTGAGCGCGACGCTATCTCCGAAGAGATCCGCCCTCAGCCGGCTACAAAACAGGTATGGAGGGAGAAGCCGGTTGAGATAACCAACCCGGCTCCTAGTCCAAGTGACGACGATGACATGCTCGACGACGATTACTCGCTCGTCTCTGAGGGACCCGCACCCCAGGTGATGGACATCAACATTGTCACGCTGCCAATCGAGTTCGCCCTGCCACAGGACGAGGCCGAGGTCGCTCAATTGAACCTCGGTCCGCTGCAACGCCATCTTTGAGAATCCCGAGGACTCGGCTCGCCATCTGAAGCCCCTCTATGTCAGGGGTCACATCGATGGGAAGCCGATTTCCCAGATGCTCGTCGATGGCGGCGCCACTGTTAACCTAATGCCTTATTCATTGTTGAAGAAACTTGGCAGGGGCGAAGAAGACCTGAAGAAGACTAACTTGATGCTCAACGACTTCAACGCGAGAGCTCTGAGGCCAAGGGAGTACTCTTTATGGAGTTGACGGTGGGCAACAAGACGTTGCCAACTAGCGTTTTTCGTCGTCGACGTACAAGGTAACTATAGCGTGCTACTCGGGCGTGACTGGATTCACGCAAACTGTTGCGTTCCCTCTACCCTACACCAGTGCTTGATACAGTGGGACGGCGATGAGGTGGAGGTCATCCCCGCGGATACTTCGGCCCAAGTAGCTTTGGCCGATGTGTCGGTTGACACCGTCCATAACAAAGTAGAGTGTCTATCAGGAAGAGATCTTTCGGACTATGATTTTGTTAGTGATGAGGACATCACTTCACATGATACACACATGGAGCCTCCACCTACAATTCAATTACTAGGACCAATCACACGCGCCCGTGCCCGTCGCTTGAACCTTGAGGTTAATTCTTTCCTTAGCAACTATGTTAATATTTGTTTGGATGGGATGCTACTGAATACTAGTGATATTTTGTTGCTTAGGAACATGGGAGATGGAATAGAAAAGTTGGAGTTGAAGACGGAGTCGCACGGATGTTTTGAAGTCAAGATTTCGCTGGTTCGGACTACATCGACCACCATGCACCAAAATGGGCATAACTTCCTCATACGAAGTCTGATTGGTGCGTTCTTTGACGTTTTGGAAAGCTGAGGAGAAGACGGATCGTTTGCCGTTGGTTTCACCTCATTTGGAGTCTCGAGTCGTCCTGTGTATTTAAAACAGTCCTGCGTGACAGAACTGGGCCGTGTTGGGCCATAGTCTGAGTCTGTTCACCTTCTACTAAGTCTGTTCGCCTTCCACAGGCTGCCCACGCCCTATATAACTCACTCCAGCCACCTTTAGGGTTAGGTTTTGCTTTGTTTGCATCTACACTTGTGTGTTTAGATCCCGCCTCTTGCACCGGACTGATTGGCTGCTGCATTGGCATTTGCGAAACCTCACCTTATCATCGTTTGTCTGTGATTTGGCATTCGATTTGTATCCTTCCTGTTCTTGCTTGTGTTCTTGGGTTTGCTTGCAGGAATTAGCCTTCGTGGCGAGGTCAATCGCGTTCTGCGTGGTTGATAACCAACGGAGACAGTGGTGTAACGATTGCAAGGTTTTGATCCGCCGGACCGGAGCCTTGGATCGCCAACGTCGAGATTCTCCACCAACCCAAGTTATCCTTTACCTAGCGGAAGATCGGGACCAGTCCCCCATCAGTTAGCGTGTCTGGAGGACGATTTGTACCAGTGTCTGTAAAGCCGGCTGGAGTAGCACAGCTATTTTTTTATTAATAGTCATGTCTAGCAAGGATAATTTAGATTGGTTAAAGTCTCGGGTGGAGCAATATCGGTCTAATAAAGATGGTATCGCCGAAGCCATCAAGGACTTTAGCGAAGTAGAAAAATTAGGGCAAGGTTTTGCGTTGGCCGACCCCTTGGAGGAGGTCGACATAGGAGATGGTAGCATCCCAAGGCCGACTTTTGTAAACCAAAATTTACAGCCCGATGAAAAGGTTGAAGTAATAAAGTTACTTCGGTCGTATGTCGATTGTTTCACATGGGAGTATAGCGAGATGCTAGGGCTAAGCCGTGAGCTCGTAGAGCATCGGCTGCCCATCAAGTCCAGATTTAGGCCTTATAAGCAGCCTCCCCGTCCCTTTAATTCGGTCGTTTATGACCGAGTTAAAGAAGAAGTGGAACGACTACTCAAGGCTGAATTTATTAGGCCATGCAGGTACGTGGAATGGGTTGCTAACATTGTGCTTGTAGAGAAGAAAGGGAGTGGCAAGATACGGGTATGCATTGACTTTAGGGATCTGAACAGAGCCACTCCAAAAGACGAGTATCTGATGCCGATAGCCGACATGCTAATCAACGATGCCTCGGGACATAAGGTACTAAGTTTTCTTGATGGCAATGCTGGTTATAATCAGATATTTATGGCCGAAGAGGACGTCTATAAGACTACCTTTTGATGCCCTGGGTTTGTCGGTTTGTTCGAATGGGTCGTCATGACTTTTGGTTTGAAAAATGTCGGCGCCACGTATCAGCGTGCTATGAACTTGATCTTTCATGACTTGTTGGGAGTCATGTTAGAAGTTTGAATCGATGACGTTGTGGTCAAATCGGACGCTATGGGAAACCATTTAGCTGATTTGAAGGTTGCTTTCGATAGGATGAGACAGTATGGGTTGAAAATGAACCCGATCAAGTGTGCTTTTGGTGTGTCGGCAGGTAAGTTCTTAGGTTTCATGATTCATGAGAGAGACATAGAAATTTATCCTAAGAGACTTGAAAAGATTAGAAACGTTGCAGCGCCGACATGCAAGAAGGATGTGCAAAAGTTGCTAGGCAAGTTGAACTATTTGCGTCGCTTTATATCCAACTTGTCCGGCAAGATTGATGCCTTTGTCCCTATACTCCGGCTAAAAAACGAAGCCGAGTTCACTTGGGGGGCAAGCCAGCAAAGTGCTTTCGAAAAGATCAAGGAGTGCTTGTAATCACCGCCTGTGGTAAGAGCACCTAAAGTCGGGATTCCATTTCAGTTATACATCGCCGCTGAAGATGGCGTGATTGGAGCCGTGCTAACCCAGGAGGTAGAGGGAAAGGAGTACATCATAACATTCTTGAGCCGCCGCCTGCTAGACGCCGAGACCAGGTACGCGTTTGTGGAACGGCTATGTTTATCACTTTATTACGCGTGCACCAAGTTACGCCATTATCTTCTCCCCACCACATGTGTTGTCGTTTGCCAAACCGATGTTATAAAGCACATGTTACAGAAGCCGATTCTAAGTGGAAGAATCGTAAAATGGGCTTACACATTGATCGAATATGATTTGGCCTACGAGCCCCTAAGAGCAATGAAAGGCCAAGTCATAGCCGACTTTATATTTGATCATCACGTAGATGTTGGCTGGAGTGATGCTATTGCTCTAGTTGAGGTAGTACCATGGAAAATCTATTTTGATGGTTCGGCTTGCAAGAGTGGCCAAGGTATTGGAGTGGTTCTCATATCACCTAATGGTATGCGCTTTGAAACCTCGGCCCGACTAGAGTTTCCTTCCACTAATAATCAAGCCGAATACGAGGCTTTGTTGCTAGGTCTTGAACTACTAGAGTCTGTAGGCGCTAAACATGTTCACGCGTATGGAGATTCGTTATTAGTAGTACAACAAGTAGCTAGGAATGCTCAATGTTTTAATGGCTTGTTGAATAGCTACTTGGACAAATGCCTAGACATAGTTGCTACTTTTTATGATTTCAAAATATCTCACGTGTCAAGAGAAGCCAATTCAGTCGCCAATGATTTGGCTCAGCAAGCATCTGGCTACCAAGTCAGGAGAGGGAAATTTTATGTATTGGAGAATCCGGTGTTTAGCCCAACTACCAAAGCCAGTAAAGTTGGGCAGGCACACGCCTCGGGTCGAACCCCGGGGAAGGCCACCGCACGCCGAAGCCCCTGGATCAGAGTGCTCTGCCGATCAAAGGGTCTGGCATGCCGGAGCCCATGGTGCGAAGCCTCCCGGACCGATTACTTCACCAAATGGACCGAGGCCATACCTCTCAAGAACATGACTCACGATGAGGTACGTGATTTTATTTTAAAGCACATCATACATAGATTCGGCATCCCTCAAACTCTTACTACGGATCAAGGTAGTTCGTTTGTTTCTAAAGAAGTAAGGGACTTCGCCGAATACTATGGGATTAAGTTGATAAACTCTTCACCTTACTATGCTCAGGCCAATGGTCAGGCCGAGTCTAGTAATAAAACCGTGATTAAGCTTATTAAGAATAAAATTGAAGAGTTTCCTAAAAGGTGGTATGAAGTGCTTTCCGAGGCGTTGTGGGCTTGTAGGATTGCAAAGCACGGTGCCACCAAGGTCAGTCCATATGCGTTGGTATATGGACAAGAGGTCGTTCTGCCTGTAGAGGTAGATCTTGGCTCCTTAAGAATGTTAAAGCAACACGGCTTATCAGTCAATGAGTACGAAGCTCTTCTGAAGGATAATCTGGAGGAAGTGACCGATAAGAGACTAAGGGCTTTAGAAGCTATAGAAGTAGACAAGAAGAGAGTAGTTAAAGCCTACAATAAGAAGGTTAAACCAAAATCATTTCAAATAGGAGACTTGGTATGGAAAACAATTTTGCCTTTAGGCATGAAGAGTCCCAAATTTGGCAAATGGTCACCTAGTTGGGAAGGTCCTTTTAAGATAGCCGAAATCGCTCCCGGCAACGCATACGTGTTGGAATCCCTGCAGGGAGAGCGGTTTCAAAGAGCTTTGAATGGTAGATACTTGAAAAGGTATTTCCCAAGTGTGTGGCAAACATCATAAAAGTGTTGGAAAGCCGATATGGATGATATCGTCTTCAGCTCATTGTGCTTTTAGTTCACTAGTTCACTAAAAGGTAGGGGGCATGTGTTGATAGCAAAAAAATGGCAGTAATGGCTAGATTGTCAAAATATCAATTTTTGTCGATTTGGGCCGAAGGTACACATGTCTAGGGTCTGTCTTAAGCCCTACAGGGCCAAAGTCCATTGAGCTATGGGCTCCGAAAGCCTCTAGCCAGCCCATGGGCTTCAGCCAGGAAGCCTTCGGAGGCCCACGCTGCCGAAGCCTCGGAAGCCTTTGGAGGCCTACGCTGCTGAAGCTTCGGCCCGAGGAGCGAGCCTCGACGGGCCTGGCCGAAGCCCACGTTACCGAAGCTTCGGCCCGAGGCGCAGGCCTCGACGGGCCTAGCCAAAGCCCACCTCGGTAGAGATAGAGTTGAACGCGTTTCCAGCTCAATCTCTATCTCTATCTGGTCGGATTAATAGTAGATTAGATTGGAAGTTAACCCCCTATAAATAGAGAGGTATGGCCGGCGTGGAGAACCCCTAACTCAAACCAAACCAAAGCCCATGCTTTGATCGTATTTACTTTACCTTTATTTTCCTATACCTCTTCGTGGGTTTGCCTGGAAGCCCTCCGTCGGCCACTACGGAATAGTGGTAACCCTTGTTACTTCGCTTGTGAAGTATCCGTTAATCTACGTAATAGATTGCTATCACCTTGTTACTTCGCCTGTGAAGTATTCGCTAATCTGCGTAATAGATTGCTACCTTCGCTACTAGTGCAACACTTAGCAAAATTTGGTCCTCAGGCCCGATTGGTACTTCGAATCATCTCTGTTGCAGGTTCGCACGTTCGTAGCCACTTCGTCGGAGGAGTCCAGAGCTGAGAGATCAGTTTCGGAGGTCCCAGGACACCCCTCGGCAGGACTGCAGGCTCCGACAACAGGCTTCGCCAGCATACTTTGTCGCGGCAGGCTTTGACACGATCATACTCCGCACCGGACAAAGTTGCACTCGCGCGTGGCCTTCGTGTCACTATTTTGTAGTTTGCTGCATCGGAGATCTCACGCCGAACCCCGCTGTTTGGAGGTGATCGCCGCGTCCAGATCCGTTCGAAGTCCATCTTCGGCCGGATCAGTCCGAACGCCGAAGCACCCTTCGGCGGAGTACTTCACACCAGACGCCGAAGGTACCCTTCGGCGCACCCTCCGCACCAGACTTCGAACCAGGTGGGGCTCCGACTGGTTTGTTGACTTTATTCTGTTTAATCTATTTCTTTCGGCTAATTGGATTATTTTGTGTAATCTGGTTGCCTGGCGACTCCACCCCCCTTATCACTATTAAGGGTAGTCGGAACGCGACATCGGTGCCACGTCACGCTTAGGCTTGTCCCTAAGTATCCGTGCACTTTTGGATCATCGAACTGACCCAAGTGCGGGGGCACATTTCCGTGTCAACAGAAATATGCTTCCTGTGAAGCTTTTAGAGTAGGCCTGCATTTGCGACTCTGTCCCGAGCCGCATCAACCACAGATGATGCATACAACCCTCTTATCTATGACTTCGTATGAGCGAAGCGCTTGAAAAACTGCCGCAAAGTTTCTCCAGGTTGCTGCTTTACCTAAAAAAGACTTCCGGTGGACATAGGGGGCACAAATGTACCTTGGAAGTTGCTTACGAACTTCTTCCTTAATTGTTCCAAAGACTTAATTGATCCTGGTTTCAAAGACCAGAACCAATGCAGAGCAACTCCGTCGAGCGCAAGGGGGAAACACTTCGCCATTGTGTCTCGGACCCCTCCGCTAGCCTCGATTACTAAAGCATACGAGCGAGAAAATTCCCCTGGATCTTGTTCTCCGGAATAATTACAAAGCTTCAAAGTTCTAAACTTAGGGTCGAAGCGCACCTTCTGCAAGTCTAGGTGTAACGGAGAATCATCATCAAAAGGAGCATTCTCAATGCTTCTTAGAACCTCAGAAGCTTCGGGATAGGAGGCAAGATCTTCGTCTTGAGGCACCTCCGGAATAGCGGGGCTAGCTTGAGGATGAAGCATGTCCGCAGCTTCCTGTCTCCACCTTGTCACTTTGGCCTAAATATGGGCCATCTGGGTTGCCACATCATTAGGACTATCTTCATTTCTTCCGGAGGGGACCTCCAGGTCTTGGGAACTAAACAAGTCAGTTTGAAGCAAAGTCGGAGCCGTGGGAGAGGCTCCGTCGGTTCGAAGCATGGACGGAGTCCCAAGAGGGGCTTCGTATGTTCGAGGAAGAGTGTTTGTTTCTGGATTCTGAGGTGGGGGGATCACGGAGGGTCCTCCGACCTTGACAATGTTCAACGATTTCAACCCAGAGGTCCGAGAAGTCCTCCAGAGGGGACTAGTGCCTAGGCTCCGCTTAGGAAGCATGGCTCTAGGAAAGGATTGTAGAGAACGAAATTTTTGTACTAGGTTCCCCATGGACGGCGCCAACTGTTGGCATAAAAGATTACACTAACAGATTTAGAAAACTAAGTATCTGACAAACGAAGTGTTTGTTTGAGTAAACTACTCCAAGCATTCGAGATGGATAATAGCTTGAGATAGTTCAAAGTGTGTATTCAATATCTGAGTATCTGATGCCCTTTATAGAGTGAAGAGGGGTATTTATAGACCGAATACATGGGAAAAGACTTCTTTAACCTCTAATTACAACCGACTAAGAAGATACTATTTAGTATTCTTCGTAGGGGTAAAAGAGTAAAAAGCTAATATAATTAGAGAGAAGATAAATCTTCTATTCTTGCTAGCAACTCCCCTTCAGGTGAAGAGGCTTCAGGAGGCCTTGTTATACTGAAGCTTTGACAGAGGTCTCTTCTATTTAAGGATCCGAACCGACGGAGCCTCATTACCTGTAAGGTCTTCGGAGAATAGAGTCCCCGACTTCGTTTCTTCTACTGGTGTTAACTTGAAAGTACTTGGACTGTCGAAGATGACATATTTTCCCCCAACAATGTTATATCACAAACTATTTGAATTCAGTTTCTATTGATTCTTATGAAATCCTGATTCTCTGAACATTGTCGGTGTTTCAACTGTCGACATTTCTCTGTCGACCATTGAGTTTCCAAAATAAACTCTGAATTTCGGAGTTTCAATTGCCGATAGTGTGAATCGACCGATCAAACTCCAATTTAGACGAAATATTTTTTTCACGTTGAATTATGTTCTGGTTTGTTCAATAAGTCACAAAATAGATTCTGAAAAGTTGGAGAGGCTTTGGGGTGTTTAGATAAGGCCATCAATATTTGCAAGAATTTGTCAAGGCGCCTATTCACACCTCTCTAGTCACCAATCTGATCCCACATTCTCCACCGGAGTGGGAGCTCCGAAGACTTTTTCGACGATGCGGACTGTAGGACCGAGAGTAGCGACTAGAGGGGGGTGAATAGGCGCCTAAAAAATTCTTTCGAATCAATGGCCTTCTCCCAACACCCAATGCACCTCAACAGACAATTAGCGGAACCCAAAACAAATCACAAGGTTTAAAATAATCTAGCCTAAAAACGACCGGTGTCCTAATCGAAAAGAAACCAATGAAGTGCTTAAAGGCAAATTAAAATAGCTCACATCGCAAATGTCATCTTCACAAAAACTTCACCAAATCAGAGATAATCAATCAATTGCATATAGATAATTTCCAAATCATATGTGGTTCATTAATATGATCAAACACAATTTTTAAAGCATTTAAATGACAAAATAAATGCAGAAAATAAATAGTGCTATCAAATATAACAATGAATATTCATGATGTAATCTAAGATAAAGTGCTAGAATCAAATGAAGAAATCACACAATATTCAGAGATAATATCTATTAGTGCACGCAAAACGAGGAGTAGACTATTACTGTTTCTTGGCTATCTCATGTGCATTCTACAGAACACCTGGCCCGCATCCCTTCTACTACTTCACAACACTGCAGCCTCCCACATCCAGTGCATCGTGCCGAGCGGCCCCCTGGCCAGTCCTACACTGCCTTACGCCTGGTACTGCTCCTTCGAGCCTGAAGCACCGACACCAGGAACAACGCCTCCACTGTGAACTGCACGAATAGGTCTGGAGCCCGTTCACTCCGAGCGCGCTGCCATGTTCATGTGCATTGCTCCCTCATTGTGCAGGAGACGTAGCCGAAAGTCCTCGTAGCGCGAGATGCTATACGCGCAAGAGGATGGATGCGAGATGCGGCGCTAGTCGCTTGTTCCAGAACCAAAACAACGAATGACGGCGAAGAAAACTCACTAGGTAGCAAAGAATCGAGGAAAAGGAAAAACAATGGAAGAACAAGAGAAAATTCTGGAATTTTGGTAAAGTGAACTCAGATTTAAAAGTGAATGAGTTAGAAACCCTAGGAGGATACAAGCCCATTTTATAGGCAGTCCATTAAATGGGAAAGGACAGATTTACCCCTAGGGTAATTTACACTCAGACGCAAAAAAAAATTGCGGGCCCAACGGGCAAAATAGTAAAATCATAACTAAAGGTAACTTGTCCTAATGCGGAGCTTTCATAGTAGCTACGTCTTCACTTTAGGACCGTCTAATCTCCGATGGGCGGTCTAGATAGTTGCGTTGGTTTTATGCTGAAACCGACAAAGCGTCTATTGTCTTCCCACTAGGTACCCGAATTGGGCCGTCTTGATTTTGCGGCTCCCTCAGTCCGGCAATCGCTCGCCGCCCGTTTACCTGGGTCAAACTCGATCAACAGACCAACGGATCCCCTATCGTTCCTGGCCCATGTTCTCAGATTGGGCCGGCCCGACTCCGTAGCCCCTCTGCTCGGTAGTCGCTCGCCACCCGTGTACCTGAGTCACATGTGGCCTAAGACACGAAAGGTCTCGACTCCTCTACGTATCCTCTCTCTCTTCATCGTTGACTTCCGTTAACAATCCCTCATCACTTATGGATCCATGAGGCCCATGATCTTCAACATGGATCCTCAATCTCTCCCATAATGAGTGCATTGTCAACACCCTCTTCATCAACGCTTTGTAACCTGCAAAACACATGGAAACACGAAAACAAAACATAAGAAGACATAAAGAAGAAAATAAAATAAAATGTTTAACCCTAGTGACCAAAAGTCGAACAAAAGCCAGAAAACGGTCATTATGGTTAAACAAAAATAAAAAAACTCAAACGAGTGCAATCTATGAATTATCAACAAGGATATCCAAAGAGTAAAGGCAAAAGAGACTAAAACTCCCCCTGAAACAAATCCCAGAGAAAGCCAAAACTCCCCCTAAACTCTTCTAAAAGATCAAGTAACCCAAAATTTCTCCCCCTTGTTGACAATTGGACTCATCAAGTGAGACTAAATGCACTCAAAGGAGACACAAACTCAAACTCCCCTTGAAATGCAGGTCCCCCTTAAAATATGCAATGAATGCAACTGGGGTGCAAGTGGAGTGTAAAAAGCATGCTTCTCAGATATGATTGACTGCAATTACAACATCTAGAAAGTATAACACACAAATACTGTCTAAGACACATGGCATGATCAGTGCAATAGATGATATCCAAAGAAAGTCATTAGAATGCATTTTTAGATTTTTGCAAACAAAAGAATCACCACTCTAGTCGACAAGCAAGGTAAAACATGAGATACAAAAGCTAGAAGATATCTACCAAGATAAGCATTGTCCAGAACAAAGAGCTTCAGCAAACTTATTATCTTTTTAATTTTCAGGCTTTTTCTTTTTCTTTTCCTTTTTCATTTTTTCCATTGTTTATTTGCATGTCAACCTTATGCTAACCTACCAAGTCAAACCTAGGCTAGAACAGGACCATCAGAAGCTTAATACATTGGTCTTGGCATACATTACAATGTCCTAGTTCATACCAAAGTGCTATGGTAAGTAGTTTAGAACAATGCAATGCGACACAGCAAACCCACTTGGATCCTTTCAATTAAGCATAAAAGGCATGGATTTTTCATTTTTTTGATTTTTATCATTTTATAGCATATTTTCCATGTTAAAGCATATAGATGTCCAAGTTGCATATCTGAATCTAAGTAAGGAACTAGCTACTAGGAATGTAAGAGATAGAAAAAGCATTCAGCCTACACATGCTAGTTACCAGAAGCAATGGTGATCATTTTTCAATTTTAAAGCATAAAATCCATGCATATGACAAATATCAGATATATCATGTGAACTGAAACAAGCATGATCATCGACAGGTATTCAAAAGCATATACAAGCAAGAATGAGTAAAGCAGGTCAATCATATAACAGAAGCAAGCTCAAAGTGTGATATATGAATATGTAGGATATGAACTCACACGAAAAGACTCAATAAAAGAGTAAAGAAGAAAGATAAGCAATCTTTGAACAAAGTTTGCAGAAAAGCAATCTTTGAAAGATAAGCGAAGCCAAACACACAGCATTAAGAACAAATCAAAGCCTACACTCTACCTTCGAAGCTAGCTTTGATCGAGGTGTGACTACCGAAGTGGTAACCTTCGAACCGAGGACTAACTTCGAATGACAAGATCCGAACCCACAAACTGTGACCCTCGAAAAAGACAGCAGTAGAAAGACCTCAGAAAAAAAAACACACTCCGAGTGAAGTCTACCAGAGTAACATGCTTCGAAGCTAACTTCGAAGCCTGTCGAAGTATTTACTTTAGAGAGCTCGAGTCGAAGTACACCTTTGCAGATTAACTTGAAGCCTGTTTCATAGAACGGAAGGACTTTGCTCAAAACATGGGGCTTCGCCAGAAACAACCAGAGAAATCCTACACTCTGTCTACTCGATCAAAAAGGCTATGCAGGAAAAAACAAAGCTAGAGTACTAGCGTACTGCTGCTATAGGTAACTAGTACTACTTGCCACAGGAACAAGCTAGTAGAACTAGTATTCAGCCCGTTGAACAAGAACCAACAGAGAAGTGCATGAGCTCAGGAATAAACAATAGGCGCACGAACAACGAAGCTTCAGATCCACAAAAATTGCTGCACACCAAAAGACATGAACAGAGAATAGAATCTCACAGCATCATGAAGAATAGAAGGAATGCAGGAATAAACATTGCGTGAGCAGGAGCCTGGCGGCGCACAAAACCAGAGAGAGATGACCCAAGGGATGATTAAAAAGTGATTTCTTGAAAGGGTGACCTAACCCTAGGGATTGGGGCCCTATTTATAGGATGCCCAATAGCTAGGAATATTCCACCAGTCCCTTAGGGTTTTTTTTACAGACGCTGAAATAAAAGGAAAAGACTAAACTGCCCTTAGGATATTTTTACAGACACAACTGACTGACTGTGGGCCTAGGGACAAAATAGAAAATTCCTATTTACAGATGACTTATCTGGAAGCTAAGCTTTAGTAGCGACTACGTCTTCTCTACTGGACAGTCCGATACAAGATCAATGGTCATCAGTTTTGCGCCGAAACTAACAAAGCCTCCACCGACTTTGCACCAGGTACCCGGATTGAGCCGGACCGACTCCGCAGCTCTCTCAGCCCGGCAATCGCTCACCGCCCGTGAGCTGAGTCAATCCTGGTCAACAGCCCAATGGGTCTTCTGCTGCTCCTGGCCCATGTACCCGGATTGGGCCAGCCCGACTTCGCGGCCCCTCTGCCCGACAGTCGCTCGCTGCCCATGTACCTGATTCACACATGGCCCAAGACGCAGCAGATGTTCTCTCTTCTTCTGTCCTCTTTGACTATCATTGACAATGACTCATCACATCTGAAGCCATGAGGACCACACTATTCAGCATGGCTCCTCAATCTCCCCCTTGATGAGTGCATTGTCAACACTTCACTTCTTCAGCTCTTCAGTACCTACGAACACATGTGGAAACATGAAAACAAAGCACAAGAAAACAAACAAGAAGAAAATAAAGTAAAAGTTTAACCCTAATGACCAAAAGCCAAACAAAAAGCAAGAAATGGTCATTATGGTTAACCAAAATGTAAAAGCTCAAAATGAGTGCGATCTTAGAAACATCAATAAGGATATCAAAAAAGTAAGGACAAACGGGACAAAAACTCCTCCTGAAAAAAATCCCAGAGAAAGCCAAAACTCCCCCTTGAACTCTTATCACAAAATTTCTCCCCCTTATTGACAAGTGAACTCATCAAGCACTCGAAAAAGACACAGACTCCTTCTGAAATGCAACTCCCCCTCAAAATATGCAATGAATGCAACTGGGGTGCAGGTGGAGTGTAGAAAGCATGCTTCTCAGATATGATTGACTGTAATTACAACTTCTAACAAGTATAGCAAAAGACATATTGTCTAAGACACATGGCATGATCAGTGTAACAGATGATATCTAAAGAAAGTCATTAGCACGCATTTTTCAGTTTTTGCAAACAAAAGCATCACCACATTTTCCAGATGACAAGCAAGGTAAAGCATGAGATGCAGAAGCTACCTGATATCTACCAAGATAAGCATTGTCCAAAACAAAGTGCTTCAGCAAACTTGTTGTCTTTTTAAAGTTCAGGATTTTTCATTTTCCTTTGTCATTTGTGTCAGGGGTTATTTGCATGTCAAACCTTATGCTAACCGACCAAGTCAAGATTAGGCCAGAACTGGACCATCAAAAGCTTAAGACATTGGTCTTGGCATACACTACATTGTCCTAGTTCCTACCAAAGTGCTATGGTAAGCAGTCCAGAACAATGCAATGCGACAAAGCAAACCCACCTGGATCTTTTCAAAGTAAGCATAAAAAGGCATGGAATTTTCATTTTTCTGATTTTTATAGCACATTTTCCATGTTAAAGCATAAAAATGTCCAAGTTGCATATCTGCATCTATGTGAGGAACTAGCTACAAGGCATGTAACAGATAGCAAAAGCACTCAGCCTACACATGCTAGTTACCAAAAGCAATGGTGACCATTTTTCAAGTTTAAAACATAAAAGCCATGCGTATGACAGATTTCAGACATATCAAGTGAACCGAAACAAAGCATGATCATTGACAAGTAATCAAAAGCATGTACCAGCTAGAATAAGTAAAGCAGTTCAATCATATAACAGAAGCAAGCTCAAAAGTGTGATATGTGAATATGTATGATATGAACACACACAAAAAGATTCAAGAAAAGAGTAAAGAAGAAAGAAAACTGACTCAAAATATCCTAAAAAGGATACACAACACCCAAATCCCCTCGTAAACGCTCAAAAGTAGATTGATCTAGGGGTTTGGTGAAAATGTCAGCCAACTGATAATGGGTATCAACATGAACAAGGTCTATGACACCTTTCTCATATTGATCCCGCAGAAAGTGAAAGCGCACATCAATGTGTTTGGCTTTTGAGTGGAGACAAGGGTTTTTCCCTACACTAATAGCACTGGTGCTGTCGCAACACAAAGGAACTCTGGTAGGAAAGAACAACCCAAAATCTCGCAGAGTGGAAATCATCCAAACCAACTGTGAGCAGCAGCTAGCAGAGCTACATACTCAGCCTCAGTGGTCGAAAGAGCAACTCCAGATTGCTTTCGAGAAGACCAAGAAACAAGAGACGAACCAAGAAGCTAGCAAGTACCGGAAGTCGACTTGCGATCCAATCGGCACCCACTTGGTGCCTATGGGGTTGCATCCTGGTGGCGGCTCAACTAGTGTCCAAACCCGATTACGGACAAAATTCTCAAGCTCTTATTGCATAGCATTAACACAATTAGAATCAGAAAGAGCATGAGAAACGTCTCTGGGCTCAAAAGATGCAACAAAAGAAGATTCAGCTCTGAGGGGTACCAGATGAACGCAAAGTTCTCTCAGTCAAATCACCAATGATGAGCTCTGAGGGGTGATCACGTGAACTGCTCGGGATCCCTAGTGATCTGAAGTCACCTCACCGGAGTCAGCAGCTGGCACCTCTGGACTCGACTGAGGGGGCTCGATCGAAGTGGAAGAAGTGATCAGAGGTCCGCCATCATCCTTAGTCAAAGTCTTAGAGGGTGTGGGCTCTGCAGGAGGTGCAGAAGGCCCACCCTCATCAGCAGCTGGAGTATCCTCATCTTCCTCGAAGATGGACTCTCCGAGCTCATCATCACCAGAAAGCTCAAAAGAAGGAGTCAAAGAAGGCAAGGACTCATCAAAAGAAACCTCACAAGTCTCGACAAGCTGCTGGGAGTCGAGGTTCCAAACACGGAAGCCTCAAGAATGTAAAGCGTAGCCAAGAAAAACTCTGTCCCAGCAACGAGACTCAATCTTGTCCAAATGCCCTCCCTTCTTGAGCACAAAGCACTTGTAGCCAAATGCTCGCAAGTGGCTCACCTTGGGATGTCTGCCAAACCACAGCTCGTATGAGGTCTTACCTAGATAAGCCCTAAGAAAAATGCGGTTGGCCAGATAGCAAGCCGTGTTCATGGCTTCAGCCCAAAAACGCCTAGGAGTCCTGTGCTCATCGAGCATCATCCTGGCCATCTCGACTAGCATGCGGTTCTTTCGTTCCACAACGTCGTTCTGTGGGGGAGTGTAAGGAGCAGAAAACTGATGGTCAAGACCCTGATCACTACAGAAGCTGACGAACTGAGAGTTCTTGAACTCAGAGCCGTTGTCGGAGCGAATTGCTCGCATCCGACCATTGTTCTCATTCTTCAGCTTCAAAATCAGCTCATGAACAAAAAGAAAAGTTTCATCCTTATACTCCAAAAAGAAAACCCACGAGAATCGAGAAAAGTCGTCAACAATCACAAGTGCGTACCATTTCCCACCGACTGAGCGTACCCGAGCTGGACCCACAGTGTCCGTATGTAACAGCTCGCCCGGATATGAAGTCATCACCTGAGTCACAGGTGAGTGAGAAGCGGCAACCATTTTCCCATGACGACACGGATGACAAACTAGATCCTTCTCCATTTTAAGCTTGGGCAATCCTCAGATAGGATCCATAGAGCTCAAACTGACTAGCAGATCAAAACTCAAATGACCTAACCTCCTATGCCACTTGCAGAGCTCAGAGGAGAATCCAGCAATCAAACAGTGAGAAGGGCCAAAAGAACTAGAGAAGTCAATTCGAAAAACTTTACCGATAGGTAAGATCTGGCAAATCAAAGACCCTCTAGAATCAAACATAGAAGAATTGCCCTTCTTAAAATGCACCTTCAAACCATCCTCAAGAAGTTGCGAAACAGAAATCAAATTAAAGTTCAAATTTCCAACCAAGGCAACATTCTTCAAAGAGAAATGGTCTGAAATGCGAATTGAGCCGATACCACTTACCTTCCCTTGACCACTGTTCCCGAAGGTGATGTACTCTTTGGAGCTCGGGGGAGTGATGATGAGGACATCACTTCACATGATACACACATGGAGCCTCCACCTACAATTCAACTACAAGGACCAATCACACGCGCCCGTGCCCGTCGCTTGAACCATGAGGTTAATTCTTTCCTTAGCAACTATGTTAATATTTGTTTGGATGAGATGCTACTGAATACTAGTGATATTTTGTTGCTTAGGCACATGGGAGATGGAATAGGAGAGTTGGAGTTGAAGACGGAGTCACACGGATATTTTGAAGTCAAGATTTCGCTGGTTCGGACTACATCAACCACCATGCACCAAAATGGGCATAACTTCCTCATACGAAGTCCGATTGGCGCGTTCTTTGACTTTTTGGAAAGCGGAGGAGAATATGGATCGTTTGTCGTTGGTTTCACCTCATTGGAGTCTCGTTTCGTTCTGTGTGATTGAAACCGTCCTGCGAGACAGAACTGGGCCGTGTTGGGCCATAGTCTGAGTCTGTTCACCTTCTACTGAGTCTGTTCGCCTTCCACAGGCTGCCCACGCCCTATATAACTCACTCCAGCCGCCTTTAGGGTTAGGTTTTGCTTTGTTTGCATCTACACTTGTGTGTTTAGATCCCGCCTCTTGCACCGGACCGATTGGCTGCTGCATTGGCGTTTGTGAAACCTCACCTTATCATCGTTTGTCTGTGATTTGGCATTCGACTTGTATCCTTCCTGTTCTTTCTTGTGTTCTTGGGTTCGCTTGCAGGAATTAGCTTTCGTGGCGAGGTCAATCACGTTCTGCGTGGTTGATAACCAACGGAGACAGTGGTGTAACGATTGCAAGGTGTTGATCCGCCGGACCGGAGCCTTGGATCGCCAACGTCGAGATTCTCCACCAACCCAAGTTATCCTTTACCTAGCGGAAGATCGGGACCAATCCCCCATCAAGTGATACTGGAGAACCATCTGCGATGTCCCGTCATGTGGCGAGAGCATCCTGAGTCCATGATCCAAACGTCCTCCTGCCCCGATCCTGCACAATCAGTGGTTGTAAGGGGGAGCAAATGGTCCGGCAACAGGTTTAGCAAAAGAGCTAAACCAGTGTCGAGCCATCTACTCAAAAGACGGAAACCAGAAATCATTAGAAGAGTTTGGACCAAAACGCGGCTCAAAGCGGGGTCCTTGGTTCTGCCTAAAGCCTCGGCCACGAGGTCTAGGACCGTAGCCAAAATGGCCTGGAGCTCTGCCAGAACAGACACCACCATCTGGAGCACGGGCATGAAAGCCGTCTCCTCTACCACCACCTACAAGACGCGGCCTGGCCTCTAGCCTCTCCCCGCGTCGAGGAACACGCAGTCTACCACCCTGCTGGTAGAACTGCTCCTGACCACCATGAGCTCTCTCTGCTCTCTCAACCCGCTTCCTCCTGAAGCAAAACTCCGCAAGATGCCCGTCTCTCTGACAGTACTCACAATGATAAGTGGGCTTCTTGGGATGTGGTTGAGGCTTGGGGTTCTTGGGCTTAGTGGTGTTTAGTGTAGTCTTCTTGGGTTGAGAGGGTCCAGGAAGAGAGTCAAGAGAAGTGTGGAGGTGTTTGGGCTTTGGAACCCAGATGGGCTTCTTGGGTGGAGCTTTGGGCTATTCTTGGATCACTCCATCCTTGGGCTGACTAGCCTGGAAAGACTCAGTGGAGTGAGTCTTGAGGTATATCTGCTCAGGAGTCATTTTACTCCACTCCACTGCCCGGCTAATGGCACTCTCAAAGTTAGCCTTGGTGTAGGTGTAACCTACCCCAAACCCATCCTGCCTCTTAAACTGCTGGATCATCATGCCGAGCTGTGGCTCTCTGGCACTGATCCAACTCAGGATAGAACGGAGGTAAAAGTTCTCATTCTGGGAATCAGCTAGCTCCTCTCTCAAGGAAGCTAGTACCTCCACCTGAGACAAGAAGGTCTCACACTCTCTATCTACTTGGACAGACTTCTCGGCTTTCAGCTTAATCAACTCCATTCTAAGAGACAAGCAGTTCTCACAAACAGTGGGTGGAACTGACAGTGTCTCAAGCTCTAGCCTAGTCTGCGCCAACTCAGCTCTCACTCTCTCCAAATCACCAAAATGTGCATCGCCCTTGGCTTTCAGCTCAGCTAAACTAGCTAGATGAGATGGGCAATCAACACAGGGCACAACAATAGTGGCTTGAGCATCTTTCAGCTCCAGATGAGCGCTTTCAAGCTCAGTGGCCAAAGCGTCCCTCTCATCAACCCTTTCTGTGTACCTGGACTTCAGAGTCAACAGGTCACATAGAAGCACCTCACACTTTGGGCACTCACTGCTATCACCCAAGCAAGGGGAAGAAGATAGACTCTCAATTCTACCGTTGGCCACGGCAAGCTCACTCTCTAACTCATCTATCCTCTTCTTAGCTCCCCTAAGCAGTTTTTCCCGATATTTCAACTCCTGACGATTACTTTCAAGTAAATCAACGATTTCACGTTCATAAGATGATACCTTTTCGTTGTCATCGTTGGAGTCATCGGAGGAGCCCTTCTCTTCCTTATCCTCAAGAGCCATTGAGCAGAAACTCTTGCGGGATCTTCGGCACTGATGTGAGCGGCTCTTCGGTCTGTCCCCGAAGGCCATGAAGTAAAGGCCCGCCGGATCGTCCTTGTCCTTCCCCTTCCTGATGACGATCTCCTCATCGCTTGAGCTCGATGAAGATGAAGAAGACGTGGACCGCTTGGAGTAGCTCTTCTCCATCTCGGCAAAGAATGCCTTGTTGCGCTTCTTGTTCTCACGCAAGTAGTCCTTCAGGGCCTTTCTGAAGAACCTTGTTTTTGGCTTGCCCTTGTTGAAGGAGGAGCTGTCGTGCTTCCCAGAGTCATGGTAGCCACCACCGGTGCCCTTCTTGTGACCATTGCGCTTGGGGCAGTCGACGATGAAGTGTCCTGGGTCACCACACTCGCAGCACCCGGATTTTGTGCCGTGTCTCTTGAACATTCTTTTGTCATAAACACGACGCACCCGGTTGTTAAAAAGACACAGGTCATCATCTCCCAAGGACTCAAGCTGGTCCTCAGTGATAGACATCAAAGAGAACCCAGCACAGCTCACAGAAGAAGGATCAACAGAAGGTGTAGCAAGCGCCAGAGACTTTGATCCTGAGCTAGTGAGATTTGATCTCAACTAGATATCAACCTCGGTAGCCTTCAACTTGCTAAACAACTCAGAAATGGTCAAGGTATCATAAGATGTGCTCTCAATGATAAAGGATACCTTGATCTCCCAGATCTTTGGGTCCAAGGTATAGAGAACCTTGAGTGCCTGCTCGTGATCTAGGACTAACTGAGCACCCTCAGCCTTGTTGTCCCGAAGCTTGTTTATGATCGATTGAAAACAACCAAACAATGCTTCAACAGATTCACCCGGTTTTTATGTGAAATTTTCATAATCACGCCGGTAGGTCTGATAGAGCCGAGCCTTGACCTGGGCTGTTCCCTCATGGTGTGCCTTGAGGGTATCCCAGATCTCTCTCGCAGTGGAGAGATGGCTCACACGCTCAAACTCAGTGGGACCTAAACCAAAAAACAAAATGTTCACAGCCTTACTATTGTTCAGATGCTGGGCAATGATACCAGGAGTACCATGCTCAGCACCTGGCAATATAACGAACGTAGCATGAACGCAAATGTCCCAGATGTCCGAGCCTTGGCTCATAAGATAGGCTCGCATGCGAGTCTTCCAATAGTTATAGCCATAAGCTTCCAAGGACGCGACTTTGCTAGGAGACATCATGATCACTACTCGGGTTTAGAACCAGTTAAGGTATGGAAAAACCCTAACCAGGCTCTGATACCACTTGTAGGACCGAAAGTAGTGACCAGAGGGGGGTGAATGGGCGCCTAAAAATTCTTTCGAATCAATGGCATGTTCCCAACACCCAACGCACCTCAAGAGACTAAGCAGCAGAACATATCACCCAAGACTAAAAGTATCTAGCCTAGAAACGACCGGTGTCAAAAACAGAGAAACACCAATACAGTGCTAATAGGCAGATAAACAAAATATTCAAAACATGATGGGTCAAACTTCTTAGTAAAGTAATCTAAGTGCACATAGAATGAGATGAGAAGTTACTGTTCAAAATTTGTCTCCTGTTCGATACTTGGCGAAGCCTGCTTCGCAGTGTCGAAGCCTGCTTTGCTGTGTCGAAGCCAACTTCGCTGTGTCGAAGCCTGCTTCGGAGAAGAATGTCGAAGTCTAGCGAAGTCTATCATTGAAGTGCTAGAGGTTTGATGAGTCTAGACTAGTTCGAGTGTGGCAGAATGCGAAGCATGCTTCAGTGCGAAGTATGAAAGTATCGAAGCCTACTTCGAACAGAGTACTTCGAAGTCTATACTTCGATCAGACAGCTTTGAACAAAGTTTGCAGAAAAGCAATCTTTGAAAGATAAGCGAAGCCAAACACACAGCATTAAGAACAAATCAAAGCCTACACTCTACCTTCGAAGCTAGCTTTGATCGAGGTGTGACTACCGAAGTGGTAACCTTCGAACCGAGGACTAACTTCGAATGACAAGATCCGAACCCACAAACTGTGACCCTCGAAAAAGACAGCAGCAGAAAGACCTCAGAAAAAAACACACTCCGAGTGAAGTCTACCAGAGTAACATGCTTCGAAGCTAACTTCGAAGCCTGTCGAAGTATTTACTTTAGAGAGCTCGAGTCGAAGTACACCTTTGCAGATTAACTCGAAGCCTGTTTCACAGAACGGAAGGACTTTGCTCAAAACATGGGGCTTCGCCAGAAACAACCAGAGAAATCCTAGACTCTGTCTACTCGATCAAAAAGGCTATGCAGGAAAAAACAAAGCTAGAGTACTAGCGTACTGCTGCTATAGGTAACTAGTACTACTTGCCACAAGAACAAGCTAGTAGAAGTAGTATTCAGCCCGTTGAACAAGAACCAACAGAGAAGTGCGTGAGCTCAGGAATAAACAATAGGCGCACGAACAACGAAGCTTCAGATCCACAAAAATCGCTGCACACCAAACGACATGAACAGAGAATAGAATCTCACAGCATCATGAAGAACAGAAGGAATGCAGGAATAAACATTGCGTGAGCAGGAGCCTGGCGGTGCACAAAACCAGAGAGAGATGACCCAAGGGATGATTAAAAAGTGATTTCTTGAAAGGGTGACCTAACCCTAGGGATTGGGGCCCTATTTATAGGCTGCCCAATAGCTAGGAATATTCCACCAGCCCTTAGGGTTTTTTACAGACGCTGAAATAAAAGGAAAAGACTAAACTGCCCTTAGGATATTTTCACAGACACAACTGACTGACTGTGGGCCTAAGGATAAAATAGAAAATTACTATTTACAGATGACTTATCCGGAAGCTAAGCTTTCGTAGCGACTACGGATTCTCTTCTGGACAGTCTGAAACAAGATCAACGGTTGTCAGTTTTGCGCCGAAACTGACAAAGCCTCCACCGACTTTGCACCAGGTACCCGGATTGGGCCGGCCCCACTCCGCAGCTCTCTCAGCCCGGCAATCGCTCACCGCCCGTGTACCTGAGTCAATCCTGGTCAATAGCACAGTGGGTCTTCTGCTGCTCCTGGCCTATGTACCCGGATTGGACCAGCCCGACTTCGCGGCCCCTCTGCCCGATAGTCGCTCGCTGCCCGTGTACCTGAGTCACACACGGCCCAAGACACAGCAGATGTTCTCTCTTCTTCTGTCCTCTTTGACTATCGTTGACAATGACTCATCACATCTGAAGCCATGAGGCCCACGCTATTCAGCATGGCTCCTGACATACTCAACCTTTCTTAGTAGTGGAAAGCGTGACTCTAGATTGCTTACGCGAAGACCAAGAAACAAGCGAAGAACCAAGAAACTGGCAAGTACCGTAAGTCGACTTGCGATCCAACTGGCACCTACCAAAATCGGCGTTGAAAAAGCCAGATAACTTAAGAGATGATGATGTTGAATAATAAAGATCGAGATCAGGCGCATAGGTAAGATTCCTGAAAATACTCTTGACAGCCTACCGATGAGATGCGCATGGTGTAGACTGGAAGCACACGCACAGTCTCACGACGAACTGCATGTACGGTCTCATCGCAGTCAAGTACAGGAGTGATCCGATCATCCCTTGATACTCTCTCATTGACCTTGACGCTGCTCGCGTCCTTGTCCAGGACCCTAGATGTGCCCATGGGGGTCATTTGAGGCTTCTGCTCTCCACCGAAGTCGAACTTCTTCAGCATGTCCCACGTGTACTTGCTCTAGTGGATGAAGACGTCATCCTTAATCTGCTTGATGTGGAGCCCTAGGAAGTACTTGAGCTCACCCATGAGGCTCATCTCAAACTCGTTGTGCATCTGCTCAAAAACTTGGACACAAGCTCATTAGTAGAACCACAAAAAATAATGTCGTCCACATAAATCTGAGCAATCAAGAATTCAGAGCCAACTCGAAGCAATAAAGAGTTTTGTCCACATAACCCATCACAAAGTCATTCCCCCAACAAAAACTGATTCAAACGATCATACCAAGCCCTAGCGGCTTGCTTTAGACCATATAAAGCTTTTTGTAACTTGAAAACATGTTGAGGAAACTTAGGGTTTTCAAAACCGAGGGCTGCCTAACATAGACCTCCTCCTCTATGTACCTGTTCAAAAAAGCACTCTTGACATCCCTATAAAACCTTTAGAAGCAACGAATGCTAAAAGTATGCGAATAGACTCAAGATGGGAAACAGGGGCAAAAATCTCCTCAAAATCAATACCCTCCTTCTGGCAAAAACCCTAGGCAACTAATCAAGCTTTGTTGCACACCACAACCCCATCTTCACATTGCTTGTTCTTAAATACCCACTTGGTGCCTATGGGGTTGAATCCTGGTGGCAGCTCAACTAGTGTCCAAACCCGATTAGGGACAAAATTTCCAAGCTCTTCTTGCATGGCATTTATCCAATTTGCGTCAAATAAAGCATGAGCTGCATCTCTAGGCTCAAAAGTGGCTACAAAAGCAGACTCAGCAAACACAATGTAAGAACTAGAATGAGAACGCAAGGATCTCGTAGTGAGATCACCGATGATGAGGTCTGAGGGGTGATCACACTAAACTGCTCGGGATCCTTGGTGATCAGATGTCACCTCATCAGAGTCAGCAGCTGGCACCTATGGACTCGACTGAGGGGGCTCAATCGAAGTGGAAGTAGTGATCAGAGTTCCGCCCTCATCCTCAGTCGAAATCTCAGAAGGTGTGGGGTCTACAGGATGTGCAGAAGGCCCACCCTCATCAACAGCAGGAGTCTCATCATCTTCCTTGAAGATGGACTATCCAAGCTCATCATCACCAGAAAGCTCAAAAGAAGGAGTAAGCGAAGGCATGGACTCATTGAAAGAAACCTCGCACATCTCGATAAGTTGTTGGGAGTCGAGGTTCCAAACACGAAAGCCTCGAGAATGCAAAGAATAACCAAGAAAGAGTCCATCCCAGCAACGAGACTCAAACTTTTCCAAATGCCCTCCCTTCTTGAGCACAAAGCACTTGCAACCAAACGCTCGCAAGTGGCTCACCTTGGGATGTCTGCCAAACCGAAACTCGTATGATGTCTTACCTAGGTAAGCTCTAAGAAAAATGTGGTTAGCAAGATAACAGGTTGTGTTCATAGCTTCAGCCCAAAAGCGCCTAGGAGTCCAATGCTCATCGACCATCATCCTGGCCATCTCGACCAGCGTGCGGTTCTTTCGTTCCACAATGCCATTCTGTGGGGGAGTGTAAGGAGCAGAAAACTGGTGCTTAAGACCCTCATCACTACAGAAGCTGACGAACTGAGAATTCTTGAACTTAGAGCCATTGTCAGAGAGAATTGCTCGCATCCGACCATTGTTCTCATTCTTTAGCTTCAGGATCAGATCATGAACAAAATGGAAAGCCTCATCCTTATACTCCAAAAAGAAAACCCACGAGAATCGAGAAAAGTCGTCAACAATCACAAGAGCGTACCACTTCCCACCGATTGAACGTGCTTGAGCTGGACCAACAATATCCATGTGTAACATCTGATGAGGACATCACTTCACATGATACACACATGGAGCCTCCACCTACAATTCAATTACAAGGACCAATCACACGCGCCCGTGCCCGTCGCTTGAACCATGAGGTTAATTCTTTCCTTAGCAACTATGTTAATATTTGTTTGGATGGGATGCTACTGAATACTAGTGATATTTTGTTGCTTAGGAACATGGGAGATGGAATAGGAGAGTTGGAGTTGAAGACAGAGTCGCACGAATGATTTGAAGTCATGAATTCGGTGGTTTGGACTACATCAACCACCATGCACCAAAATGGGCGTAACTTCCTCATACGAAGTATGATTGGCGCGTTATTGGACTTTTTGGAAAGCTAAGGAGAAGACGGATCTTTTGGCGTTGGTTTCACCTCATTTGGAGTCTCAAGTCGTCCTGTGTGATGGAAACAGTCCTGCATGACAGAATTGGGCCGAGTTGGATCTTGTACTGAGTTGGAGGCCATGTTGGCCCATAGTCCGAGTCGTGTGCACCTCCTACAGGATGCCCACGCCCTATATACTCATGATAGTCATCATTAGGGTTAGGTTTTGCTTTGTTTGCATCTACACTCGTGTGTTTAGATCCCGCTCTTGCACCGGACCGATTGGCTGCTGCAACGTTGTTTGTGAAACCTCTCCTCATCATAGTTCATCTGTGATTTGGCATCCGACTCGTGTTCTTCCTATTCTTGCTTGTGTTCTTGGATTCGCTTGCAGGAACCAGCCTTCATGGCGAGGTCAATCGCGCCCTGTGTGGTTGATAACCAACAGAGACGGTGGTGTAGCGATTGAAAGGTTTTGATCCGTCGGACCGGAGCCTTGGATCATCAACGTCGAGATTCTCCACCAATCCAAGTTATCCTTACCTAGCGGAAGATCGGGACCAATCCCCTATTAACATCTCTCCCAGGTACGAAGTCATCACCTGAGTCACATGTGCATGAGAAGCGGCAACCATCTTCCCATGACAACATGGATGGCAAACTAGATCCTTCTCCATCTTAAGCCTGGCAATCCTCGGATGAGGTCCAAATAACTCAATCTGACTAGCAGATCAAAGCTCAAATGACCTAACCTCCTATGCCACCTCCAGAGCTCAGAGGAGGATCCAGCGATCAAACAACAATAAGGGCCAAAAGAGCTAGAGAAATCAATCTGAAAAACCTTACCGAAGGGTAAGATCTGACAAACCAAAGATCCTCTAGAATCAACAACAGATGAGATGCCCTTCTTAAAATGAACCTATAAGCCCTCCTCAAGAAGTTGAGAAACAGAAACCAAATTGAAACCCAAATTTCCAACCAAAGCAACATTCTTCAAGGAGAAATGCTCAGAAATTCGAATTGAACCAATGCCATGTACCTTCCCTTGACCATTGTTCCCGAATGTGATGTACTCCTTGGAGCTCGGGGAAGTGAGGCTAGAGAACCATCTGCGATGTCCCGTCATGTGGCGAGAGCATCCTGAATCCATGATCCATATGTCTTCCAGGCCTGATCCTGCAAAATCAATGGTCATAAGGGGGAGCAAATGGTCCGACACTAGGTTTAGCAAAAGAGCTAAACTAATGTCGAGCCATCTGCTCAAAAGAAGGAAAGCAAAAAGAATCATAAGAGTCTGGACCAAAGTGCAGTCCTCTGTTCTGCCTAAAGTCACAACCACGAGGTCCAAAGCTATATCCAGAACGACCTGGAGCTCTGCTGGAGCGAAAACCACCCTCCGAAGCACGGGCACGAAAGTTGTCTCCTCTACCACCACATACATGATGCGCCCTAGCCTCTAGCCTCTCTCCACGTCGAGGGACTCTCTGTCTACCACCCTGCTGGTAAAAGTGCTCCTGCCCACCAAGAGCTCTCTCTGCTCTCTCAACCCGCTTCCTCCTAAAGTAGAACTCCGCAAAGATGCTCATCTCTCTGACAAAACTCACAGTGATAGGTAGGCTTCTTGGGATGTGGTTGAGGCTTGGGTTTCTTGGGCTTGGTGGTGTTGGGTGTTGACTCTTTTGTATGTGAGGGTTCTGGTAGAGAGTCAAGAGAAGTGTGGAGATGCTTGGGCTTCGGGATCCAGATAGGCTTCTTGGGTGGAGCTTTAGGTCGTTCTTGGAACACTCCATCCTTGGGCTGACAAGCCTGAAAAGACTCAGTGGAGTGAGTCTTGGGATATCTCTGCTCTAGAGTCATCTTACTCCACTCCGCTGCATGGCTCAGGGCACTCTCAAAGTCAGCATTGGTGTAGGTGTAACCTACTCCAAACCCATCATGCCTCTTGAACTGCTGGATCATCATGCTGAGCTAAGGCTCTCTGGCACTCACCCAACTCAGGAACTGACGGAGTTAAGAGTTCTCGTTCTGAGCATCAGCTAGCTCCTCTCTCAAGGAAGCTAGCACCTCCACCTGAGACAAGCAGATCTCACACTCTCCATCAACTTGAATAGACTTCTTAGCTTTCAACTTGATCGGCTCCAACCTCAAAGACAAGAAGTTCTCATAGACAGTGAGTGGAACTGGCAATGTCTCAAGCTCAAACTTAGTTTGCTCTAACTCAGCGTAAACTCTCTCTAGATCGCCTGACTGCTCATCACTCTTGGATCTCAGCTCAGCTAAAACAACTAAATGGGATGGGCAGTCTCTATAGGGCACAACAGTAGTGGCATGAGCATCTTTCAGCTCCAGCTGAGTGATTTCAAGCTTAGTGGCCAAAGAGTCTCTCTCATCTACCCTCTTAGTGTACCTGAACTTCAGAGTCATCAGGTCACACAACAACACCTCACAATTTAGGCACTCACTGCTCTCACCCAAGCAAGGGAAAGAATATATACTCTCAATCTTGCCATTGGCTATGGCAAGCTCACTCTCAAACTCATATATCCTCTTCTTAGCCCCTCTAAGTAGTTTCTCCTGATATTTTAACTCCTGACGGTTTTCTTCAAGTAATTCAATGACTTCTTATTCATAGAAAGATACCTTCTCGTTGTCATCGTCGGAGTTGTCGGGGGGTCCCTTATCTTCTTTATCCCCAAGAGCCATTGAGTAGATGCTCTTGCGGGATCTTTGGCTGTGGTGCGAGTGAGTCTTCGGCTTGTCCCTGAAGGCCATGAAGCAGAGGCCCGCCGGATCATCCTTGTCATTCCCCTTCTTGATCACGATCTCCTCATCGCTTGAGCTTGATGAACAGTAAGAAGAGGATGATCTCTTGGAGTATCTTCTCTCCATCTCGGCAAAGAAGGCCTTGTCTCGCTTCTTGTTCTCACGCTAGTATTCCTTTAGGGCCTTTCGAAAGAACCTCGCCTTGGGCTTGCCCTTTGTGAAGGTGGAGATGTCGTGCTTGTTGGAGTCGTAGGAGCCACCGTCGGTGCCCTTCTTATGTGTGTTCTGCTTGGGGCAGTCGGCAATGAAATGACCTAGATCACCACACTCAAAGCAACCATGTTTTATGTCATGTCATTTGAACATTCTTTTATCATAGACACGACGAACACGGCTATTGAAAAGACAAAGGTCATCATCTCCCGGCTAATCCAATTGGTCCTCAGTGATAGACATCAAAGAGGACAAAGCACAACTCAAAGCAGCAGGATCAGCAGAAGGTGTCGCAAGGGCCAGGGTTTTTGATCCGAAACCAGTGAGATTTGATCTCAACTGGATATCAACCTCTTAGGCCTTGAGCTTGCTGAAAAGCTCTGCGACAGTCAAGATATCATAGGAAGCACTCTAAAAAATAAAGGATACCTTTATCTCCTAGATCTTAGGGTCCAAGGTATGAAGAACCTTGAGCGCTTGTTCATGATCTGAGACTAGCTGATCACGATCGGTCTTGTTGGCCCGAAGCTTGTTAATGATTGACTGAAAGCGACGAAATAAAGCTTCAACAGTCTCACTTGGCTTCTATGAGAAGTTTTTGTATTCTCGACGGTATGTCTAATAGAGCCTATCCTTGACCTGAGCTGTCCCCTCATGGTGTGCCTGGAGGGTAGCCCATATCTCTCGAGCAGTGTCAAAATGGCTAACACGCTCAAACTCGCTGAGACATAAACCAGAAAACAGTATGTTCACTGCCTTTTTGTTCAGGTCATGTGGAGCAACTATCTTAGGAGTAATACGCTTTGCAGTCGTAATCACAGTAAAAGTAGCATGAACATACATGTACCATATCCTTGAGCTCTGGTTCAATAAATAGGGTCGCATACGAGTCTTCCAATAGTTATAGCCACAAACCTCAAGGGACGGAACCTTGCCAGAAGATGGCATGATCGCTACCTTATGTTAGAACCGGTTAAGGTATGGAAAAACCCTAACCTTGCTCTGATACCACTTGTAGGACCAAGAGTAGCAACTAGAGAGGGGTGAATGGGCGCCTAAAAAATTCTTTCGAATCAATGGCCTTCTCCCAACACCCAACGCACCTCAACAGACAATTAACAGAACCCAAAACAAATCACAAGTTCTAAAATAATCTAGCCTAAAAATAACGGGTGGCCTGATCGAAAAGAAACCAATGAAGTGCTTAAAGGCAGATTAAAATAGCTCACGGCGCAAATGTCATCTTCACAAAAACATGACCAAATCAAAGATAATCAATGAATTGCATATAGATAATTTCCAAATCACACACGATTCATGAATATGATCAAACACAATTTTTAAAGCATTTAAATGACAAAATAAATATAGAAAGTAAATAGTGCTATCAAATATAACAATGAATATTCATGATGTAATATGAGATAAAGTGCTAGAATCAAATGAAGAAATCACAGAATATTCAGAGATAATATTTATTAGTGCACGCAAAATGAGGAGTAGACTATTACTGTTTCTTGGCTATCTCCTGTGCATTCTACAGAACACCTGGCCTACATCCCTTCTGCTGCTTCAGGGCACTCCAGCCTCCCACATCCAGTGCATCGTGCCGAGCGGCCCCCTGGCCAGTCCTGCACCGCCTTACGCCTGGTACTACTCCATCGAGCCTGAAGCACCGCCACCACCACCAGGAACAATGCCTCCACTATGCACTGCGCGATCAAACAGGTTTGGAGCCCTTTCACTCTGAGCGCGCCGCCAGATTCATGTGCACTGCTCCCTCGCTGTGCAGGATACGCAGCCAAAATTCCTCGTAGCGTGAGACGTTGTACGTGCGAGAGGTTGGATGTGAGATACGACACTAGTCACTTGTTCTAGAACCAAAACAGCGAATGATGGCGAAGAAAACTCACTAAGTAGCGAAGAATCCAGGAAAAGGAAAAATAGTGGAAGAACAAGAGCAAATTCTGGAATTTTGATAAAGTCAACTCAGATTTAAAAGTGAATGAGTTAGAAACCCTAGGAGGATACAAGCCCATTTTATAGGCAGCCCATTAAATGGGAAAGGACATATTTACCCCTAGGGTAATTTACACTCAGACGCAAAAATAAACTGCGGGCCCAACGGGCAAAACAGTAAAATCATAACTAAAGATAACTTGTCCTGATGCGGAGCTTTCGTAGCAGCTATGGCTTCGCTTCAGGACCGTTTGATCTACGATGGGCGGTCTAGATAGTTGTGTCAGTTTTACGCTGAAACCGACAAAGCGTCTATTGTCTTCACACCGGGTACCCAGATTGGGTCGTCCTGAGTCCGCGTCTCCGTTAGCCTAGCAATCGCTCGCTGCCCGTTTACCTGGATCAAACCCGATCAACAGACCAATGGATCCCCTGTCATTCCTAGCCCATGTACCCGGATTGGGCCGGCTCGACTCCGCGGCCCCTCTGCCCGGTACTTGGGCGCTGCCCGTGTACCTGAGTCACACATGGCCCAAGACACGACAAGTCTCGATTCCTCTTCGTCTCCTCTCTCTCTCTTCATTGTTGACTTCCGTTGACAATTACTCATCACTTCTAGAGCCACGAGGCCATGATCTTCAACATGGCTCCTCACGGACCACCTACTCCGAAGTTTTAACCACGCATGACCTTGCAAGATTTGGAGGTATGCTTAGCGTTATGTCTAACCGCATAGGATATGACCTATTCATTGTAGGACAGAAGGAGTAAGACAAACCGAGCGGACCGGAGGACGTCTCCGAAGACGGCCCATCCCTGGCGCTCTACAGGGCAAGAGGCCATGTTGCCTTCAAAGGCGGGATCTCTAGGGTGACGAACTCCTTCGCTAGATCCCGCATGCTCATCCGCCGAGCCACAATATATATGAGCGAGATGCGAGCGGAGACCGAGCCGGCATCAACATCAATGTATTCCTCCCTCCGGTACCAAATTCGGCGCGAGGCCCCGTCAGCCCGGAGTCCGACCCCACCGCCACGTAGAACCAGCGGCGGATCCACTTGGAGTACCATCTCTCATTGATGGCCTTCGTTGGGAAGATGTCAGCGTACTCCTTCCGGAGCTAGAAATTGATGCTTCTGTATGCTAGGATCAGGTCGTCCTTCTTCTTCGGCTGGTAGTAGGCCTCGTGCATCCTTGCGAAGACCTCGGCCCTCCCTTCACAGCCCTTGGCCCTCATGGCCCATTCGAACATGGCTAGGCGAGCGACGGCGTTCGAAGACAACTGCGGTAGGTCCATGTGGAATGCACGGAGGACCCCCTCTACGAGCTCCGATGCAGGGAATCCAAGTTCGGCATCGAAAAAGGCCTCGAAAACAACTACCTCTCCTTCACGCAATTTCAGGGTAGACTCCACTCCAGGTATCCTAGCCTCCATGCCGAGGTCGAGAAGGTTTTGGGCCACGCCCATCATTGACCCCTCGCTGCAAGTCGTCCTCTCTAGCACCAGTGTCTGCTTTGTGAACCTCTCTGAGGGCTGCCGGAGGTCCCGGGGGCCACGAGTTTTGGTGGAACCCGGATCCACCGCCGTGGCCGCCGTGGCCGCCGTGGCCGCCGTGGCCGCCGTGGCCGCCGCTTGCTGCTGAAGAAAATGGGAGTCGATGGCAGGAGCAACGCTCTTCTTCTTCGACATCACATGTGGGCGCAAGACCGTCGGAGAAAGAGGAGGCATACGACCAGGAGCGGGCGTAGTATGCAAGCAGGAATCTGCCAACAAGATATGAAGAGCATTTGAAGGTCTGGTTTACGGCTGGAAAACAACGGTTTATATAGAAGCCTGAGGTCGTGCGACGCATTAACTCCCCCGTCGGTTCACATTCCTCTAAGGGCAACACGTGGGCTATATCGGGATTGCGCGAGAAGTTGCCCTAGGGTTCAGGCCCAGTAGCGGGAGCTCACGCGTCGAGGCGACCCGCCCACTTGCTCTCGGCGGTCCAAACCCATTATCGCCTAGCATCCCCGGAGAATACCGGTGGTGAGCTCGCTTCTAAGAGTTTTTTATCGCGGCATTATTTCTGGCGCACCTTCCCCTTCTCATTTGCAGGTCAGTCGAACGAGCGGATGTGAGGGGCTACTGTTGGGGGAAATAATCCCAGCAATAGTACAGGCGAGATTATGGGTCGCCGTGAGTATCACAGCGTACGACCACGTGGTCCGAATAGCAGGAGAGGAGTCGCGAAACGACCGACGAGGGCACACCGGGCTAGCCTCAGAGCCGAAGGAAGGCTTCGAGGGGGCTTTAGCCTTCGGATCTTAGCCGAGGTCTGATGCAAAGCCCGCCCCAGGTTAGAGGCCTTTGGACGGTAGCCCCTCGGTTGCCCATCGAAGGATCCGGAACGGAGTCCCTCGAAGGCCGAGGGACCTCAGAAGACGACCCCGGAAGGCAGCCACGACAGGGTCCCGAGCGGGGTCCACGGGAACTCGGTCGGGGCAGGGCACCAACCACTAAAGCACAAGTGTGATAGTTGTGACGTCAAGTATTCCATGTAGAGCGTGACGAGCAGGTCGGTAGCTGTCTAATCGTGGTTAGGTGTACGATAAGACTGCACATGTGAGCCATCACGCCTACCAAATGTAGCCATGTCTGAATGACTAATGGAGTCTGTATGACCATATCCCTACCAGTTAGGGGTATGAGGTCTGTAATGACGTATATAAGACTAAGGGGCACAGGGGTATTGGCCCAGCTAGGGGCTCCACTATAAATACCCTTTCCCCCGTATTGTACATAGGGACATCTAGCTCAAGAACCAAAAATACAACCTTTGGGCAAAGCTTTCCATCTCAACCTAGTTTCCTCAAATCTGTCGGCGTAATCTTTTACGCCAACAAATGCACAATAAATAATATAATTATAAGTTTATAGCTAATGACAAAAAGATTAAAAAATTTCTCTTTCACGAAATATCTAACGGATAAATAAACAAGTAGTAATTTGAGTATAATTCTTTTTTGAGGCACACAAAAAATTAGTGACAAAATTGCAAAACGGGCAACGGTTGCCATCCAGAACCTTCTCGAGAGTCACGTTGCCTTGTCGCGCAACTCGGCTCCATCTCCCCCGCTCCGCGACCCCACCCGATTGGTCTTCCCCGATCCCCCTCCTGTCTCGCTCCCCTTCCCCTCCCGGATCGAACCCACCGTCGCCGGCCGACGCCTCCGACCATGTCCAAGTACGGCACCATCCCCACCTCCTCCTCCTCGTCGGGGGCGGCGCCCTCCGGCGGTGCCTCCCCGCTCGACTTCTTCTCCCGTGCGAAGGCCCGGGGCGCGACAGCGCTGGCCACGCGACGCCCGTGGCGCGAGCTCGGGGACCTGCACGCCATAGGGATCCCTCCGAGCCTAGCGGACGCCTACCTCCGCGTGCGCGCCAACCTCTCCCACTTCGCCATGAACTACGCCATCGTCGTCCTCGTCGTCGTCTTCCTCTCCCTCCTCTGGCACCCCGTCTCCCTCATCGTCTTCCTCGTCTGCATGGTCGCATGGCTCGTCCTCTACTTCCTCCGCGATGAGCCGATTGTGCTCTTCGGCCGCGTTGTCGGCGACGGTGCAGTCCTCGCTGTACTCGCCGTTGTCACGTTCATCCTCCTGCTTCTCACCAACGCCACCGCCAACATCCTTTCCGCACTGCTCGTCGGGCTTGTGCTTGTCGTGCTGCACGCCGCCCTGCGCAAGGCTGAGGACAATGCTGATGATGAGGTCGGTCGCTGGTACACGCCAGTGCCCCCGCCGCCGTCTCACTAGTGCAAGGTCGCCCTCCAGTTCCTTGGTCTTGTCCGTCCTTATAAATTTCAGTTTTCTGTATGAATTTCTGTTGTTCTTACTTGTGAATTGTGTATGATTTAATGATTTGTTAGTCTATCTTGGTATGCTACTTTTACAGTTGGACATGAACAAATCTTCTTGATGCCTCTTTCCACCTGAATGATTTGCAAGCAATGTTTACAAATCGCCTTGTCGAACCTAGTCGCCATGGTACCGACCACTATAAAACTAATCGCGATTAGTCGATATTGGTCGGTCCATTTAATTATCCCATATATTTTAGGAAATTTACATAATATATATACACTATATAGTATATGACAATAAATATCTAGGTATGGGCCAAATTTTCATCCATTACTTATTAGCCCACAAATAAAATTGAAAAGCCCAAGCCCATTAACTAAACCCTAGCTTCACTCCTCACATCTCCCCTCTCCCTCACAGCCGCCACAGACCTAAGGAGCCGCAGCGCGCTGCACATCCCTGCTCGCCGCACATCTCGGCGCCGCCTTCTCCTCACACTCTCGCTGGTGCCCCCTTCTCCTCATGCTCCCGCCAGTGCTGTATTCTCCTCATGCTCTCGCCGGCGTCGTCGGTGCCCCTCCCACTCCAAGGCACGCTGTTGTCGGCCCACTCCTCCTGTCGTGGCCTGTGTGACATCGTCAGCCCCCTCCCGTCACATGGTGACACTGGTGGCTGGCCCTTCTCCCTGCATTCCCTGTCATGCGACTCCTGTCACATGGTGACACTGGTCGTTGCCCTTCTCTCCTGGTCACCAAAATGCCACTAATCGGCCGACTAGTCGGACGACTAGATTTCTGGTCGCTCTGGTCGGGTCGGAGCACCTAGTTGGAGCTAGCAAATGACCAGGCCGATTAATCGCGATTAATCGGATGATTTGTAAACATTGTTTGCAAGACTTTAATCGTGTAGTAGATAGAGCAGCTAAGTGTGCAATTGAATCTCAACTCGACCTAATAATGCCACATAAACTAACTTGGGCTCACTCCATTGAGAACTTAGACTCTTTTATTCAAAGATTAGTATATCATGCTACGCTATAACTGTCTTTCAAAGATTTGCAACAAAAAAGAACCTTTGACTACATCATCTGAAAAAAACATAGCCTTTTAGTTCCAAGCAAGTTGGGGTAGGCTAGAGTTGAAACCCAACAAGAACCACAAATCATGGTTCAGGCACATGAATAGTTGTTTTCCAAGCACTCATATATATGGCTAAATCTTTGGGTATATTCCATCGCTTCAAACCACCTTTTACTGCTTCTTCTCATGTCAATTTTGGTCTTCCTCTACCCCTCTTCACATTGTTGTCACGCCTTAGGGTTCCACTACGTATCGGTGCCTCCGGAGGCCTCCATTGGACATCTCCAAACCATCTCAACCGGTGATGGATAAGTTTTTCTTCAATTGGTGCTACCCCTAATCTTTCACGTATATCCTCATTCTGGACTGGATCCATTCTCGTATGCCCACAAATCCAACGTAGCATACGCATTTCCGCAACGCTTATCTGTTGGACATGTCGCCTTTTTGCAGGCCAACATTCTGCACCAAACAACATTGCAAGTCTAATCGCCGTCCTATAGAACTTGCCTTTTAGCTTAAATGGTACCCTCTTGTCATTTAAAAATCTTGATGCTTGGCACCACTTTATCCACCCTATTTTGATTCTATGGTTAAGATCCTCATCGACATCCCCTGATGCTTGAAGCATTGATCCCAAATATCGAAATGTATCCTTTCTAGGAATTACTTGGCCTTCCAAACTTATATCTCCCTCCTCATGTGTAGTAGTTCCAAAAATCACATCTCATATATTCAGTTTTAGTTCTGCTGAGTCTAAAACCTTTTGACTGTAGGGTCTCCCGCCACAACTCTAGTTTCCTATTTACTCCTGCTCGACTTTCATCAACTAGCACTACATCATCCGCGAAGAGCATACCCCAAGGGATAACCCCTTGTATATCCCTTGTGACCTCATGCATCACCAAGGCAAATAGATAAGGGCTCAAAGATGACCCTTGATGCAGTCCTATTTTAATCGGAAAGTCATGTGTCACCATCACTTGTTTGAACTCTAGTTACAACATTGTTGTACATGTCCTTAATGAGTCTCACATACTTTGTTGGTACTTTATGCTTGTCCAAAGCCCACCACAAAATATTCCTTGGTATTTTGTCATACTCCAAGTCAATGAAGACCATGTGTAGGTCCTTCTTCTTCTTCTCCCTATACCGTTCCATAACTTGTCTTATTAAGAAAATGACTTCCATGGTTGACTTTCTAGGCATGAAACCAAATTGGTTCATAGAGACCCGCGTTATCCTTCTCAATCGATGCTCAATGACTCTCTCCCATAACTTCATAGTATGGCTCATCAACTTAATTCCTCGGTAATTAGTACAACTTTGAATATCTCCCTTGTTCTTGTATATTGGTACCAATATACTTTTCCACTCTTTCAGCATCTTGTTCGATCGAAAAATATGGTGGAACAACTTGGTTAGTCATACTATGGCTATATCCCTGAGGCATCTCCACACCTTAATTGGGATACCATCCAGGCCCATCGCCTTACCACCCTTCATCCTCTTCAGCTCCTCTCTGACCTCAGATTCTTGAATTTTCCGCACAATGTGCCTGTTGGTGTCATCAAAAGAGTCATCCAACTGAAAGGTTGTGTTCTTATTCTCACCATTGAACAATTTGTCAAAATACTCTTACCATCTCTGTTTGATTTCCTCATCTTTTACCAGGATGTTCTCTATTTCATTCTTAATGCACTTAACTTGGTTAAAGTCCCTCGTCTTTCTCTCACGAGCCCTAGCTATCCTATAGATGTCCTTCTCTCCTTCCTTCGTGCCTAATCGTTGGTAAAAGTCCTCATACGCTCTACCCTTAGCCACACTTACAGCTCGCTTTGCGATCTTCTTTGCCTCCTTGTACTTCTCTATGTTGTACACACTCCTGTCATGGAACATGCACCTATAGCATTCTTTCCTTTCCTTAATAGTCTTTTGGACTTCCTCATTCCACCACCAAGTGTCTTTATTAGTGCTTCTACCCCCTTTGCTCACTCCAACCACCTCCGAGGCCACCTTCCAGATGCAGTTTGCCATCTTCTCCCACATGTTGTTTGTGTCATCTCCTTACTTCCAAGGGCCCTCTTTAACTACCCTTTCCTTGAAGATCTCTGACGTCTCTTCATTCAGTTCTCACCACTTTGTTCTTGCAATCTTGGCTTGTTTATCCCTATGAGCGAACATCTTCGTAAGTCCGCCACCATAAGCTTATGTTGAGAAACAACACATTCCCCTAGAATTACCTTGCAATCCAAGCATGCCTGTTTATCCTCTCTTCTTGTGAGGATAAAGTCAATCTGGCTATAATGTTGGCCACTACTAAAGGTCACTAAATGAGACTGTCTCTTCTTAAAGAAAGTGTTCGTTATCATCAAGTCAAAAGCTACTGCAAAGTCCAAGACTTCCTCACCCTCTTGATTCCTACTACCATACCCAAAACCTCCATGAACCGCCTCGAAACCTGATCTCGTTGAACCAACATGCCCATTAAGATCTCCTATGAAAAGCTTCTCGCTAGAAGATACAGTTCTAACCAGGTTATCTAAATCTTTCTAGAATTGCCTCTTAGCACTCTCATCGTGGCCTACTTGGGGGGCATATGCACTAACCACGTTCAAGACCATATCATCAACGACAAGCCTAACTAAAATAATCCTATCCCCTTGCCTTCTCACGTCCACCACTCCATCCTTGAGGCTCTTGTCAATTAAAACCCCTACTCAATTTCTATTTGCAGTTGTCCCTGTGTACCAAAGCTTGAAGCCGGTATTGTCCACCTCCTTCGCCTTCTGGATCTTCCATTTAGTCTCTTGAATGCATAAGATATTTACCCGCCTCCTAGTTGCTACATCAACTAACTCTCTTAACTTACCTGTAAGAGACCCTACATTCCAACTACATACACGAATCCTAGTCGGTTCGACTAGCTTCCTTGCCCTTCACACCCGTCGAGAGAGATGAGAAGACCCTTGCACATTTTTCACTACACCTAGGCGCTGATTTAGCGCGCCACTAAGGGAATGACGACTCGATCCTTACTCACTTGACACCGTGCCCAGATTGCGACACGGCGCGCCCCCAAGGGGGAGATGACCCGGCCCTTGCCCATTTAACACCACACCTAGGTTCCGATATGGCGCGTCGCTAAGAGGGTTACGTCCCAACGGTTTTCTCTTGGGTTTCATCTCCATTAGGATAGCTAGGTTTTACGTTGGCTCATCACGCCTATCACAACCCTCCTCCTTAGCCAGGGCTTGGGACCTGCTATGTTGAGACAACATAGGCGGAGTTCTGAAGAAAAAAAACGCAGAAAATTTCAATATATGAGATTTGGCTGAAGATATTAATTCAAACAGAAGTGAATTGTGATATCCAGCATTGTTTCAATCAGCCAGTCAGTCAGGTTAAATCGAAAAAAATTCTAGTAGTAGTAGTAGTCATGCCATCTCACTACAGCCTGATATAACACTGCTGGTTGTTGATTGTGTTTATGTTTGCCTGGTTTTCTTTGATGTCAGAATTTGCATTGTTTCTGAACTAGGGAGAGATGGATATCATGGGGTAATTTTTTGGAGATGGTCAATGGAAATCTCTGGATCAACAGGACCTTCTAATTTTTAGGAGATATGCAGTTTGGGATGTTGTGGAAGGCAATCCCTTACCATATCTCTTGGCATTAGAGGTGCAACTAACCAACAATTGGATTGAACTAACTTAATAGTTGACGCAGTTACTTGAAGTGTTGAATTCATGTGACAGATATGAACTAGATAATGCAAGTTTTCAGAAAATTTAATGCAGTTTGTTTGCAGAGGCCGGTGTGCCTTTCCAATTTCATTTTCCCAGTTCCCAACAGATATGTTATTCCTGGAGACCTGGACTTATTAAGTATCAACCAAAGTTGCAGATTGTTTTGTGCCCCTTTGCTTTTGTCATATATTGGGTTGTCTAACCACTACCATCTCATTTCACATAGTATCATAATGGTGATCCTACTACCTACCTTTTCAATCGTAGTTCTGCCTTAAACATGTATGCATTTCCTACATGTTTCCCTTGAATTTGATAGTTAAGACTTGAGACTACTATTTTACCTGAAATTGTATGATTTTTTCTCGAATGGAAATTGTATGATATTTAGTATTAAGTTTTCTAGCATTGCCAGTTGTACATCTTCTGTCGTGGAATATTAATGCAAAAAGTCCAATAAAAGAACTGCTATCTTATTCTTAAATGTGAATCCTGTCCTATTGAATATTTGAGTTGGCCACTGAAGCAGATGATAAATTCAGGGCCTAATAAGTTGTGGACATAGTAGAGAGAGATTTTGTTTAGTTGTGCTTGATCTTGCAAGATAACATAAAAGATCACTGAGGCAAGAGGTGGAAGAAAACATAATCAGGAATAACAGGAATTTTGGATCACCTGATGTCATGCAATTTTGCTCCATCTGCTATTCCTACCTTTTCCTTTTGCAGTTTATGCAGCCCTTGCATAAAATTACCATTTAAATTTGAAAAATGAGAAATGTTCCCCTTGTTTTTGCAGGATCTGAGTGTGCTTCACGCAGAACTGTGCTGTCACACTGTCCTTGTTTATTCGAGCCGTGCCAAATGAGCATTGTTATGGTCGGTCTGGGACTCGGGACCGATCTAGTGAAAAACTTTTCATTTCAGATGACGACTCGTATTTGACCTGCCGCTGGCTGCACATGAAGTCTTGGATCCAGCGATGATGCAGGACTGTGAGATTCAGTAAATTACCATGTTTATCCCACTTTTATGAACACATGAAGCGTCCCCTTGTTTTGATGTACCAAATTCGTAGAGAAAAGGTAAAAAACGGGACTTGATTCAGGATTTGACGTCGCCTGTAACTTGTCTGAGATTTCTATGGGGCACCATAAGGACATTATTCGGCTCATTTGGCATTGCTTTTACTGTAGTTTCTACAAAGAAAAAAGTTTGCAGCATTGCTAAACAAATTCTGGCTCAGCTTATGATTAGTAGAAGATGATATTGCGTTTGCGAAGTACAAGCTTATTACGGTAATCGGATGTTGTTGACACGAAAAAACGCGCACGCACTAGGTCAGGCATCAGATCAGCGATCCAAAAGCACGTGGTCATTTTAAGGGAAAACCTTAAAACGTCGCGAGAAGACGATGTTGCGTTCCGACGACTTAAACAGTAGTAAGGGGGTAATGGAGTCGGGAGGCAATTAGACAAGTATTTAGTAATAATGTTCGATTAGTCGAAGTGTTGCAAAAATAATAAAGTAAACTGGTCAGAATGTGGCAGCAGACAATTAGACAAGTATTTAGTAATAATGCTCGATTAGTCGAAGTGTTGGAAAAATAATAAAGTAAACCGGTCAGACTAGGGCCGATTTGGATCTACTGTGTGAGAGCGGTCGGACCGACGAAAGACCTCCGGTCAGACCGGCAGTGCGAAAGGGAGGGATACCGAAGGGTGGCTTCGGCGGCTCGTGCGAAGGGGGTCCAAAGGGTCCTCGAAGGATCCTTTGGCCTGTCGCCCGGTCGGAATGGGGTGCGGGCCTCGATCAGACCGAAAGCTCCCGAAGGGTGCTCCGGGTGATCTACGACGGGGCCCGACCGAAGGGGTCGGTACGAAGAGTACCCGTCGGTCGGACCGACGGAGGATCTACGGTCGGACTGACGGAGGGGGCCCGGTCAGACCGAGGCGCGGACCTCGGTCACAACGGAGGCATTGGCAACTGTAGTGCAGGGTCCGATGCATCGGATCCCTTCGGTGCGGGGACCTCGGTCAGACCGGTGTGCGAGCACCGGTCAGACTAAAGGGTGTTGACGGCGGACAACGAGCGTGCCGGCAATAGCCTTACAGGGCAGTACGGCACACTCCGGTCAGACCGGCGTGTAGCCTCCGGTCCGACCGCCAATGCCGATTCGATCTGCTCGATTTCTCCGGCGACCTTGTAGATGATCTCCGATCACCCCCAAACTCGTTGGCGAGGTATTTAGGAGTAATATCTCTACAAAACAGGAAGAGATCAAGTGCAATTCGGCCAAAGACCGAATTTCCAATGGTAATGGAGAAAACCGAATGAAAACGATAAAAATCCGTTACGTGGATTAAACGGATGATTCGCAGGCGAATCAATAAGGCTTACCACGATTACGACGTGATGCACGGAAGGCTTTCAGCGCAAACCCACGAAGATGGACGTTACATCTAATCCTAGGGCAAGGAAGGTATATTGAAATAAAAGTGCGATTCAAAACTAGGGTTTTGAAGTATTAATCTATGGAGATATACCCTTTGAATCAGCCTCACCCCTATATTTATAGGGGCTGGTCTCAAGTTTCCTCACACCTAATCTGAGTAGGATTCGGCCAAAAGTGGTTAAAATTAAATTAGAAATTAAATTAGAGATCAAAATAGCCCGAAACCAACTCTATCTCTAATTTTCAAAGTTGGGCCGGTCTAAACGGACCCATTGGGCCGGTCTGACTAGGCTTACATGGCCGGTCTGACCGGCCTGTGCCAGGTTCGGCATATTTTCGGCCTAAATTACCAAAAATTGATATTTTGACAATTTCGACCATTAATGCCATTTTTTGCTATCAACACATGCCCCCTGCCTTTTAGCAAACTTAGTGAGCTAAAAGCACAATGGGCTAAGGGCGATACAATCCATATCAGCCTTACGATCTCTCAAATGTTTTTGCAAACTATTTATTTGCCTACCAAACCATCCATTTCATAGCTCAAGACATCCGAATTTGATGAGGACGATTTTCATGAATTACTACTAATATGACTAGGGGACTTAAGCGCCGAATTTTCCACCAACTCGGCCTTCAATGCTTTTCCTAGTTTTGCTCCACGAGTCCCTTGTAGGGACGCACCCTTACTCAACGATGCTAGAAGCTGGCTTATCAACCAACTTCGGTTTCCATACTCATCGTGTCTTTGCTAGGGCTTTGGACTCGTCGAGCGGGTTATCCTCGAATTCTTTGACCTTCTTCTTTTTGAGATAATCGGCATGAAGACGTTGTAAGCGTCTCTTTTGAGACTTAGTCATTTCGTGGGTGCCCACGAAGGCTGTGTCTTAGTTTCGGGCGTCACAAACTTACTCTCAGAATCTTTAGCCAAACGGTGAATGCCCGGATCGGCTTTGGCACTTTTGCGCTTAGTAGGAGCGTTTCCCTGACTTCTATCGGTCGGACCGGCCTTGTTGGGATGGTCTGACCGGATCGTGTCAGCCACCTGAGTTGGGTCGGTCAGACTGGCCACAGTAGGTCGGTCATACCGGGGTGATGCTGGCAGTCTAGTCCATTGCGGGCCGGACTCGTGCCTGCGCAGAAGGTTCGGCCTCCTTGGCGGTAATGGCCGAGAGTGCATTTCCTCAGCCCTCCTCTTATGCCTCTAGAGCAGCATCCCAAAAGTTATCTTCGTCTTCTTGTGGGACCTAGCCGAAGATGACGTGTCAACATTCACTTTCCACACTCCTACTTCAAGATTCTTTGGTATGAGCGTGCGTTGGTGAGGCTTTCCAATGACGACCGCCTTCCCTCTAGATGATTCGGCCTGCTCGGGCTGAATTGACGCCCTCTTCCTGTCGAGGTCGATGTTATTCACGGGGAAGAGATCCTGGTCCAGCTTCATCTTAGGGCTAGAATCTATTTTCAATCGTCATTCATTAGTAGAATGAGAAAGCGAATCATGCCACTTACAGTATGAACATTTCTTCAAGTCATCGGCGATTGGAATGACATGACCTTTAGGCAACTATAGTGCGGGGTCCAATGTAGCGCATTGCTGCAGTGCGGGGACCTCGGTCAGACTAGCGTGCGAGCGCCGGTCAGACTGAAGGGTGATGACGGTGGACGACGAGTGTGCCGGCAACAACCTTATGGGGCGGTATGGCACACTCCAGTCAGATTGGTGTGTAGCCTCTGGTTAGACCGGCAATGCCGATTCGATCTTCCCGATTTCTCTGGCGACCTTGTAGATGATCTTCGATTGCCCCCCAAACTCCTTGGTAATGTATTTAGGAGTAATATCTCTACAAAACAGGAAGAGATCAAGTGCAATTCGGCAAAAGACCGAATTTCCAATGGTAACGGAGAAAACGATAAAAATCCATTACATGGATTAAACAAATGATTTGCAGGCGAATCAATAAGGCTTACCACGGTTACGACGTGATGCACGAAGGGCTTTCAGCGCAAACCCACGAAGATGGACGTTACGTCTAATCCTAGGGCAAGTAAGGTAGATTGAAATAAAATTGCAATTCAAAACTAGAGTTTTGAAGTATTGATTTGTGGAGATATACCCTTTGAATCAGCCTCACCCCTATATTTATAAGGGCTGGTCTCAAGTTTTCTGACACCTAATCTAAGTAGGATTCGACCAATAGTGGTTAAAATTAGATTCGAGATCAAAACAGCCTGAAACCAACTCTATCTATAATTTTCAGACTTGGGCCGGTGTGAACGGACCCATTGGGCCGGTCTGACCGGGCCTACATGGCCGGTTGGACCGGCCTATGCCAGGTTGGGCATATTTTCGGCCCAAATTACCAAAAATTGATATTTTGACAATTTCGACCATTAATGCCATTTTTTGCTATCAACAGATGTCTTAACCGAGTGAAAACATCGGACCTTTATCATAGTCGTCTGGTTTTTGCCATCTGATTAAACTTGCAACACCAGTGCTAAAAAATTATGAATTACCAAGTTTCATATAATTATATGAAACATTGATCAACTTAATTGAAACATTTGAGCATCTCTAAGAGAACTAATATTTAATTCCCTAAGTTTAAATTTTAGGATTTTGAAAGAAAATTTAGGTTCCAACAAAACCCCTAAATAAGCCCCTTTCCTAAGCCATTTCTTGAATCATCTCCTATCTATATCAAAAGTAAGATTAACTTCTAGTTACCGATCTTTGTTGGCACTATTATCTCCTTACATGCGCCATTTTGTTTGCTACTACTACCAAATCCCTACGTGCCCTAAACCCCATCGGCACCATGCCCTCCCAACACACTGCACCCTGCCCCTTTCCCATCGCTCACAGTGGAGGAAGGGGATGATAGGGTGGATGAGGAGAATGTGCAGTAGGAGACCGTTGCGTGGTGGTGGTTAGAAGAGTACAACTCACAGCGGGTGGCTAAGTTGGTCATTGAGATATGGGAGTTTGTGGTGGATATCATTGATTACAATGAGCTCACAGGGATATACGACTTTCCAGTCGGTGATGAGTTTTAGGTGCCATATAATCTCTTATCTGAATGAGCTAATGCTGATTTATTCTGGTTTATTTTGGTGAGTTTGATCTCTTGGGGCACTGAAATGGTATGGATTTGGAGTTAGCAGTAGTGTTTAAGTTTCATGTAGATGCAGGTTTTTCCTGTTTGAGGTTACATTGGAGATAAGGGGTGATTATGAAGCGATGACTTTCATGTAGGTAGTTCTTGGATGATGTACATCACACACTTTCTGTTGGACTGAAACATGCGACCAGAGGGGGTGAATGGAAGCAAAGAAATTTCTTTTGAAAACTAGCTTCGAATACGGCCTTCGCAGGTTCTACTTTGGAGGTACTAACAACACCCCGAACTAGACTTCGCACAAGACTACGCACATAGAAAAGTTGGGCTTCGCTAAATGAACTTAGAACTCAAATTCAACTTCCTCAAGAATTACTCCGCCCCAAAATTCGCACTAGTGACTTGCACTAGGATTCGCACTAAGCAACATACTGAGGTTAAACCCCACAGAAAGGTTTTGAGGTGGATTTCGCAAGATGGACTTCGCAGAGCACATAATCCCTAGTGTATTTTTGAGGCTTAGCCTCCATTACACAACAGAGCAAAAGGTAATGCTAAACTCAAGAATCATAGACAAGGAAAAAAAATCTGTGTAAACTTGCATGTCGATTTTCCAGGGTTCACATGAGGTGATGATAAAAACTCCATGAAACATAAGTCACACAAGCATCAAAGAAACATTTCTTCATTTGCAAGTAAAGTACACGCTGATACCCAACAGTACTAAAAAAATACACATGGAATAATAAAAGTAGAAAAAATCATGCAAGAAATGAATCAAAGATCAAACAGATATTTCATTGCAAGAACATGAACAAAAAAACAGCCTTCTCAAATCTAAGTGTATGTGTGATGGCTGGCCCTAGGACAAGATTGAAATAGAAGGTTCTAACCTAGACAAAAGTGTTAACCTATATCTCAACCTACCCTTTCTTTTATAGACTAGACAGACTTGAGAAAAGATTACAATACACCTAGGGATTATAGTTTTTCTATCTCACACAGTTGAAAGGATATTACAGGTAGTCCTACTTTATACTTTATTCGAAGCTCCACAATGTATTAGCTTTGTGGCTTCATTTATATAGAGCCTCAGTGCACTTGTCGAAGTGCCTAAGTGAATCCAGTTGCAGACTTCGAAATGCTTAGGCCTCATTGCAACGAAGTCTTGACTTTGAGTGTGATGGTTTTGACCTGAAACCGTCAAAGCATGTGCCATCTTCGCACCATGTCCCCGAAGTGAACCACCATGACTCCACAACTCCTCAAGCTTGGCTATCGTCTGTCCGTGTACCGAAGCCATGCATGATCAAAGCCACGACAAGTCATCCTTACTTCAAAGTGCCCCTTCAAAGTACACCTCTGAAGTACCTCCCCTTGGAGGTCTTCGACCACCACCCTTCGAAGTGTCTTCCTATGGAGAACACCTTCGATGTGTTTTCCTGTCTCTGTTAAGTGCACTTGTGTCTAAGACCCTCCGTCTAGAGAACCTCCAAACAACCCCTAGACCAACGTTGAATTCACCCAACCTCCTTGATCCTCTAGCACCAAGTTTCCCACTTGGTCCTGGTCACTTGATGTTGACAGTCAAGTTGCATCCTCCTTCCTACACATTAAGAGACAAGCAACCATGTTTTGCAAACACCCTTCGGTACACACCGAACCCAATGGGGCACACCTCCAATCCTCAAACTTCTAACCAAATCAAAAGCTAGTCAATCACTCATGGTTGTCAATCACTCATCACTCAAAATAACCAAGACACATCTCAACTTAGTTTCTGAATCTCTCCCTTGATGAATGTTGTTGATAACAAAAAATGACATTACTGGTCAAAATTGTCAAATTGTCAAAATTGGTATAATTTGGCCGAAAATATGTATTTTCTTGCATAGGCCGGTCTGACCGGCCAGTTCGAGTCTGAGCTGAATTAATTTATCTTGGGTTGTTTTGATCTCTAAACATTTTTTAATGACTTGGACTCGTACCCTAATCAATCCAAGGTACAAATTAAGCCCAAGGACGACAAGACCACCCCCTATAAATATAGGGCAAGGCCAATTCAAGGGGACACACGGACTCCAATCTAATCTAATCTACTACCTCGTAGAATCGTTTTTCAATGTACTACCCTTTTGCCCTAGGTTTAGCCATAGAATGTCCATCTTTGCTGATTTGCATTGTAAACCTTCCGTCCATCGCGTCGTAATCGCGACAATCCTTGTCGATTCACTTGTGAATCGTCTGTTTAACCCCCGTAAAGGGTTTTTATTGGTTTTTATTGGTAATTCAGTATCTAGGCCGAATTGCTACTGATCTTTGGTGTTTTGTAGGAGCCAAGGCAATCATCTTCATCAATAAGAGGCCCTTGCATCGACTTTGGACATCACCATGCGCGCCGGCTAGCTGGAGCATCTACCGTATGCCTATCGGTCTAACCGGTAAAACACGGGCGGTCTGACCGCTAGTGTGCAGTCAACCCGGGTCACCTTCCTCTTCACCCCGACGGTCTGACTGCCGGCCTATTGTCAGTCTGACTGGACCACCTTGGCTATTATGATCGCCTCCCTTCACACTCGACCAATTGGGTCACTCCCTTGTGGTGTGGTCTAATTGCCTGGCGACTTCACCCTAGTTTCCCTCGTCACGGGCGAGGGTCGTCGGAATGCGGCATCGGCATCATGTGGCGTTTGGAGGACTACTTCAAGCATCTACGTGCTTTTGGATTGCCAGATTGACATCAGTGACATTTGGCGCTTTGTTGGATGATTTTAGTGTCAACACACTTTTTGGTGACTATGTTGGTGAACCACACGCCAAGTCCAACCACGTCAGTGATAGGTACGACTACTACGATTACATCGACTACACCCTCTTCTCCGATGAACATGGTAGGGAGCACAGAAATTGATGATGACATCGTCCTCCCCATCCTAGAAGACATTTCCAAGGAGGATAGGGCCGAGATCAAGACCAAGACGAGGGAGCTACACGCCATCATTCTTGGGCATTACACCAAAACACGTGCGGGCTTTGTCAAGTGCAACATCGATCTCCCCAACATCTCTATGAGCAAGCTAACATCACCTCCCCCTCTATCTACCATGGACATTGAACAAAAACTAGCGACAACTGTAGATCAAGTGGTTAGCGCCACATTTGCGAATCGTCTAGGGCTCGAGGTCGACTCTAGGGTGGAGGCAATGTTTAGGAGATTCAGCTTTTTCGAGGCCGCTTCTCCGACCCCAATTGCTAGCGTACCTCCTGTTCATCACGTATACAGTAGAACCGTTGGGAGTATGGGAAAAAATATTGCACCTATGGCCTCAACATCCATGGCCGAGACTCCAATCACCCTCGTCGGTCAGACCGACCCTTACACCGATCAGACCGGTGCATGCCAGCCTGCATAGCAGACAATTGTTAGTCCAACCGGTTACTAGGACATTCCGACTGGCTACCATACTTTCGGTCAGACCGACCCGATGGCCGGTCAGACCACCCCAACCGTAGTCCACGCGGCGCCTCCACCGGCGCCCATGCCGTCCTTACTTGCGCTTCCTACACCTCCTGCTCACACATACTAGCATAGACCTGTGCACATCACCTACCACGAGCTGACGCGAGAGGAGGATAACCGAGTGGATTTATACGACCAACACTGTTGATAGCAAAAAGTGGCATTAATGGTCAAAATTGTCAAAATGTTGAAATTGGTACTTTTGGCCGAAAATATGCAATTTCTTGGCACAGGCCGGTCTGACCAACTTTAACACTTCGGTCTGACCGGATATATAAGGCTGGTCTGACCAAACCAGTCCGAGTTCGAACCACCTTGATCTGTTTCGGGTTGTTTTGATCTTTGATTAAATCCTAACAACTTGGACACGTAATTGAGTCAATTAGAAGCCAAGGAACATCAAGACCAAACCCTATATATAGGGGAAATGCCAATTCAAAGGGACACTCTCTACAAAAACCCTAATAGATCCAATCTACTCATTAAATCGTTCTTTTCAATCTACTATCTTCCTTGCCCTATGATTAGCCATAACGTCCATCTTTGTTGGTTTGCGTTGTAAACCATCCGTCCGTCGCATCGTAATCGCGGTAATCCTTATCAATTTGCTTGTGAATCGTCCGTTCAATCCACGTAATGGATTTCTATCATTTTTATCGGTTTTTATTGGTAATTAGATCTCTAGGCCGAATTGCCTCTAATTTCTTGGTGTTTTACAGAGTTTTCATATCTATCCGCTTCGCCAAGAACTCCTAAAGCAAGTCGTCCTCAGCAAGGTGATCACCGGAGACCTGGGTGGTCAGTCCCCTCTCTATCGGTCTAACCGATGGTGTGGGATTAGTCTGACCGACTCATGTCGCCCTCATCATCACGCGTGCCGGCGACGACAAGCGGGTGCCCCCTCACCACTTTGGTTCATTTGGTGGCACCACATCGGTCTGACCACACCGTGCCGGCATGCGCCGGTCCGACCGATGCTCCCTTTGCTCCATCGGTTTAACCGCTGGACCACGCACGATCTAACCGGCCCATCTTGGCCGGTCTGACCGACTCCTGTACCTCGGTCCAACCGGCCCTGACTTGGCCTGTTTGATCGCTTTCCCTACATTTCAGTTAGTTGAATAATATTATTTCAGTATTGTTTGATTGTCTGGTTACTCCGTTTATATCCCTTGTCACGGTCAAGGGTCATCGAAACGTGGTGTCAGCGTCACGTGACATTTAGCGTCAAACCCCTAAGCGTTTGCACACTTTTGGATTGTAGAACTAACACTAGTGTCTGTTGGTGCTTTATCGATAGATTTTAGCATCAACACATGTTGGAGGAAAATATTTCATCCTCAGAGCCATTATGGTAACATGACAAAGGCAAGTGATTGAATCAAAGGTTTCCAGCATATAACTCCGGAATCACCGTGGATCAAGTTCGAAGTATGGAGGCGAACTCTAGTTCGGAGTATATCTTCGAACTAGGACTCTTCCGAGGGCTTCCTTGCCAGCTAGGATGGAAGATTTATCTTTTTTCTCATTAGATTAGTCTTTTACCATTTTAGCCCTATTAAGGGTACCAAATAGTTTCCACTATGTCGGTTGTAATAAAGGGGTAAAAGGGTCTTTTCCTTAATGTTTGGGCCTATAAATACCCCCCGTTTTACCCTGTAATAAAGACCGAATACAAGTTATTCAATATACATCTTTGAACTAATTTGAGCTATTATCCTTTCGGAGGCTTGAAATAGTTAACTTCGCAAACACTTCGTTTGTTAGTTTATAACTTTCAGAAACCTGTTAGCGTAATCTTTTACGCCAACAGTTGGCGCTGTCCGTGGGGAACCTAGTCCAAAAAACTTTGTTCTCTACCAAGTTCTCAAACCATGCCTCCCAAGCGGAGTGCAGGTGGTAGTCCTATTCGGAGGTCTCCTCGGATCTCCGGAGCAAGATCGTCAAACACAGTCGAGGTCGGAGGGCCTTCGACGTTTCCTCCACATCAAACTCGGAAGGGATTTCCCTTCCTCGAGCATACGGAGTTCCTCCCCCAACTCCATCTATACTTCGGCCAGTCGGAGTCCCTCTTCCACCTCAAGTTCCACTTCGAACTGATGCGTACAGTTCTCAAGACCCGGAAGGTCCTTTCGGAGGAGATGAAGATGGTCTTGGTGATATGTCCGTTCAAATGGCCAGTCTCCAAGCTGAAGTAGCAAGGTGGCGGCAAGAAGCCGCAGATAGGCTTCGTTCTCAGGCCACCCCAGTCATCCCCGAAGTGCCCGAAGACTACGAACTTCCTTATCCCGAAGCCCCGGAGAACGCTTCCTTCGACACCGAATCTCCGCTGCATCCTGAGTTGCAGAAAGTGCGCTTCGACCCTAAGTTAAAAACTTCGAAGCTTTGCAAATATTTCGGAGATGAAGATCCTGGAGAGTTCGCCCGTTCTTATGCATTAGCAATTGAAGCCAGCGGGGGAGTGCGAGACACTATGGCCAAATGTTTTCCCCTAGCTCTCGAAGGAGTGGCACTGCGGTGGTTCTGGTCTCTGAAGCCAGGATCAATTAGATCATGGGGGGAGTTGAGGAAGAAGTTTGTGAGCAACTTTCAGGGTACCTCCGTACCCCCAATGTCAACAGGAAGCCTTTTCCAGGTGAAGCAGCTCCCCGGAGAGACTTTAAGGCAGTATTTCAAGCGCTTCGCTCATACGAAGTCGCAAATTCGAGGGTTAACTACGTCTTCTGTAGTTGACGCAGCTCGAGAGGGAGTTATTCATGCGGGCCTCCTTGATAAACTTCACAGTAAAAAGATATCTTCTGTTGCTCAGTTGATGTCTTATTTCGAAGAATATGCAAGGTCAGAAGAGGGGTGGCTTCGGAGAACTGCTGCAACTCCATCGATACTGCAAGAAGTTAAGTTGGAAGTGAAGACTACAACGCAGCCGCAAGGGCCTAGCTTTGAAGCTCAACACGACAGGCATCGGGGGCAAAAGCATCCTCGTTCAGAAGTTTTGAACATTGCACCCCCGCAGAAATTTGCCCCAAGTGCCCCGCAGCCTTCAGGAAGCAAGACCAGCGGCTGGAGGCCACCAGGGAAACCGGCTAGCAAAGCCCAAGCTTTTTTCTGCTGTGTCCATGGTGAGAATCGGAGTCACGCAACTGATGCGTGCAAATCTATACTGGCTTTAAGAGGAGAGTATTTGGAAAGATCTTCGGGTTGAGGCACTACTGACCGAGTTCCGACTGAAGTGCGTCCGGAGCTTGTCCAGGCTGTGGCACGAATAGAGAACTTCAACCCTGCAAGACGGCCTCCGGTGGTCAATGTTATGCCACCTCCGAAGCAAGAAGAGGGACAAGATCGAGTGAAAAGAGTAGTCCTCCCCATCTCTGGAGGAGGAACCCTCGGAAGTATGTTGAAGAGGCAGAGAAGAGAATATGTTAGAGAAGTGGGCCATATTGGAACCTCTTCGTCTGCAGCTGCTATGCCTGAATGGTCCCATGTGCCGATATCTTTTTCTGCAGATGATGCAGCTGGTATAAAGTTTCCACATGCACACCCACTCATCATCACTGCCGACATAGCAGGGACTGAGGTCCGAAGAGTGCTAATCGATGGAGGGAGTTCGGCAGATATTATCTTTGTTCAAGCTTTTGATCAACTCTGCATCTGTAGGAAACACCTTCTCCCAGCAGCCTGTCCTTTACAAGGCTTCGCAGGACCCCCTCTCGATGCCCTCGGCCAAATTGGCCTAGAAGTTACTTTTGGAGAAAGGCTATTGTCCAGGACGGAGGAAGTGATTTTCGATGTTGTGGATGCTCCATATGCATACAATGTCATCTTTGGAAGGGGCATGCTAAATCAATTCGGAGCTGTGGCGCATCATAATTACCTGTGTATGAAGATGCCCACACAGGCGGGAGTGCTCACTGTTTTCGGAGATCAGGCCACTGCGCGAAGAGCGGAGTATGGTCATGGCCCTCCTCTTGACCCAAGACAGGTGAACATCGTGCAAGATAACCCGGAGGATTTTTCTGCTCCTAACGAATCTTCGAAGAAATCCTTCCCAAGGCCAAGCCCCGAAGGAGAGATTGCAACGAAGGTTATTGTCAAAGATGGCAAGGAACATTCATTTCAATTTGGCAAAGACTTGCCTCTAGAAGTAGCTACTTCGTTAGAGAAAGTAGTTGAGGAGAATTTAAATGTCTTTGCTTGGTCTGACGAAGACATCACCAGAGTCAGTCAGGATATTATTGAACACAGTTTACTTGTGAATCCAAAGGCTTTGCCTATTCGACAAGGACTCCGGAAGTTGTCCACAGAGAGAGCTATCCTTGCCAAAGACGAAGTGGAAAAGCTACTGAAGGCTGGGATTATTAGAGAAGTGGCTCATATGGAGTGGTTAGCCAACCCAGTCTTCGTTAGGAAGAAATCTTCCGGGAAGTGGCGCATGTGTATTGATTTTACATCTCTGAATAAAGCATGCCCCTGCGACCCCTACCCCATGCCCCGAATTGATCAATTGGTTGACTCTACTGCCGATTCGGAGTTATTAAGCTTCCTCGACGCTTACTTCGGCTATCATCAAATATGGCTTAAGCGTGAAGATGAAATCAAGACAAGCTTTGTAACTCCTTCAGGAGTCTTCTGTTATGTAAGAATGCCCTTTGGCTTAAGAAATGTCGGGGCTACTTTTTCGAGGTTAATTGCTAAGGCCCTAGGTCATCAATTAGGTCGCAATGTAGAGGCCTATATGGATGATATTGTAATAAAGAGTGCTTTAAAGCACCAACATAGCCTAGACTTAGTAGAAACATTCAATAGCCTTCAGGCATGTGGGATCCGTCTTAACCCCGAAAAATGTATCTTCGGGGCGTAGGCTAGAAAATTGTTAAGGTATCTAGTTTCAAGCAGAGGGATCGAAGCTAGCCCCACTCAGATAACTACGTTGCAAAGGATGGCTCCCCCAGAGAATTTAAAGCAAGTGCAAAAGATGACTGGTCGTCTTGCAGCACTTAGCAGGTTTTTGGCAAGGTCTGCGGAGAGAAGTTTGCCCATCTTCAAAGCATTGAAAGGGCCCGAAGATTTTGCAAGGACACCAGAGTGTCAAAAGAGCTTTGAAGATATTAATAATTATCTCAGTAACCTTGCTACACTCACGGTGCCTATTGCGGACGAAACCCTACTCCTCTACCTTGCAGCTACTGGCTCTGCTGTCAGTGTAGTCTTTGTCAGAGAGGTTGATTTCAATGGGAAGTTGGTACAAAATCCAGTTATTTTGTGTCTGAAGCATTGTCTGGAGCAAAAACAAGATATTCCAAACTTGAGAAATTCACTTATGCTCTGATAATGGCTTCGAGGAAGCTAAGACATTATTTCTTGGCACATAATGTAATTGTACCAACTTCATATCCTTTGGGAGATAAGCTCCGAAGTAAGGATTCTACAGGAAGAATTGGGAAGTGGGCCGTTGAGTTAGCACCCTTCGGCATATCCTTTGTGGCAAGAACAGCAATTAAGTCACAAGTGTTGGCGGACTTCGTGGCAGAATGGACTCCCCCTGCAGCATGGGCTCCGGAGAAGCCAAGTGAAGGGATTTGGACTATTTACTCTGATGGAGCTTTCCAAGCATCTGGAGCAGGTGTCGGAGCCGTGATAATTTCGCCTTCAGGGCAAAAGGCAATGTACTCCGCAAGACTCAACTTTAAGTCTACCAATAATACGACGGAGTATGAAGGAATTTTGCTAGGACTTCGAAAGGCACGTGCTCTAGGGGCTACAAGAGTTGTTATTAAGACAGATTCTCAGATTGTTGCAGGGCACGTAGACAAGAGCTTTCAAGTTCGGCATCCACAGCTTGCAAAATACTTGGAAGAAATTCGTAAGATTGAAGCAGCATTTAAAGGGATTTCTATTCGGAGTATACCTAGAGCAGAAAATGCGCAAGCTGACATCTTAGCAAAAGCTGCAGCCGGAGCTATGGACATACCAGAAGAGGCTTTTTATGAAGAACTCAGTATACCTTCGGTGCCAAAAATCCTTGCTGCGGAAGTCCTTTGCATTCCAAGTACAGATTGGCGTAGTTCAATTATGGAATTGTTGCAAGGAGAAGCAAGTATGTCTGAAGGGCCACAACTTTCGAGGTTGAAACTCAGAATCCGGAGTTATCATATAATCAACTGTATTTTGTACAAGGCCGGAGTATGTTCCCCTTTGCTCCGATGTATATCTCAAGCCAAAGGTCAAGAAATTCTTCGAGAAATTCATAAAGGACTCTGCGGTAGCCATTTGGCCCCTCGAGCTTTGGCAGGGAAGACACTTCGCCAGGGGCTTTATTGGCCTACAATAGTAGCTGATGCGGAGAGCTTAGTCTGCACTTGCCAAGGATGTCAGTGGATGGGATGAAGAAGTCATCGACCACCAACAACTCTCCAAGTCATTGCTCCAGTATGGCCCATGGCCAGATGTGCATGGATCTTATTGGCCCCTTCCCATTAGCAAAAGGAAATTTGAAGTTCGCAGTGGTAGCAATCGAATACTTTTCAAAGTGGGTCGAAGCAGAACCCCTAACAGCTATCACTTCGAATAATGTACAAAAATTTTTCTGGAAGAATATTATATGCCGGTTCGGAGTGCCTCGGCAGTTGACAGTTGACAATGGAACACAGTTCGATGCAGAACCCTTCAGGAAATTCTGTGAGGACCTAGGCATCCAATTATGTTTTGCTGCAGTAAGGCATCCTCAGTCTAACGGAGCTGTTGAAAGAGCCAATGGTAATATCTTATCAGGGTTGAATCAAAGAATAGTTGGATTGGCAAAAGGACTGTGGACCGAAGAGCTCCTGAAAATTCTGTGGTCCATTCGGACAACTCAAACAAGGCCTACTGGTTTCACTCCTTTCAGACTATTATTCGGAGACGAGGCTATGACACCAACGGAGCTTAAAGGAGGATCCCTTCGCAGCACCGAACCGGAAATAGAAGCAGAAAGACAAACTTCGCTTGATTTAACAGAATAGACAAGACTTCGAGCTGTTGCCAATTTGTCAAAGTATCAGCAGCAGACAAAGACTTGGTTCGACCCGAAGGTCAAGATTAATGAACTTAGACCGGGTCATCTCGTTTTGCGAAGTATTATAGCGCTAGGGACATAATTGTCCGCTCAGGGCGTCCTGGTTCTTTTAAGTTAGCTAATTTGGAAGGTGAAGAGTTAACGCATACATCACATGCGGAGCACGTAAAGCGATATTTCGCATAGGGGCTCCTTGTAATCATTTGTAAACACCTTTCGAATCAATAAAGCTTATGGTTCAGATAATGCCTACCCCCCATATACTTCCCACTTCTAGTGGACGCACTGGAATAGCGAAGTTGACCGAGAGGGAAGTGTCATTAATTTGAATCATATTTTTCGGACTTCGGACCACTGGTCCGAAGCTTCCGACGAGGTGGGAAAGTCACTAAAAAAACGGATTCCAAGCCACCGGCTTGAAACATCCGTAAAAAGAGTCCAAGGAGACCAAATAATGCGGATTCCAAGTTTCGGCTTGAAAGCATCCGTAAAAAGAGTCCAAGGAGACCACTGTGAATTCCAAACCACCGGTTTGATAGAATTCACAAAAAGAGCCGAAGGAGGCCAAAACAAACAGAGTTTGAGCTCATGAGCTTCGAATATCTGTGAAAAAAGTCCAAAGTGACCAATCGTTTGGGACACTAAAGTGTCCGGAAAGTTGTCCAAAGCGATTTCTTTCAAAACACAAGGTACTAAGTTACCAATCTTCAGACTCCAAGTAGTCGAAGACATTTTATAAGATTTTAATCAATCTTTAAATTGCTGAGGGGCTCCGAGTCCCCAAAATTGTACTCGTAAGTTTTTCTTTGCGCCTAACCATCTTTGAGTATAGTTCAAAGTTGCTTACGCCCAAGAGGGGCTGGGAAATAGGGATACAATTTTAAATCGATATTTATTATTCGAACAAATTATGATTACATCATGAAAAATCGGTATCTATACCAAGAAGGAATCGAAGACCCCTTCGATCTCTAGAGCTAAGGTTGGAACGACTAGTTCCAGAGCTGGGAGTTCTAACAACTTTACGTTTAACTCTCCTACCTCCCTTCGAAGCTCTAAAGTCTTTCTGTTCTTGTTGAAGCTTGTCCCAAGTTCAGAGTCGTTCGGGGCTCCTTTCCCAGCTTCTAAGTTCTTCAGGTTTTTTACCCTAAGCTTCATCTTCGTCTTCGGACCATGCAATGTCTTCGGAAGATGAAGCCTCCAAGTTAACTTCTTTTTCTTCCTCTTTAATATAAGATAGTATATCTTTGCTTACTTCAGGCGCAATTGCACCGGAGCTATCTTGAGGAGCTAAAAATCGAGGTCGCTTGTGAAGTTTTAAAAGATCGAAGGTAGCCCATAGTAGGTGGAGTTCTTCGTTAACGTTTAACACTTCGACATCTTCCATATGAGGTGAAGCCTAAAAACACGATAAGCAAATTTTCATCCATAAATGTACAAAAAGCATGATTCTTTACATAGTCAGGATCCTAAGGCAAATCTAGACCTACGGGTTTGGCGGAGGCTGGCTGCTCAAAGCTTGCGACCGAGCTTGCTTCTGGCGTTGTCCTTCATCAATCCAAGCCTTGATCGCAGTACGACCTTCAGCTCTCCATGAAGCTTGGAAGGCTTGCCAAGCAGCGGCCACATCTTCGGAAGGAGTAAGAAGCCGACTGTCGTCGAAGGTAATGGGAGCCGCCTCTGCGTTCGGAGTTATCGATGTTCCCAAATCTTCGTAGTAACGAAGTATGCCGATAGCAGCCACTTGTCCGGAGATTTCTCCGTACCGAATGCCTGCCATCTTCATTCTCTTCACAACTCCTTGGATCATTTTTAGCCACTGAAGCAAGGAGGCGTTGTCATTCGAAGGAAGTGTCCCAGTAGTACCGAAGTACTCTAGAACACCTAGGAGTTGGTTCATGACCTCCGCAGCTACCTTATCCGATTTCAGCTTATCTTCAAGCAAGGCGTCCTTCGCCGAAGTCAATTCTTCCACCACACCAGAGAGCCTAGCTGCCTCCGTAGCCAAAGAATTTTTCTGGTTAAGTAGGTGGCTAGCCTCCTCTGCAGTTTTAGCCTTTTCCTCTCGGAGCCTGACAAGTTCAGCCCCCTACCATAGCATGCTCTGCCCGCATCTTTTCTATTTCCACCCGAAGCACGATTTGTTCTGCTTCGAGATCCTTATTTGCAGTTTCCAAGCTTTGCCTGGCCCTTCGCTCTGCTGAGACCATGTTGTCTAGATGGGAGATTCGACCTTCGGAAATGTTAAGATTTCTCTGAAGAGTAGTGATTTCCTCTCGAAGGCGAAGGCTTCCACGTTCGTTTGAAATGTTTGCAGCTCGGGCCAAGACTATTTGCTGCAAAGAGAAAAAATCAAGGTGAGAAATTATTTATATATGAGATCAATTTTGTTTTGCAGATACTTCGTACCTGGTATGCTGCATGTTCCATGGCGGCGTTGAGCTCCGAACCCTCAGCTTTGCTCAGGATGGCTACCAAGTCTGTCTCCCCGATTTCGCGGCTAGTTCGATCCAAAGGTTCGAGCAAAGTCCGAAGTCCAGTTCTTCGCTCCAAGAAAGGATCTAGAAGAGGGAGCAAAGACAAGGCCCTCTGGTCGTCTTCGCTCGGCGAGGGGTCGGAGTGCTGGGCCGTATCTTTAGGAACTTCGACAGACTGGCCCCCCTCTGTAGATTGACCTCCGTCTGTCGACTCAGATGGAGTTAATCCCGAACTCGGAGCAGGGAGAGGGTCCATTTTGCCTTTACCTTTTCTAGGTCCCATTGGGGTGACTTCTGGAATTGGCTCCGGAGTTGCCAAAGTCACAGAAATTGTATCTTCGGGACGAACCTCTTTCATAGGAGCAGATCCTGTTGAGGCAAAGGTATTATACATTGTATAATTTTGCAGGAAAAAAGAACAAAGGAATTATGTGAAGTTTACCTCCGAAGTCTTGTCGACGGGTGAGCATCGGACTGCTTGGTGAGTCAAAAGCTACCCCAAAGTCTTCGTCGGAGTCAGAATTCATGATTAAATCTTTGACTGTTAGAGCCTCTTCGGGAGCCGCAGTCGTTGTTTCATCCGGAATCGAAGTTGATTCTGCAACAACTTCGGCTCCACCTTCATTCATAGGGGCTTCATCCTGCGGTAAGTTTTCTTGAGCAGTCGAAGTTTCAACTTGCTCGAGGCTGCTTGGCAACTCCGACACGTTCGCAGCGTCGCCGATGCTTGCATCTGCTTGGGCTCCATCTTTTTCAATCAGGTCAACAAGCATTCTACCTTCATCCTCCGAGGAATCGGCGACCGAAGCTATTGGGCTTGAAGGTGCCGTAGTTTTTGGCTTTCGCGCTAACTTCTTCAATGGAGTCTTGATAGAGGTCGAGGCTCCAACTTCGGCCTTCCTTTTCTTAGGCCCTTGTTCCGAAGGCACCCAATCCAAAAGAGGAGGGGGAACAACTTCGAGTAGCCCCCATACTCGGTTGGACCGTTCCCAAGTACCTACTAACTTAATCCTCCATTCTTTCTCGGCTGGAGTCGGGTCTCCCAGATCCCTCATACTCAGGCGATGGCTAATCCTCTGAAGTAGGCTAAGGCGAGCTTCTAGGTGGCCTGGATCCGGATGGACAAGAGCTTCTCTCCGGAAGTTTATGTCCTGTAGAGGTCCAGCTAAGCGACTTCCTGCTCCAATCCATATACCATCTGGCATTGATGGCCTTAGCTGGAAATCGAAGAGCATATTCATCTCGGAGCCGAAAGTTAATACTCCCGAAGGCCACTACCATCTTTTCACCTCCGGGGCCTACGAAGGTCTTGGGTTGGCAAGAAGCCCGGTGTAGGGCTGCGAAGATTTCTGCTCTTCCTTCGCAGCCTTCAGCTCGCAACGCCCACTCGAAGATGGAAAGGTGTGCTATCGCGTTCGGAGAGAGTTGGGGGAGAGTGACATGGAATAAATCCAGTACCTCAGCTAGGAAGTCGACTGCCGGGAGCCCTAATCCAGCTTCGAAAAAGGCTTCGAAGAAAACCACTTCTCTGGGCCTTGGTGAAGGAATAGCTTCTTTTCCAGGTTTGCGAATCACAATCTCCGAACTAATCTTCCCTTCTATCGCTGCTGCGAGCGACTCCTTTTTGCAGGTTGAAGGTCCTAGTTGGTAAGACTGATCTGCATACTTCGATCAGGCCGGAAGGAGATCTTGAGGATCATCGCGTTGGGGATTTCTTCCTGGCACCGCCATTGCTGCTATTGCTGCTGTCGGAGTTGCCGTTGCCGATGCTGCCGCCGCCGCTGCAGCCTCAGCCTGCTGCCGAGCCAAGGCTGAAGCCTCCCCAGGAACCTTGAAACTGGTCTTCGCCATGGATTTGCTCTGGTTGCTCAAAGAAGGAATGGAGGCTAGGGCTTGACTACTGGTTTGTTTGCACGAAAGAGGTGAGAAAGTATTTGGGAAGGATCTAGGTCCCTTATTTATAGCCCGGGCCACAAATTTTACCGTTTGGTGTTCTGCCGTTTCACATTCTTGACCGTTATCTTTTTGCGAACTTAACGCATTCCCTTAATTTCCGTTGAGGAAAAAGCCAACGACTATTTCTTCTAAGCCTAAAAAAGCTTTCGGACTTTTTAAGTTAATTCTAAAAAATAGTTCGAACATAATTTTCTTATAAGTTGATTCGAAGTTTCGAATCTCCGCATATTTCGAAGGCCATCAACGAGAGGTGGTACTCCAAATAGGTGAGCCGGTGGTTCTAAGTCCATGTGGGGCTTAGCTCCGGACTCGCCGGGATTCCACGCCACATCTGGTTCCAGAAGGAGGCGCGCGTCGAAGTTGACTCCGGCTCGATCTCCGCGAGGATCAAGCTTCTTCAGATCGTTGCTCGCCGAATGAGCATGCGCGACTTGGCGGAGGAATTCGTGGCCCTTGAAATCCCTCCGCTGAAGGAAGAATGGCCGGCGTCACTCCGGAGAAGCCGGGATGAATCGATGCCAGTGGAGCTCTCCCGCCAACTCGGTAAGCGTTTGCGCTTGTTTACCTTGACTCTGCTTTCTGCTCGGAGGGTATTTTGATTCTGACCTTTGGACTACAGGGTCGCTTGTGGCCCGGACCCCCGAAGAGGTGGCCCGCGTGACGGAGGGGATCCTTGGTGCCCCTACCCAAGCCGAACGCACCCGACGGTTGGAACTGGTGGGTTCCTGGGAGCGCTTCAACCGAGTGTGGGGCGCTCTTGAGCTCTCGCCTCCGCCTCTTCCAGAGGGAGAGGCCCTTCGGGATGTCTCGAAGAGGAAGGTGGGCGATGCCGACGGTGGCCTCTCGCCCAGGCGCCCCTCGAAGAAGAAGAAGAAGATAGTGAAAGGGCCCAAGCGGCTTTCCCCGGAACCAACCTCCGCCTCCGGCTCCGAAGGAGGAGGATCTAGCGACGGGGCTCAATCGGAGTCGGGGGATCCTCCGGCGATTCCGGACCCGATTCCGCCCGCCCGCTCAGGCACCGAGAGGACCGAGGGTGCTCTCCCTCGCTCGGGCTTCGAGAACCCTGCGCCGGGGGCTAGGCAAGGGGTCCCTGCCGCCCGGACAACGCCGCCTCTAGAGGCTTCTCCCCCGCGGCAACCAACTTTGGAGGGGGGCTCCGTCGGCTCTCACGGGAGCAGGGCGACAGACAGCCTGGATCGCGGCGGGCTGGCCGACCCCCTCAGGGCCGTCGAAGGGCGCGAGGCCATGGAAGCCGAGCTCGCCGCGGCGGTGGCGGGTTCGCCCGTGAACTCCATCAACGACCTCTTCTTCCGCCCGAGCCTGTCTGGTCCGACTCCGCCTTCGGAGGATCTCGGCGATGGCGCGGATGAAGGTACGATAGCTTACCCGTCTTTCTTCAAACCCCGGGATTCCTTCGAACTTCAACTCCATTCATCTAAGCAGGCACATCTGCCCGGGTCGCCGAGCCAGTCGTCTTGCCCCAGGGCGACGCCGCAGACGAGAGGCCCGCAGCCCCTGTTGATGCGACGGAGGCTTCGGAGCAGCGAGCTGGAGTGGAGGTGGGGGCCTCTGAAGGGGCTTATCCGGAGGCGGCCGAGGGCGCCAGGGGCTCACCTCGGGCCCCTACTTCCAACCGGGGCACGCGCGCTACGGTGCCCCTCCTGCGCCCCTTCCTGGCGAACAGCGAGGACTTCGCGTCCAGGGTGGCTCCGATCCACAACTATTACCTGCGGCTCCGCGAAGCCCCGGTAATAGAGGAGCTGGGGGCGTCCGACGGCCTAGACCTCGGCCGGGCCATCGAGACCGCAGTGGGCCAGGTACGTCCTTGGAATGCCTTCAATAAGCCTCTAGCCCTTCTCTTGCTAACCTTCTCCGGACGCAGGTGGTCACCCTGGCGCAGGGCCAAATGATTGCCCTTCTCTCCGAACGCCAACGCCGCGAGGCGGAGACCGCGAGGCTCGCAGCTCGAGCGGATGCCGCGGAGGCACTGGTTCGGGAGCGGGCGGCGGAAGTAGAAGCCCTCCGTCTCCAGGCGGCGAGGGCCGAAACACTTGAGGCCCAAGTGGCGGAGATGGGCTCCCTCAAGGCTCGTGTTGCGGAATTGGAAGGGCTCCGGGTCCGAGCTGCCCGGACCGATGAGCTGGAGGCGGAGGTTTCCTCTCTCCGAGCTCGGGTCTCGGAGGAAAGCAGGCTTCGAGAAGAGGCGGCGACCAGCGCGGAGTCCCTCCGGGTACGAGTGGCCCAGATGGAGCGGACTGAGGCGGACCTCACCACCCGGAACGGGGAGATGACCGAGGCCCTTGCTGAGGCAGGGAAGACGGCGGACGACACCGCGGGGTCTCTCCGGAAGGTGCTGGCACGCTACGGCACCGGGTGCGACGCGTTCGACATCGCCCGGGAGTCTTTGCTTCGCCGAGTGAAGTTCATTCAGTCCGCCGTCCGGCAGATACACTTGACCGTAACGCAGTACGACGAAGTGTCTGCTCGGGTGGCCTCTTACGGAATCCTCCGCCATCTCGAGGTGTCCGGCCTTCCGCTTCCTTTGCCTTCGAGCCCGCATCCGGTCGTCTTCGTGGGAGATCACCTTCGAACACCGAGCGTCGCGATGAATCGATCTTGGCGAGTGCTCAAGGCGGTCTGGGAGACCGAGGGCCCCGAGGCGATCAAAGCTTGGCTGGAGGAGGCGCTCCGTGGCCGCGGTCCTCCGGATCCTTCGAAGCCTCCGGCCTCGGCTCGCCAGCCGGACCCGAAGGTGTAACCTCTTTGCGACCTTCCGCTGCGCTAACTTGTAATAGCTTAGGAACTTAATCGCATATTAATAAAGAGTACCTCTTGGGGTTTATCTAGGGTGTCCGCGATTGCGAACGCGATATCGAAGTGCTTGATTTTGACGACGCTCTTCGACATCAATGGGCCATCTTCGAGGTCCTGAAGGTGAACCGGCCCGCACGCTTCATCCTCCCCCGTAGCGGCGATGGGCGTGTGGATCCTGACATCCTTCGCGGGGTTCTGGGCTTCATTAAGGAAGAAGAGGCGGGATCCTGCTCTTCGTCCTCGTCTCCGGAGCCGATGGATTGGTCCGACACGGAGGGCAGCTTAGACGAAGCGCCTTCTGGGGGGGATAACCTGCGCAGCTGGGCCCAGCTTCAGGAGGACCAGAGGGCCTTTCGCGCCCGAAAGAAGGAAGAGGAGCGGAAGAAAAGGAAGGAGAGGTCCGCGCGAAGCGTGCCTGGGCACATGCCCGAAACGCGCTCCGGCGCTGGTGACCCCTCCGGCCGAGGGGGTCTTCGTTTCTTGCTTGGCCTGGATGAAAATTTCTCTTGACTCTTCTTTTCCGTCTTTGATTTGTAATAAACATTGTACACCCTCCGTGCTTCCGATATGTGCTGTCGAAGCCTTTCGCCTTGCTCCTTCCCTTCCCCCCTTAGCGGGTAGTCGGTTGGCTGGCTGGGCGCTAACCAGCTAGGAGGAAGGCGCGTTGAATGTATCCCACGACCGGGGGCGGCTCACTTCGGACGGGATTTAGGAGTCTGAGTGCGAGGGAGTGTCGAGTCGGAGCTAGGACCCACTAGCGAGGGTGCGTCGAGCTTGAGCTTGGAATCCGATAACGAGGGTGCATCAAGCCAGAGCTCGGAGCTCGATAGCGAGGGTGCGTCGAGCCGGAGCTCGGAACCCAATAGCAAGGGTGCGTCGAGTCGGAGCTCAGAACCCGATAGCGAGTGTGCGTCGAGTCGGAGCTCGGAACCCGATAGCGAGGGTGCGTCCAACCGGAGCTCGGAACCTGATAGCGAGGGTGCGTCGAGCCGGAGCTCGGAACCCGATAGCGAGGGTGCGTCGAGCCAGAGCTCGGAACCCGATAGCGAGGGTGCGTCGAGCCGGAGCTCGGAACCCGATAGCTTCGATGAAGCGAAATTCTTAGAGTCGTTGCGCATTTCGTGCTAGGCGAGAATATTGGTCTGGTGATTTTATTACACAATTAGGATACAAGATCAGGGGCCATCGACCGTTAGCGGAATACAGTGGCGACTCTACGGAAAGTAGCGCTTCAGGTGCTCCGCATGCCAAGTATGCTTTAGCTCTTCGCCTTCTAGGGTGGCGAGCCGGTAGGATCCCGGTCGCCCAGACCTTGTGATAATGTAGGGTCCTTCCCATTTGTTGCCCAGCTTGGTGGGAGCGATCACCGTGCGAAGGACGAGGTGCCCGGGTTGGAACTCATTGCGCTTGACCTTGGGATCGTACCAAGCTTTGGTCTCCTTCTGATACTTGGATAGGTTGGCGACTGCCCGGAGCCGCGTCTCTTCGGCCAGGTCGAGGGATACGGTACGCTCGTCAGCGCCTTCGGGTGCTGTGACACGCAACGAACCGGCTCGGAGCTCCGTTGGGGTCATTGCTTCGTCGCCGAACAAGAGGCGGAATGGAGTGAAGCCGGTGGCCCGGGAAGTGGTTGTCCGGATGGACCACAAGATCTTCGGCAGCTCGTCGGGCCATAACCCTTTGGCTAAGCCGACGATGCGTTTATTGAGGCCCGAAAGGATGTGCCCATTAGCTCGCTCCACGGCTCCGTTGGACTGTGGATGCCGCACGGCGGCGAAGCAGAGCTGGACTCCCAATTCGTCGCAGAATGCCCGGAAGGGTCCGGCGTCGAACTGCGTTCCGTTGTCCAATGTGAGCTGCTTGGGTACTCCGAAACGGCACACAATATTCTGCCAGAAGAATTTCTGGATGCTTCGGGATGTGATGGAGGTTAATGGCTCCGCTTCGACCCATTTGGAGAAATATTCAACGGCGACAACGGCAAAGCGCAGGTTTCCTCTCGCTCTGGGGAGTGGCCCGATGAGGTCCATGCCCCAGCGGGCCAAAGGCCATACCGGAGGGATGGGTAGCAGGCTGGCTGGAGGTCGGTGACTGCGCCGCCCCATCCACTGACAACCCTGGCAGGTGCGGACGAGTTCTTCGGCGTTGGCTACGACGGTGGGCCAGTATACGCCTTGTCGGAGAGCCTTTCCTGCGAGAGCCCGCGGTGCCAGGTGGCTCCCGCACAGCCCCCCGTGGATTTCTCGGAGCATGGCAACTCCGTCCGAGTGTGAGATGCAGCGGAGTAGTGGGGTGCATACGCCGGACTTGTATAGAATGCCATTGATAACCTGAAATGACCTCGCACGGAGCTGCAGGCGAGCTTGGTCTGGGCTAGGATGGTCGTCTTCGCTACCTGCGAGCGTGCGCAGGATGGGCTCCCGCCAATCAGCGTCAACCGTGCACAGGACTGGGGCTGGCTGAGGTGGCGGTGGTTGCTCGTCCGAGGAGGTGGAGGCAGATGCCTCGCTGCGAGGGAGCGCCGAAGGTTGGGTGAGCTCCTCGAAAAAAGCCCCTGGCGGCAAGGCTTGAGCCCCTGCCCCGGCCTCGGCGAGGGCGTCGGCTTGGCCGTTTTCGCCTCGCGGAATGTTTTGGATGGATATACCCTTGAAGGCTGCTTCAAACTTGCGGATGGAGTCGAGGTACGAGGCGAGGTCGGGGTGCTTAGCCCAGAAACTCTTGTCGATGTGCCCGGCGACGACTTGAGAATCGGTCTTGACGACCACACGCGCGACTCCCAGCGCGTGCGCCTTGCGGAGCCCCAATAGGACTCCTTCGTACTCGGCGATATTGTTTGTGGCCTTGAAGTTCAGCCGAGCAAAATACAGGGCCTGCTGGCCAGATGGGGAGACAATGACTGCTCCGGCCCCAGCCCCCGAGGCCTGGTAAGCGCCGTCTGAAAAGACGGTCCAAACCCCTTCGCTTGCTTCGGCGCCCGCGGGCTCGCGGGCCATCGTCCACTCTGCGACAAAATCGGCGAGGATTTGGGACTTGATGGCTGTCCGGGCGACGAAGGAGATCCCGAACGAGGCTAATTCCACCGCCCACTTTCCAATGCGGCCGGTGGCGTCCCTGTTCCGGAACATGTCGCCTAGCGGGTAGGCAGTCGGGATGACGATGTCGTGAGCCAGGAAGTAGTGCCGGAGCTTCCGGGAGGCCATGACGAGGGCGTAGGCCACCTTTTCGAGCTCGGAGTACCTAGCCTTTGCTCCGGCGAGGACTTCGGAAACGAAGTAGACATGGCGTTGGATTAGCTTCCCGCCGAGCTCCTCCTCTTGAACTAAAGCCGCACTCGCTGCCGTGCCGGAGGCGGCGAGGTAGACCAATAAAGGGCTGTCGTCCTGGGGTGTGGCGAGGGCCACGAGGCCGGAGAGATATTCCTTGATTTGCCGGAAGCAGTCCTGACACTCGGGGGTCCATTCGAAATGCTTGGAACTTCGGAGCGCCTTGAAGATGGGCAGGCTGCGCTCTGCTGATTTTGCTAGAAAACGCCCGAGGGCCGCCAACCGCCCGGCCAGCTTTTGCGCTTGCTTCAGATTCTAAGGGGGGGCCATGTTCTGTAGCGCCTGAACTTGCGTTGGACTGGCTTCGATGCCCCGGCTGGAAACAAGGTACCCAAGCAGCTTCCCTGCACGTGCTCCGAAGACACATTTGTCCGGATTGAGCCGGATTCCACACCGCCGGAGGCTGTCGAAGGTCTCAGCTATGTCTGATCCGTGGTGGCTTTTGGTGGCACTTTTGATGACGATATCGTCCATGTATGCTTCCACATTGCATCCTAGCTGATGACCTAGGGCTTTGGAGATTAGCCTGGAGAAGGTTGCCCCGGCGTTGCGAAGGCCGAAGGGCATCCGGAGGTAGCAGAATACTCCGGCCGGAGTGACAACACTTGTTTTCACCTGTTCGTCGTGCCTTAGCCAGATCTGATGGTATCCGGAATAAGCGTCGAGGAAACTGAGGAGCTCTGCTCCGGCCGTGGAGTCAACTAGCTGGTCAATGCGGGGCAGGGGGTTGGGGTCACGGGGGCAAGCTTTATTCAGAGAAGTAAAGTCGATACACATGCGCCACTTGCCAAATGTTTTCTTCTGGACAAACACTGGGTTAGACAACCAGTCGGTATGACTCACTTCCCGGATGACCCCTGCTCGAAGCAGCTTCTCCGTCTCCGCCTTGGCGAGCTCAGCCCGCTCGGTGGAAAGCCTCCGGAGCCCCTGGCGAACCGGCCGTGCCTTCGGGTCGACGGCCAGCGAGTGCTCGATGATCGAGCGGTCGACTCCAGTAATGTCCTCGTCGGACCACGCGAAGATGTCGAGGTTGCCGCGGATGATAGCTTCGATCTGCGCCGACACCTCTGGTTCCAGGCCCACTCCGAATTTGATCGGGTAATCCTTCCCTCCTTGAGTCAGGGTCTTGGTGATGATTTCCCCCTTCGGGAGGGGTTTGGCGGGGCAGCCCTTCTGCTCGGGGTCCTTTCTTTCCGCGAGGCTGTCTCCTTCGGTGCCCTCGCGGACACTGTGAATTTGCCGTGGCTCCAACGGTGCTGAATGGCCGTACTCGACCCGGCGGGCTGCAGCCTGGTCACCCAGGACTGACAGCACCCCCCCGGGAGTTGGTATCTTGAGGCAGAGGTAGTTGTGGTGCGCGACGGCTCCGAAGCAATTGAGGATCCCCCTCCCGAAGATAGCGTTGTAGGCGTACGGGGCATCGACGACGTCGAACAGAATTTCTTCGCGGCGCTGCAGGGGGGAGTCGCCGAAGGTTACTTCCAACAGGATTTGGCCCAGGGCATCCAGCGGGGGGCCTGCAAAGCCTTGGAGCGGGCGCGAAGCTAGCAGGAGGTGCTTGCGCGACAGGCATAGCTGATCGAAGGCCTGCACGAAGACGATGTCAGCGGAACTCCCCCCGTCGACCAGTATACGACGCACCTCGGCTCCGGCGATGTCTGCTGAAATGACGAGGGGATCGGCGTGCGGGAATTTGACTCCGGAGGCGTCTTCGGCGGAGAAGGTGATGGGGACATGAGACCACTCCGGGAGGGCCGAGGGGCCGGATGTGCCGATATGCCCGACCTCCCGAACGTAGTCTCGGCGTTGCCGCTTGGAAAGAGCCCCCAAGGCTCCTCCTCCGGATATGGGGAGGACCACTCGCTTCCCCCGGTCTGGGGCGCCTTCGAGCTTGGGGACCGGGGCTCCACCATACTCCGAACCCGGGATCGGGACTTCCGGCTCCTCGCGGCGCCCAACTACCTGGACCGCTTCGGGGCGAGGGGTAGCGACCCCCCTGTAGGTGGAGCTGCGGCCGGCATTACGCTCGAGGTAGTCGCTACGAAGGGCGAGTATGGTTCGGCAGGAGTCGGTGTCGTGGCTCCGGTTCTCGCCGTGGACGCTGCAGTAAAAGGCTTCCCTGGAAAGCGCCTGGGGTGGATGCTTGGCTCCGGCTGGGCGGCTTCTGCCGGGCGTGTGCAGGTGCTTGGCAGGGGCTTGGGGGGTGATACTGAGGACTTCCCCCCAAAGGTGCTTTCGGCCTCGCCGAGAGTCTCGAAGGATGGGATCCTGCCGACCGGGCTCCTGGCGGCGGAAGTCGGAAACTTGGCATGCGCCCCGGCGAAGATCCGGGGGGGCCTCATACGCCATGGCGCTCGGGGCCCGGATGGGGGCTACCATCGCTTGCCGGCGCATCTGGCCCTCTTCGGACCGGGCGTACTCTTCGAAGTACGTCATGAGTTGTGCCACTGAAGATATAGGTTTTCGGTGGAGCTTATCGAGGAGACCTGGGTGGGTGACGCCCTCTCGGGCCGCGTCGATGACGGAGGAAGCCGAAAGCCCCTTGATTTGGGCCTTGGTGTGCGCGAAGCGCTGAGAGTACTGCCGCAAAGTTTCCCCGGGCTGCTGCTTCACTTGGAAGAGGCTCCCGGTGGACATAGGGGCCACGAAGGTTCCTTGGAAGTTGTTGACGAACTTATTCCTCAGCTGCTCCCACGAGTGAATGGTCCCGGGTCGGAGCGACCAGAACCACCAGAGGGCGATCCCCTCGAGTGCTAGGGGAAGCATTTAGCCATGGTGTCCCGGCTTCCTCCAGACGCCTCTATGGCCAAGGCGTAGGAGCGGGAGAACTCTCCCGGGTCGGAGTCTCCGGAGTACTTGGGGAGCTTGGCGGTGCGAAACTTCGAGCCGAAGCGCACCCTCTGGAGGTCCGGGTGCAAGGGGGACTCCTCGTCGTACGACGGGTTCTCTCCGTCCTCTGGATCTTCATCGTCGCTTAGCGCCACGGCCATAGCTTTCGCGGCGCGGAGGGGTTACGGAGGGCGGAGCGACGCCTCCTGGTGCCACAAAGCCAGCTCTGCCTTCAGCCGGGCGTTTTCAGCGGCCAGGGCGTCGGCTTGACTCCCGCTTCCTCCTGAAGCGGTATTGGGGTCCCGAGAGCGGGCGTAGTCAGTCCGAAGGGACACCACCGGGGGTCCGGCTGGAGCGTGCTGCTCCGGCGGTACCTCTGGCACCCCCGCTAGGTTGACGGAGGTTGGCTCAGGTATGCCGGCGGGGCCTCCGGCCTCGGGCGTCCCTTCCGGCATCTGGGTTGGCTCTAGGGAATTTGCCCCGACCGGCGTATCGGCAGGGGCCGAAGGGCCAGGGTCGGGGATCGCGGCGGGCTCGACCCCGGCGGTGTGGGCCGACCGGCGTGGGGGAACCACGCTTGCTCCTTTTCGACTTGACATGGTTTTGTGAGTGGGTGTAGAGGACGATAACTTCTTGGACTAAGGTCCCCACGGACGGCGCCAACTGTTGGGACGACGGATCGGACCAGCAGGTTTTCTTGGTGGAAATGAGGGTGGTGTATTCAATGCCCCTTGAGCTTGTGTCATTACAACTGTAGTTGGGGGGTATTTATAAGGCGCCCCGTCTAGAGGCCAAGTGCCTCTGGAATGCCAACGGCTACCCGGCCAACCGCCGGTCGACAGTACAGACAAAACGGACTATATACAGTACAGACAAGAAGATTCGACTCTGACAACGTATCAGCCGTGTCGGACGCTGCCTGCGCCGCCCGACACGGCTCAGAGGATCGCGATCCTGTCCCCCTGTACATTTGTCCCGTCCTTTTCCCGCCAACGCTCCCTTCTGGTTCGCTACTGCGACCCGAGGGAGGGACCTTCGGCAATTCCCTCCCGGAGGGCGGTCTCCGGCGACCTTCTCCCGGAGGGTGGCCTCCGGCCTCTTTCTCCCGGAGGGTGGCCTCCGGCGTCTTTCTCCCGGGGGATGGCCTCTGGCATCTTTCTCCCGGGGGATGGCCTCCGGCGTCCTTGTACCGGAGGGCGACCTCCCGCCTTCGTCTCCCGGAGGGCGACCTTCTGCAACCTTCTCCCGGAGGGCGGCCTCCGGCAACCTTCTCCCGGAGGGTGGCCTCCGGTATCCTTCTCTCGGAGGGTGACCTCTGGTATCCTTGGCTTCAGACCTCCTGGCGGTGGCCCCCCTGGTCGTCGGGATTATCTCCCCCAATAGGGTGCTCTTGGAATGGAGCCTCCTCCCCTATCGGACTCCGACTCGACGGGAGCGATCTCCTAGAAGAGAAAAGCCATCGTTGAGACCTCCAAGAAGGCCGCCAAGACTCCCATCAAGAGAGGGAAAAATACAGCCAAGCCCCCATGCCTTCGTGCTCTCCATCTTCGCTCAACATCCGGAGCTCCTCTTCGGAGGGGGAAGAAAAGAGAGAGTCAAATGTGCAGATGGGAAGGGAGCTGGAAGAGTACCTGCTGTACGACGACTAGGATGAGTCTCAAGCCACAACCGAAGACCCCCTCGAGAGACTGTGGAAGCCGTAGTGGTAGCCCCTTCCGAACCTGATCAGAGTTAGGAAATCCTAGCTCGCCCATGATCGGAGTAGTGGCGACAGAAGTCAGGGCTTCGACATCAGCTACTCCGGCACAAACTTCGGGGGATGACATCGATGAATACCTCTAGATGTACGAGTTTCTGGGGGACCCTAAAATTCTTCCTCAAAGTTTGGACGGAGGTAGAAGGTATACCTCCAAACTCTTCCTTTGAAATTGCTGAAATGACTTCACTGCATCAACAAATATTTAACGAATACCTTGAATTTTGCAGATGCGTTGAGGAGCAGCATGGATCCAACCACTGATGGAGCTTCGGCTCCACTCGTAGATGAGGCTCTGGTTGAGGTGGTGGCTTTGACGACTAGGGTTGTTTTGGGTGAAGCGACTCCGCTTGAAGGAGCAATGCTCGAAGGAGGACCTACTCCGGCCGAGGTAGCAGCTCCAGTTTTTGTACCAGGGAGAGGTAAGGGCAAGACAGGTCTTGGCCCTCTCCCCTCTTTGACGATGATGCCTTCATCCAACGATCATTCGGTGGGCGCTTCGGAAGAAGATCCCGCTGAAGACAATCAATGTGCCCTGTCCTGGCTCCCGCTACTGACTCCATTCTTGGAGCATCGGACGGGGCTCCGAACCCTTTTGGAACCCTTAGCGGATAAGTGCCAAGAGGTCGGGAGCTCCAAGCTGGTCTCCATCTTTAGCGAGGCCAGCGAATCGGAGCTCGACTTGGCCCTCGAAAGGGCTATCCTCTAGGTATGCAACACACAACAAGTATACTTAGTTAATAAAAATTGCATTGTACTCACTTTGCTTCTTTGCAGCAATTCGTCCTTGCTAGAGCGACAGCAACTTCCAATGAGTTCAAAACCAATCGACTCAAGAGGAAGGTTACACCACTTTAGAACGTCCTCAAGGGATCCGGAGATAAAACCTTAAAATTGGAAGAGGAGTCCTTGAGGAGCGGAGGGCTAAGGCCATCATGGAGGAGGCACTTCGAGTCGAGAAGGAGACCTGCACTAAACTTAGATCTTCGATAGAAGAAATCCAAGCCGAGCGTATGGTCTTAAGAGCCAAGGTCAAGACGCTTCGGGAAGTAGAGGTGACCTCTAGCGCTGAATTAGTAAAGCTACAAACTTCACTCAAACAGGAGCTGGCTCAGAAGAATTACGTGCTATCAAAGACAGCTGAGATCTCCGCTATTGCCTGCGAGCTGACGAAGGCCGACGAGAAGCACATCGTGGTTGCTGATCAACCTATGGACACCCTCCGAGGTGTTTTGGAATATTTTGGCACGGTGTGCCCCTTGTCTTCATCCGCGGCAAGCGAGCCTCTTGACCGGAAGCTAAAGATGATCCAAGCGGCGACAGAGATGATGAAGGCCTCCGGGACGCGCTACGGAGAGATCTCCGGGAAAGTAGTCAGGATCGGAGTCCTTCGACACCTCGAAGCCATCGGGGTCTCTGTTGCTCCAGTGAGGGGTTCAACGCCAACAGGCTTCGCCGACGAGGACTTGCTGCGACCTTCTTTGGATGTGGCTTCATCCTAGGAAGCCTTTCGGGTGACCTGGAAAACAGATCATGAATCCGCGGTCAAGGCTTGGATCGACGAAGCCCGTCGGCAGAAGCTAGCTCAGACGAATCCTCCAGCTCCAACTCCACCAGCTCCGCTAACCGACCCGCAGGTCTAACTCATAGGACACTTAAACATGTACAAGAAATCTTGTAATTCCCTTTTATTTTAATGAATGAAAGGTTTATAAATGAGAAGTCTTTGCTTGGATGTTTGTTTTTAGGTTTTGTTATATACTTCGGAGCCTGAACTCAAAGTATTGAAGCTTAGTGAAGAGCTTCACCAACAGTGGGCTATCCTCGAAAGCTTAAGGCCTTACCGGTGTTCGCGATTTTCTGTTCCTCGAGGGGAGCAAGGGGAAATAGCACCCGACATTCGTAGCAAAGTCCTATCTTATATTAAAGAAGAGGATAAGGAAGTAGCATCTTCGTCCTCAGAGTATGTAGATTGGTCTGACTCAAAATACCAAGTCGAAGACCCGACGGAGGCTAGCTTCGAAAAACTTCTATCTTGGGCTGAACTTCAAGAAGAGCAGAAAAAGCTGCAATCTTCGAAGAAGAAAGGCACTCAGACTAAGAGGAATGTTTTGAGAACTCTAGGCTCCGATGACCGAAGTGGTCCTAGAAGTAGCTCTAGAGGTCGGAGGGGTCTCTGTTTTTATTTAGGCTTAGACCAGAATTTTTCTTAATCATGATATTTGTAATATGATTACCCAATTAATATAATTTGTTTGAGAAGCATCACTTGACTGTGCCTTATTCCCCCGCCCAACCTTGTGGGTGGGGGACCATACGCAATGCGATAGGGTCCATCGGACACAATGATTTGTATAACAACTTGATGCTTCGCAATAATACTTGCTAACCATGACTTTAACTCTTTTGGAACTAAGTTTGCACTTGTAAGCTCCGACAATAGTCACATTAGGACTTATGAAGTGTTTCATTTGGTCGGAGCCTTGAAACCTTATTGCTCGGTCGCCTACGACTCTTTTACTAATGCTTCGAACCCGTAGGGCCGAAAATCTGTTCTTTTAAAGTCCTTAGACTCTTCTACGGATCCTAACAAGCCAAAGCCTAGAATCCATAGGCTTTGGCCACCTGCGGCTCTTTTACAGATGCTTTGAACCCGTAGGGTCGGAAATCTATTCTTTTAAAGTCCTTAGACTCTTCTACGGATCCTAACAAGCTGAATCCTGGAATCCATAGGCTTTGGCCAAGTGCGGCTCTTTTACAGATGCTTCGAACCCGTAGGGCCGGAAATCTGTTCTTTTAAAGTACTTAGACTCTTCTACGGATCCTAACAAGCCGAAGCTTGGAATCCGTAGGCTTTGGCCACCTGCGGCTCTTTTACAGATGCTTCGAACCCGTATGGTCGGAAATCTATTCTTTTAAAGTACTTAGAATCTTCTATGGATCCTAACAAGCCAGAGCCTAGAATTCGTAGGCTTTGGTCACCTGTGGCTCTTTTACGGAATCCTTGAACCGATGGTTCAAAGTCCATTTATTGGGTTCCGATGAAAGATGCTTACCTCCATAAGCATCTCCGTTCCCCTGATGCGTCCAATAGGGGTAAGGAATATTTGAAGAGTAAGCATGATTCGAACCTCCATCTTTATTTACTTTAGAAAGGTACTTTACAATTGATTACAAGGAGCCCCTAAGCGTAATAACGCTTAAGGTGCTCCACATGCCATGCATGCTTTAACTCTTCCCCTTCTAAATTAGCTAACTTAAAAGATCCGCGGCGCCCTGAGCATAGGATAATATATGGTCCTTCCCATTTGTTTCCTAGCTTCCCCGGAGCAATTACACTTCGCAGCACTAAGTGACCTGGTCTAAGTTCATTCACTTTTATCTTCGGGTCATACCATGCTTTCGTTTGGTCTTGGTACTTCGTCAGATTGGCGACAGCTCGAAGCCTTATTTCTTCTGACAAGTCCAGCGAAGTGTTCCTTTCATCATTATATTCAGGCTCCGTTACGCGAAGGGATCCACCTTTAAACTCCATGGGTCATGGCCTCATCTCCGAATAATAGTCTGAATGGGGTGAATCCTGTGGACCTAGCTTGAGTGGTCCGAATGGACCATAAAATCTTAGGAAGCTCTTCGGTCCACAGCCCCTTTGCCAGCCCAACAATCCTTCGATTCAAACCAGAGAGAATATTTCCATTTGCCCGCTCGATGGCTCCGTTGGATTGGGGGTGGCGAACAACTGCGAAGCATAACTTGATGCCCAAGCCTTCACAAATTTCCTTAAAGGGTTCAGCTTCAAATTGAGTGCCATTATCAACCGTTAATTCCCTAGGCACTCCAAACCTGCAAATGATATTCTGCCAAAAGAATTTTTGCACATTTTTTGAAGTGATAGCAGTTAGGGGTTCAACTTCGACCCATTTAGAAAAGTATTCAATTGCTACCACTGCAAACTTCAAGCTACCTTTTACCATTGGAAAAGGGCTGATGAGATCCATTCCCCATTGCACCATTGGCCATACCAGAGCAATAACTTGAAGAGGTGTCGGTGGACGATGGCTCTGCCTACCCATCCACTGGCACCCTTGGCAAGTTTGAACCAATGCTTCCACATCACATACAATTGTTTGCCAATAAATCCCCTGGCTAAGTGTTTTTCCTGCTAGAGCACGAGGGGCTAGATGGCTGCCGCACAAGCCTTCATGAATCTCCCAAAGTATATCTTGGCCTTCAGGTTGTGAGATGCATAGGAGTAGGGGAGAACAGACTCTGGCTTTATAAAGAATTCCATTGACAAGCTCATAATTTCGAGCCCTTGCTTGGAGCCTTCAGAAATCTGGACCTTCTAGCGAAGCCGTATTGTTTTGCAAAATATCCAAAATTGGGGTCCACCAATCAGTGACTGGAATGCAAAGGACCTCTGCGGAGGGTAGTTGATGCACTGAAGGTTTAACAAGTTCATCATAAAAAGTGCCCTCCGAGATGTCCAATGCTCCGGCTACAGCCTTCGCAAGAATATCTACAAGTTGATTATCTGCTCGAGGGATGCTTCGAATAGAAATTACTTTGAACAATGCCTCTGTCTTGCTACTTCCTCCTGAAGTTGTGCTACTTGGACAACCACATCTTCAAGAAGGTCTTTGTTTCCTTCGGAGGGGTCCACTGGGTCTTGGGAACTGGCATAATCAGTTCGAAGCACCGAAGGAACTACCCAAGGGACTCTGGCTGCTCGAAGTCTAACGACCACTTTGGGATTTTGTGGAATGATTGAGGGTCCTGCACCATGGTTCCGAGGGGACCTTTGGGGAGGATTGGTGGCTAAGCTCTTCTTGGGAGGCATGACTGACGAAGCTAAGATCCGAAGACTGGAGGCTTCGAACGATTGAGGAAGGCGAGGAAAGGCGTTCGAACTGCACTTTGAAGCCCCTTACAGAAGGGTGCGCAGAATCTTGAGACTCCGAAACTCCCTCCGCAAGCGCTCTTCGAAATGTAGGCAGTGGCAGAGAACTAGCTTTTAGAACTAAGTTCCCCACGAACGGCGCCAACTGTTGGCACAACAAATTACGCTAATAGGTTCTCTAAGATTAAGAACTAACAAATGAAGTGTTTGTGGAAGCAGACTATCTCAAGCCTCCGTATTGGATAATAGATCGAAGTAGTTCAAAGTTGTGTATTGAATATCTGATTATTTGATGCCTATTACATGATGGGAAGAGGGGTATTTATAGGTAAAAACTCTAAAGAAAAGACCTTTTTACCACTCAATTACAACCGACATAGTGGAAACTATTTTGGTACCTCGAATAAGGCTAAAATGGTAAAGTATCTCCGAAGGAGGTAGATAAGGTAGACGTCCCATTCTTCTGGCTGTTTTCCACTGTGGAAGTGAAGCCTTCGGAGGGTATCTTTGGACCGGAGTCTGGACGGACCCTCCGACTTTAATCCTTCATCAGTTTGGAGACTAGCCTTAGACTTAGAGCTTATGAGTTGGCTTTGTCTCGTAATCTTGAAGATCCTAGGGATGTAGTATTTCCCTTCAACAGTTGATTTAAATGCCAATTTGAGTGAAGAGTTGGCGAATAATTCGAAGAATCATGTGATGATTGGAGAATTTAAATCGTTCAATATTTGAGAGATCCTATTTAGTGGGTTGATCAGAAGGTTCGGTGGCAAACATTTAAATTTGTGTTGCTTGATGATGAATTGTATCGCCAAACAATTGATGGAGTACTTTTGAAAAGTTTGAATGCCGATCAATCTAAACTTGCTATGGGTGAAGTACATGAAGGACTTTGTGGTACTCATTAGTCAGCCCAGAAGATGAGTTGGATGCTCAAAAGTGCAAGTTTTTATTGGCCGGCTATGACTGAGGATTGCTTTAAGTACTATAGAGGATGTGAAGCATGTCAAAGGTTTGGTAATATTCAGCTTGCTCCTGCGTCTTTGCTTAATCCTATTATCAAACCATGGCCATTCCGAGGTTGGGCTTGGACTTCATCGGCTAAATTCATCCTTCCTCTTTTAAAGGGCATCGGTTCGTGTTGATGGCTACACATTACTTCATAAAGTGGACCGAGGCCATAGAATGTCTGTCAGGTGGAGATCTCTAAGATTATGACTTTGTCAGTGTGTCTGACAGGAGGTTTGTTGCTGTCTCTGTGAAGCCGACTGGTGTAGCTCGACTGTCTCTAAACTAGTGGTCATGTCAGGTAGAAGCAATCTTGATTCACTGAAGTCTCGTGTAGAGCAATATCGGTCTTCTAAAGATGGTATCACTGAAGCCATTGAGGATTTTAGTGAGGTAGAGAACTTAGGTCAAGGTTTTATGTCAGCTGACCCTTTGGAAGAGGTAGACAGAGGAGATGGTAGTATTCTGAGGCTGACTTTTGTAAATCAGAATTTACCGGCTTGTGATAAGACCAAGGTAATATAGTTACTTCATTCGTACATTGATTGCTTTGCGTGGGAGTATAGAGAGATGCCCGAACTTTGGTACAAGCTCATAGAGCATCGGCTGCTTGTCAAACCCGAAGGACTTGAACAAGATTCGTGTGTGTATTGATTTCAGGGTCTTGAACAAGGCCACTCCGAAGAACGAGTACCCCATGCCAATAGCCTACATGTTGATCAATGATGGTTTAGGACACAAGGTACTAAGTTTTCTTGATGGTAATGCTGGTTACAATCAAATTTTTATGGCCAAGGAGGATATTTACAAAACGACCTTTAGATGTCCTGGTTTTGTAGGTTTGTTTGAGTGGGTTGTGATGACTTTTGGTTTAAAGAATGATGGCACCACATATCAATGTGCTATGAACTTGATCTTTCATGACTTGCTAGGAGTTATGCTAGAGGTCTATATAGATGATGTTGCAGTCAAATCAGATGCTATGGATAACCATTTAGCTGATTTGAGAGTTGCTTTTGAAAGGATGCACCAATATGGCCTAAAAATGAATCCGCTCAAGTGTGCTTTTGTCATGTCGGTGGGCAAGTTCTTAGGATTTATGATTCACGAAAGGGGTATTGAGATTGATCCTAAGAGACTTGAGAATATTAAGAACTTTGAGGCGCTGACATGTAAGAGAGATGTGCAAAAGTTGCTAGGCAAGGTAAACTATTTGCGTCTCTTTATATCTAACCTGTCTAGCAAGATTGATGCTTTTGTCCCTATACTTCGGCTAAAGAACAAAGCCAAATTCACTTGGGGGTCAAGTCAGCAATGTGCTTTTGATCGAATCAAGGAGTGCTTGTCGTCACCACCTGTGGTAAGAACAGCAAAGGTCAGGATTTCATTTTGGCTATACGTTGCTGCAGAAGATAGCATGATAGAAGTTGTGTTGACTCAGCAAGTGAAGTACATCATCATGTTCTTGAGACGCCGCCTGTTAGATGTTGAGACGAGGTACATGTTTTTGGAGCATTTATGCTTATCACTTTATTATGCATGTATCAAACTTCACCACTATATTCTATCTGGCACATGTATTGTCACTTGTCAAACCAATGTTATAAAATACATGTTACAAAAGCCGATTCTAAGTGGGAGAATCGGAAAGTGGGCTAACGCTTTAGTAGAGTACGACTTGACTTATGAACCCTTGAAAGCTATGAAAGGCCAAGTCATCACAAACTTCATAGTTGATCACCATGTAGATGTCAATTGGAGTAGTGACACTACTCTGATTGAAGTGGTACCATGGAAACTTTACTTTGATGGTTAGGCTTGCAAGAATGGCCAACGTGTCGGAGTGGTACTCATATCACCTAGTGGTATGAGTTTCGAGACCTCGACCCATTTAGAATTTCATTGTACTAATAATCAAGCTGAATATGAAGCTCTATTTCTAGGACTTGAACTTTTATATTCCATGAGTGTTAAACATGTTCATGCATATGGTGATTCTTTACTAGTTGTTCAAAAAGTAGCTAGAGATGCTCACTACTTTAATGGTTCGCTAAATAGTGATTTGGACAAATGTCTAGAGATAATCGGTACTTTTGATAACTTTGAAATTTCACACGTGTATAGAGAAGCCAACTCAGTAGCAAATAATTTGGCTCAACAAGCATCTGGCTATCAAGTCAAAAGAGGTAAATTTTTTTCACAAGAAAAACTGATGCTTGGGGAAATTGTGTTACCCGAGTGAGAAGACTTTGGTTTGACCGGCCTTGTCAGGCCGGTCCAACCGCAGGTGTTTGGCCGGTTTGACTAACCATGCTAGGCCAGTCTGACTGCCCTATGCCAGTCGTGTGGCAATGGCTGGTCTGACCAGCCCATCATGGCTAGTCTGACCCCCCCTGTCAGGAAGTTTTAGGACACGGGGGCAAATTGGAATTGTTGATGTTGGCACAACGGATTACGCTAACAGGTTCTCTATGATTAAAACTATCAAACGAAGTGTTTGTGGAAGCGGACTATCTCAAGCCTCCGTATTGGATAATAGCTCAAAGTTGTTCAAAGTTGTGTATTGAATATCTGAATATTCGATGCCTATTACAGGATGGGAAGAGGGGTATTTATAGGTAAAAAACTCTAAGGAAAAGACCTTTTTACCCCCTCAATTACAACCGACATAGTGGAAACTATTTCGGTACCCCGAATAAGGTTAAAATGGTAAAGTATCTCTGAAGGAGGTAGATAAGGTAGACGTCCCATCCTTCTGACTGTTTTCCACTGTGGAAGTGAAGCCTTCGGAGGGTATCTTCGGACCAGAGTCTGGACGAACCCTCTGACTTTAATCCTTCATCAGTTTGGAGACTAGCCTTAGACTCAAAGCTTATGAGTTGGCTTTGTCTCGTAATCTTGAAGATCCTAGGGATGAAGTATTTCCCTCCAACAGTTGATTTAAACGCCAATTTGAGTGAAGACTTGGCGAATAAATCTGAGAATCATGTGATGATTGGAGAATTTAAATCGTTCAATATTTGAGACATCCTAGTAAGTGGGTTGATCAGAAGGTTCGACGACAAACATTTAAATTTGTGTTGCTTGATGATGAATTGTATCGCCGAACAATTGATGGAGTACTTTTGAAAAGTTTGAATGCCGAACAATCTAAACTTGCTATGGGTGAAGTACATGAAGGACTTTTTGGTACTCATCAGTCAGCCCAGAAGATGAGTTGGATGCTCAAAAGTGTAGGTTTTTATTGGTCGTCTATGACTGAGGATTGCTTTAGGTACTATAGAGGATGTGAAGCATGTCAAAGGTTTGGTAATATTCAGCTTGCTACTGCGTCTTTGTTTAATCCTATTATCAAACCATGGACATTCCGAGGTTGGGCTTGGACTTCATCGGCTAAATTCATCCTTCCTCTTCAAAAGGGCATCGGTTCGTGTTGATGGCTACAGATTACTTCATAAAGTGGACCGAGGCCGTAGAATATGATGTATAACGAGGTAATTGATTTTATCTTGAAGCACATTATACATAGATCCAGTATTCCCCAAACTCTTACTATAGATCATGGTGCTTCATTTGTCTCTAAAGAAGTGCGTGATTTTTTGCCAAATCTTATGGTATAAAGTTGATAAACTCTTCGCCATTCTATGCTCAGGCTAATGGTCAGGCCGAGTCTAGTAATAAAACTGTTATTAAGCTTATTAAGAAGAAGATTGAAGATTTTCCTTGAAGGTGGCATGAAGTTCTTTCTGAGGCATTGTGGACATGCAAAATAGTGAAGCACGGGGCTACCAAGGTAAGTCCATATGAGTTGGTGTATGGACAAGAAGTCATTTTACCCGTAGAGGTCACTCTCGGCTCTTTAAGATTGCTTAAACAAGATGGCTTATCAGTCGGTGATTATGAAATTCTCATGAAAGACAATTTGGAAGAAGTGACCGATAAGAGGTTAAGAGCTCTAGAGGCTATAGAAAGAGACAAGAGAAGAGTGTTTAGAGCTTATAATAAGAAGGTGAAAGAAAAATCGTTTCAAGTTGGTGACTTGGTTTGGAAGATGATTTTGCCTTTAGGCACTAAAAGACCAAAGTTTGGTAAATGGTCACCTAGTTGGGAAGGCCCATTTAAAGTTGTTGAAATCGCTCTAGGTATTGCATATATGTTAGAGTCTTTGCAAGGAGAGCGATTTCGTAGAGCTCTAAACGACAGGTATTTAAAAAGGTACTTCCCAAGTGTGTGGCAAGACGCTTGAAGTGTCATAAGCACGATATGGAGTATATCACCCTTAGCCTATTGTGCTTTTGGCTCACTAAATTTGCCAAAAGGCAGGGGGCATGTGTTGATAGAAAAAAGTGGTAATAATGGTCAAAATGGTCAAAATGTTGAAATTGGTACTTTTGGCTAAAAATATGCAATTTCCTAGCATAGGCCGAACTAACCGACTTTAACACTTTGGTATGACCGACTTTAACACTTTGGTCTGACTGGCCCCACTTCGGTCTAATCGAACCTATAAGGCTGGTCTGACTGAACTAGTCTGAGTCCGAACCACCTTTATCTATTTCGGGTTGTTTTGATCTCTAATTAAATCCTAACGACTTGGACACATAATTGAGTCAATTAGAAGCCCATGAACATCAAGACCAACCCCTATATATATAGAGCAAGGTCGATTCAAAGGGACTCTCTCTCCAAAACGCTAATAGATCCAATTTACTCTTTGAATTGTTCTTTTCAATTTACTATCTTCCTTGCCCTAGGATTAGACATAACATCAATCTTTGTTAGTTTGCGTTGTAAACCATCCATTCGTCACGTCGTAATCGTGGTAATCCTTGTTGATTCGCTCGTGAATCGTCCGTTCAATCCATGTAATGGATTTGTATCATTTTTACTGGTTTTTATCGGTAATTCGGTCTCTAGGCCAAATTGCCTCTGATTTCTTGGTGCTTTGCAGAGTTTTCATCTCTATCCTCTTCGCTAAGAACCCATACAATAAGTCATCCACAGCACGACGATCGCCAAAGACATAGGTGGTCAGTCCCCTATCCGTCGGTTTGACCGATAGTGTGGGACCAGTCTGACCAGCCCATGCCACCCTCGTGATTTGGTGTGTCGGCGACAATAGGTAGGTGCCCCTCACCACTTCGGTCTGACCAGTGGCACCACGTCGGTCTACCCGCACCATGCCGACACGCGCCGGTCCGACCGACCGCACATGGTTGGTCTGACCAACAGCGTGTAGTGACCCCACCGGTGCCCCATTCGCTCCATCGGTTTAACCGCCGAACCACGCACGGTCTGACTGGCCCATCTTGGCCAGTATGATCGGCTCATGTACCTCGGTCCAATCGGCCCTGACTTTGTCAATTTGATCGCTTTCCCTACATTGTGGTTAGTTGAATAACACTATTTCAATATTGTTTGATTCCCTGGTGACTTCGTTTATATCCCATGTCATGGTCAAGGATTGTTAGAACGTGATGTCAGCGTCATGTGACGTTTAGCGGGCAAACCCTAGGTGTCTACGTGCTTTTGGATTGCCGAACTGACGGTAGTGTCCATTGGTGCTTTATCAATAGATTTTAGCGTCAACAGACACGCCGGAATCCCACCACGTGTCGCGCCCCTTCATGTAAGGTGCCCCTAGGATAGAGGCATACACGACATAAATGAGCGTATCCACGGGCTATTCAGAGAGTGTGTAGGCTACGCACCCCAGGATCAGACTAGGGTTTACCACAAGCCGTACCCGGATTATTTTGACACTATCTCATATCCTCATGGTTTCAGGGTTCCCGAATTTACTAAATTCAATGGACAAGATAGCAAAACAACTTGGGAGCACATAGGTCAGTTTATAGCGCAATGTGGAGAAGCTAGCGGGTCGGATGCCTTCAAACTCAGGCTGTTTTGTTTGTCGCTATCCGGCACCGCTTTCACTTGGTTTTTGGCACTAATGTCGAACTCAATCCAGAATTGGGCCAGTTATAACTGAAGTTTCATGATTATTTTTATACCGGAGAAGCTAAACTTAGACTCTCACACTTGACATCGGTTAAAATTTTTAAATGAAAGTGTCAATGAATACATTAGGAGATTTAGAGATATCAGAAACCGATGTTTTAGCTTGAACATTTTTGAGAGAGACCTAGCTGACTTGGCTTTCAACGACTTGCATTCTTAACTTACGGAGAAGCTAGATGGCTAGGATTTTCTAGAAGTGAACCAAGTACTGCAAAAGGATTTGGCCAAGGAAGGTTGTGTCAAATCTAAAAAATTCACTAAGATGTTTAGTAAACCCAAAGCTAAGTTGCACGTCATAGAGCATTCTGATGAGGAATCATCGGAGAGCAAGGATGACTTGGCTGACATGTACACAACTAAGTGGACTTGGTCCAATAAGTCCAAGCCATTGACTTGCTCCGAGCTATGACCGTCTCCTACTAAGAGCTGGCTAAGTGAGGTCAAATACACTTATGACGTGACCAAATGCGATAAAATATTTGATTTTTTATTGAAGAACAAACTCAGGTTGCTGAAGGGTCACATCATTCCTACTATCGATGATTTGAAGAAACACACTTATTGTAAGTGGCTTGATTCGCATTCTCACTCTACTAATGATTGCAATGTCTTCCGTCGACATGTTCAATCGGCCATAGATGAAGGATGATTAAAGTTGGTGTTGGGGGAAAATATCCCATCTTCGGGGTTACTGCCGTAACAGCACAAAAGCAGATAATGGATTCGAAGGTTTCCAGACGTCCATCTTCGAAGATACCCTGAGTCAAGCTCGAAGTACGAAGATAGGCATTGGTTCGGAGTACATCTTCGAACTAAGGCTTTTTGAGATCTTTATTGCCAGCTAAGATGGAAGATTTATCTTTTATATTATTAGATTAGTCTTTTACCATTTTAGCCCTATCAAGGGTACCGAATAGTTTCTACTATGTCGGTTGTAATAGAGGGGTAAATAGGTCTTTTCCTTAATATTTGGGCCTATAAATACCCCCCATTTCACCCTGTAATAGGGACCGAATACAAGTTATTCAATACACACATTCGAACTATTCTAAGTTATTATCCTTTCGGAGGCTTAGAACAGTTCCCTTCGCAAACACTTCGTTTGTTAGTTTCTAATCTACAGAAACCTGTTAGCGTAATCTTTTACGCCAACAGTTGGACACTAGTCCCAAGATGTAACTAGATCAAGAACCCTTTCCCATGAACACCAATGACCTTGGCGGGAAGGTGCTGATTCAGCCTGAGTAGGCCGAGTCATCTAAGGGGAAAGCGGTCATAGTTGGAGAGCCTTGCCTGTAGATGCTTCTACCGAAGAATCCCGAGGTGGGAGTGTTGAAAGTGAACACCAATGCGACGTCTTCGGCTAGGTCTCACAAAAGCCAAAGGTGACATACGAGATGCTACTTCAAAAGCACCAGAAGAAGGCCAGGAAAGCGAGTGCTCAACCAAGGCCTCCAACAAGGCCAAACCTTCCATTGAGAAATCGTTTCGATCCACAATACGCAAGACCACTAGAGCCACTGATGCCTCCACCTCCATACCAGTTCCCGATGGCATAGTGGGCCCCGTACTACTTTCCACCCACCGAGTTCCCATTCCCCTACTTTTTCGTGAGTGTCCCCTTTGTGCCACAAGAGACACCTAACATGAAGGAATATATGGGCACAGTGGGAGGTGCGTCTTCAATCGGTTGTCCATCGCACCATGAAGCGAAGAACATGCACATCGACATGAAGATGGAGGAGATGAACGTGAAGATGCATCAGAGAGGGTTTCCGAGGCCATCATCATCAAGGTGGGTTCCCAGGACATCGCAATCCCCAAGGAAGCCCTTCCGGAGCAAGGCAGAGGCGAACCAGAGAAAGCAACCAAGGGCGATGCCGGTCTGACCAGCTCCTCACCTTTGGTCCGACCAGCCACACACCATCTGTCTGACCAGCCTACTAAAGCTGGTTCGACCGTCACTATTCAGTCTCCCAGCAATGGCTGGTCAGACTAGCCCACTATGGCCGACCCGACCGACAAGGCCTGGTCTAACCATCCCAACGCATCCGGTCTGACCAACAGTGCACAAAGAATACCCACAGCAAGTGCAAAATTGTCGAGGCCGACCCGGGTAATTCCCATTCGGCCAAAAATTCCAGAAGCAAGTTTGCGGCCCCTGGAACAAAGACACAACCTTCATGGGCACCTCCAGGCACGACCAAGTCTTAGAAGAGGCATCTATAGTGTCTCCGGGCACAATATATGAGAGAGGAGAAGGCAAAAGATGATCATGATGCGATCTTCAAAGAAATTCACCCTCGACCATTACCCAAGAAGGTATGGAAGCCCAAGCCGGTCATGGTGGACAACCTGGCTCCCACTCCAAGTGATGATGATGATGACATGCTGGATGACGACTACACACCCATCTCGGAGGGGGACCTCTTCCTCAAGCAAAGGATGTGAATGTGGTGATGCTTCCCACTGAGTTTGGTTTGCTAGAGGATGATACCGAGGGTTCTCAACTAAACCTTAGCCCACGTGAAGCCGTGTTTGAGAAGCCGAAAGAGTCGGATCAACACTTTAAGACTCTCTACATTTGAGGGCAAGCCAATTTTGAGGATTTTATTAGATGGAGGCGCCACCGTCAACCTGATGTTGTACTAACTTCTAAAGAAGATCAACAAGAATGAAGAAGACCTGATGAAGACTAACCTGATGCTGAATAGCTTCAACGGCGAGAGCTCCGAGGTGAAGGGTGTTCTTTCACTAGAGCTGACAATGGGCCACAAGACGTTTCCTATGACATTCTTGGTAGTAGATGTGCAAGGTAACTACAGCGTGTTGCTTGGGCGTGACTAGATTCATGTGAATTGTTGCATTCCTTCTACCTTGCACTAGTGTATGATTCAGTGGGATGGCGATGAAGTAGAGGTTGTACCAGCTGACACTTCAGTCCAAGTTACTATGGACGATGTGTCCATAGACGACATCCATGATAAGTAGAGTGTTTGTCAGGTAGAGACCTCTCAAACTTCAATTTTATAAGTGTGTCCGAGAGGAGGTTTGTTCTTGTTTCTATAAAGTCAACTAGTGTAGATCGGTTGTCTCTAAACTAGTTGTCATGTCAGGTAAGAGCAATCTTGATTAGCTAAAATCTTGTGTAGAGCAATATAGGTCTTCTAAAGATGGTATCGCTGAAGCCATTGAAGATTTTAGTGAATTATTGAAATTAGGTCAAGGTTTTGCATCGGTCGACCCCTTAGAACAACGAGACATAGGAAATGGTAGTGTCCCAAGGACGACTTTTGTAAATAAGAACTTACAAGCTAGTGATAAGGCTGAAGTAATAATGTTGCTCCGGTCGTATATTGATTGCTTCACATGGGAGTATAGTGAGATGCCCGAACTTAGTTACGAGCTCGTGGAGCATCGACTACCTACCAAACCCGAGTTTAGGCCTCATAAATAGCCTCCTCATCGCTTTAATTCAGTTGTGTATGACCGAGTTAAGGAAGAGATAGAACGATTGCTAAAGGCAGGGTTTATTACGCCATGTAGGTATGCTGAATGGGTTGCAAACATTGTGTTTGTTGAAAAGAAAGGGAGTGGCAAGATTCATGTGTGTATTGATTTCAGGGACTTAAACAAGACCTCTCCGAAGGACGAGTATCCCATGTCGATAGCCAACATGTTGATCAATGATGCATCATGACACAAGGTACTACGTTTTCCTGATGGTAATGTTGGTTATAATCAAATTTGGTCTCACACTAAAACACGCGTGGCCTGGGAGATCTGCTTGACTCTAGTGCAGGTCCTACATCTTAGAAAAAGGGTTCAGGTCATGCCAATCAATTTGACCTTACAACTGATATGGGATCATAAAAGATAAACGTTAGTAGCATAGCCGATTGACTGGCAAGCTGATGACTGTGGCGTACTAACCTAGTTGGCATGGAAGTCGGGGTTGGCGGGACTCACCTATTTTCTGGAGATCAAATTGATGCAGCTCAGCTCCGAGTGTCCGAGTCCCACCAGATAACCTTGGGGTACAAGGGTGGCGATGCACCAATTGTTGATTGAATGAGTGTTAACTAATCTAACCTAAGGGATACATATTTATAGTTCGTAGACTTTCCATCCAAGTAACCTATCTAGCCGATTCTAGATGAATTTGTAACCATCTGTTGCTCTTATCTCCATCGGCTCCCCTTTCGATCATGTAGCTATTACGGGAGGACTCCTTTGACCTTATTTGAATGTATATTCCTTGACCTTCTATTGACCATCTGGCAACTCGAAGTGGGCTCCCGGGCCTTACCAAATATTCACGTCAACAACCGACCATCAGGTCGGTCTGACCAGCAACTACACCCTCGGTCAGACCAGCCCTATGGCCGATCAGACCACCCCTGCCACGTATGATGCACCGCCGCCACCCGCGCCTACGCTACCTTTTCCCGCGCTGCCCGCACCTCCTACTCCCGCGCACCCACATAGGCCCGAGCACGTCTCGTATCACGAGACGACACGAGAGTAGGAGCCGTACAACCGACACCCCGAGATAACACCGTGTGTCACACCCCCGCACAGGAGGCGCACACAGGCAAGAGGTGTAGATGACATCGAGGAGTGAATTCGCGCACTGTTTAGAGAATGTGCAGGTTGGACAGCTAGGGGTCGGGTCAGGGTTTACCACAAGCCATACCCCGACCACTTCGACACGATCCCGTACCCACGCGGCTTTACGGTTGCCGAATTTACAAATTTTGACGTGAAGGTAGTAAGACCACCCTAGAGCACATAGGCCAATTCCTAGCGCAGTGTGGCGAGGCTAGTGGGTCGGACGCATTGAAGCTTTGACTATTTTCCCTATCGCTTGCTGGCACCGCTTTCACTTAGTTTTTGGGGTTGCCGTTGAACTCCATGCAGACATGGGCCTAGTTAGACCAGAAGTTCCACGATTACTTCTATACCGGGGAAACTGAACTTAGGCTCTTGCATTTGACATCGGTTAGGCCGAAGGCTAACAAGAGTGTCTTTGAGTACATTAAGCACTTTAGAGACACTAGAAACCGATGTTTTACATTGAACATTTCTAATAGGTACTTGGCCGACCTAACTTTTAACGGTTTACACTCTGAATTCAAGGAGAAACTAGATGGCTAGGATTTCTTTCAAGTTAGTCAAGTTCTGCAGAAGGCTCTGATTCAGGAAAGCCGAGCCAAAAGTAGAAAATTCACTAAGACCTTTAACAAGCCAAAGGCCAAGGTGCACGTCATGGATCACTTCGATGAGGAATCATCGGAGAGCGAGGATGACTCGGCTGACATGTACACTGCAGAGTGGACTTGGTCTAGCAAGGCCAAGCCTATCACTTGCTCTAAGTTGTGGCCGTCTCCCACCAAGAGTCGTCCTAGTGAGGTAAAGTATGTTTTTGATGTGACCAAGTGCGACAAAATATTTGATTTTTTGTTGAAGAACAATCTCATTAGATTACCGAAGGGTCACGTCATCCCGACTACTGAAGACTTGAAGAAGCGAGCTTATTGTAAGTGGCATGACTCTCATTCCCATTGTACTAATGATTCCAATGTTTTTCGTCGACAGGCTCAATCGGCCATAGAGGAAGGACGATTGAAGTTGGATACTAATCCCAAGATGAAGCTCGATCAGGACCCCTTCCTCGTGAAAACCATTGATCTCGATAGAAAGAAGGTGTTTATTCGGCCTGAGCAGGTTGGGACGGCTAAGAGGAAGGAGGTCATGGTTGGAGAGCCTCGTACACACACTCGTGCCGAAGAACCCCAAAGTAGGAGTGTGGAAAGTGAACAGTAATGCATTGTCTTCGGCTGCAACTCATAAGAAGCCGAAGGTGACATATGATATGCTGCTACAGAAACACAAGAAGAGGGCTGAGAAAGCGAAAACTCGGCCAGGACCTCTAGCGAGGCCGAACCCTCCTTGGAAGAGTAGGTTCGACCCACGATGGGCGAGACCATTGGAGCCACCTTTTCCTCCACCACCGTATCACTTGAACATGTCATAGTGGCCTCCATGCTATTTTACCCCTCTCGAGTACTCCGCACCCTACTATATTGCCCCATTTGTGCATTCTGAGTTTTATAAAATGCAGAATTAGATGGGTGCAGCGAGGGGCTACGTCTTCGACAGATTATACGTCGCACTGCGAGGGCGTCTGAAGGAGATATTCGAGGACATCATGGTTATGGTGGGGTCCTAGGATGTCCCAATCCCTAAGGGGCCCCTCGAAGCAAGACGGAGGCGATCAATGGAAGGCACACGAAGAGAAGACCATCGGTCTGACCGCTGCTCAAGGGCCAGTCATACCACCTTCACCACACCGGTCTGACCAACCGACTATGGCCGATCCGACAATGGTCGGTCAGACCGGCTCACCATGGCTAGTCCGACCGATAGGGTACAGGAGCAAAACTTCGCTAAATGCAAAAATTCCGAGGCCGATATGGGTGCTTCCCATTCACCAAGAATTCCAGTAGCAAATTTGTCATGCCTGGCACGAAGATGCAGCCTTTGTGGGTGCCTCCAGGCATGACCAAATCACAGAAGAGGCGTCTACTGCATCTTTAGGCTCAGGAGATGCGCGAGAAGAAAGCCGAGGACGAGTGGGACGCCATTTTCGAGGAGATCCGTCCCTGACCAGTGACAAAGCATGTATGGAAGCCCTAGCTAGTTGCCACAAACAACCCGGCTCATACTCTGAGCGATGACGAGAACGATCTGATCGACGATGGCTACACGCCCATCTCTGAGGGGCCCCCTCCTCAGGCGATGGATGTAAACGCCATCATGCTTCCCGCTGAGTTTTCTCTATCACAGGATGAGGCTGAAGTCACTCAGTTGAGCCTCAGCCCATGGGAAGCTAGTTTCGAGAAGCCCGAGGATATGACTCGTCACCTGAAGCCTCTCTACATCAAGGGGCACATCGATGGGAAGACGATCTCGAGGATGCTTGTAGATGGAGTCACCACCATCAACCTGATGTCATACTCTCTGTTGAGCAAGATCGACAGAAATGAAGACGACCCGATGAAGACTAACTTGACACTCAACGGCTTCAACGACGAGAGCTCTAAGGCGAAGGGTGTGCTTTCTCTGGAGTTGACGGTGGGAAACAAGACGTTGCTGACAGCGTTCTTCGTCGTCGATGTGCAAGGTAATTACAGTGTACTACTTGGGCATGATTGGATCCATGCCAATTGTTGCATTCCTTCTATCTTGCACCAGTGTCTGATTCAATGGGACGGCGATGATGTATAAGTCGTACCAGCTGACACTTCGGCCCAGGTTGCTATGGCCGATGTGTCTATCGACGTCGTCCATGATAAGGTAGAATGCTTTTCAGGTAGATATCTCTCAGATTATGACTTTGTCAACGTGTTTGAGGGACGCTTTGTTCCAGTGTCTATAAAGCCGGCTGGTGTAGCTCGGCTGTCTTTAAATTAGTTGTCATGTCTAGTAAGAGTAATCTTGATTGGCTAAAGTCTTGTCTAAAGCAATATCGGTCTTCTAAAGATGGTATTGCCGAAGCCATTGAAGATTTTAGCGAAGTAGAAAAGTTAGGTCAAGGTTTTGCGTCGGTCGACCCTCTAGAAGAGGTAGATATAGGAGATGGTAGTATTCCAAAGCCGACTTTTGAAAATAAAAATTTTTAGACTCATGAAAATGTCGACATGAAAACGTCGAGGTAATAAAATTACTTCGGTCGTATGTCGATTGTTTTGCATGGGAGTACAATGAGTTGCCTGAACTTATCCATGAGCTCATGGAGCATCGACTTCCTATCAAACCAGGGTTTAGGCCTTATAAACAGCCCCCTCGTCGCTTTAATTTGGTCATGTATGACCGAGTTATAGAGGAAATAGAACGATTACTCAAGGCTGAGTTTATTAGGCCATGCAGGTATGCTGAATGGGTTGCTAACATTGTGCCTGTAGAGAATAAAGGGAGTGGCAAGATTCGTGTATGCATTGATTTCAGGGACTTGAACAAGGCCACTCTAAAGGATGAGTACCCCATGCCAATAGTGACATGTTGATCAACGATGCTTCAGTACATAAGTTATTAAGTTTCTTGATGGAAACATTGGTTATAATCAGATCTTTATGGCCGAAGAGGACGTTTACAAAACGGCCTTTCGATGCCTTGGTTTTGTCGACTTGTTTGAGTGGGTTGTGATGACTTTTGGTTTAAACAATGCTGGCGCTACATATCTATGTGCTATGAACTTGATCTTTCATGACTTGCTAGGAGTTATGCTAGATATTTACATAGATGATGTTGTAGTTAAATCAGATGCTATGGGAAACCATTTAGCCGATTTGAGAGTTGCTTTTGAAAGAATGTGCCAGTATGGCTTAAAAATGAACCCGCTCAAGTGTGCTTTTGGCGTGTCGGCGAGCAAGTTCTTAGGATTCATGATTCATGAAAGAGGTATTGATATTGATCCTAAGAGGCTTGAGAAGATTAAGAACTTTGAAGCGCCGACATGCAAGAGAGACGTACAAAAGTTGCTAGTCAAGGTAAATTATTTGCGCTGCTTTATATCCAACTTGTCTGGCCAGATTGATGCTTTTGTCCCCATATTTCGGCCAAAGAACGAAGCCGAATTCACTTGGGGGGCAAGTCTGCAATGTTCTTTTGAGCAAATTAAAGAGTGCTTTTAATCACTGCCTGTGGTAATAGAACCAAAGGCTAGGATTCTGTTTTGGTTGTACGTTGCTGCAGAAGATAGCGTAATAGGAGCCGTGTTGACTCAGGAGGTGGACGGAAAGTAGTACATCATCACATTATTGAGTTGCTGTCTGCTAGATGCCGAGACGAGGTACGTGTTCTTAGAGCATTTATGTTTATCACTATATTATGCATGAACCAAACTTTGCCACTATCTTCTATCCGGCACACATATATTGTTACTTGTCAAATTGATGTTATAAAATACATGTTGCAAAAGCCAATTCTGAGTGGAAGAATCGGAAAGTGAGCTTATGCTTTGATTGAGTACGATTTGACTTATGAATCCCTGAAATCTATGAAAGGCCAAGTCATCGGAAATTTTATAGTTGATCACCATGTAGATGTCAATTGGAGTAGTGATACTGTTGGGGGAAAATATTCCATCTTCGGGGTTATTGCCAAAATAACATGAAGACAGCTAACCAGTTCGAAGATAGTCCGAAGGTCATCTTCGAAGGCGGCTTGGAACCTCGTCAAGAGTCCGAAGACTGACGTTGGTTCGAAGTATATCTTCGAACCAAAGCCTTCCAGGATCTTTTCTGCCAGCTAAGATGGAAGACTTATCTTCTATCCTATTAGATTAGTCTTTTACCATTTTAGCCCTATTAAGGAAGCCAAATAGTTTCCTTAATGTCGGTTGTAATAGAGGGGTAAATAGGTCTTTTCCTTAATGTTTGGGCCTATAAATACCCCCCATTTTACCCTGTAATACGGACCGATTTACAAGTGAATCAATACACACTTTCGAACTATTCTAAGCTATTATCCTTTCGGAGGCTTAGAACAGTTTGCTTCGCAAACACTTCGTTTGTTAGTTTCTTTTCTACAGAAACCTGTTAGCGTAATCTTTTACGCCAACAGTTGGCGCCGTCCGTGGGGAACCTAGTCCAAAAAACTTCGTTCTCTACCAACCTCTTGCATCATGCCTCCTAAGCGGAGTGCACCTCGCAATCCTACTCGGAGGTCCTCTCGGATCTCCGGAGAGATACCCTTCGACACAGTTGAAGTCGGAGGGCCTTCGAATGTCCCTCCACCTCAAACTCCGCAAGGGGCTTATATCCCTCGAGGATACGAAACCTCTCCACCAACCCCTTCTACACTCCGACCGCCCGGAGCCACTCTGCCACCCTCCATTCCGATCGGAACTGATCATACCAGTTCTCAAGACCCGGAAGGTCCTTCCGGAGGAGATGAAGATAGCCTTGGAGACATGGCCACTCAAATGGCCAATCTTCAAGCCGAGGTAGCGAGGTGGCGACAGGAGGCTGCGAACAGGCTTCGCCCTCAAGCCACCCCAGCTATCCCCGAAGTGCCCGAAGACGACGATCTTGACTATCCCGAAGCCCCGGAGAACGCCTCTTACGACAATGAATCTCCGTTGCATCCCGAGCTTCAGAAGGTTCGCTTCGATCCAAGGTTCAAAGCTTCGAAGCTTAGCAAGTATGCCGGAGACGAAGATCCCAGTGAGTTTGCGCGTTCTTATGCCCTAGCAATCGAGGCTAGTGGCGGAGACAGAGAAACTATGGCGAAGTGCTTCCCGTTAGCCCTCGAAGGAGTGGCGTTGAGATGGTTCTGGTCTCTAAAACCAGGATCAATCACGTCATGGGTGCAGTTAAAGAAGAAGTTCATAAGTAACTTCCAAGGTACCTTCGTGCCCCCCATGTCGACAGGAAGCCTTTTCCAAGTGAAACAGCTCCCCGGAGAAACATTGAGGCAGTACTTCAAGCGCTTCGCTCACACGAAGTCGCAAATTCGGGGGCTGTCCACATCCTCGGTGGTTGATGCGGCTCGGGAAGGCGTCAGTCATAAAGGCCTTCTGGATAAATTGCATCGGAAGAGCATCACCACAGTATCACAGTTGATGTCGTACTTCGAAGAGTACTCGAAGTCAGAAGAAGGTTGGCTTCGGAGGACTACTGCTACTTCGACAGTGTTGACAGAAGTCAAAGCAGAGGTGAAGACTTCAGCCCCGCCGCAAGAGCCAGTCCCCGAAGTACAACATGATAGAAGAAGAGGGCAAAAGCACCCTCGTTCCGAGGTCTTAAACATTGCACCCCCGCAGAAGTTTGCACCAAGAGCTCCGCAGCCTGCAGGGAACAAGTCCGGCGGCTGGAGGCCGCCAGGGAAAACGGCTGGCAAAGGCCAGACCCTTTTTTGCTGTATTCATGGAGAGAACCGAAGCCATGCAACTGACACCTGCAAGGCTATCCTTACCCTTCGGGGAGAATACTTGGAGAGAACTTCGGGTCGAGGTAGTACCGACCGAAGTCCAGCAGCAGCAGTGCGCTCGGAGCCGGTCCAGGCTGTAGCGCGGATAGAAAATCTTGATGCTGCAAGGCATCCTCCGGTGGCCAACGTTATGCCACCTCCGAAGCAAGAAGAAGGGCAAGATAGAGGGAAGAGAGTAGTTCTCCCTATCTCCGGAGGAGGTACCCTCGGAAGCATGTCCAAGAGACAGCGAAGAGAGTACGTCCGAGAAGTAGGCCACATTGGGACTTCGTCATCTGCAGCTGCAATGCCGGAGTGGTCTCATGTTCCAATATCTTTCTCTGCGGAGGATGCAGCTGGTATCAAGTTCCCGCATGCAGATCCATTGGTTATCACTGCTGATATTGCCGGAACTGAAGTCCGAAGGGTGCTAATCGACGGAGGTAGCTCGGCAGATATCATATTTGTACAAGCCTTCGATCAGTTATGCATTTCCCGGAAGCATCTTCTCCCAGCGGCTCGTCCTCTGCAAGGCTTTGCAGGACCTCCGCTAGATGCACTTGGCCAGATAGGCCTAGAAGTAACCTTCGGAGAAGGTTTACTAGCCCGAACTGAAGAAGTTATCTTTGATGTGGTGGATGCCCCGTATGCTTATAATGTTATCTTTGGCCGAGGCATGTTGAATCAGTTCGGAGCCGTGGCGCATCACAATTACTTGTGCATGAAGATGCCCACACAATCAGGAGTTCTGACAGTCTTCGGAGATCAAGCCATAGCTCGGAGAGCAGAATATGGTCATGGTCCTCCTCTGGATCCGAGGCAAGTAAACAGTGTCCAAGAAAATGGAGAAATTTTTTCAGCCTCCTCCGAAGCTTCGAAGAAGTCATTTCCAAGACCAAGTCCCGAAGGAGAGATTGCAACGAAGGTCATTGTCAAAGATGGTAAAGAATACACTTTTCAGTTTGGTAAAGATTTACCTCCCGAAGTTGCAACTTCCTTGGAAAAGGTTGTAGGAGAAAATTTGGATGTCTTCGCCTGGTCTGACGAAGATATCACCGGAGTCGATCGGGATATTATTGAGCACAGCTTGCTTGTAAACCCGAAGGCCCGGCCTGTTCGACAAGGGCTCCGGAAGATGTCCGCAGAGAGAGCTGCTCTAGCAAAGAACGAAGTTGAAAAACTGTTGAAGGCTGGGATTATCAGAGAAGTGGCCCATACAGAATGGTTAGCAAACCCAGTCTTCGTCAGGAAGAAGTCTTCCGGAAAGTGGCGCATGTGCATTGATTTCACATCTTTGAATAAAGCGTGCCCACGTGACCCCTACCCCATGCCCCGAATTGATCAACTAGTTGACTCCACTGCAGGTTCGGAGTTACTAAGCTTCCTCGACGCGTATTCCGGATATCATCAAATATGGTTGAAGCGCGAAGATGAAATCAAGACGAGCTTTGTAACTCCTTCGGGAGTCTTCTGTTATGTAAGAATGCCCTTTGGCCTAAGAAATGCCGGGGCTACTTTTTCAAGATTAGTTGCTAAGGCTCTAGGTCATCAACTAGGTCGCAATGTGGAGGCCTATATGGATGATATTGTAATAAAGAGTGCTTTAAAGCACCAACATAGCCTAGACTTAGCAGAAACATTCAATAGCCTTCGGGCATGTGGCATCCGCCTTAACCCCGAAAAATGTATATTCGGAGCTAAGGCTGGAAAGTTGTTAGGGTACTTAGTTTCAAGCAGGGGAATTGAAGCTAGCCCTACTCAAATAACTGCGCTGCAGAAGATGGCTCCTCCGGAGAATATAAAGCAAGTGCAAAAGCTGACCGGACGTCTGGCCGCACTTAGTAGGTTTTTATCAAGGTCTGCGGAGAGGAGCTTGCCAATCTTTAAAGCTTTGAAAGGGTCCGAAGATTTTGCATGGACACCGGAGTGTCAGAAAAGCTTCGAAGATATTAAAGATTATCTCAGCAATCTTGCTACACTTACGGTGCCTATTGCGGACGAAACCCTACTTCTGTATCTTGCAGCCACAGGCTCAGCAGTCAGCGCAGTCCTTGTCAGAGAAGCTGATATCAATGGGAAGTTGGTCCAAAATCCTGTCTATTTTGTATCCGAAGCATTGTCAGGAGCGAAGACAAGATACTCCGAACTTGAGAAGTTCGTTTATGCTCTGATAATGGCTTCGAGGAAGCTAAGACATTATTTTTTGGCTCACAATGTAATTGTACCAACTTCGTATCCTTTAGGAGATATGCTCCGAAGCAAAGATTCCACTGGAAGAATTGGAAAGTGGGCAGTAGAACTAGCACCCTTCGGCATATCTTTCCTGGCAAGGACAGCTATCAAATCTCAAGTCCTGGCAGACTTCGTAGCAGAGTGGACTCCACCTGCGAAGTTGACTCCGGAGAAATCAGATGACGGAGTCTGGACTGTTTACTCCGATGGAGCTTTCCAAGCATCCGGAGCAGGCATTGGGGCAGTATTAATTTCTCCATCAGGACAAAGAGCAATGTACTCCGCAAGACTCAACTTTAAGTCTACCAATAATATAGCGGAGTACGAAGGAATATTATTGGGACTCCGGAAAGCACGTGCTCTAGGGGCTACAAGGATAATTATAAAAACAGATTCTCAGATAGTAGCAGGGCACGTAGACAAGAGTTTTCAAGTCCGACATCCACAGCTCGCAAAGTACTTAGAAGAAATTCGCAAGATCGAAGCACATTTCAAGGGTATTTCCATTCGGAGTATACCAAGAGCTGAAAACGTGCAAGCGGACATTTTAGCGAAGGCTGCTGCCGGAGCTGTGGATGTGCCTGACGAAGCTTTCTATGAGGAGCTCAATATGCCTTCGGTGCCACAAGTTGCTTCTGCAGAGATTCTCTGCATTCCTAGTGCAGATTGGAAAGAGACTAAGGGATGGAAACTTTACTTTGATGGTTCGGCTTGCAAGAATGGCCAAGGTGTTGGAGTTGTGCTCATATCACCTAGTGGTATGAGTTTAGAGACCTCGGACCGATTAAAATTTCCTTGTACTAATAACCAAGCCAAATATGAAGTTCTGTTACTAGGACATAAATTGTTAAGCCCATGGGTGTTAAATATGTTCATGCATATGCTGATTCTCTATTAACTGTTCAGCATGTAGCTAGAAGTGCTCAATGTTTTAATGGTTTGCTAAATAGTTACTTGGATAAATGTCTAGACATAATTGCTACTTTTGATGATTTTGAGATTTTCCTTGTATCTAGAGAAGCCAACTCAGTAACAAATGATTTGGCTCAGCAAGCATCTGGTTACCAAATTAAAAGAGGTAAATTTTTTGCATAAGAAAAACCGATGCTTGACTTTATTTTACCACGTGAGTCAGAACACATCGGTCTAATCGGCCTAACATGGCCAGTCCAACCACAGGTGTCTAGTCGGTCTGATCAGCCATGCTAGGCCGGTCTGACCACCCTGTGCCAGTCGTCCAGCAACGGCCAGTCTGACTGGCCCTCCATGGCCGGTCTAACCGCCCCATGTTAGGAAATTTTAGGACACAAGGGGGCAGGTTGAAATTTGTGAATTGAACGCCAATTCAAGTGAGGATTTTGCGAGTACTTTAGAAAATCACGAGGATGATTGGAGGACTCCGACTATCCAATATTTGAGAGATCCTAGTAAGTGGGTTGATCAGAAAGTTTGGGGGCAGGCGTTTAAATTTGTGTTGCTTAATGATGAGTTGTATCCGCCGAATAATTGATGGAGTACTTTTGAAAAGTTTGAATGCCGATCGGTATAGACTTGCTATATATGAAGTACATGAAGGTCTTTGTGGTGCTCATCAGTTGGCCTAGAAAATGAGTTAGATGCTCAAAAGAGCGGGTTTTTATTGGCCGACTATGATTGAGGACTGTTTTAAGTACTATAGAGGATGTGAACCTTGTCAAAGGTTTGGTAATATTCAGCTTGCTCCTGCATCTTTGCTTAATCCTATTATCAAACCATGGTTGTTCCGAGGTTCGGCCTTGGACTTCATTGGCCAAATTTATCCTTCCTCTTCAAAAGGGCATCGGTTCATGTTGATGGCTACAAATTACTTTACCAAGTGGACCGAGGCTGTGCCTCTCAAGAACATGACGCAAAATGAGGTAATTGATTTTATCTTGGAGCACATTATACATAGATTTGGTATTCCCCAAACTCTTACTACACATCAGGGTGCTTTATTTGTTTCTACAGAGGTGTGTGATTTTGCCGAATCTTATGGTATAATATTGATATACTCTTCACCATACTATGCTCAGCCAATGGTCAGGTCGACTCTAGTAATAAAACTGTGATTAAGCTTATTAAGAAGAAAACTGAAGATTTTCCTAGAAGGTGGCATGAAGTGCTTTCTAAAACATTATGGGCATGTAGAGTTGCGAATCATGGTGCCACCAAGGTAAGTCCATATGACTTAGTGCTTGGACAAGAAGTTGTTTTACACGTAGAGGTGAATCTTGGCTCTTTAAGGTTGCTTAAGCAAGATGGCTTATTGGTCGATGAGTACAAAACTCTTTTGAAGGATAATTTTGAAGAAGTGATCGATAAGAGACTAAGGGATCTAGAGGCTATAGAAATAGACAAGATAAGAGTGGCTAGAGCTTATAATAAGAAGGTGAGAGCAAAATCGTTTCAAGTTGGTTACTTAGATTGGAAGATGATTTTTCCTTTAGGCACTAAAAGCCCGAAGTTTGGTAAATGGTCACCTAGTTGGGAAGGTCCTTTTAGAGTTGTTGAAATCGCTCCAAGTAATGCATATTTGCTAGAGTCCCTCCAAGGAGAGCAATTTCGTAGAGCTTTGTATGCTAGGTATTTGAAAAAGTACTTCCCAAGTGTGTGGCAAAACGCTTGAAGTGTCAAAAGGCTAATATAGAGTATATCGCCCTTAACTCGTTGTGCTTTTGGATCACTAAAGTTTGCCAAAACATAGGGGGAAGTGTTGATAGCAAAATGGCATTAATGGTCAAAATTGTCAAAATATCACTTTTTGGTAATTTGGACCGAAAATATGCCAAGTCCTGGCACAGGCCGGTTTGACCGACCATGTACCACTAGTTTGATTTTGAGAAATAGCTATTTGGACAAATGTCTAGATATAATTGGTACTCTTGATGAGTTTGAGATCACTCATGTGTCTAGAGGAGCCAACTCAATAGCAAATGATTTGGCTTAGCAAGCATCTGGCTATCAAGTCAAAAGAGGAAAAAATTTCATACAAGAAAAGTCAATGCTTGACATAACTGTTCCACATGAGTCAGACTTTGTCGGTCTGACCGACCATGTCAGGACGTTCTAACCGCAGTGTGTCAGTCATCTGGCAAATGCCGGTCTGACCAGCCTACCATGACCGGTCTGACTGACCTGTGCCCGATTGGTCCAGGGGCAAGTCGAGAATTTGTTTTGAGTTCCAATTCGGCTGAGAATTTGGTAGGGGTTTCTATAGAACACGAGGATGATTGGAGAGCTCCAATTATTCAATATTTGAGATCCTATACAAAGGGTTGATCGGAAAGTTTGGCGGCAAGCATTTAAATTTGTATTGCTTGATGATGTATTGTATCGCCGAACGGTTGATAGAATACTTTTGAAAAGTTTGAATGTCGATCATGAGAAACCAAGTTAAGATGTGCCTTGGTTTCAAGTCTGTGATGAGTGATTGACAAGTCTTACCTTCTGAGCGAAGGGGTCCCTCCGAAGGGGTTCAGAGGTGTTTTACCGAAGGGTTCATTATTTGCTGGTTGCAGCGGAGTATGTCTGTCGGAGGGGTCTGGTAGAATACGATGAGAAGTCTATACCAAGCAGCTCGATACTTTGGGCGGTACACCGGAGTGTGTATCAAAGGTTGGTTACCAGAGAGTTCTCTAGGGTACTGGAAACGCTTGTCTGTTTTTCGGTGGTGTGCATGTGACTTTAGAGGTGACGGGACAGTTCAAAGCAGGTGAACTTGGATCAAGCGGGAGGCTTGATGCTAGGCGAGCGGGGAGCTCGGTCACGGAGGCTGTGTGGAGTCGAGGTCGGTCCTCTGGTCAAGGTGCACTAGGCGAAGGCAGAAAGTGCATAGGGTGGCTCCAACTGAAGGTACCCCAAGGCAAAGTCCTCGGAGGCGAGACACTTCGAAGGGTGACTTGGAAGGACTTTGAAGGATGGCGGGAAAAGTCCTCAGGAATGAGGCAAGGTTCCCAAGTGTGCTCCAGACAGAGACACTTGGAAGGACACCTAACGAAGGTCTCAGAAGTCAAGGTGTATCGAAGGCATGGTCCGGGTAAGGCTCTTCGGGAGTGTGCTCTGGGCAGAGACACTATGAAGGAGTTCTTATGGAAGTGCTTGATGCGGATGCCAGAGATGAAGGAGGGACTTCGGAAGGGGGTGAAGATACTTCAGAAGGTGGTAAAGATACTTCGAAGGTGGGGCTTTGTAGTATGGAAGATGAAGTACTTCGGCCATGCATGGCTTCGATACATGGACTGATGAAGTTTGAGCTAGGAGTAGCTGCGAAGCCGTGCTCCAATTTGAAGGTTATGGTGCGAAGGCTCAAGGGATTTGATGGCTTCGACTCAAAACCATCAATGTATCGAAGACTGACTTCGGTGAAGCGAAGGATTTCGGGTTCGAAGCATGTCACCGAAGTCTCTGCACACTTCGTGTGCGAAGGGGGCTCCAGAAGATTCTTCTTTGCAAAAGATGATCGTGTCTGCTCTGCAAAAGCTTATATTGTCTCCTCTGTGAAGCTGACAAAAGGAGCTTCCAGTAAAGTAGACTACCATCTGTACCCCCGTGTATGCCAGAGACAAAAACGTTGTAAACTGTAGGGGTATTGTAGTCTATTCGCAAGTCAGAGTAGTGCATATAAAAGGATAGGCAGGCTAACATCTAGGGTAACACTATGCACTCCATTTTAGAACCTTTTGTTTTCCCTGTAGCTTTGGCCAGCCGCCATGAAGTGTTCACTGAGCTTGTGAGTTTTTGTGTTCCCTGTTCTTGCAATGAAATTTCCATTCTATTTTCATTGATTGCATGAACTTGTATCTATGTTTTGCACGGTGTGAGTTGTGTTGTCTGTGTTTCAGTTTTGCTCTGTGCAAACCAGAGTTGTTACTCTGTGTTCATCTGAATGAAGTATTTTCCCTCACATTTGTGCGATTTCTGTGAGTAACGTTGGAGTGTGTTCGCTCTGTGTAAATCGATGGCTAGTCTTTAATGTTTACTAGCGAAGCACTTTGTGAAGCATCCATTTGAAGTCTGTTTCAGTCTCACAGCTGAAGTCCTCTTTGCAGTTAGTTTTGTGTCAGTTTACAACACTCCAAAGTGCGAAGCCTAGTACAGTTACTAGTGCGGAGTATCTTTTCGGAGCTCACTGAGGGAAACATACTTTTGTGAAGTACAATAGTACGAAGCCTGCTCGATGGCACCTCATGTGCGGAGCCTGCACTATCTTTGTAGAGTACAGTGCGTTGTTGGGTTTCTGAGTGCGAGCGAAGTGTTCTGAACTTCGAACTTGTACCCCATTCAAAGCCTGTGTTCGGAGTCTGTTCGATACCTCCAAACTAGACACTTCGAAGGGTGTGTTCGAAGCATGTTCAACAGAACAGAATTTTAAAAGCTCCCATTCACCCCCCCTCTTGTCGCCTGTTTCGGTCCAACAATTGGTATTAGAGCTTGGTTAAGATCACCAGTTGCCTTAACCGATTTTGTGATCTTTTGGCGACATGTACAGAGTTAGTAAAATACCTCTGTTCGATGAAAATGATTTTGCATATTGGAAGGTGCGCATGGAGGCTTACTTGCTAAGCCAAGGAAATGCAATATGGGAGATTGTGAACTCATAGTACTCCATCCCTAAAACCCACTCTACTTAGGCAGAAAAAGATCAATATAATTCTAACTCCAAATCTAGAAATATATTGTTCATTGGCTTGAGAAGAAGTGAGTTTGATAGGTTACAACACCTGAGGATGGCTAGGAAATTTGGACTACACTCAATGTTTTTCATGAGGGCTCTACATAGATTAAGGCTAGGCATCAGAGCACTTACAATCAATAGTATCAACTGTTTGTGCAAGGCCCGGGTGAATCTATAGATGCCATGTTTTCATGCTTTGATGCAATATTGAGTAACTTGTGGTCCACTGGGAAGCTTGCTTACAATGACCATGATTGGGCTATCAAGCTTCTCTATGCTCTCGATCGTAGCATATGGGAAGTGAAGATGTCCACCATTGAGGAGTCCACATGATACGATACATTGAACTGTGATGAACTCTTCAGCAAGCTGAAGTCCACAGACATTTTCCAAGGCATCTCTTGCAGTGCACAAAAACTATTTGCCTCAACCCTTCGCACTAGTTTCTCGCTCTAGCCGTGGCACCACTGTAGAACCAAGCTCATCTGGCACTTGTGTTCTTGCAGGTGGTTTTGCTTTGTCCTCCTTGGTCTCTGTCACTAAAAAGTAGGTGGATACTTTGGAAGATGAAGAGCTTGCTCTCATTGCCAGGAGGTTGACCTGTTTTCACAATGAGAGACAAGGTTAGAGGATAAGTGGCTTTAGTGGGTGTTTTGAGTGTGGTGACACTTCTCACATTAAGGCCAATTTTCCCAAATTTAAGAGGAGAGAAGAGAGTGAGTGCCCCAAACACCACAAGAAGGAGAGGAAACCCTATGCGAAGGGTAAGTGCGGTAAGGTGACTAAGAGGGTTGCCAAGGCTGCTTCCAGAGCTTTTGTCGTGTCACTCAATGACAACAACACTTCCTCAGTTGAAGAGTCTCCAAGGGAGGAAAAGAAGGAGAAGAAGGCAAGAGATTTCACCAGCTTGTGTTTCATGGCTAACAGCAGTCACAGCGACGATGGGTTAGACTCATCTGAGGTGCCACTATCCTACGACCAACTTTCCATTAAAGTTGATGAATTGAATGAGGTAGTTCTTGGTCAGGATATATTACTTGTTCAGACTGCTAGAGATAGAAAAGACCTTAGACTTAGGCTAGAATCTGTTTCTGTTGATTATGGCATGCTTAAGTCTAAAATTGATGATGCTGAATGTGAATCTTGCACTGTTGTCATGGGTGAGTGTTTATAGCAAAAAATGGCATTAATTGTCAAACTAGGCAAATACTGAAAAAATAGTATTTTTGACCGAAAATATGTCAACCTGGCAAAGGCCGGTCTGACCGGCTATGGTAGGCCGGTCTCACCGGCCAGGTCCGGTCAGACCGGACCCATCGGCTCGGTCAGACCGACCAGGGTCTAGATTTCGGATCCGAGTAGGATTAGAGATATTTTTGCCCAAACCTTATCTCAACAAGGTTTTGGACGCATCTAACTCTATCTCTATCTAGGGATAACTAGCCCAACCCCCTATAAATACTAGGGGGCAAGGCCGATTCAAGGCCCCCCCAACATATCAATCCAAAGCCCTAGCTTTGAATCGTATTTACTTTCTTTACTTTTCTGCATCTTCGTGGGTTTTCTTGAAAGCCCTCCATCTGCCGTGTCCGTAATCACGGTAACCCTTGCTGGTTCGATCGTGAACCTCCCGTTAATCCACATAATGGATTGCTATCCTTTTTATCGGTTTTTATTCCCCTATCCGGCAATTCACCCCTTCGGCCGAATTGTGTTTGATCTCTTATTGTTTTGCAGATCAATTGCCTTCTCAAACATCCCTGCGAAGTTTGGGAGCCATTGGAGATTGTTTGCTACGTTTACCGAAGCTTAACAGATCGGATCTATTACTTCAGTCCGATCGGTGTTGAGGTGCCGGTATGACCGGAGGCCTTCGTCACGGCGTTGTCGGCAACAGCCAGTCAGACCGACGGTACTCCGCTGGTCCGACCGGGACCCTTTGCACCGGGCGCGCCGAAGCCAAGGTCTGAGCCCGTCGAAGCCCTAACCTTCGAAGCTCTGCGCACTGGAGCTCTGCACATTTGAAGGTCGACACCCGGAGATCCCTTCGCTCGGTGTGACCGGAGTAGCATGGCCAGTCCAACCGACGAAGCTTCGCCGGTAAGACCGCCGGAATCGCACTTCGCATCTACCTTCGGTCTGACCGGGGTTGTACCTCTGGTCTGACCGGGCTTGAGGCCGAAGGCGTCCCAAGGACCCTTCGGACCAGCATCTGCTATAACTCCGAATCAGCCTCCGAATTGGCCTATTCCAGGTATTTTGGTCATTTTGTTACTGTTTACATTGCTATCAATACTTTCGGCCAATTGGATTAAAATATTAATTATTTATCTGATTGCCTAGCGACTCCAAATCCCTTGTCACTATCTAGGGTAGTCAGAACGTGGCGTCTGTATCGTTGCGATACTTTTGGACGTCGAACCAGCCCAACTGCAGGGGTGTATTTTCGCGTCAACACACTTTTTGGTGACTTCGCTGGGGACAACGCCAACCATGACTACTACCTCTACATCGGCGGCGAATATATCTACTACGTCTACTTCCACTACATCGCCGATAAACATTGTGGGGAGCGCGAACATCGATGACCACAACATTATGATACCCACCATGGTGGACATATCTGAGGAAGGCCGAGCAAAGATCGAGGCAAAAAAGAGAGAACTCGAAGAACTGATGCCATAGAGGAAGGACAATTGAAAATAGAAGCAAATCCAAAGATGAAATTAGACAGAGACCCTTCCCCATGAACAACGTCGAGCTAGAAGGGAAGAAGGTGTTGATTCGGCCAGAGCAGGCCGAGTCGGCTAAGGGAAAGGCAATTGTCATAAGAGACACTCGCACACGCACACTTGTACCAAAGAATCCGGAGGTAGGGGTGTGGAAAGAAAATGTTAAGTCATCCTCTCATCCTCTTCAGCCAAACATCGTAGGAGGCTGAAGATGACGTACAAAATGCTTTTGGACAAGCACCAGCGAAGGTCCGAAAGAAGAAGTGTTCACCCACGAACTCCGGGACGGTCGAAGCCCCTAGGAGGGCGAGCCTCTTGAGTGATGGGTTCGGATCTCAAGGTCTGAACACCCCTTCAGAGTGGATCCAGCCTCCGGCAGGGTTCGGGCCTCAGTGGCCGGACTGCCCCCGGGTTGGTCCCAACCTCCGGCAGGGTTCAGACCTCATTGGCCAAACCCTCCACCGGCTTGGCCCCTGTTTCTAGGCAGCTTCGAGCCTCAGTGGCCGAACCCACCTCTGCCATGGGCTAACTTGCCTCCGGCTTGGCAGGACCCTTCGCTGGTCTGGTCCGAGGTACCATCGATGTGGCCAGGCTTCCAACAAACCAAAGGGTTCTGCACTCAGTGGGCGGGGCCACTGGAGCCTCCGATACCGCCGTACTATGGGTCGATGGCTCTGACTTGGCCTCCCCCACCGGAGAACTTCGTGCAATGTTCGGCTACTAACACTTACACTCCTAGTGTCTTCGAGTGGCAGGTTTGGGGGCCGGCGCAGGATAACAATATTGTTCACCGCCTGTCTGTAGTGCCTCAGAACCGGACTCCGTGAGATGCCACCGGAGGAGATGAACGTGGAGATGCCTCGGAGGTTATAGTCATCAGGGTTGGATCCCAGGAGGTCCCAATCCCGAAGGATGCCCCGATGGGACTACACGAAGACTCGACCGAAGCTCGGTCTGACTAGCCTACTATGGCCGGTCCGACCGGCCTTACGACGGTTTTCAGCATAGACCGGTCCGACCGGCGCGCTAAGGCTGGTCCGAATGACTAGGAGCAAGAGGCCTCTCATAGCAGGCACAAGATATCCGAGGCCGATACAAATAGGACCCCTTCGGCCAAAAGTGTCAGAAGCAATACTATGGCACCCAGTACCCATCCCCAACTATAGTGGGCGCCCTCGGGGATGTCCAAGTCACAAAAGAGGAGGTTGCAGCGCTTGCGGGCACAGGAGATACGAGAAGAGAAGGCCGAGGAGGCACGAGATGCACTGTTTGAGGAAATCTGTCCTAGGCCCACCTTGAGGAAAGTCTGGAGACCCAGGCTGGTCATGGTCAATGACTCGGCCCCCGTTGTTAGCTCTGACGAAGACAATTTGCTCGATGACGACTACACTCCCATCTCCGAGGGACCTACTCCTCAAGCGATGGATGTCGGCGTCGTCATGTTGCCTTTTGAGTTCGCCCCACTGTAGGAGGAGACCGGGGTCGCTCAGCTAGACCTTGGTCCACGGGACGCCATATTTGAGAAGCCCGGAGACACGAACCGTCACCTGAGACCCCTCTACATAAGGGGGCACATCGACGGGTGGCCTATCTCGAGGATGCTTGTCGATGGCAGTGCCACCGTGAACCTAATGTCGTACTCCCTTCTAAGGAAGCTCGGCAAAGATGACGATGACCTGAAGAAGACCAACGTCACCCTCAACAGCTTCAACGGCGACACAACGGAAGCCAAGGGGGTACTGTCCCTAGAACTGACAATGGGAAACAAGACGCTACCCACCGCTTTCTTCGTCATCGACGTACAAGGCAATTATAATGTATTGCTTGGGCGTGACTAGATCCACGCAAATCAGTGTGTGCCATCCACCTTGCATCAACACCTAATACAATGGGATGGTGACGAAGTCGAGATACTGTACGCTGATACATCATCCCATGTTAGTTTGGCTGATGCGTCCGGTGACACCGCCCATGATGAGATAGAGTGCTTGTCGGGACGGGACCTCTCGGATTACAACTTTGTTAGTGTATCAGAGGGGAGGTTTGTTCCTATTTCCGTAAAGTCGGCTGGTGTGGCTCGGTTGTGTCTAAGATAGGAGAATGTCTAGCGCTAATCTTGATTGGCTAAAATCTCACATGGAGCAATATCGGTCTTCTCAAGACGGTATCGCCGAAGCCATTGAGGATTTTAGCAATGTAGAAAAATTAGGTCAAGGCTTCTCATCGGCCGACCCTTTGGAACAAGTAGACATAGGAGATGGTAGTGTTCTGAGGCCGATGTTTGTAAATCAGAATCTGAATAATGATGTAAAGGCCGAAGTAATAAAATTGCTTCGATCGTATGTTGATTGCTTCGCATGGGATTATAGCGAGATGCCTGGGCTAAGCCGAGAGCTTGTTGAGCATCGGCTCCCCATCAAACCCAGGTTTAGGCCTTATAAACAGCCGCCGTGCTGCTTCAATTCAGCCATCTATGACCGAGTTAAAGAGGAGGTTGAACGTCTATTAGCAGCAGGTTTTATTAGGCCATGCAGGTACGCGGAATGGGTCACTAACATCATGCCTGTCAAGAAGAAGGAGAGTGGAAAGATCCACATCTGCGTCGACTTTAGGGATTTGAACAAGGCTACTCTGAATGATGAATATCCCATGCCAATAGCCGACATGTTGATCAACGATGCCTCGGGACATAAGGTACTAAGTTTTCTTGATGGCAACGCTGGTTATAATCAAATCTTTATGGACGAAGAAGACATTTTTAGAACGGCTTTTCGCTGCCTGGTTTTTATTGGCTTGTTTGAGTGGGTAGTAATGACGTTTGGTTTAAAGAATGCTGGCGCCACATACCAACGTGCCATGAACTTAATCTTTCATGACTTGCTAGGGGTTATGTTAGAAGTTTATATAGACGATGTTGTGGTCAAATCGGACGCTATGGAAAATCACCTCGCCGATTTGAGAGTTGCTTTCGAAAGAATGCACCAGTATGGCTTAAAAATGAACCCGCTCAAGTGTGCTTTTGGTGTGTCGACGGGTAATTTCTTGGGATTCATGATTCACGAAAGAGGAATTGAAATTGATCCTAAGAGGCTTGAGAAAATTAGAAGATATATAGCGCCGACATGTAAGAAAGATGTGCAAAAACTGCTAGGCAAGGTTAATTATTTGCGACGCTTTATATCTAACTTGTTTGGCAAAATTGATGCTTTCGTCCCGATACGCCGGCTAAAAAATGAAGTCGAGTTCACCTGGGGGGCAAGCCAGCAACGCGTGTTCGAGAAGATCAAAGAGTGCTTATCGACGCCGCAAGTGGTAAGGGCGCCGAAGGCCGAGATTCCGTTTTGGCTTTATATTGCCGCGGAGGAGAGTGTGATTGGAGCCGTGTTGAAACAAGACATTGAAGGAAGAGAGTACATCATCACCTTATTGAGTCGTTGACTTCTAGACGCCGAGACAAGGTACGTGTTTGTGGAGCGTTTGTGTTTATCCCTATATTATGCGTGTACCAAACTACGTCACTATCTTCTCCCTAGAACATGTATTGTTACTTGTCAAATGGATGTCATAAAATACATGTTGCAAAAGCCGATTCTAAGTGGTAGAATCGGCAAGTGGGCGTATGCATTAATCGAATATGATTTGTCTTATGAACCACTAAAAGCTATGAAAGGCCAAGTCGTTGCTAATTTTATAGTGGATCATCACGTAGATGTCGAGTGGGGCGATAAAGTCGCCTTGATTGAAGTATTACCATGGAAACTTTACTTCGATGGTTCGGCTTGCAAAAATGGCCAAGGTGTTGGAGTGGTACTCGTATCACCAAGTGGTATGCGCTTTGAAACCTCGGCCTGTTTGGAATTTCATTCAACTAATAATCAAGCCGAATACGAAGCCCTATTGCTAGGTCCCTTGAGTTGTTAAACTCCATGGGTGTGAAATATGTTCATGCATACAATGATTCTTTATTAGTCGTGCAACAAGTAGCTAAGCTTGCTCAATGTTTTAACGGTTTACTAAATAGCTACTTGGACAAGTGTTTAGACTTAATTTCTACCTTTAATAATTTTGAGATTACTCATGTGTCTAGAGAGGCCAACTCACTTGCGAATGACTTGGCTCAACAAGCATCAGGATATCAAATTAGGAGAGGCAAATTCTGCACACGGGAAAGGCCGATGTTTGAAGATGGTGTAACACCCGAGGGCACTACTGCCTATCAGGAGGGTTTAATGCTCGGGGGGCAGGTCCAAATGGTAAACCTTGAGGCCAGTTCTAGTGGGAATTTGGCCATTGCTCCTTTGGTTAGTGAGAATGATTGGAGGGTCCCAATCGTCCAATATTTGAGAAATTCGAGTCAAAGGGTTGATCGGAAGGTTCGGCGACAGGCTTTCAAATTTGTTTTGCTCGACGATGTGTTGTATCGCCGAATGATTGATGGGGTGCTTTTGAAGTGTTTAGACCCCGATCAAGCTAGTTGCTGTAGGTGAAATACATGAAGGGCTTTGCGGCACTCATCAGTCGTCCCCAAAGATGAGTTGGATGCTCAAAAGGCCAGGTTTTTATTGGTCGACTATGATTGAAGACTGTTTTAGATACTATAGAGGATGCGAAGCTTGTCAAAAGTTTGGAAATATTCAGCTAGCGCCCTCGTTGATACTTAATCCTATTATCAAACCATGGCCGTTCCGAGGTTGGAGTTTAGACTTCATCGGCCAAATTTATCCTCCGTCTTCGAAAGGGCATAGGTTCGTGTTGATGGCGACATATTACTTCACAAAATGGACCGAGGGCGTGCTGCTCAAGAACATGACTCACAACGAGGTAATTGATTTCATCTTGAAACACATTATACATAGATTCGGCGTTCCCCAAACTCTCACTACGGACCAAGGTACTTCATTTGTTGCCAAAGAGGTGAGGGACTTTGCCGAATACTATGGAGTCAAATTGGTGAACTCTTCCCCATATTATGCTTAGGCCAATGGTCAGGGTGAGTCTAGTAACAAAACTGTGATTAAATTGATCAAGAAAAAGATTGAGGAGTTTCCAAAGAGGTGGCATGAGGTACTTTCTGAAGCTCTATGGGCTAGTAGAGATGCAAAGCATGGTGCCACTAAAGTTAGTCCTTACGAGTTAGTATATGGACAAGAAGCCGTTCTACCAATAGATGTGGATCTTGGCTCACTTAGATTTCTTAAGCAAGATGGCTTATCGGTCGATGAGTATGAGACACTTCTAAAGGATAATATAGAAGAGGTTACCGATAGGAGGTTGAAGGCTCTGGAGGCAATAGAGAAAGATAAAAGAAGAGTAGCTAGGGCTTACAACAAGAAGGTCAAGGAAAAATTGTTTCAAATCAATGATTTGGTGTGGAAGACAATTTTTCCATTAGGCACTAGGAGTTCAAAATTCGGTAAATGGTCACCTAGTTGGGAAGGACCTTTTAAGGTAGTCAGAATCGCTCCGGTCAATGCATATGTCCTAGAATCTTTACAAGGAGAGCGATTTTGAAGGGCTTTGAATGGTAGATATTTAAAAAAGTACTTCCTAAGTGTGTGGCAAAATGCTTGAAGTGTTAAAAGGTCGATATTGCAAGTATCACCCAAGGCCCATTTTGCTTTTATCTCACTAAGTTTGCTAAAAGGCAGGGGGCATGTGTTTATAGCAAAAATGGCATTAATGGTCAAACTAGGCAAATAATGAAAAAATAGTATTTTGACCAACAAAATGTCAACCTGGCAAAGGCTGGTCTGACCAGCTCGGTTAGACCAACCAGGATCTGGATTTCAGATCCGAGTAGGATTAGAGATATTTTCGCCCAAAACTTATCTCAACAGGGTTTTGGGCGCATCTAACTCTATCTCTAGCCAGGGATAACTAGCCCACCCCCTTATAAATACTAGGGGGCAAGGCCGATTCAAGGCCCCCTCCCAACATATCAATCCAAAGCCCTAGCTTTGAATCATATTTACTTTCTTTACTTTTCTGCATCTTCGTGGGTTTTCTTGAAAGCCCTCTGTCTGCCGCATCCGTAATCACGGTAACCCTTGCTGGTTCGCTCGTGAACCTCCCGCTAATCCACGTAACGGATTGCTATCCTATTTATCGGTTTTTATTCCCCTATCCGGCAATTCGGCCCTCCGGCCGAATTGTGTTTGATCTCTTATTGTTTTGCAGATCAATTGCCTTCTCAAACATCCCTGTGAAGTTTTGGAGCAATTGAAGATTGTTTGCTACGTTTACCGAAGCATAACAGATTGGATCTGTTACTTCGGTCTGACCGGTGTTGAGGTACCAGTCTGACTGGAGGCCTTCGTCACGGCGTTGTCGGCAACAGCCGGTCAGACCGATGGTACTCCGCCGGTCCGATCGGGACCCTTCTTACCGTGCGCGCCGAAGCCAAAGTCTGAGCCCGTCGAAGCACTAACCTCCGAAGCTCTCCGCACCGGAGCTCCGCACATTCGAAGGTCGACACCCGGAGATCCCTTCGCTCGGTGTGACCAGAGTAGAACGGTCGGTCCGACCGACAAAGCTTCGCTGGTCAGACCACCAGAGTCGCACTTCGCATCTACCTTTGGGATACCGCCCAAAGCCCCTTCGCAGCCCTTCGGTCTGACCGGGGTTGTACCTCCGGTCTAACCGGGCTTGAGGCCGAAGGCGTCCAAAGGACCCTTCAGACCAGCATCTGCTATAACTGTGAATCGGCCTCCGAATTGGCCGATTCTAGGTATTTTGGTCATTTTGTTACTGTTTACATTGCTATCAATACTTTCGGCCAATTGGATTAAAATATTAATTATTTATCTGATTGTCTGGCGACTCCAAATCCCTTGTCACTATCTATGGTAGTCGGAACGCGTCGTTGGTATCGTTGCGATACTTTTGGACGTCGAACTGGCCCAAGTGCGGGGGCGTATTTTTGCGTCAACAGTGAGCTTGCTCAATTGCGTTCTGTGCATGATCAAACTATTGATGAGTTTGAGACTGCATAGAAGCAACTTTTGGTGGTGGAGTCTAGATCTATTTCTTCTGATGCTTGTTTAAATTGTCCCTTATTGATTGATAGCATTAACTTGAGAGACAAACATGTTAAGGAGTTAGTGGCTAGATTGGAGAGTGCTGAGTGTTCTAAGGATGTATAGCTTGCATGTCCCACCTGCATACACTTTAGGACCAACTCAGTTTTGCTAGAGGCAAGTTGAAAAGCTCATGAATGAAAATGAATAATTTCTTTCTGTGGTGAACAAATGCACTGATGGAAAGGGTAGGATGAATTTTCTCTTGGCCAATACCAAGATGTGTGCTGACAGGGCAGGGTTAGCTCTAGGGTTGGGTTTTGAGAGAATTTGTTGGACCGAAAAGGGCGACCAGAGGGGGGTGAATGGGAGCTTTTAAAATTTCAGGCTAAAATAGCCTTCTGTTTTCAAAACAGTCTCCTGCGGGCAGGCTAAAATAGCCTTCCGTTTTCAAAACAGTCTCCTGTGGAACAAGCTTCGAATACACCCTTCGGAAGTTTGGTTTGGAGGTATTCTAAAGCTCCGGAACAAAGCTTCACAAGGAGTAAAAGTTCGAAGTTAAGAAGACTTCGCTCCCACCAACAAACCCTAAAACACTTCTGCTAGGATAGTGCAGGCTCCGCACACTAGGTGCCTTCGAGCATGCTTTGCACTTCACACTTCGCAGGAGTAGGTTTCCCTCCATGGGCTTCAAACAGATACTTAGCGCTAGTACTTGGTGCTAGTCTTCGTATTTCGAAGGGGTAATGGAAGATCGAATAGACTGCGCTAAGGACTTTAACCGAGGAAGGAAAATAGGCTTCGATCCTAGCTTCGCTAGTAATCAGAGAGGGCTTGCCTCTAGTTTACACAGAGCGAACTCACACTAAGAGATACACACACATCACACACACTTCTCTAGAAAAGAAACAGAGTAAAAACTCTGGCTTGAATAGAATGAAGTGGAGCACAAAGAAATCAACAGATCCAGTGCAAAATAGGGATACAAGTTCAAGCAACAAATGAAGAACATAATGAAAATTTCATTGCATGAATAGGGAACACAAAATGACTCACATCACAGAGTACATGAATGTGGCAGCTAGCTCTGGAGTTCTAGACATGGCTTCTCAAAGTGTTTCCTAGACCTAGCCAGCCTTCACTATTTATAGGCACTATTCAGCCCTACGAATAGACTACTTTACCCCTAAGGTTTACACTATTTTGTCTCAGCCAGATGAGGGGTACAGATGGTAGTCTACTTTATTTGGAGGCTTCTTTTGTCAGCTTCACAGAGGAGATAGAATCAGCTTTTGCAGAGCAGACACGATCAACCTTTGCACATTTGGAGTCTTCTGAAGCCCCCTTCGCATGCGAGGTGTGCAGTAGCTTCAATGACACGCTTGAACCTATAGGCCTTCGCCTCACCGAAGTCAGCCTTTGATACAGTGACGGTTTTGAGCCAAAGCCATCAAAGCTATTGAGCCTTCGCACCATCACCTCCGGAGTGGACCACCACGGCTTCGCAACTACACTCAGCTCGAACTCCATTAGTATGTGTACCGAAGCCATGCATGACCGAAGTACCTCAAGTCAGCCATACTCTGAAGCCCACCTTCGGAGTACCTTCACCACCTTTCGAGGTCTCTCTGTCCAAAGCCTCCACATGAAGCATATCCATAAGCACCCTTTCGTAGTGTCTCAGCCCCAAGCACACTCTACGAAGACTCTTATTCGAACCATGCCTTCGATGCACCTTGACTTGTGAGACCTTCGTCAGGTGTCCCTTCGAGTGCCTTTATCCAGAGCACACTTCGATCGTCTTGCCTCAATGCAGAGGAATCCATCCACCATACTCTGATGTCACTCCTTTTGGAGCACACTTCGAAGTGCCTCTCCTCCGAGGACTTCGCCTCGGGGTACCTTTAGCTTGAGTCACTCTCTGCACTTTCTACCTTCGCCTGGCGCACCTTGAACCGAGGACCGACCTTGACCCCACGCAGCATTCGTTACCGAGCTCCCTGCTCGCCTGGCACCAAGCCTCCTGCTTGACCCAGGTTCACACGCTGCGAACCGTCCGTTGCCTCCGAAGCCATCTGCGCACCACCGATAAACAGACAAGTGTTTTTGGTACGCCGGAGACCTCTTCGGTAAATAACCTTCGGTACACACTCCGATGTATCGTCCAAAGTTCCAAGCCCTTCGGTACCACCAAGTCATCGTGCTCTGCCGGACCCCTCCGATAGACACACTCCACTGCACAGTCGTAGCCAGCTAAATCCGCACCCATCGGAAAACACCTCTGAACCCCTTCGGAGGGACCCCTTCGCCTAGAAGGCAATTTGTCAATCACTCATCACGGACTTGAAACCAAGGCACATTTTAACTTGGTTTCTCAATCTCCCCCTTGATGAGTGCATTGACAACCAAATTCAAGTTCTAGAAAATTTGAAAATTTTCAGCACACAAGTGACCATAAAAACTCAAAAAAGAGCCAAAACATGTCACTTAATTAATGAATTTCAATTGACTTGAGTCATGAAAAGCCATTTTGCAATAACTCCTCCTTTTGGCGGTAAAAATTTTCTCTCCCCCTTTGAGCTTCACCACTTGTCTTCCCCCTTAGGTAGGCAAACCAGGCATTTTTCTCCCCCTTTGGCAATGCAAGAATCAAGGATCAGAAAATGCAAGGCTTCAAGACGATGAAAAGTATGACAACATATAGTGCAAAAATATGCCAAATCAGAATATCAGGCTCAGATGCTCAGCTCGAGTGAATATATTCTACATTTAATGTGTGAGGCATGATTTGGTCAATTTTGAAAAGAAAAAATCATCACCACTCAGACTCGTCACCTAGACAAGTGAAAACAGGAACTGCAAAAGCTAACCAATTTCTACAAAGGATGGCACATTCCAAATTTCTTGGGGCATTCAGCAAGCTTGTTTTAGCAAGTGATTTAGACTTTGCAATTCTTTGATAGTGTCAGGGGTTATTTGCTCATCCACCTTATGCTTTCCAATCATTCCAAGCCTAGGTCAAGACAGACAATCAGAAGTTTAAGACAATGATTTTGGCAGACACTAAGTTATCCTAGTTCATACCAAGGTGCTATGGTAAGCAGTCTAGAATAAAGTAGTGCGACAAGCAAACCCACCTGGATCTTTTAATTTTTAGCACATAAGTCATGTCTATTGAGTTTTGCTGTGTAATATTTGTTGAACAATTTTAGGAATAGCAATATAATTTTCATGTTGCAATTGTGCATCCATAGAAAGGGATTCTAGCTACTAGGCAGATAAAGGATAGCTAGAGCAGTTTTGTACAACACATGCTGGACACAAGACTAAGCGGTGATCAAATTTAGAGTTTTGTAAATTAAAACATGCTCATTATGAAATTAGATATATTAACTCTAGATGAGAGCATGATGAGAAGGACAATCAGGCCAAGACATATAAAAGCAACTAAGCGTATCAACCAATCAACATAATAAAGCCACGTAAAATAATCAAATCATGCTCCCCCTCACAAAATGTCGTAAGTACGACAAATAACAAGTTCCCCACGCAAGTAAGCAAATCTAGATGCATCAAGTGGTTTAGTAAAAATGTCGGCAAGCTGGTTCTGGGTATCAACATACTAAAGTTCAATATCACCCTTCTCATTGTGATCTCTGAGAAAATGATATCTCACATCAATGTGTTTGGCTCTGGAATGTTGAACCGGGTTGTTTGCAATGCAAATAGCGCTAGTGTTATCACAAAATAGAGGAACACCCTTATAATCTAACCCGAAAGCCCGCAAAGTGGAAACCATCCACAAAATCTATGAGCAACAGCTAGTTGTAGCAACATATTCGACCTCAGCCGTAGATTGCGCAACGCTAGACTATTTGCGAGAAGACCAGCAAACAAGAGAAGTCCCAAAAAATGACAAGTACCAGAGGTACTCTTCCAATCAATTCTACACTCAGCAAAATCCACATCTGAATAACCACGAAGACATAAAGAGGAAGATGCAGAATACCAAATACCAAATTCAAGGGTATGCTTGAGATACCTGAGAATTCGCTTTACCGCTTAGCGGTGCGAAGCACGTGGTGAAGCTTTAAAATGAGCGCACAGACACACTACAAAGTGTATGTCTGGCCTCGTAGTAGTCAAGTAGAGGAGGGAGCCGATAATGCTTCGGAACTCCTTCTAATCTACGACTTCTCCATCCTCGTCAGGATCCAATGCTATAGATGTAGCCATTGGAGTGGCGAGTGGCTTCGCATCAGCCATGTTGAATTTCTTGAGCAAGTCCTTGGTGTACTTCGTCTGATGGACGAAGGTACCTTGTTTGCTTTGCTTGATTTGAAAACCAAGGAAAAATGTGAGTTCGCCCATCATGGACATTTCGAACTCCCTGCTCATGGTCTCTGCAAACTCGGCAACTAAAGCATGAGAAGAACCACCAAAGATGATGTCGTCAACGTAAATCTGAACTAGGAGGAAATCTTTGCCATGCTTGAGAGTAAAAAGGGTTTTATCTAGCGAACCCATCAAATACTCTCGCTTAAGAAGAAAAGACTTAAGTCTATCATACCAAGCCCGAGGGGCCTGCTTGAGTCCATAAAGAGCCTTATGAAGTTTAAGGACTTTATGTGGATATTTGGGATTTTCAAAGCTAGGGGGTTGTTTTACATAAACATCTTCGCCTATGAAGCCATTAAGAATGACACTTCTGACATCCATTTGATAGAGTTTAAAACCTCGGGATGCCGCAAATGCAAGTAAAATCCTAATTGCCTCAAGACGAGCAACAAATGCAAATGTTTCAGTAAAATCAATCCCTTCTAACTGAGAAAAACCATATGCCACAAGTCTAGCTTTATTTCTAACTACAGTCTCATCCTCCCCTTGTTTGTTTTGAAAATCCATTTAGTTCCAATAAAATGAACATTAGGTGTAGGATCTACAAGAGTCCAGACTTGGTTTCTCTTAAAATTTTCAAGTTCCTCATACATGGCATTGATCCAACTAGAATCAGAAAGTGCATGACTCACATCTAAGGGCTCAAAAGAAGCAAAAAAAGCAGAATCAATGAAATGAGCATGAGAACGTGTTACCCTTTTATCAAGCTCACCAATGATCTGCTCGGGAGGATGCATCCTTTGAATATGGTGGGGAGCCTCACGGCGGGATGCAGCCTCCCCCTCAACCTGTGCCGGTGAATGGTCGAATATGACCGATGTCGTGGTTGTAGCTTCAGGGCCTCTTACCGAAGTGATCGAAGCAGGGTTGGCTTCGGGGGTCGATGTCGAGGGTAGTAGTGGTTCATCCTCGAAATCTCCGGGATTTTCATCTTTGAAGATGGTCTGCTCCATATCGTGTTCATTGGCCTGTTCAACAGAAGAGCTAACACAGGGGGTTGATTCATCAAAAGTCACATCACATGAATCGATGACAGTGTTAGTTTATAAATTAAAAACATGATAAGTATGATCGTGAGTAGTATAACCCAAAAAAATCCCGTCAGAAGAGCGCGACTCAAATTTGTCCAAATTTCCACGTTTTAGGATAAACCATCGACAGCCAAAAACTCGAAGATGAGTGACTTTGGGTTGTCTCCCAAAACGAAGCTCATACGATGTCAAGTTCAAAATTGAGCGCAAGAAAATTCGGTTTGAGATGTAGCAAGCAGTGTTCATGGCCTCAGCCTAGAATTTTCTAGAAGTCATGTGCTCATCGAGTATCATCCTAGCCATCTCAACCAAAGTGCAGTTCTTTCTCTCAACAACACCGTTTTGTTGAGGAACCCTTGGAGCGGAGAATTGATGTTCTATGCCATGCTCCATGCAAAAATCAACAAAGAGATTGTTCTTGAACTCGGAGCCATTATCACTTTGAATAAATTTCAATGCACCAGGGAGTTCAGTGAAAAGTCTCAAAGGAAAGTGTGAAAACACTTCATCCTTGCTGGCTAGAAAGAAGATACAAGAGTAGCGAGAGAAATCATCGACAATGACTAACACATACCACTTTCCGCCTAAAGAACTAACCCAAGAAGGACCTACAGTGTCCATATGGAGAAGTTCTTCGGGTTGTTCAGTCATCACCATGGTGACTGGCGAGTGTGAAGCAGCAATTATTTTTCCATGTCGAGAGGGAGCGCATACTAAATTCTTCTCAAATTTGAGCTTGAGAAATCCTCAGATCAGACCTAGGGCACTCAAAGGAGTGAGCAACAAGGCAGTGAGAAGAACCAAATGACTCAGAAAAATCAGCTCCAAAAACTCTCCCAACTCTAAAGATCTTACAGATCACAGCGCCATCTGAATTGAGTACTTGCGAAGTATCGCGATGGAATCGCACTTCGAAGCCCTCATCAAGCAATTGAGATACAGAAAGCAAATTGTATCCCAAGTTTTCAACCAAAGCAACATCTTTGAGAGTGAAGTTCGAGTTGATTCTTACCACTCATTTACCTTTCACTCTACTCCTTCGATTGTTGTCGAAGGTGATTTGTTCCTTTTGCTTGGTTGTGGTGAGGCTAGAGAACCAAGCTGCATTTCCGGTCATGTGGCGTGAGCAACCAGATTCCATGATCCACGTGCCCTCCAAGCCTTGGTCTGATGCCTACACAAAACGAGAAAACCTCGATCGCTCAGTGCTGTGGTGAGTGAAAACATGACGAGGCATCTAGCACTGAGTGATACAAGCAGTAGGCACAGTAAAAATAGACTGTCTACGCATAGGTAAAGTGGAGTAATGCAAAGTGTGAGGTCTACCTACATGATGCAACCTAGATACATGATGAGGTCTCCCAACCTGTCGAGGTGCAAAGCCACTAACATGAGGTCTAGCACCATAGGAAATACGATGAACACCACGAGGGGCAAAGCTAATCTGAGGAAATTGGGGAGCCTTCTAAATAGGACGTGAGTAAAACTCAGACTCATGCATACCTAGAGGTGGGTAATGCATGTCCTGGAGCCTCAACATCTGAGAAGGTATTCATTTTCAGTAATAAGGTTTTCAGCTTGCCCTCTAGCAAAACTGAGTTAATCCTTAAGGATAATGTAGGTGGGACAACCAGGCTGCACATCCTTAGAACACTTAGCACTCTCCAATCTAGCTTCTAATTCCTTAAAATGCATGTCTCTCAAATTAATGCTATCAATCAATAAAGGACAATTTGAACAAGCATCAGAAGAAATAGGTCTAGACTCCACCACCAAAAGCTTCTTCTATGCAGTCTCAAGCTCATCAATAGTTTGAGCATACACAGAACGTAACTGAGGAAGCTCACCCATGACAACAGTGCAGGATTCACATTCAGCATCACCAATTTTAGACTTAAGCCTAGCATAATCAGTTGAAACATATTCTAGCCTAAGTCTAGGGTCTTTTCTATCTCTATCAGCCTGAACAAGCAATCTATCCTGACCAAGAACTACTTCATTCAGTTCATCTACTTTAATTGAAAGCTGGTCATAGGATAGAGGTACCTCAGATGAGTCAAGCTCATCGCCGCTGTGACTGTTGTCGGCCATGGAGCAAAGGCTGGTGAAATCCCTTGCCTTCTTCTCCTTCTTCTCCTCATTTCTTGGGGACTCCTCTTCCTCATCAGAGCTCGACTCCTCGGTTGAGGAGGGTTGAATGTCACTGAGTGCAGCAACAAATGCTCTGGAAGCGGCCTTGGCTACCCTCTTAGCCACCTTGTCGTGTTTACCCATCATAAAGGGTTTTCTCTCCTTCTTGTGGTATCTGGGGCGCTCACTCTCATCTCTCCTCTTGAGCTTATGACAATTGGCCTTGATGTGAGGAGTGTCACCACACTCAAAACAACCACTAAAGCCACTTCTCCTATGATCCCATCTCTCATTATGAAAACGGGTGAACCTTCTGGCAATAAGAGCAAGCTCTTCATCATCCAGAGTATCCACCTACTCCTTAGTGACAGAGACCAGGGAGGACAAAGCAAAACCACCTGCAACAGCACAAGTCGTAGATGTGCTTGGTTTTGTAGTGGTGCCATGGCTAGAGCCAGAAACTAGTGCCAATGGCTGTGGTGAAGAGTTTATGTGCACTGCAAGAGATGCATTGGCAATCTGGGTGGACTTTAGCTTGCTAAAGAGCTCATCACAGGTCAATGTGTCATAACATGTGGACTCCTCAATGCTGGATATCTTCACTTCCCATATGCTACGATCAAGAGCATAGAGAAGCTTGATAGCCCTATCATGGTCATTGTAAGCAAGCGTCCTGTTGGACCGCAAGTTACTCACTATTGTGTCAAAGCGAGAAAACATGGCATCTATAGATTCACCAGGCACTTGCACAAATAGCTAATACTGTTGATTGTATGTTCTTTGGCGCCTAGCCTTAATCTGTGTAGAGAACTCATGAAAAATAGTGAGTGTAGTCCAAATTTCCCTAGTTGTCCTTAGGTGCTGAACCCTATCGAACTCACTCCGACTCAAACCAATGAATAGTATATTTCTAGCTTTGGAGTTAGAATTATACTGATCTTTTTCTGTTTAAGTGGTGCGGGTTTCAGGGATGGAGTATTGTGAGTCCACAATCTCCCATAGTGCATTTCCTTGGCTTAACAAGTAAGCCTCCATGCGCACCTTCTACTATGCAAAGTCTGTCCCATCGAATAGAGGTATTTTACTAACTCTGTCCATATCACCAAAGGATCACAAAACCGATTAAGATCAACTGGTGATATTAACCTGCTCTGATACCAATTGTTGGACCGAAAAGGACGAAAAGAGGGGGTGAATGGGAACTTTTAAATTTCAGGCTAAAATAGCCTTCTGTTTTCAAAACAGTCTCCTATGGCACAAGCTTCGAACACACCCTTTGGAAGTCTGGTTTGAAGGTATTCTATAGCTCCAGAACTAGGCTTCACAAGGAGTAAAAGTTCGAAGTCAAGAAGACTTCGCTCCCACCAAAAAACCCTAAAACACTTCTGCTAGGATAGTGCACGCTCCGCACACTAGGTGCCTTCGAGTAGGCTTCGCACTACACACTTCACAAGAGTAGGTTTCCCTCTGTGGGCTTTGAATAGATACTTAGCGCTAGCAACTGGTGCTAGGCTTTGTATTTTGAAGGGGTAACAAAAGACCGAACAGACTACGCTGAGGACATTAACTAAGGAATGAAAACAGGCTTCGATCCCAGCTTCGCTCAGTGCTTCGCTAGTAATCAGAGAAGGCTTGCCTCTAGTTTACACAGAGTGAACTCACACTAAGAGATACACACACATCGCACACACTTCTCTAGAAAAGAAACGGAGTAAAAACTCTAGCTTGAATAGAACGATGTGGAGCATAGATAAATCAACAGATCCAGTGCAAAACAGGGATACAAGTTCAAGCAGCAAATGAAGAACAAAATGAAAATTTCATTGCATGAACAGGGAACACAAAATGACTCACAGCACTGAGTACATGAATGTGGTGGCTAGCTCTGGAGTTCTAGAAATGGCTGCTCAAAGTGTTTCCTAGACCTAGCCAGCCTTCACTATTTATAGGCACTATTCAGCCCTGCGAATAGACTATTTTACCCTAGGGTTTACACTTTTTTGTCTCAGCCAGATGAGGGGGTACAGATGGTAGTCTACTTTATTTGGAGACTTCTTTTGTTAGCTTCGCAGAGGAGATAGAATCAGCTTTTGCAGAGCAGACACGATCAGCCTTTGCACATTTGGAGTCTTCTGAAGCCCCCTTCGCATGCGAGGTGTGTAGTAGATTCGATGACATGCTTGAACCCGTAGGCCTTCGCCTCACCGAAGCCAGGCTTCGATACAGTGATAGTTTTGAGCCAAAGCCATCAAAGCTATTGAGCCTTCACGCCATCACCTCCGGAGTGGACCACCACGACTTCGCAGCTACACCCAGCTCGAACTCCGTCAGTCCGTGTATCGAAGCCATGCATGTCCAAAGTACCTCAAGTCATCCATACTCTGAATCCCCACCTTCAAAGTACCTTCGCCACCTTTCGAGGTCCCTCCGTCCAAGGCCTCCACATGAAGCATATCCATAAGAACCCCTTCGCAGTGTCTTAGCCCCGAGCACACTCTACGAAGACTCTTATTTGAACCATGCCTTCAATGCACCTTGACTTGCGAGACCTTCGCCAGGTGTCCCTTTGAGTGCCTCTATCCATATCACACTTCGAACGTCTTGCCTCAATGCAGAGGACTTCGTCCACCATACTCTGAAGTCACTCCTTCCGGAGCACACTCCGAAGTGCCTCTCCTGCGAGGACTTCACCTCGGGGTACCTTTAGCCGGAGTCACCCTCCGCACTTTTTGCCTTCGCCTGGTGGACCTTGACCCCACGCAACCTTCATGACTGAGCTCACTGCTCACCTGGCACCAAGCCTCCCACTTGACCCAGATTCACTCGCTGTGAACCGTCCGTCGCCTCCGAAGCCACCTGCGCATCACCGACAAAAATACAAGTGTTTCTAGTACCCTAGAGACCTCTCCGGTAAACAACCTTCAGTACACACTCCGGTGTACCATCCAATGTACCGAGACCTTCAGTACCACCAAGGAAATTTGTCAATCACTCATCACAGACTTGAAACCAAGGCACATTTCAACTTGGTTTCTCAGAATTCCACCAGACAGTGAAAACAAAACTGTATTTACTTCACCCACTACCCTAGAGAAAGAGAGAGCCCAGTTAGACAGTCCACAGAAAGCCAAGAAATCTACCCAGCCTCCCAAGAAAATTCCTCCACTCAAGAAAAACCCTTAGTAAAAACCCAAGGAGCCTGTGAGAATCGCTCCTATGACCTAGGCGAGTACCCCTAGGAGAATGTTTCATTGTACTTACTGTCAGCAGATGGGTCATTTGGTTGGGTTTTGTTTTCGTCGCATCAAGGATGAGCGACGGTCATAGGCATTGAGTTTTCAGGAGATGCATTACCCTTCTCTAGGTATGCATGAGCCTGACTTTTATTCATGTCCTGGTTTTGAGGCTCTCCATGCTTCCCTGAGAGGTTATGTCCCTCGTGGTGTACACCATGTCTCATATGGGGCTAGACCACGTATAGGAGGCTTTGTACCTAGACAGGTTGGGAGACCTCGTCGTGTGTCTGATTTGCGTCATGTAGGTATACCTCGCACTTTGCATCACTATATTTTACCTGTGCATAGACAGTCTACTTTTACTTTGCCTCATCATATTTTCATTCACCCCAACACTGAGCGATTGAGGTTTTCTCGTTTTGTGTAGGTGTCAAACCGAGGCTTGGAGGACACGTGGATCATGGACTCCGGTTGTTCACGCCCTATGACCGGGAACACAGCACGGTTCTCCAGCCTCACCACAACCAAGCAAAAGGAACAAATCACCTTCGGCAATAATTGAAAGAGTAGAGTGAAAGGTAAAGGTGTGGTAAGAATCAATTCGAATTTAACTCTCAAAGATGTTGCTTTGGTTGAAAATTTTGGATACAATTTGCTCTCTGTGTCCCAGTTGCTTGATGAGGGCTTCGAAGTGCATTTTCTTCGTGATATTTCACAAGTACTCAATTATGATGCCATTTTAGAGTTGGGAGAGTTTTTGGAGCTGATTTCTATGAGTCATCTGGTTCTTCTCACTGTTTAGTTGCACATTATACTTCTGAGCTCTTGAAGTGGCATAGGAGACTAGAGCATATGAGCTTTGAGTTGCTAGCTCGCTTGAGTGCCCTAGGTTTGATCCGAGGATTGCCCAAGCTCAAATTTGAGAAGAATTTAGTTTGCGCTCCTTGTTGACATGGGAAAATGATTGCCGCTTCACACTCACCGGTCACTATGGTAATGACTGAACAACCCAGAGAGCTTATCCATATGGACACTGTAGGTTCTTCTCGGGTTAGTTCTTTAGGCGGCAAGTGGTACGTACTTGTCATTGTCGACGATTTCTATCGCTACTCTTGGGTCTTCTTTTTAGCTAGCAAGGATGAAGTGTTTTCACACTTTCAGAGCTTAGCCTTGAGACTTTTCACTGAACTGCTTGGTGCATTGAAGTTCATTCGAAGTGATAATGGCACCGAGGTCAAGAATAGTCTCTTTGTTGACTTTTGCATGGAGCATGGCATAGAACATCAATTCTCTGCTCTGCGGGTTCCTCAACAAAATGGTGTTGTTGAGAGAAAGAACCGCACTTTGGTTGAGATGGCTAGGATGATGCTAGATGAGCATAGGACTCCTAGAAAGTTTTGGGTTGAGGCCATGAACACCGCTTGTTACATCTCAAACCGAATTTTCTTGCGCTCAATCTTGAACTTGACTTCGTATGAGCTACGTTTTGGGAGATAGCCCAAAGTTACTCATCTTTGAGTATTTAGTTGTTGATGTTTTATCCTAAAACATGGAAATTTAGACAAGTTTGAGCCACGTTCTTCTGACGGGATCTCTTTGGGATACACTACTCATGGTCATTCTTATCGTGTTTACAATTTGGAAAATAACACTGTGATTGAGTCATGTGATGTGACTTTTGATGAATCAACCCCCTGTGTTAGCTCTTCTTTTGAACAGGCAAGTGAACATGATATAGATCAGACTATCTTTGAAGATGAAGATCCTGAAGACTTCAAGGATGATCCCCTACTATCCTCGACATCGACCCCTGAAGCCGACCCTGACCCCGCTTCGACCACTTCGGCAAGAGGCCCCAAAGCTACTACCTCAACATCGGTCATCTTCGACCACTCACCGGCACAAGTTGAGGGGGAGACTGCATCCTGCCGTGAGGCTCATCATCATATACAAATGATGCATCCTCCCGAGTAGATCATTGGTGACCTTGATCAAAGGGTAACACGTTATCATGTTCATTTCTTTTATTCATGCTTTATTTGATTCTAGTTGGATCAATGTCATGCATACAGAACTTGAAAATTTTGAGAAAAACCAAGTATGGACTCTTGTAGATCCCCTCCTAATGTTCATTTCATTGGAACTAAATGGATTTTCAAAAACAAACAAGGGGAGGATGGGTCAGTTGTGAGAAACAAAGATAGACTTGTGGCTCAGGGTTTTTCTCTGTTCGAAGGGATTGATTTTACTAAAACATTTGCACATGTTGCTCGTCTTGAGGCCATTATAATTTTACTTGCATTTGTTGCATCCCATGAATTCAAACTTTATCAAATGGATGTCAAAAGTGCTTTTCTTAATGGCTTTATAGGCGATGATGTTTATGTAAAACATCCCCCTGGTTTTGAAAACCCCAAATACCCCCATAGAGTCCTTAAACTCCATAAGGCTCTTTGTGGACTCAAGCAGGCCCTCGGGCTTGGTATGATAGACTTAAGTCTTTTCTTCTTGAGCGAGGGTATTTGATGGGATCTGTAGATAAACCCTTTTCACTCTCAAGCATGGCAGAGATTTCCTCCTAGTTCTGATTTACGTTGACGATATCATATTTGGTGGCTCTTCTCATGCTTTGGTTGCCAAGTTTGTAGAGACTATGAGCAGGGAGTTCGAGATGTCCATGATGGGAAAACTCACATTTTTCCTTGTTTTGAAAATCAAGCAAAGCAAACAAGGTACCTTCGTCCACCAAACGAAATACACCAAGGACCTGCTCAACAAATTTGATATGGCCGATGCAAAGCCCTTCGCCACTCCAATGGCTAATTCGATAGCATTGGAAGTCGTTGATCAGAAGGAGTTTTGAGGCATGATCGGCTCCCTCCTCTACTTGATTGCTACGAGGCCGGACATACACTTTGTTGTATGTCTGTGTGCTCATTTTTAGGCTTCGCCACGAGCTTCGCACCGCCAAGCGGTAAAGCACATTCTCAGGTATCTCAAGCATACCCTTGAATTTGGCATTTGGTATTCTGCATCTCCCTCTTTGTGTCCTTGTGGTTATTCAGATGTGGATTTTGCTTGGTTTAGAATTGATAGGAAGATTACCTCCGGTACTTGTCATTTTCTGGGTACATCTCTTGTTTGCTGGTCTTCCCACAAATAGTCTAGCGTTACATAATCTACGACTGAGACCGAATATGTTGTTGTAGCTAGCTGTTGCTCACAGATTTTGTGGATGTTTTCCACTTTGTGGGATTTTGGGTTAGATTATAAGAGTGTTCCACTGTTTTGTGATAACACTAGTGTCATTTGTTTTGCAAACAATCCGGTTCAGCACTCCAGAACCAAAAACATTGATGTGAGATATCATTTTCTCAGAGATCACAATTAGAAGGGTGATATTGAGCTTCAATATATTGATACCCAGAACCAGCTTGCCGACATTTTTACCAAACCCCTTAATGTTTCTCGATTTGCTTATTTGTGTGGGGAACTTGGTATTTATCATCCTTACGGAATTTTGTGAGGGGAGAATGCTTTAATTGTTTTGCATTGGCTTCTTTATGATTATTTGGTGATGCATTTAGTTGCTTTTCTATACCTTTGCATAATTGTCATTTTCATGATGCATTCAGCTCTGCTTAGTATATCTACTTTCAGATGAGCATGATTTTCATTTACAAAATTTCAAACTTCATCACTGCTTAGTCTTGTGTCTAACATGTGGTATGCAGTTGTTGATGCAGAAATGCGCCCCCGCACTTGGGCTAGTTCGACGTCTAACGATATCGCAATAATACCGACGCCAAGTCCCGACTACCCTAGATAGTGACAAGGGATTTGGAGTCGCCAGGAAATCATATAAATAATTGATATTTTAATCCAATTGGTCGAAAAGTACTAGAAATAATGTAAACAACAACAAAATGATCAAAATACCTGGAATCGGCCAATTCGGAGGCCGATTCAGAGTTACAACGAAGATTGGCTCGAAGGGTCCCTAGGCCACCTTCGGCCTCAGAACCGGTCAAACCGGAGGTACAACCTCGGTCGGACCGGGGGGCTGCGAAGGGGCTTCGGGCGATGTCCCAAAGGCTGATGCGAAGTGTGGCTCCCGTCAGTTTGACCAGCGAAGTACCTCCGATCGGACCGGCCGTGCTACCCCGGTCACACCAGGCGAAGGGATTTCTGAATGTTGGCCTTCGAACGTGTGAAGCTCCAGTGCGTGGGACTTCGGCGATTAGGGCTTTAGCAGGCTCAGACTTCAGCTTGAGTGCACGCGGTGCAGATGGTCCTGGTCGGACCGGCGGAATGCTGTCGGTCTGACCGGCTGTTGTCGACAACGGCGTGATGAGGTCTGGTTAGACCGGGGTCTCAACGGCAGTCGAACCGAAGTAACAGATCTGATCTACTAAACCTCAGTAGCCTTAGCAAATAATCTTTAATCACCTCCAAACCTCGTAGGGGAGTTTTGTGAAGACAATTACCCTGCAAAACAACAAGAAAATGACGGCAATTCAGTCTCGGGACCGAGTCACCGGTAAAAGCCGATAAAAACGATAAAAAAAACCCATACGGGGATGAAACGGAAGGTTTTCAGATCAAACCTACAAAGAGCTCACGGTAACGTGGCGAAGCACGGTCAATTTACTGATCAAATTGACGAAGTTCTACTGCTAGGGTAAAATTAATGCATGGGCGAAAAAATAGTACGATTCAAAAGTAAGGAATTATGATGATTTGTGTGTAGATGCCATGAATCGGCCTTTCCCCTTTGTACTTATAGGGGGAAGGCTAGTTTATCTAGCACCCGAGATGAGTAATTTTCGGCCATAAATCGTTAGGATATGATTAGGGGAACAAAACAGCCGAAAACTGCTATTTTATCCCTAATCCCGAACGATGGCTGGTCTGACCGGACCCATTGAGCTGGTCTTACCGGGCCTACTTGGCCGGTTGGACCAGCCTACTATGGCCGATCAGACCGGCCTTTGCCAGATCTGTCACATTTTCAGTCAAACGTACTGTCTTCTGGTATTTTGCACATCTTGACCATTAGTGACATTTTTGGGTGTAAACAGCAACATTGCTTTAGCTATCTTTTATCTGCCTAGTCAACAATTGATATTCAACAAAAATCAATATCCATGATTTATGTGCTAAAAATGAAAAGATCTAGGCGGGTTTGCTTGTCGCACTATTTTATTCTAGACTGCTTACCATAGCACTTTGGTATGAACTGGGATAACTTAGTGTTTGCCAAAATCACTGCCTTAAGCTTCTGATGGTCCTTCCTGACCTAGGCTTGGCTTAGTTAGAAATTATAAGGTGGACAAGCAAATAACCCCTGGCAATATAAAAAGAATTGCAAGTTTGCATCAATTGCTTAACAAGTTTGTAAAAAGCTCCATAGAATGGGACCTGCTTTTCTATGCAGAGATTGCTTAGCTTTAGCAATTATTGCTGGCATATTATTGCACTATATGACTTCACACTTCTCATCATTTCGGAGCCTTGCATCTTTTATTGCTCCTTGATTCTTGCATTTCCAAAGGGGGAGAGAATGCCTTGTTGCCTACCAAAGGGGGAGAATAAGTGATGAAGTTAAAAAAGGGGCGAAAATTTTATGCCGAAGGGGGAGTTTTTGCCAAATGGCTTTTTATGAGTCAAGGGGGAAGAGATTAATTTATCAAGTGACATGATTTGGCTCTTTTCTGAGTTTTATGGTCACTTGTGCACTGAAAAATTTCAACTTTTCTTGAACTTGAATTTGGATATCAACTTTTCATATCGGCCTTATGTGTTTTAGGTGTTCTTTTTGTGAGTTCCCCAAAAGTATCAAATCGTCCATTTCATAACTAAATGCGTGTGGATTTGTTCGGGACGATTTGTACAAACTATCTAGAATGACAAGGGGACTTAAGCTCCGGATTTTTCATTAAATCGGCCTTTAGCAATTTTGCTCGTTCCACCCCCTGAGTCCCTTGTGAAGCCACGGTCTTTATTTAGCGAGGGTTGAAGATGGCTTGCTAGCCATCTTTGGTCTCCATACCTGGCGTGTCCTAGCTACAGTCGCGGGCTTGCCGGGTTGGCTACCTTCGCATTCACTGGCCTCTCTCCCTCTAAGGTACTCGGCGTGAAGGCATTGTAACCGCCTCTTTTGGGACTTAGTTATCCCGAGAGGCGCCCATGAGAGCAGTAACTTTGATCTTGGGGCTATAGACTCATTCCTAGAAGCCTTGGCTGAATGGGAAGTACCCAAATCAGCCCTGATAATTTTGCGGTCATTATGAATATCCTCCTACGAACTATTAGTCAGATCGACCATGCTGGGCCAGTTAGACCGGTTCTTGCCGGGAGCCTGAAAAGGGGTGGTCGGACCGGCCATGTTAGGCCGGTCAGACCGGTGTACTATAGTCAGTCGGACCGGCCCTAGAGCGGTGGTCGGACCGGCAATGATTTCTTTGGCGAACTTTTCTGAGTCGCCTCCATCCTGCTTTAGGAGGATTCCTACGAGGATTGGGATGTCGCAAACACCTTTTTCATCAGCAATAGTTGTCCATTGCGTTTACCTCCCTGGTCCCTTTCCTTCATCTTTGAAGATCTAGGCCGACTCTTTCGAGTTCGGACATTATGATCAAATCCATGCCTCTTTGCTGATCTCCTTGGTTTTGCCGATTCTTGGTGGAATGCCATCTGGGGTGATGGGAATGACATTTGAGGTGGTGAGAATGGCATCCATGGTGTGAAGTATGGAGACGGACACCTGTACTGGGGCATAGGGCATGCCCCCCAGGACATCATTGGAAAGTCGTATGAGTAGGATGGTGAAGAAAACTCCAATTAATTAGGACTATGACCAAATCCTCCTCTAGGGGTCGGATTTGGTCTCCCTAAATTGTTGGGCCAACCAATTGCTCTTTGCTCGGCCATAAGCTCATATTTTTTAGGAGTGCATCAAAAGTAATCCTCGGTCGTCTAGATGTCTTGTCATCAAGCGGCCTTTCTTTATCCACAGATTTGTGTGCATCCGACTGAGGTTCTTCAACTACCACATTTTTTCCCTTAGCTAATTCGGCTTGATCAGGCAGAATCAACACTCTAGTGTTGCAATCAATATTAAGGGGAAAAGGGTTGTCTTCAAACTTCAATCGTCCTTCATTGATGGCCGATTGAACTTGTTGGTGGAAAACATAGCACTTACTGATAGAATGAGTGTAAGAGTCGTGCCACTTACAATATTTACGGTCTCCTAGCTCCTCCGCCAATGGGATTATATGGCCTTCGCGCACCTTGACATGTCCTTTCTCAAAGAGATAATCGAATATCTTATCACACTTGGTCAAATCAAAGGTGTATTTACCCCCTGAGCTTTTTTGAGGTGTTGGTTTTAAATTAGAGCACACGAATGGACTTCCCTCATTTGTCCAAGTCCATTCAGCTGTATAGACATCAAATTTCCTATTCCTGCTAGATGATCACTCACGGACATCTTTTACGGGGTTGTTTACAATTTTATCCTTACCCGTGACTCGGCTTTCAATAGCTAGATCATTTTGTAATACTTGACCAATATCTGTGAAGGTCTGGCCATGTGCAGCTTCTTTAATATGGACAAGCAAACCATCAAATGCGAGTTCAGCCAAATCTTTATCATTAATAGCTAAGTTAGAGTATCGGCCTTTGGTTTCTAAGAACCTTTGAATGTAAGAGTCAATGGTCTCATTAGTCTGTTGCCTAACTGATCTCAAAGTAGCTAGCTGCCATTCTATTTTACTAGGAGAGAATCGCATATGAAATTTCTAGACCAAATCTTCCCAAGCAAAAATAGAATGGATGGGCAAGGATATAAACCATTCATAAGCAGTCACACTTAACGAGAGAGAAAACAAGCTAACTTTATGCTCATTTCAATTGCTCGCTTCACCACACTAGACTAAAAACCATGCTACATGATCGCTTGTGGCCTCAGTAGTACTACTGCTAAACCTCATGAATTCTGGCACTTCGAAACCATCAAATAGCTTGCAATAATCAAAATATATAGGGTACGGCTGCGGGTCGCCCGGGCCCCTTGACTCGTGCTCTAAATATTCTCTGAATGTGGCGTACAATTTCTTCCTCAACACTTTAGGCCTTGTACAACTATTCTTCTGTGTCACTGGCCCAAAGAGAGAAGCCTTAACGGGAGTGTGACCAAGACCGTCTCACTAGCTATGAGGGTTAGCAGTGGGAATGATATTCTTGATCATTGTGCAATGTGTATCAACATCTACTATCGGTGAGTGTGGGTAGACCGATCGCGGAGTGCTAACGGGGGTTGTGGAAACATCATCGACCGAGCGAGACAAACAATCCTGAGTCGATGTAGTGTAATAGGGTGTGTGCCCAGACCTATACGCGTGTGGAGTAGCTAAAGGCAGAGCAGGTGCGGTTAGTGAAACTATCGGCGCATGCAGCGATGGTGTAAAAAATGTGGCAGGGTACACGCTGGTTAGACCGGCCTGATGTTGCCGGTCGGACCGACCATGCTCGTCCGGTTGGACCGGCCAACTAGAGTCAGTCAGACCGACGTTTGTCAGGGATGCGGTCACATCGGACTGATGGTCGATTGGCACTGTCGGGTATGCATCGGTCGGACTGGCCCAGAAGCTGGTTGGACCGACCGTGCTAGTGGTGTGGGGGCACTGGTGCGCTAGATAGGTGATGCGGGCTGGCATGCATCGGCCGGACCGGCTTGGTATAGCCGGTCGGACTGACCATGTTCGTCCGGTTGGACCGACCATGTTCATCCGGCCAGACCGGCCAGCAAGGTCCGGTCTAACGGAAAAAGGTCAGAGGGGCGTCGGCCATGAAAGTCAAAGCCGTCGATGTAGTGTCTCTTCCTGTGCTCTCTTCCATCCTACCATGTATGCGATAGGCAGGGGGAGCGCTAGCAATCGTAGTAGGGGAACCGATTTCAGAAAAGCACGGTCTTTCCAACTTAGCCTTCACCCTAGACTCTATCTTGAGTCCCCAAATTTCAGTGAAAGTGCGGCTAAATGCTTCCTCTACCTTTGTGGCTATATTTTGCTTGAATTCTGGGGAAGAGAAGAAAGAGCGGGAGATTACCTTAGTCGGCATGGTGAATGTGATAGATTCGGTGTCGTGATTGACGAAGCCATCGCCTATCCTGACGTACTCCCCAAGCATGAGTTCTTCGACCTCCTTCTTTTTGGCTTCAATCTTCGCGTGGTCTTCCACCGAGAGGTCTTCCAAAGTGGGGATAACGGAGTCGTCGTCCTCTTCCGTGTTCCCCGCCATGTTTGTCGGCATAGCGGGAACCATTGACGTAGTTATAGTAATCGTACCCGTCGCCGATGTAGTTGTACTTGGCGTAGTCATCCCCAGCGGAGTCACCAAAAAGCGTGTTGACGCAGAAATGCGCCCCCGCACTTGGGCCGGTTCGACGTCCAAAGCTATTGCAACGATACTGACGCCGCATTCCGACTACCCTAGATAGTGACAAGGGATTTAGAGTCGTCAGGAAATCAGATAAATAATAGATATTTTAATCCAATTGGCCGAAAAGTACTAGTAATAATGTAAACAACAACAAAATGATCAAAATACCTAGAATCGGCCAATTCAGAGGCCGATTTGCTTCGGGCGATGTCCCGAAGGCTGATGCGAAGTGTGGCTCCCAGCAGTCTGACAGGTGAAGTACCTCCGGTCGGACCGGCCGTGCTACCCCGGTCACACCGGGCGAAGGGATCTCCGAATGTTGGCTATCGAACGTGCGAAGCTCCAGCGCCGTGGGACTTCGGTGATTAGGGCTTCGGCGGGCTCAGAGTTTGGCTTCAGCGCGCGCGGTGCGGAGGGTCATGGTCAGACCGGCGGAATGCTGTCAGTCTGACCATCTATTGCCGACAACGGCGTGACGAGGTCCGGTTAGACCGGAGTCTCAATGGTGGTCGGACCGAAGTAACAGATCTGATCTTCTAAACCTCGGTAGCCTTAGCAAATAATCTTTAATCATGTCCACACCTCGTAGGGGAGTTTTGTGAAGACAATTACCCTGCAAAACAACAAGAAAATGACGGCAATTCGGTCTCGGGACCGAATCACCTGTAAAAGCCGATAAAACGATAAAAAACTCATACGGGGGTGAAGCGGAAGGTTTTTAGATCAAACCTACAAAGAGTTCGCGGTAACGTGGTGAAGCACGGTCAATTTACTGATCAAATTGATGAAGTTCTACTGCTAGGGTAAAATTAATGCATGGGTGAAAAAGTAGTATGATTCAAAAGTAAGGCATTATGATGATCTGTGTGTAGATGCCATGAATCAGCCTTGCCCCTTGGTACTTATAGGGGGTGGGCTGTTTTATCTGGCACCCAAGATGAGTAATTTTTGGCCAAAAATCATTAGGATATGATTAGGGGATCAAAACAGCCGAAAACTGCTATTTTATCCCTAATCCTGAATGATGGCCGGTCTGACCAGGCCTACTTGGCCGGTTGGACCGTCCTACTATGGCCAATCAGACCGGCCTTTGCCAGATCTATCACATTTCGGTCAAATGTATTGTCTTCTTGTATTTTGCACATCTTGACCATTAGTGACATTTTTTGGTGTAAACAGAGGCATTGCTTTAGCTATCTTTTATCTGCCTGGTAGCTAGAATCCTTTACTTTGGAGGCACACCTACAACTTATCAATAATATTGATTTTTAGGAATTATCCAACAATTGATATTCAACAAAAATCAATATCCATGATTTATGTGCTAAAAATGAAAAGATCCAGGCGGGTTTGCTTGTCGCACTATTTTATTCTAGACTGCTTACCATATCACTTTGGTATGAACTGGGATAACTTAGTGTTTGCCAAAATCACTGCCTTAAGCTTTTGATGGTCCTTCCTGACCTAGGCTTGGCTTAGTTGGAAATTATAAGGTGGACAAGCAAATAACCCCTGGCAATATAAAAAGAATTGCAAGTCTTTATCAATTGCTTACCAAGTTTGTAAAAAGCTGCATAGAATGGGACCTGCTTTCCTATGCAGAGATTGATTAGCTTTAGCAATTATTGTTGTCACTTGTCTAGATGACTCGTCTAAGTGGTGATGCTTTTATTTTCAACAATCTGAAAAGTGCATGCCTCAAATATTGAATTTGGAATATGTTAACTTGAGCTGAGCATCTCAGCCTTACATTATGATTTGGCATATTATTGCACTATATGACTTCATACTTCTCATCATTTTGGAGCCTTGCATCTTTTATTGCTCCTTGATTCTTGCATTTCCAAAGTGGGAGAGAATGCATTATTGCCTACCAAAGGGGGAGAATAAGTGATGAAGTTAAAAAATGGGAGAAAATTTTATGTCGAAGGGGGAGTTTTTGCCAAATGGCTTTTTATGAGTCAAGGGGAAGAGATTTTTTATCAAGTGACATGATTTCGCTCTTTTCTGAGTTTTTATGGTCACTTGTGCGCTGAAAAATTTCAACTTTTCTTGAACTTGAATTTGGTTGTTAATGCACTCATCAAGGGGGTGATTGAGAAACCAAGTTGAGATGTGCCTTGGTTTCAAGTCTGTGATGAGTGATTGACAAGTCTTACCTTCTGAGCGAAGGGGTCCTTCCGAAGGGGTTCGGAGTTGTTTTACCGAAGGGTTTGGTATTTGTTGGCTGCAGCGGAGTATGTCTATTGGAGGGTCCGACAGAATACGATGAGAAGTCTATACCAAGGGCTCGATACTTTGGATGGTACACTAGAGTGTGTATCAGAGGTTGTTTACCGGAGAGGTCTCCGCGGTACTGGAAACGCTTGTTTGCTTGTCGGTGGTGTGTAGGTGACTTTGGAGGTGACGGGATGGTTCGTAGGAGGTGAACCTGGGTTAAGCGGGAGGCTTGATGCCAGGCGAGCGGGGAGCTCAGTCAGGGAGGCTACGTGGAGTCGAGGTCAGTCCTTTGGTCAAGATGCACCAAGCGAAGGCAGAAAGTGCAGAGGGTGGCTCCGACTGAAGGTACCCCGAGGCAAAGTCCTCGGAGGCGAGGCACTTCAAAGGGTGACTCCAAAGGAGTGAGTTCGAAGGATGGCGGATGAAGTCCTCAGGAATGAGGCAAGGTTTCAAAGTGTGCTCTCGACAGAGACACTTGGAAGGACACATGACGAAGGTCTCAGAAGTCAAGGTGCATCGAAGGAATGGTCCGGGTAAGGCTCTTTGGGAGTGTGCTCTGGGTAGAGACACTATGTAGGAGTGCTTATGGAAGTGCTTCATGCGGACGCCTTGGACAAAGGAGGGACTTCGGAAGGTGGTGAAGATACTTCGGAAGGTGGTTAAGATACTTTGAATGTGGGGCTTTGGAGTATGGATGAAGAAGTACTTCTTCCATGCATGGCTTCGGTACACGGACTGACGGAGTTCGAGTTGGGAGTAGTTGTGAAGCTGTGGTCCAATCTAAAGGTTATGGTGCCAAGGCTCAAGGGCTTTGATGGCTTTAGCTCAAAACCATCAATGTATCGAAGACTAACTTCGGTGAAGCGAAGTCTTTCGGGTTCGAAGCATTTCACCGAAGACTCTGCACACTTTGTGTGCGAAGGGGGCTCCAAAAGATTCCGCTTTGCAAAAGCTGATCATGTCTGCTCTGCAAAAGCTGATATCATCTCCTCTGCGAAGCTGACAAAAGGAGCTTCCAATAAAGTAGACTATCATCTGTACCCTCGTGTATGCTAGAGAAGAAACGTTGTAAACCCTAGGGGTATTGTAGTTTATTTGTAAGTTAGAGTAGTGCCTATAAAAGGAGAGGAAGGCTATCGTCTAGGGTAACATTGTGCACTCCATTTTAGAACCTTCTGTTTTCCCTGTAGTTTTGGCCAGCCGCCAAGAAGTGTTCTCTGATCTTGTGAGTTTTTGTGTTCCCTATTCTAGCAATGAAATTTCCATTTTGTTTTCATTGATTACATGAACTTGTATCTATGTTTTGCATGGTGTGAGTTATGTTGTCCGTATTTCAGTTTTGCTCCGTGCAAACTATAGTTGTTACTCTGTGTTCGTCTGAACGAAGTATTTTCCCTCACATTTGTGTGATTTCTGTGAGTAACGTTAGAGTGTGTTCGCTCTGTGTAAATCGAAGGCTAGTCCTTACTGTTTACTAGCGAAGCACTTTGTGAAGCGTCCATTCGAAGTTTGTTTCAGTCTCATAGCTGAATTCCTCTTTGCAGTTAGTATTGTGTCAGTTTACAGAACTCCGAAGTGTGAATCCTAGTAGCAGTTACTAGTGCCTAGTACTGTAGTGCAAAGCCTGCTCAAAGGCACCTCGTGTGTGGAGTCTGCACTATCTTTGTAGAGTACAGTGCATTGTTGGGATTCTGAGTGCGAGCGAAGTGTTCTGAACTTCGAACTTGTACCCCATTCGAAGACTTTTTTCAGAGTGTGTTCGATACCTCCGAACCAGACACTTCGAAGGGTGTGTTCAAAGCATGTTCAGCAGAACAGAATTTTAAAATCTCCCATGCACCCCCCCCCCTTTGATTGCCTGTTTCGGTCCAACAGATCAATCAATAGTTGTTATGGTAGAAGTCCATGAAGGACTTTGCGGTACACATCAGGTTGCCTAAAAGATGAATTGGATACTCAAGAGAGCTGGTTTTTATTAGCCGACAATGACCGAGGATTGTTTCAAGTATTACAGAGGATGTGAAGCATGTCAGAGGTTTGGTAATATTCAGCTTGCTCCCGCGTCTTTTCTTAATCCTATTATCAAACCATGGTCGTTCCGAGGTTGGGGCTTAGAATTCATCGGCCAAATTCATCCTTATTCTTCAAAGGGGCATCGGTTCGTGTTGATGGCTATGGATTATATCAGCATAGACCGAGGCCATGCCTCTCAAGAATATGACTCACAACGAGGTAATTGATTTCATCTTAAAGAACATTATACATAGATTCGGTATTTCCCAAACTCTTACTATGGATCAGGGTAATTCGTTTGTTTCTAAAGAAGAGATTTTGTCGAATCTTATTGTATAAAGTTGATAAACTCCTCACCATACTATACTCAGGATAATGGTCAAGTCGAGTCTAGTAATAAAGTTGTGATTAAGCTCATTAAGAAAAAGATTGAGGAGTTTCCTAGAAGATGGCATGAAGTTCTTACTGAGGAGTTATGGGCAGCAAAAAATGCCATTAATGGTCAAAATTATCAAAATATCACTTTTTGGTAATTTGGACCGAAAATATGCCAAGTCCTGGCACAGGCCGGTCTGACCGGACAAATCTGAGTACCAGTCAGATTAGTTGATTTGTGGTAGATTTTATCTCTAATTAATTTTTAATAACTTGGACTCGTATTTAGGCCAAATTAGAGCCCTAGGCACGTCATATCCAACCCTTATAAATATAGGGGCAAGACAAATTCAAGGATCTCTCTCCCCCCGAAACCCTAATAGTTCCAATCTATTATTTTACCTTGAATCACACTTTTACCTTTCAATCTACTTTCCTTGCCCTAGGATTAGCTTAGCACGTACATATTTGTGAGTTTGCGTTGTAAACTCTCCGTCTGCCGCGTCATAATCATGGTAAGCCTTGCTGATTCCCTTATGAATCATCTGCTTCATCCACGTAACGGATTTTTATCGTTTTATCGGTTTTTATTGGTGATTCGGTCTCTTGGTCGAATTACCTCTAGTTTCTCGGTGTTTTTGAAGTGTTTCATCTTTCCCATCTTCGCCAAGAGCCCCTGTGCAAAAATACCAGTAGCAAGGCAATCGCTGAAGGACCCGGGCAATCGGATCTGCCATTGTCGATCTGACCGACAGTAGTCGGCTGGTCTGACCTCGGCATGTCGAGCCATCATCATATTGTCAGCTCACGTCGGTCTGACCCACGGTGCACGACCGGTCTGACCGGCTTGACGCATTCGACCCTGGGCACATTCCTTTCTGCCTGCTTGGTTAGATCGCCGGGTCAACATCGGTCTGACTGGTCCCCTTAGGCCGGTCTGACCGACCCTACGGTTTCGGTTCAACCGTCCCTAGTTTGGCCGGCTGATTGCTTTTTTCACCTTTCATCCAATTGGGTTATAACTTTGTGATTTGATTGCCTGGTGACTCCACCCTCCCTTGTAACTATCAAGGGTCGTCGGAATGCGACGTCGGCATCATGTCATGCCTAGGGTCGTTCCTAGGTATCCACGTGCTTTTGGAATGTCGAATCGGCGTCAGTGCATTTGGCGCTTTGACCGACATGTTTTAGTGTCAATAGTGCTACAAAGGTAAGTCCATACGAGTTGGTGTATGGACAAGAAGTCATTTTACCAGTAGAGGTGAATCTTGGCTCTTTGAGATTGCTTAAACAGTATGTCTTCGGTCGGTGATTATGAATTTCTATTAAAATATAGTTTGGAAAAAGTGATCGATAAGAGATTGACAGCTCTATAAGCAATAGAGAGAGACAAGTGAATACTAGCTAGAGATTACAACAAGAAAGTAAGAACAAAATCATTTCAGGTTGGTGACTTAGTTTGGAAGACGATTTCGCCTTTAGGCTCTAAAAGCGCAAATTTTGGCTAGTGGTCACCTAGTTGGTAAGGTCCTTTTAAGGTTGTCGAAATTGCTCTAGATAATGCATACTTATTAGAGTCTTTGCAAGGAGAGATATTTCACAGAGCTCTTAATGGCAGGTATTTGAAAAAGTACTTTTGGCTTACTAGTTTGCCAAAAAGTAGGGGGCGTGTGTTGATAGAAAAAATGGCATTAATGGTCAAAATTGTCAAAATTGGTATATTTTGGCCGAAAATATGCAGTTCCTAGCACATGCCGTTCTGACCGGCCAGTCCGAGTTCGAGCTGAATTAATTGATATCGAGTTGTTTTGATCTCTAAAAAATTTGTAACGTCTTGGACTCGTAACCTAATCAATCTAAGGTACAAATTAAGCCTATGTATGACAAGACCACCCTCTATAAATATAGGGGCAAGGACGATTCAAGGGGACACACAAACTCCAATCTAATCAATCTACTACACCGTAGAATCGTTCTTTTTTCAATCTACTACCCTTTCGCCCTAGGTTTAGCCATAGCATGTCCATTTTTGTTGGTTTGCGCTGTAAACCTTTCATCCATCGCGTCGTAATCACGGTAATACTTGTCTATTCGCTTGTGAATCGTCCGTTTAACCCTCGTAATGGGTTTTATCATTTTATCGATAATTCGATCTCCAGGCCAAATTGCTACTTATCTTTGGTGTTTGTAGGAGCCAAGGCAACCATATTCATCAACAAGGGGCCCCTGCATCGACTTTGGACATCACCATGCATGTCGTCTAGCTGGGGCACCTACCATCTGCTTGTCGGTCTAACCGGCGGCACATGGTCGGTCTGACCCGGTCATGCCAGGATGCGCCGGTACGACCTGCGGCTCACGGGTGTTCTAACCACCAGTGTGCAGTCGACCCGAGTCACCTTGCTATTTGCCATGGTGGTTTGACCGCTGGCCTGTTGTCGGTCTAACAAGCCCACCTTGGTCGATTCGACCGCTGCCCTTCACTCTCGGCCAATTGGGTCACTCCCTCGTGGTGTGGTCTAATTTCCTAGCAACTCCACCCTAGTTTCCCTCATCATGGTCGAGGATCATTGGAATGTGGCGTTGGTGTCGTATGGTGTTTAGAGGACTACTTCAAGCGTCTATGCACTTTTAGATCACTAGATCGATGTCAGTGTCGTTTGGCGCTTTGTTGGACGATTTTAGCATCAATGTCACTTGGATTAATGTCTCCCCCTTTTCAGCATGGTTTAAATTCTCCCCCTTTGGCAATGCAAGCATCAAGATCACCCATTTGATGCAAAAATGATGATTTATGCAGAATAATGTGGGTAGAGTGAAAATTCTAGCTCCTTATATATGATTAATAGCACTTACAATATCGAGCAAATATTGTTGAGAATATTATCTTTAAATACTTTATGATAACCTCAAATGAATAATATCCAAAGAAAATCATGAACAAACATATTTTCATGTTTGAGCAAACAAAAGCATCATCACTCAAACTAGCAGACTAGACATAATAATTCATGAAGTGCAAAACCTAACAAATATCTACCTAGGTGTTGATAGCAAAAAAATGGCATTAATGGTCAAGATTGTCAAAATATCAATTTTTGTAATTTGGGCCGGAAATACACAAGTCCTAGTACAGGCCAAAGCCTTATAGTGCTGGAGGCCCAGATGCATGAGGCCTCGGGAGGCCTTTTAGCAGCCTGCTCTCTTCGGCCCAAAGGCCCTATGGCGGGCCTACCGAAGGCCCACTTCGGGCAAGCTTCGGAGATAGAGTTTGATATAGATTCTGGTTGTTTTTATCCCTAAACTTGATTAGGCTAAATCTTATCAGATTAGAAATAGAGATAAGAAGACTAGCCCCTATAAATACATGGGTGAGGCCGGTTCATAGGACCCCCCCCCGACACAAATCAATCACAAAGCCCTAGCTTTGAACCGTACCTTTACTTTCTTTACTTTTCCGTACACCTTCATGGGTTTGCGCTAGAAGCCCTCCATCGGCCACGCCGTAACAGTGATAAGACTTGTTGGTTCAACTGTGAATCATCTGTTAATCTACGTAACATATTGCTATCACCTTGTTGGCTCACCTATGAACCCTCCATTAATCTACGTAATAGATTGCTACCTTCGTTCTACATACTGCAACACTTAGTAATTCGGTCTCCAAGCCGAATTAGCACTTGATCTTGACTTTTCTGCAGGTTTCACGTTCGGAGCCCCCTTTGCCGAAGGTTTCCAGAGATGGGAAGCTAGTTTTGGAGGTTGTCAGAGCACACTTCAGCGAGTCCATGCTTCGATCATCCATGCCGAATTCGTCACACTATTGTCGGTTTGGTTAAGTCCCGCGCACCGGAGCCACTTCGCTTTCGGGGTCGCCTCGCACCAGGATCACGCCAGAACAGGCCGCACCATATCGGACCTCGTCGCATCAGTAGTCCATCCTAGACTTCATCGCGCCAGTGCCCTACGTTGGACTTCATCGTGTCAAAAGGCTTTGCACCAAAATCTATCATTCGGAGGCGATTTCACGTCACGATCTGTTCGGAGCCTGTCTTTGGCCAGATCGATCCAAACAATTGTGTAAACTTTCATGTGGATTTTCAGGGGTTCACATGACGTGACGATAAAACTCCATGAAACATAAGTCACACAAGCATTAGAGAAACATTTCTTTCTCTACAAGCAAAGTACATGCTGATACTCAACAGTACTCAAAACAGATACGCATGGAGTAATAACAGCGATAACAAAATCATGTAAGAAATGAATCAAAGATCAAACATATATTTCATTGCAAGAACATGAACACAAAAACAACCTTCACAAATCTAAGTGTATGTGTGGCGGTTGGCCCTAGGACAAGATTGAAACAAAAGGTTCTAACCTAGGAAAAAGTGTTACCTTAGACCTCAGTCAACCCTTTCTTTTATAGACTAGAAAAACTTGAGAAAATACTACAATACCCCTAGGGTTTACAATTTTCTGCCTCACACAGTCGAAGGGGTATTACAGGTAGTCCTACTTTACACTTTATTCAAAGCTCCGCAATGTGTTAGCTTTGTGGCTTTGTTTCGATAGAGCCTCGCCACACTTGTTGGAGTTCCTAAGTGACTTTGGTTGTGTTGGGGGAAAATATCTCATCTTCGGGGTTATTGCCAAAACAGTACGAAGACAGCCAACTAGTTCGAAGATTGACCGAAGACTTTCTTCGAAGATGCTCGGAACCTGGTTCGAAGCTTAAAGACAGGCACTGGTTCGAAGTATGTTTTCGAACCAAAGCCCTTTAGGATCTTTTCTGCCAGCTAAGATGGAAGACTTATCTTCTATCCTATTAGATTAGTCTTTACCATTTTAGCCCTATTAAGGAAACCGAATAGTTTCCTTAATGTCGGTTGTAATAGAAGGGTAAATAGGTCTTTTCCTTAATGTTTAGGCCTATAAATACCCCCCATTTCATCCTGTAATGAGGACCGATTACAAGTGAATCAATACACACTTTCGAACTATTCTAAGTTATTATCCTTTCGGAGACTTAGAACAGTTTGCTTCACAAACATTTTGTTTGTTAGTTTCTTTTCTACAGAAACCTGTTAGCGTAATCTTTTACGCCAACAGTTGGCGCCGTCCGTGGGGAACTTAGTTCAAAAAACTTCGTTCTCTACCAATTTCTTGCATCATGCCTCCTAAGCGGAGCGCACCTCGCAATCCCACTCGGAGGTCCTCTCGGATCTCCGGAGAGATACCCTTCGACACAGTCGAAGTTGGAGGGTCTTCGACTATCCCTCCACCTCAAACTCCGCAAGGGGCTTCTATCCCTCGAGGATACGAAACCTCTCCATCAACCCCTTCCACACTCCGACCGCCCGGAGCCACTCTGCCACCCTCCATTCCGATTCAAACTGATCATACCAGCTCTCAAGACCCGGAAGGTCCTTCCGGAGGAGATGAAGATAGCCTTGGAGACATGGCCACTCAAATGGCCAATCTTCAAGCCGAAGTAGCGAGGTGGCGGCAAGAGGCTGCGAACAGGCTTCGTCCTCAAGCCACCCCAGCTATCCCTGAAGTGCACGAAGACGACGATCTTGATTATCCCGAAGCCCCGGAGAACGCCTCTTACGACAATGAATCTCCGTTGCATCCCGAGCTTCAGAAGGTTCGCTTCGATCCGAGGTTCAAAGCTTCGAAGCTTTGCAAGTATGCCGGAGACGAAGATCCCAGTGAGTTTGCGCGTTCTTATGCCCTAGCAATCGAGGCTAGTGGCGGAGACAGAGAAACTATGGCGAAGTGCTTCCCGTTAGCCCTTCAAGGAGTGGCGTTGAGATGGTTCTGGTCTTTAAAACCAGGATCAATCACTTCATGGCCACAGTTGAAGAAAAAGTTCATAAGTAACTTTCAGGGCACCTTCGTGCCCCCCATGTCGACAGGAAGCCTTTTCCAAGTGAAACAGCTCCCCGGAGAAACATTGAGGCAGTACTTCAAGCGCTTCGCTCACACGAAGTCGCAAATTCGGGGGTTGTCCACATCCTCGGTGGTTGATGCGGCTCGGGAAGGCGTCAGTCATAAAGGCCTTCTGGATAAATTGCATCGGAAGAGCATCACCACAGTATCACAATTGATGTCGTACTTCGAGGAGTACTCGAAGTCAGAAGAAGGTTGGCTTCGGAGGACTACTGCTACTTCGACAGTATTGACAGAAGTTAAAGCAGAGGTGAAGACTTCGGCTCAGCCGCAAGAACTAGTCTCCGAAGTGCAACATGATAGAAGAAGAGGGCAAAAGCACCCTCGTTCTGAAGTCTTAAACATTGCACCCCCGCAGAAGTTTACACCAAGAGCTCCGCAGTCTGCGGGGAACAAGTCCAGCGGTTGGAGGCCGCCAGGGAAAACGGCTGGCAAGGGCCAGACCCTTTTTTGCTGTATTCATGGAGAGAATCGAAGCCATGCAACTGACACCTGCAAGGCTATTCTTACCCTTCGGGGAGAATACTTGGAGAGAACTTCAGGTCGAGGTAGTACCGACCGAAGTCCAGCAGCAGCAGTGCGCTCGGAGCCGGTCCAGGCTGTGGCGCGGATAGAAAATTTTGATGCTGCAAGGCATCCTCCGGTGGCCAATGTTATGCCACCTCCGAAGCAAGAAGAAGGACAAGATAGAGGGAAGAGAGTAGTTCTCCCTATCTCCGGAGGAGGTACCCTCGGAAGCATGTCCAAGAGACAGCGAAGAGAGTACGTTCGAGAAGTAGGCCACATTGGGACTTCGTCATCTGCAGCTGCAATGCCGAAGTGGTCTCATGTTCCAATATCTTTCTCTACGGAGGATGCAGCTGGTATCAAGTTCCCGCATGCAGATCCATTGGTTATTACTGCTGATATTGCAGGGACAGAAGTCCGAAGGGTGCTAATTGACGGAGGTAGTTCGGCAGATATCATATTTGTACAAGCCTTCGATCAGTTATGCATTTCCCGAAAGCATCTCCTCCCAGCGGCTCGTCCTCTGCAAGGCTTTGCAGGACCTCCGCTAGATGCACTTGGCCAGATAGGCCTGGAAGTAACCTTCGGAGAAGGTTTACTAGCCCGAACTGAAGAAGTTATCTTTGATGTGGTGGACGCCCCGTATGCTTATAATGTTATCTTCGGGCGAGGCATGTTGAATCAGTTCGGAGCTGTGGCGCATCACAACTACTTGTGCATGAAGATGCCCACACAATCAGGAGTTCTGACAATCTTCGGAGATCAAGCCATAGCTCGGAGGGCAGAATATGGTCATGGTCCTCCTCTTGATCCGAGGCAAGTAAACAATGTCCAAGATAATGGAGAAATTTTTTCAGCCTCCTCCGAAGCTTCGAAGAAGTCATTTCCAAGACCAAGTCCCGAAGGAGAGATCGCAACGAAGGTCATTGTTAAAGATGGTAAAGAATACACTTTTCAATTTGGTAAAGATTTACCTCCCGAAGTTGCAACTTCCTTGGAAAAGGTCGTAAAAGAAAATTTGGATGTCTTCGCTTGGTCTGACGAAGATATCACCGGAGTCAATCGGGATATTATTGAGCATAGTTTGCTTGTAAACCCGAAGGCCCGGCCTGTTCGACAAGGGCTCCGGAAGATGTCCGCAGAGAGAGCTGCTCTGGCTAAGGACGAAGTTGAAAAACTGTTGAAGGCTGGGATTATCAGAGAAGTGGCTCATACAGAATGGTTAGCCAACCCAGTCTTCGTCAGGAAAAAGTCCTCCGGAAAGTGGCGCATGTGCATTGATTTCACATCTTTGAATAAAGCGTGCCCACGTGACCCCTACCCCATGCCCCGAATTGATCAACTAGTTGACTCCACTGCAGGTTCGGAGTTACTAAGCTTCCTCGACGCGTATTCCGGTTATCATCAAATATGGTTGAAGCGCGAAGATGAAATCAAAACGAGCTTTGTAACTCCTTCGGGAGTTTTCTGCTATGTAAGAATGCCCTTCGGCCTAAGAAATGCCGGGGCTACTTTTTCAAGATTAGTTGCTAAGGCTCTAGGTCATCAATTAGGCCGCAATGTGGAGGCCTATATGGATGATATTGTAATAAAGAGTGCTTTAAAGCACCAACATAGCCTAGACTTAGCAGAAACATTCAACAGCCTTCGGGCATGTGGGATCCGCCTTAACCCCGAAAAATGTATATTCGGAGCTAAGGCTGGAAAGTTGTTAGGGTACTTAGTTTCAAGCAGGGGAATTGAAGCTATCCCTACTCAGATAACTACGCTACAGAAAATGGCTCCTCCGGAGAATTTAAAGCAAGTGCAAAAGCTGACTGGACGTCTGGCCGCACTTAGCAGGTTTTTATCAAGGTCTGCGGAGAGGAGTTTGCCAATCTTTAAAGCTTTGAAAGGGTCCGAAGATTTTGCATGGACACCGGAGTGTCAGAAAAGCTTCGAAGATATTAAAGATTATCTCAGCAATCTTGCTACACTTACGGTGCCTGTTGCGGACGAAACCCTACTTCTGTATCTTGCAGCCACAAGCTCAGCTGTCAGCGCAGTCCTTGTCAGAGAAGCTGATATCAATGGGAAGTTGGTCCAAAATCCTGTCTATTTTGTATCCGAAGCATTGTCAGGAGCGAAGACAAGATACTCCGAACTTGAGAAGTTCGTTTATGCTCTGATAATGGCTTCGAGGAAGCTAAGACATTATTTTTTGGCTCACAATGTAATTGTACCAACTTCGTATCCTTTAGGAGATATGCTCCGAAGCAAAGATTCCACTGGAAGAATTGGAAAGTGGGCAGTAGAACTAGCACCCTTCGGCATATCTTTCCTGGCAAGGACAGCTATCAAATCTCAAGTCCTAGCAGACTTCGTAGCAGAGTGGACTCCACCTGCGAAGTTGACTCCGGAGAAATCAGATGACGGAGTTTGGACTATTTACTCCGATGGGGCTTTCCAAGCATCCGGAGCAGGCATTGGGGCAGTATTGATTTCACCGTCAGGGCAAAGAGCAATGTACTCTGCAAGACTCAACTTTAAGTCTACCAATAATATAGCGGAGTACGAAGGAATATTATTGGGACTCCGGAAAGCGCGTGCTCTAGGGGCTACAAGAATAATTATAAAAACAGATTCTCAGATAGTAGCAGGGCACGTAGATAAAAGTTTTCAAGTCCGACATCCACAGCTTGCAAAGTATTTGGAAGAAATTCGCAAGATCGAAGCACATTTCAAGGGTATTTCCATTCAGAGTATACCAAGAGCTGAAAACGTGCAAGCGGACATTTTAGCGAAGGCTGCTGCCGGAGCTGTGGATGTGCCTGACGAAGCTTTCTATGAGGAGCTCAATATACCTTCAGTGCCACAAGTTGCTTCTGCAGAGATTCTCTGCATTCCTAGTGCAGATTGGAAAGATTCAATCATAGAACTCTTGCAAGGAGGAACAAATTTGCCCGAAGAACCCCAATTGTCAAGATTAAAGCTCAGAGCAAGAAACTATCAGTTAGTCAACGGTATATTATACAAGGCCGGAGTATGTTCCCCTCTACTCCGATGTATATCTCAAGCCGAAGGCCAAGAAATTCTTCGAGAAATTCACGAAGGCCTTTGTGGAAGCCATTTAGCCCCTAGAGCACTGGCAGGAAAAACACTTCGCCAGGGGCTTTATTGGCCCACAATAACAGCTGATGCGGAGAGCTTGGTCCGCACTTGTCAAGGATGCCAGTGGATGGGTCGACGGAGTCATCGCCCACCAACAGCTCTTCAAGTCATAGCTCCGGTATGGCCTATGGCCAGATGGGGTATGGATCTAATTGGTCCCTTTCCGTTAGCAAAGGGAAATCTGAAGTTCGCAGTGGTAGCTATTGAATATTTTTCTAAGTGGGTGGAAGCAGAGCCCTTAACAGCTATCACTTCGAATAATGTACAGAAATTCTTCTGGAAGAACATTATTTGCCGGTTCGGAGTGCCTAGATATCTCACAGTTGATAATGGAACACAGTTCGACGCAGAACCCTTCAAGAAGTTTTGCGAAGACCTAGGCATTCAACTATGTTTTGCTGCAGTGAGACATCCTCAGTCAAATGGAGCCGTTGAGCGAGCCAATGGAAATATCTTATCAGGGCTAAATCGAAGAATAGTAGGGTTATCAAAAGGACTGTGGACCGAAGAACTTCCGAAGATTCTATGGTCCATTCGGACTACGCAAACAAGGTCCACAGGTTTTACTCCGTTCAGACTACTATTCGGAGATGAAGCAATGACTCCAACAGAGCTCAAAGGGGGCTCATTTCGCAGCACCGAACCAGACATCGAAGAAGAAAGACAAGCTTCGTTAGATTTGTTAGAAGAGACAAGACTTCGAGCTGTAGCCAATTTATCAAAGTATCATCAGCAGACGAAGGCTTGGTATGACCCGAAGGTTAAGCTCAGCGAGTTAAGGCCGGGTCATCTTGTTCTACGAAGCATTATAGCACCAGGGAAGTTAGGCAATAAATGGGAAGGTCCATATCTAATTGTCCGCTCCGGGCGCCCTGGTTCATTTAAATTAGCTAATTTAGAAGGTGAAGAGTTAGCACATACTTGGCATGCGGAGCACCTAAAGCGATACTTCGCATAAGGGCTCCTTGTAATTCGCTTGTGATCACCTCTAAATTAATAAAGCATACACCCTGATAGTTGCCTTCCCCTTGACACTCCTAGTTTCCCGAGCGGACGCGCTGGGATGGAAGTCGATCGAGAGGGAAGTGTCATTAAGCTGGGCTGTATTTCCGGACTTCGTACCCATAAAGTCGAAGCCTCCGGTGTGGTGGCCAAAATCTGCGGAGTCCAAGCTGCAGCTTGCAGACATCCGTAAAAAGAGCCGAAGGTGGCCAAATTCTGCGAAGTCCAAGCTCCGGCTGGTAGACTTCTGCAAAAAAGAGCCCAAGTTGGCCAAATTCTGCGAAGTCCAAGCTCCGGCTGGTAGACTTCTGCAAAAAAGAGCCCAAGTTGGCCAAAATCTGCGAAGTCCAAGCTCCGGCTGGTAGACTTCTGCAAAAATAGCCGAAGGTGGCTACAAATCTGCGAAGTCCAAGCTCCGGCTGGTAGACTTCTGCAAAAATAGCCGAAGGTGGCTACAAATTCTGCGAAGTCCAAGCTCCGGCTGGTAGACTTCTGCAAAAACAGCCGAAGGTGGCTAAAGCAAAACAGCATTTAAGCCATGAGCTTCGAATGTCTGTTCATATGCGTCCAAAGTGACAAATTTTTTTTTAAGACACTAAAGTGTCCTGAAAGTCATCTCAATTGATTTCTTTCATGAAATAAACAAAGCTACCAAGCTACCTTTCTTCTGACTACAAAGGTCGAAGACATTTTATAAGATTTCAAAAGATCTTTAAATGACAGAGGGGCTCCGAACCCCCAAAAAATTGTACTCCGAAGTTTTTTCTTTGCGCATAACCATCTTTGAATGCAGTTCGAAGTTGCTTATGCCCAAAGAGGGGCTAGTAATATGGAGACAATTTTAAATCGGCATTCATTATTGAAATAAATGTGTTTACAGATTACATTATGAAAAATTGGTATCTATACCAAGAAGGAATCAGAGACCTCTTCGGTCCCGAGAGCTAGGGGTGGAACGACTAGTTCCAACATCGGAAGTTCTAAGAACTTTGCGTTTAACTCTCTTCCTCCCCTTCGAAGCTCTAAAATCCTTCTGTTCTTGTTGAAGCTCGGCCCAAGTTCGAAGCCGCTCGGGGCTTCTCTCCCAGCTTCTAAGATCTTCAGATCTTTTATTTTGGGCTTCACCTTCGTCTTCGGACCAATTAGTGTCTTCAGAAGACGAGGTGTTTGCGTCAATCTCTTTATCTTCCTCTTTGATATAAGACAATACGTCTTTGATTACTTCGGGCGCAATAACGCCGGAGTCATCTCGAGGAATAAGAAATCGAGGACGCTTATAACTCTTTAGAAGTTCGAAGGTGTTCCACAGTGAGCGAAGTTCGCTGTTAAGCTCTAACACTTCGATATCTTCCATAAGAGGCAAAGCCTAAAAATATGACAAACAAGACTTTCATTGATAAATATTTACAAGCATCAGGTTTACATAATCAAAAAATCCTAAATAATCCTAAACCTGCGGGTTCGGAGGAGGCTGACTGCTCGAAGCTTGACTCCGAACTTGCTTTTGGCGTTGGCCTTCATCAATCCAAGCCTTGATCGCAGATCGACCTTCGGCTCTCCACGAAGTCTGGAAGGCTCGCCAAGCAGTAGCTACGCCTTCGGAAGGAGTCAAAAGTCTCTCGTCGTCAAAGATGATGGAGCCCTCTGCGCTCGGAGTGATTGTTTGGCCCAAATCCTCGTAGTAGCGAAGTATTCCAAGGGCAGACACTTGTCCGGAGAGTTCTCCATAACGTATGCCTGCCGTCTTCATTTGCTTCGCTGCTCCTTGGATCCTCTTTAGCCGGCGCAGCAGAGTTACATTGTCATCCGAAGGTAGTGATCCAGTAGTACCGAAGTACTCCAAGACACCTAGCATCTGTTCGATGACCTCCGAAGCCACCTTCTCAGACTTGAGTTTTTCTGCATTAAGTGCATCCTTGACCGAAGTCGTTTCTGCTAAAACTCCGGAGATTCTAGCATTCTCCGTAGTCAAAGCATTCTTCTGAGTCCGGAGTTGACCAGCTTCTTCTTGTAGCTTTACAAGTTTAGACCCTTTGGCAGCATCCTCCGTCCGCAGTCTTTCAATCTCTGCCCGAAGCACAATTCTTTCTGCTTCGAGCTCCTTCTTCGCAGCCTCCAAGCTTTGCCTAGCCCTTCGCTCTGCTAGTATTACATTGTCCATTTGAGCTACTCGACCTTCGGAGAAGTTAAAATTTCTTTGAAGAGTTTCGTTCTCTTCCCGAAGTTGAGCAATTTCGTTTTCGCTCGATAAAGCTGCAGCGCGGGCTAAGACTGCTTGCTAAGAAAAAAGAAAAACTGGAATAAGAAATTATTCATATATAATTCATTATTTGGTTCGAAGATGCTTTATACCTGATAAGCTGCTCTTTCCACAGCAATATTAAGCTCCGAACCCTTCGCTCTGCTTAAAAGGGCTACCAGCTCTGTTTCCCCGACTTTACGACTGGCTTCACCCAAAGGTTTAACCAAAGTCCCAAGTCCGGTTTTCTCCTCCAAAAATGGAGTTATGAGAGGAAGCAGTGCTAAAGCCTTCTGATCAGCTCTGCTTAGCGAGGGTCCGGAGGGCTCTTCCGAGGCCCTTGGAACTTCTGAAGATGGCCCCCCCTCAGTTGATTCGCTTTCATCTGTTGACTCAGACGAAGTCGATCCTTGAGCTGGGAGAGGCTCTATGTGTCTTTTTCCTCTTCCAGGTCCCGGTAGAGTAACCCCCGGTTGTGGCTCCGAAGTTGTCGAAGGTCTTTGGATTGTATCTTCGAGGGATACTTCGACAACAGGAGGCTCTGAAAAAACAAAAATATTACACATTGTATAATTTTGCAAAAATTGATAAGAATTAAGCAAAATTTACCTTCGACATTCTCTGGAATATCGAGCACCGGACTGATCGGAGGATCAAAAGTGTAGTCCTCATCCGAATCAGCCGCTAAATCTTGGACTGCAGGAGCATCGTCCTGAAGAGTCCTTGTTACTTCTTCGAGAATCGAAGCCATAGTGACTTCGATTCCACTTTCATCCACAGGAACTCCAGCCTGAGTTGTATCTTCTTGAACTACCGAAGTCATTGGTTGATCAGCATTATCTCCAGACTCCGGTACGTTCGCAGGCCCTTCGGCCTCATCTACACCCATAGGGGCTTCGAATTGTTCTTCCTGGGTATCCGGAGCTCTTACTTCTTCGATGTTGGCTTGAGGCTCCGGAATACCTGCAGTATCTTCAATGTGAATACTTCGTTGAGTTGCATCTTCATCAATTAATTTTACTAATAAAATACCTTCGTCCTCTTTAGAACCAGAAAGTGAGGTTCTTGAGCTTGAAGGAGTAGGATCCAAAGGTGCGAGATTCTTAGGTTTTCGAGCCACCTTCTTCACCGGAGTCTTTGCTGAGCCTAAAGCTCCGGCTTCAGCTATTCTTTTCTTGGGGCCTTTCTCCTGAGGCACCCAATCCATCAGAGGGGGTGGAGTCAACTCCAGCATTCCCCATACTCTGTTAAAACGCTCCCAACTTCCGACTAATTTGATTCGCCACTCTTTTTCTGACGGAGTTGGAGCACCCAAAATCTTCTCCGAAGCCCTTACAATTTGCTCTGAAGTAATAGGGGCTGAAGAAGCTAAAAAATAATTCGAGTTAATCTTTCTTCGAAGTAAATATGTACTATGCATGTTGGTTTCGAAGTTACCTGCAGGGCTCGAAGTATAGTTTATCTTGCGAAGACCGCCTTCCGAGTCATCCTCGAAGGCGATAGGCCAGTTGGCCATCAACGGAGGAATTTGAAGTCCGAGGAACTCTTCGGCTAAGTCCCGCATGCTCAACCTTCTGCTGATTTTCTGAAGTAAGTTGAGGCGAGCTTCGAGTTGGCCTTCGTCGGGTTGCACTAAGGCTTCCTTCCGGAACTGGATTTCCTTGAGGGGACCGGCCAGAGGACTACTCACTCCAACTTCGGCATAAAACCACCTCAGAACCCAATCGGTGTACCATCTAGCATTGATGGCCTTAGCAGGGAATTGCAGGGCATATTCATCACGAAGCCTAAAATTGATGCTTCCGAAGGAAACTACCACCTTCTCGCCTCCGGAGCCTACGAAGGTCTTTGGCTGACAAGTCGCTCTATGCAGCGCAGCGAAGATTTCAGCCCTCCCCTCACAACCTTCGGCTCTCAGTGCCCACTCGAAGATAGCTAATCTGGCTACAGCATTCGGAGACAGCTGGGGAAGGGTTACGTGAAACAAGTCAAGTACTTCGGCTAAGAAATCCACAGCCGGGAGGCCCAAGCCCGCTTCGAAAAAAGCTTCGAACACTACAACTTCTCCGGGTCTCGGTGATGGAATTGATTCTTTGCCTGGCTTCCGAATCATAACCCCATCACTAATATTTCCCCCCGCTGTGATTGCCAAAGACTCTTTCTTGTAGGTAGACGGCCCCAACTCAAAAGATTGATCCAAGTACTTGGTTGAGGGTGGGCACAGACCTTGGACATCGGGGATTTGGGGATTTTTTCCCCTTGCCGCCATGGAAGTTGTCGCCTGCATCGAAGGCGTCACCGCCACTGTTGCCGCTGCCGCTGCCGCAGCCGCTTGTTGACGAGCCAAGGTCGAAGGAGGTGCAGAGCCTTTGGTCTTCGCCATCGCAATTGCTGGATCGATCTGAGAGAGTGGAGACTAGGGCTCAAGAACTCGAAAGCTAGGGCTCAAGAACTCAAAGGGCTAAAAAAGCTTTTGACTGAGAAGAAGCAGTGAAAAGGTAATCGGGTAAGTTTTGAGGCTCTTTATTTATAGCCTAATCTTTCCGTTTGTTACCGTTTGGGCTCTGCCCTTTCGCATTCCCGCCTGTTATTCTCCTTCGAAAATAACGCCTCATATAACTTCCGTTAGAAACAGAAACTAACGGCTATTTTTTCTAAGTCTAAAAAGACTTTTGAACTTCCTGAGTCAGTCCTAAGGTAGTTCGAACAGCAAATACCTTATGATTGATTCGAAGCTCATATCTTTATGCATTTCGGAGATAAAACGAGAATCAATAACCCCTATGATTGGTTATCTTTTCTTTTCGTATACTGCTCTCCTAACGTTACAGGTCGAACGGAGAAGCGTATTCGAGGGGCTACTGTTGGGGGAAAATATCTCATCTTCGGGGTTATTGCCAAAACAGTACAAAGACAGCCAACTAGTTCGAAGATTGACCGAAGACTTTCTTCGAAGATGCTCGGAACCTGGTTCGAAGCTTAAAGACAGGCACTGGTTCGAAGTATGTTTTCGAACCAAAGCCCTTTAGGATCTTTTCTGCCAGCTAAGATGGAAGACTTATCTTCTATCCTATTAGATTAGTCTTTACCATTTTAGCCCTATTAAGGAAACCGAATAGTTTCCTTAATGTCGGTTGTAATAGAAGGGTAAATAGGTCTTTTCCTTAATGTTTAGGCCTATAAATACCCCCCATTTCATCCTGTAATGAGGACCGATTACAAGTGAATCAATACACACTTTCGAACTATTCTAAGTTATTATCCTTTCGGAGACTTAGAACAGTTTGCTTCGCAAACATTTTGTTTGTTAGTTTCTTTTCTACAGAAACCTGTTAGCGTAATCTTTTACGCCAACAGGTTGCATACTTAGAAATGCTAAGGCTTCACTGCAATGAAGTCTTGACTTCGAATGTGATGGTTTTGAGCTGAAACCATTAAAGCATTTGTTGTCTTCGCACCATGTCATCGGAGTGAACCACCATGACTCCACAGCTCCTCAAGCTTGGCCATCGTCTATCCGTGTACCAAAGACATGCATGACTGAAACCACGACTAGCCATCCTTCGATGTATTCCTTGGTGATGTATTCCTTGGAGCTCAGGGAAGTTAGGCTGGAGAACCATCTGTGATGTCCTGTCATGTTGCGAGAGCATACTGAATCCATGATCCATATTGTTGGGGAATAAGAGAGCTACGCTAGCCGACAAATTCAAAATTTCTGCCCTATGGATCTAGGCTCATGCGCATGTGAGATCATAGATCATTATCTTCTAGCACTTGACGCGCTAGGTGCAACAGAAGAAGAGGTTGATGAAGCGCGTCAAGCCTATCCTCACTTCGTCCCGATCGTTCCTCGCCGATCCGATCGATGAAGAAGTCACCTTCCTTGTGGTGATGGCCACGAGCATCGCTTATGGAGCAACGCCTCCATGGAGGTCACACAGACAGGGATGGAGATCCTCCCACGGCAGCGTGCTAGCACCGCATGTGAGAGATGGGAAATCCTCAATCTGAACGCTTGAGATCAAGAAAGGGAGGAGAGGACTCTTGGGTGGCTAGGTCTAATCTAGGCTTATTCCTGGTCCCAAGACCTCCTCCTCCTCGACTTATATAGGGCTAAAAGCCCCCTGGGTCGTGCACATCTTGGAACCCACAAATTAGTTACAACTAATTCGTATTCGTAACAGATCCACTCTGATACCCCACATCGGAACTTCTGATCCCAGATCGGAACTTCTGACAAGGTATTTTTTAGGTCTCCAAATTCAGCACGACACGCAACAGATCCAATTTGTTTTCGCCCACCTCAGAACTTCCGATACCATATCGGAACTTCCGATCAGTACAAAAATTCCCCGATTCCGAATCGAAACTTCCGGCTCGTCGGAACTTCCGATACCATATCGGAACTTCCGAAGCAACAATTCCTCTCTGTATCGAGACCAGAAATTAACGGAACTTCCGATACTCACTATCGGAACTTCCGATCCATTGAATTTTATTGGACATAACCTTTAATATCCCACTTGCACAAGAACCAATTCTTTGCATGTTTTAATCCATCCCCTTAAGTGTGTGACCCGATAGGGTCATACACTAACGGTAGTTCACCGGAAACCGTTTCCGACTCACTGATCAATAGTGGTACCTAGAAGCACATATTGACCCCCTAAAAGTGTACAAAATCAAATTTTCATGAAACTTGATATACTCACGCATCAGTCCCTTTACCACCCGCCGTCAGTCAAGCTCAAGGCGAGATAAGTGCCACCCTTGCTGGTTAGCTTGACATTTCACTCGATCAAGCGTTGGATTCAAATCATGACTAACTCCTTAGTCATAGTGGCATGGCCATGCACTTTTCCAATCCAATACCTCGAGGGGCCCAGAGACGACTCTCTCATTATTAGGAGGGGTAAATTCCATCTTGACCGCTCATATCCCAAGACATGTTTCACAACAGACCTGAAAACAACCCTTATTACTACCCTTTTACGGAATAGCATTAGGAAGCATCTAAGTGTGTCACTACACATTATGGATTCAAATGATGATCTCAGGTCTAAGGACTCTACAGGTACACCATTTGAGATGACAACTGTTGGCACATAAAATCTCAGCAGTATCTCAAGTGGGTCTATCCAACACCATGTTCACCAACATGTGTCCACATCACTGATTTGACATCTCTATTTATATGATATGCACTACAACAAAACAGAACATTTTCGTCGGCCAAGTTAACTTCCGTCGGCTTTTGGGCAAGCCGACGGAAGTTAAATAACTTCCGTCGGCCTCCACAAGTCGACGGAAGTTAACTTAACTTCCGTCGGCTTCTGACAGTGGCCGACGGAAGTTATCGGGGGTTTTTCCGCGGCCGCCCGGATCCCCCTAACTTCCGTCGGCCAGCATTAAAGCCGATGGAAGTTAGCTAACTTCCGTCGGCTTTAATGCTGGCCGACGGAAGTTAGGGGGCTTTTCACCCAACCGCGCGCGCGTACAGGGATCCCTAACTCCCTGTACACGCGCGCACTCCCGCTCGTTCCCCGCCGCCGCCGCTTCGCCGCCTCGGCCGCCGCCCGCCCGCCGCCGCCGCTTCGCCGCCCGGCCGCCCTCGCCCGCCCGGCCGCCCGCCCGGCCGGCCGCCGTCCGCCCGGCCGCCGCCTCGGCCGCCCGCCCGCCCGGCCGCCCGGCCGCCGCCTCGGCCGCACGCCCGCCTCCGCTGCCAGGGGCTCCACCGCGTCTCTGCCGCCCACCCCCTCGCCCGCCCACCCACCTCTGCTGCACGGGACTCTACCGCTGCTTCCATTGCCAGGGCCTCCGCTTCCACTGAAACAGGTAAACCCCCTCTCTATCTCCCACAGATTTTTTGATTAGATTGATTCCACAAAAATCAATGGATGGTAGGTTAGGGCACCAGATTAGGCTTCTAAAAGCACCATAATGTTGATTTTTCACTGAAGTTATTCAAAAACTAAACATGGTGCTCAAAAGAGGGTTTGGGAAAAGGAGTCTGAGTAAATAGACACTTAAAAAGAAAGAAGAGGACTAAGCACATTAATGAAATGTGATATGTAAATAGAAGCTTTAGTTCATCTTTTGTTTTGTGAGTTGTCACCTATTTTCTTTAGCATATGAATAAATTGGTGTTGGAAAGCATAATAATAGATTTATAGTCTCGCCTGGTGGAGTTGGGCGCTCGCCTGGCCATTCAATCTGTGTGTCTGAAATTTGAAGTCTGAAAGTATATATGCAGTTAAAATCTTTTTTGTATTGGATGTGGTCGGATAAGGAATAGTGTTGTCATTTAGAATAATTTTTAGGAATTCTGAATTTGCATGATCAGATGTGTGAATTTTCAGGATCCACCGCCGCCCCCAATTCGGCCATCGCCATCCGTCGCGTGGTGCCACTGTGATCACCGCCGGCCTCCGGACACCATCACCCACCACTCGTCGCCGCCCGACGATTAAGTAATTTTTTTCGGCTTTAATTTTTTTCGCTTTTTATTTGTGCATGATATGATATTGTTAGTATAGTTGAAAGTTAACTTATTTCTGAATTTTGTCGTTGTACTGGATTGCAATATATTGAAATGTGGAATGATAGTAGTATGCATCTTGCTTTATAAAGGTTTCTTAGATGTTTTTTAGTATGACTTGCTTCTTGGTATTTTTTGCTACATATATGAATTTTGTCATGTATTAATATTGAGATTTTATGTATGTTTCACGCTTTTAAATATGTTTCATATGTGATGTTTTGTTTTAATATGCAATATATGTTGTGATATTATGTATATATGATTCTAATTATATTATTCTATTAATTTATAGTTTTTTTATGATTTCATTGGGTGATTAGTATTATATCTATATATACTTTCTTATATATTTTTCTTTTCGTATGCAATTTTTTTTTGTATGCAATTTATAGTTACGGTCGCTACGATGTTAATGGTTTCCGCTTCCGTTCAACTATATTTGAAGCATATCGACCTCTAGCGGCAACAACTAATACTGGTGTTGTTACAAGGGTCGTTGATGGACAAGGACACGAAACTATGTATTATGGAATCATCAAAAATATAATCGAGTACAAATTTGCCGGGAATAAAGAGATTAAAGTAGTCTTCTTCGATTGTGATTGGTTCGACCCTAAACATGGTACTCGTGAAAACCAATTTGGGATGGTTGAAGTCAAACACGCGGAACGATTATCTAGTTGCGACAATTTTGTCCTTGCTCATCAAGTCGAGCAGGTGTATTATATGCCCTACCCATGTGAAAAATTAAGTGCTTGGTGGGTAGTCTACAAAGTGAATCCTCGGGAACGTCTACAAACCCCTAGTGATGACGCTTATCAATTGGAGGTTGAAGAGGTCGATGAGGTTTATCAAGATGATGAATTGCCGAGCAGAAAAGACAATGCCGCGGGACGGATCCGAAGCACAGATATGGTGCCGACGGACATATTCGCCACGCTAAACACTTGGTAAGACCGATCTGTCACTCTCTAGCTATAGATACATTGTAATGCGACTAACTCATTTCTAATGCACAGGAAGCTAAATCTGGCAACGTGCCAAGTGACATAGAGGTGTATACCTCTGGTCACAAAGGAAGCGATCCGGCACAGCCAGATGTCTTGTGTAGCCAGACAGCCACGGACCATTTGGTGAGATGTTATTAAGAGTTCACGTAATTTCATTTTTCTGCGTCTAGCTAATCGGACATGTTTTTTGCAGGCGCAGTATGGTGAACACATGGTTCAACTCCATGGAGAGAACTATGATTGGCGGAGAGAACCTGTGGACCAAATGGCCGTGTACTCCAGCGGAGGTGGCAAAAGCCATGGACGGTGAGACAATGTTTTTATTAATGTTTTGTGTATGGTATTGTGATGGTAACTAACCCCTGTTAATGTTGCAGGTACTCCATGTTCAATGGAGTTATTGACTCGAGAGCGGTGAGAGCTCAGAAGTCAGCTCAGTCGTCGCAGAGCTCCGTCGGAGTTGGCTCCAGCCGTCGTCGCTCAGAAGAAACCCCGGAGATGGTTCGGATGAGGGAGGAATTGAGGCGGGTAAACGAGCACAACAGGAAACAACAAGAGTACTATACCGCCTGCTTAGCACAACAACATGCGTTGATCCAAGTAAGCTTACTTTAGAGTGTTGCAGTTCAAAAGTATTCAGAAATAGGTTTAGAACTAACTGATTACATTACAACATGTGTAGCAACTAGCCCAGCAAAACAGTGGATTTGACATGTCTATGTTCCAACCACTACCTCCCCCGCCACCACCACTATCTCCTACATCACCTGAGGTACCTCCTAAATACCTAAGTTAGCGTTTAGAAGTGTAGTTGAGTTCGTTTCTAATTTTGTCTATTTCTTCAGTGTTTCCGTACGCCTGGCCAGGATGGAGCCTCCGGGGCAAATGTGAACGAAGCAGGAGGCAGCGGCGGCGCCCACGACCCAAATGTGGGCGATCAGTGAGTATATGGACAAATATGACTTTGTACGTGGCTCTCGCTGTGTTTTGTGAATTTGTATGTGAGTTTGGATGTTATATGTGAATTCAGATGTTTACTGTGACTTTGGATGTGAATTCAGTTATATTATGTGATTTTGGATGTGATGTGTGAAGTGTGGATGTGATTTTGGATGTGAGATGTGGTTTTGGATGTTATATGTGAAGTTTGAATGTGATTTTGGATGTGAAATGTGATTTTGGATGTGTATTGTGAATGTATGTGAAATTGTGGTTGGATGTGAGTGTGAGTAGGGGAACCAGGAAAAAATAAAAAAAAAATACCAGGTAACTTCCGTCGGCTTTGACCATAGCCGACGGAAGTTAGCTGGTTTCGGCCACGTGGGCAGAAAGGCTAACTTCCGTCGGCTATGGTCAAAGCCGACGGAAGTTAGCTGCCCCTAACTTCCGTCGGCCAGGCTGGCCGACGGAAGTTAAAGCCCCCTGGTGACGTGGCAGTGTTCGGCGCTAACTTCCGTCGGCCACGTCAAGCCGACGGAAGTTAGTTAACTTCCGTCGGCCGCCGACGGAAGTTAGCTAACTTCCGTCGCCGCGCTTCCGTCGGCCAAAGGCCGACGGAAGATAGCGTTTTGCCGACGGAAGTTGGCTTCTTCCGTCGGGAAAGGGCTAACTTCCGTCGGCTTTGGCCGACGGAAGTTGCCTGTTTTGTTGTAGTGATGTGAAACACAATCATCAATCAATCGGATGTGCTAATCCATGTATCATCATTGTCCCACATGATGACAAGACTAGGGACCCTTTTGAACAACATCGTCATAAAGCAAAAAGTTTCACATAACAAGTCGTACTCATTAATTAAATGGAAACGATATTTATTCAAGGAACAAGATAACAATTATCCTTATACATTAGCATAGATGACACATCTAGGCATGTACACGGCATGGCATACATGATGGATCCAATTGCGGAGGCATACGGGATAGCACTCATCTTGTCTATCTCATCAGGTGTCACAACACACTGAGTCTTACTAAGAGAAATACCATGTGACATTGGTAGAAAACTCTTCTTAGAATTCTGCATTTTGAACTGTTTCAAAACCTTGTCAATGTACATACTTTGGCTTAATCCAATTAACCGTTTTGATCTATCTCTATAGATCTTTATGCCCAGAATGTATGCTGCCTCTCCAAGATCTTTCATCGAAAAACTATTTTTTAGTGAAGTCTTGACAGCATTTAACAAAGGAATATCATTTCTGATCAACAATATGTCATCCATATATAGGACCAAAAACACAAGTGAGCTCCCACTAGCCTTTTTGTAAACACAAGTCTCTTCTTCGTTCTTGATGAAGCCAAACCCTTTGATTACCTCATCAAAACGAAGATTCCAACTCTGAGAAGCTTGCTTCAATCCATAAATGGACTTTAGAAACTTACAAAATTTCCCAGCATTCCCAGACCGCCAAGACCTTCAGGTTGTGCCATGTACACATCCTCACTTAGGTTTCCATTTAGGAAAGCCGTCTTGACATCCATTTGCCATATCTCATAATCATAAAATGTGGCAATATCTAGGATGATCCGAATAGACTAAAGCATAGTGACGGGTGAAAATGTTTCATCATAATCAACACCTTGAATCTGTCTGAAACCTTTCGCCACCAATCGTGCCTTATAGATGTGATCATTTCCATCAACGTCTATCTTTTTATTGAAGATCCATTTACACTCAATAGTTTTTACACCATCGGGTGGATCAACTAAGTTCCAAACTTGATTAACATGCATGGACTCCAACTCGGATCCAATGGCTCCAAGCCATTTCTCAGAGTCTGGTCACATCACTGCTTCCGCATAGGTCTTGGGTTCGTCGTTGTCCAACAACTACATGTCGTGATGCCCAGTGGTCAAGAACATGTACCTCTCTAGCGCATGGACTACTCTCCTAGACCTCCGTGGGGCTGGCGCATCTAGAATAGGGCCAGCAACATCTTGCGCCTCCTGCTCTAGCTCAATGGGATCCGAAACACTTTCTAGTGGTTCTCGAACCTCTTCGAGATGCTCAGTCCTCCCAATAACTCCTTTTGAGAGAAACTCTTTCTCAAGAAATACACCATTCCGAGCAACAAACACTTTGCCCTCCTCTCTATTATAGAAATAGTATCCTTTGGTTTCCCTAGGATACCCCACAAATAAGCACTTGTCAAACTTAGGACTGAGCTTGTCAGACGTCATACGTTTGACATACGCCTCACATACCCAAATCTTTATAAAAGACAAACTGGGATGCCTCCCTGACCACATCTCATATGGTGTCTTCTCCACTGACTTAGATGGAACTATATTAATCATGAAAGTTGCGGTTTCTAGAGCGTCACCCCAAAAGGACAATGGAAGATCAGTGTGACTCATCATGGACCACACCATGTCCAACAAAGTGCAGTTTCTCCACTCAGACACCCCATTCCATTGAGGCATGCCAGGTGGAGTTAGTTGTGGAACAATTCCACACTACTTCAGATGATCACTAAATTCATGGCTCAAATATTCACCCCCATGATCCGATCATAGAAATTTAATTGTCTTGCCCATATGATTTTGTACCTCATTCTGGAACTCATTGAACTTTTCGAAGGATTCCCACTTATGCCTCATCAAGTAGACATAGCCATATCTACTAAAGTCGTCGGTAAAAGTAATAAAGTACTGAAATCCTTTCCTAGCCGTGTGACTCATTGGACCACATACATCAGTATGTACTATTGTCAATAGATCACTTGCCCTCTCACTTTGTCCATTGAAAGGCATCTTTGTCATTTTTCCAATGTAAACAAGACTCGCATGTGTCATATGATTCAAAATCAAATGACTCCAAAAGTCCATCACTATGGATCTTCTGCACGTGCTTCTCATTTATATGACCTAAACGACAATGCCAGATGTAGATATGATTTAAATCATTGAGTCGTTGTTTCTTAGTACTAATGTTATAAACATGTGCATCCTCAAGACTTAGAATGTATAATCCATTCACCAATGGACAAACACCATAGAGCATACCATTCGAGAATATCAAACAACATTTGTTCTTTATCATGAACTCGTAACCTTCTTCCTCAAAACATGAGGAAGAGATAATGTTTCTGCCCAATGCTGGAACATAATAACAATTATTCAATTCTAGAACTAATCTTGAGGGTAGTGATAAAGAATAAATGCCAACGACCAACGCTGCAACCTTTGCACCATGGCCAAAAGTCAAATGACTCGCATGTGTCATATGATTCAAAATCAAATGACTCCAAAAGTCCATCACTATGGAGCTTCCGTACACGCTTCTCATTTATATGACCCAAACGACAATGCCAGACGTAGGTGGGATTCAAATCATTGAGTCGTTGTTTCTTGGTATTAATGTTATAAATGTGTGCATTGTCAAGACTTAGGATATACAATCCATTCATTAATGGACAAACACCATAAAGCATGCCATTTAAAAATATTGAACAAATCTTGTTCTTTATTACGAATTCAAAACCATATTTCTCTAAACATGAAGAAGAGATAATGTTTCTGCCTAAGGCGGGAATGAAATAACAATTATTTAACTCCAAAACTAATCCTGACGGTAGCGACAGTGAATAGACGTCGATGGCCAATGCTGCAACCTTTGCACCATTCCCGATGCGGATATCCAGTTCACTACTTGCACACTTTCTTACTCTACTCAGCACCTACAACGATTAGCAAGTATGAATCATCAATCCGGTATCAAATACTCATGAATCATTTGGACGAGTAGCAAAATTAATTTCAATAACTTTAATACCTGAAGCGGAAGTCCTACTTCCCTTCTTGTTTTTCTGCTCTTCCAGGTACATCTTGCAGTTGCGCTTCTTATGCCTAGGCTTGTGGCAATGGTGGCACACGTCAGAGTTGGTAGGACCAGACTTGGACTTTCTAGTTGGTTTAGATTTTGCACTAGAGATCACATCTGTAGTCTTAGCCTTCTTCCTCCTCCTCTTTTTGCCCTCATTCTGAACCACCATCACATGGTTTGGAGCCTTTCTGATACTCTCCTCAGCAGATTTTAGCATCCCATGCAACTCACCTAGTGTCTTCTCCAGTCCAACCATGTTGTAGTTCATGATGAATGGCTCAAAGCTCAGTGGGAGCGACTGGAGAATAATATCAATAGCGAGGTACGGATCTAGTCGAGTGCCCAGTCTCTCTAGAGACTCCACGCAATCAATCAGCTTGATCACGTGAGAGCTCACTGGCTCCCTTCAGCCAGCCTACTACCAAACAAGCATTTAGACACATTATATCTTTCTGCCCTTGCTTGGTCCTGAAACATGCCCTTAAGCCCTACGATCATATCGTAGGCATCATGATGCTCATATTGTTTTTGAAACTGAGAGGACATGTAGGAAAGCATCAGGCAGCTGACATCCATAGAATCACTAGCATGCTTCTCATAAGCACGCTTATCTGCTACAGAAGCATCCTCTCCTGGTTCATCAGGGTGGGGTTCCTATAGAACATAATCCTTTTTCGCTTGCTTGAGAACAATTCTCAAGTTTCGATACCAATCCATAAAGTTCGTTCTAGACAATTTATCTCGTTCAAGAATAGATCGCAAATTAAAAACTGGAGTGCTCTTAACAGTAGATGTAGTAGGTGCCATGATCTACAAAAGATTAAATGTGAGGTTTAGCACTATGCAATGTTTATTTTCTATCCAATAAAAGATGTTCCACTATCTAAACCAATCACTTTCTGTTGACACGAAAACGTGCCCCGCACTTGGGTCAGTCCGGCAATCCAAAAGTGCACAGATACTTAGGAACATGCCTAAGTGTGACGTGACACCGACGTCGCGTTCCGACTACCCTTAATAGTGATAAGGGGGTGGAGTCGCCAGGCAACCAGATTACAAGAAATAATCCAATTAGCCGAAAGAAATAGATTAAACAGGTTAAATTCAGCAAACCAGTCGGAGTCCTCCTGGTTCGAAGGCTGATGCGAGGGGTGTGCCGAAGGGTACCTTCGGCGTCTGGTGCGAAGTGCTCAGCCGAAGGGTGCTTCGGCGTTCGGTGTGAAGTGCTCCGCCAAAGGGTGCTTCGGTGTTCCGACTGATCCGGCCGAAGGTAGACTCCGAACGGATCTGAACGCGGTGACCACCTCCGAACAGCGGGGTTCGGCGTGCGACCTCCAATGCAGCGAATTACAGGATAGTGACGCGAAGGCGACGCGTGGGTGCAACTTCGTCCTGGCGCAGAATATGTTCGTGGCGAAGCCTGTCATGACGAAATATGCTGGTGAAGCTTGTTGTCGAAGCCTGTGGTCTTGTCGAAGGGCGTCCTAGGGACCTCCGGAACCGATCTCTCAGCTCCGAACACCTCCGGCGAAGGGGCTCCGAACGTGCGAACCTGCAATAGGGATGATGCGAAGTACCAATTTGGCCTTAGGACCAAATTTGCGAGGTGTTGCACGGATGGCGAAGGTAGCAATCTATTACGCAGATTAGCGGATACTTCACAGGTGAAGTAACAAGGCGATAGCAATCTGTTACGTAGATTAACGGGGACTTCACGAGCGAACTACCAAGGCTTACCACTGTTCCGTAGTGGCGGACAGAGGGCTTCCAGGCAAACCCACGAAGAGGTTCAGAAAAGTAAAGGTACGATCAAAGCATGGCTTTGGTTTGAGTTTGGGGGGCCTCCACGCCGGCCAGGCCTCTCTATTTATAGGGGGTTAACTCCCAATCTAATCTACTATTAATCGACGTATACACCTCTATCTCTGCCGAGGTGGGCTTCGGCCAGGCCCGTCGAGGCCTGCTCCTCGGGCCGAAGCTTTGGTATCGTGGGCTTCGGTCAGGCCCGTCAAGGCTTGCTCCTCGGGCCGAAGCTTCGGTATCGTGGGCTTCGGCCAGGCCCGTCGAGGCTTGCTCCTCGGGCCGAAGCTTCGGCAGCATGGGCCTTCGAAGGCTTTCTTACCGAAGCCCATGGGCTGGCTAAAAGCTTTCGGAGCCCATAGCCCAATAGACTCCGGCCCAACAGGGCTTCGGACAGACCCTCGGGCCAAAGCTTCGGCAACATGGGCCTCCGAAGGCTTCCTGGCCGAAGCCCATGGGCTGGCTAGAGGCTTTCGGAGCCCATAGCTCTACAGACTTCGGCCCGATAGGGCTTCGGACAGACCCTGGACACGTGTACTGTCGGCCCAAATTGCCAAAAATTGATATTTTAACAATCTAGCCGTTAATGCCATTTTTGCTATCAACACATGCCCCCTGCCATTTAGTGAACTAGTGAACTAAAAGCACAATGAGCTAAAGACGGTACCATTTGTATTGGCTTTCCGACACTTTTAGGATGTTTGCCATACACTTGGGAAATATCTCTTCAAGTACCTACCATTCAAAGCCCTTCGAAACCACTCTCCATGTAGGGATTCCAACACGTATGCGTTGCCGGGAGCGATTTCGGCTATCCTAAAAGGCCCTTCCCAACTAGGTGACCATTTGCCAAATTTGGGACTCTTCGTGCCTAAGGGTAAAATCATCTTCCATATCAAGTCTCCTATTTGAAACGATTTTGGTTTAACCTTCTTGTTGTAGGCTCTAGCTACTCTCTTCTTGTCTACTTCTATGGCCTCTAGAGCCCTTAGCCTCTTATAGGTCACTTCCTCCAGATTATCTTTCAGAAGAGCCTCATACTCATCGACCAGTAAGCCGTCTTGCTTTAATACTCTTAAGGAGGCAAGATCTACCTCCATAGGCAGAACGACTTCTTGTCCATATACCAGCTCATACGGACTGACTTTGGTGGCACCGTGCTTTGCGATCCTACAAGCCCATAATGCCTCGGAAAGCACCTCATGCCACCTTTTAGGAAATTCTTCAATTTTCTTCTTAATAAGCTTAATCACGGTCTTATTACTAGACTCGGCCTGACCATTGGCCTGAGCATAGTAAGGCGAAGAGTTTATCAACTTAATGCCATAGTATTCGGCGAAGTCCCTCACTTCTTTAGAAACAAATGAACTACCTTGATCCGTAGTGAGGGTTTGAGGGATGCCGAATCTGTGTATGATATGCTTCAAAATGAAATCGCGTACCTTATTGTGAGTCATGTTCTTGAGAGGTATGACCTCGGTCCATTTGGTGAAGTAATTTGTCGCCATCAACACGAACCGATGCCCCTTTGAGGAAGGAGGGTAGATCTGGCCGATGAAGTCTAGACCCCAACCTCGAAATGGCCATGGCTTGACAATAGGATTGAGCAATGAGGCAGGAGCTAACTGGATGTTGCCAAACTTCTGACATGCCTCACATCCTCTGTAGTACTCGAAACAGTCTTCAGTCATAGTCGGCCAATAAAAACCCGCTCTTTTGAGCATCCAACTCATCTGTTGGGCCGACTGGTGAGTGTCACAAAGCCCCTCATGGACTTCTCTAGTAGCCACCTGGGACTGCTCATGATCTAAACATTTCAATAGCACTCCGTCAATAGTTCGGCGATATAATGTGTCATCTATCAACACAAATTTGAACGCTTGTCGCCGAACCTTCCGATCAACCCTTTGGCTAGGGTCTTTAAAATACTAGATGATTGGGACTCTCCAATCGTCCTCACAGATTTCAGAAGGCTTCGCTGGTCCACCTTCTGTAAGAACTTCTAAAACACTGACTTCGGGGTGCCCCCCGAGCCATTCCAGCTCCTGCCGAAGCCCAGCCGAAGTGGCTGCTCGGAGTGTGCTGGACCGAAGCCCTTCGGGGGAGCCTTCCCCGTTCGAGAGGCTTCGGACTATAGGCTTCGGCATGCTGAACCCCTCGGTGGGCGGAGCACTCCGATCCAGGGGCTCCGGTAGGCGGTAGCTTTCGGCGATCCGAGGGCTTCGGTAGTGAGGCTAAACATCGGCTTCTCCAATACAAAAAACTTCCCTCTCTTGACTTGGTAGCCAGATGCTTGCTGAGCCAAATCATTGGCAATTGAATTGGTTTCTCTTGACACGTGAGATATTTTGAAATCATCAAAAGTAGCAACTATGTCTAGACACTTGTCCAAGTAGCTATTCAGCAAGCCATTAAAACATTGAGCATTCTTGGCCACTTGTTGTACTACCAATAATGAATCACCATACGCATGGACGTGCTTAGCGCCTATACACTCTAGTAGTTCAAGACCTAGCAACAAAGCTTCGTATTTGGCTTGGTTTTTAGTGGAAGAAAACTCTAGTCGGGCCGAGGTTTCAAAGCGCATACCATTAGGTGATATGAGAACCACTCCAATACCTTGGCCATTCTTGTAAGCCGAACCGTCAAAATAGATTTCCCACGGCACTACCTCAACTAGAGCAATAACACCACTCCAGCTAGCATCTATGTGATGATCAACTATAAAGTTTGCTACGACTTGGCCTTTCATCGCTCTTAGGGGCTTGTAGACCAAATCGTACTCAATTAAAGTGTAAGCCCATTTTCCGATTCTTCCACTTAGAATCGGCTTCTGTAACATGTGCTTTATAACATCGTTTTGGCAAACGACAACACATGTGGTGGGAAGAAGATAATGGCGTAACTTGGTGCATGCGTAATAAAGTGATAAACATAATCGCTCCACAAACGTGTACCTGGTTTCGGCGTCCCGCAGGCGGCGGCTCAAGAATGTGATGATATATTCCTTCCCCTCCACCTCCTGGGTTAGCACGGCTCCAATCACGCTATCCTCAGCGGCGATGTATAGCCGAAATAGAATCCCGGCCTTGGCGCTCTCACCACGGGCGGTGATGACAAGCATTCCTTGATCTTTTCAAATGCATTTTGCTGGTTTGCCCCCCAAGTGAACTTGGCTTCATTTTTTAGCCGGAGTATGGGGACAAAGGCATTAATCTTGCCGGACAAGTTGGATATAAAGCCACGCAGATAGTTCATCTTGTCTAGCAACTTTTGCACATTTCTAATCTTCTTAAGTCTCTTAGGATCAATTTATATGCCTCTCTCATGAATCATGAAACCCAAGAACTTACCCGCCGACACACCAAAAGCACGCTTAAGCGGGTTCATTTTCAACCCATACTGCCGCATCCTATCGAAAGCAACTTTCAAATCGGCTAAATGGTTTCCCATAGCATCCGATTTGACCACGACATCATAGATGTAAACATATAACATGACTCCTAACAAGTCATGAAAGATCAAGTTCATAGCGCGTTGATACGTGGCGCTGAGGAGCCATGCTGAATAGCGTGGGCCTCATGGCTCCAGAGGTGATGAGTCATTGTCAACGATAGTCAAAGAGGACAAATGAAGAGAGGATATCTGCTGTTTTGTGGGCCGCGTGTGACTCAGGTACACGGGCAGCGAGTGACTGTCGGGCTGAGAGAGCTGCGAAGTCAGGCTGGCCCAATCCGGGTACATAGGCCAGAAGCAGCAGAAGACCCACTGGGCTGTTGACCAGGATTGACTCAGGTACACGGGCGGTGAGTGATTGCTGGGCTGAGAGAGCTGCGAAATCGGGTCAGCCCAATCCGGGTACCTGGTGCAAAGTCGGTGGAGGCTTTGTCAGTTTCGGCGCAAAACTGACAACCGTTGATCTTGTTTCAGACTGTCCAGAAGAGAATCCGTAGTCGCTACGAAAGCTTAGCTTCCGGATAAGTCATCTGTATCTCTAGGCCCACAATCAGTCAGTCGAGTCTGTAAAAAATTCTAAGGGCAGTTTAGTCTTTTCCTTTATTTTAGCGTCTGTAAAAAACCCTAAGGGGATGGTGGAATATTCCTAAGTGTTGGGCAGCCTATAAATAGGGCCCCAATCCCTAGGGTTAGGTCACCCTTTTGCTGAAATCACTTCTTATTCTATTGGGTCATTTTGTGTTTCCTGCTCTCTCTCTCTCCCTGTGTGCGCCGCCAGGCAACCCCCTGTTCTTCCTGAGATTCATTTGGCTCTTTACTGTTTGGAAGCTTTTATTCCTATCGATTCTCATGCGCAGCACTTCATTTAAGGTTCTGTTGGTTCTGTTTGCACACAGCTAATTTATTCCTGAGCAGAAGCTTCTCTGTGGCTTCTGTTTGTTCTTCACAAGAGTACTAGTTCTTGTGGCTGGTAGCAAGTACTACTACTTTCTTGTAGCTACAGTGTGCTAGTACTCTAGCCTTGCTTTTCTTGTGTTGCTTTTTGATCGAGTTGACAGGGCTAAAGTCCCTTTTCTTGTGTGAAGTCCAACTCTGTGAAGCAGGCTTCGAATCTGCAGACTTTGAATCAGCGGACTTCGAATCTGCAGGCTTCAAATCTGCAGACTTCAAATCAGCAGACTTCGAATCAGCAGACTTCGAATCTGCAGGCTTCGAATCTACAGGCTTTGAATCAGTAGACTTTGAATCTGCAGACTTTGAATCTGCAGGCTTCGAATCTGCAGACTTCAAATCAGCAGGCTTCGAATCTGCAGCCTTCAAATCAGCAGGCTTCGAATCTGCAGCCTTCAAATCAGTAGCCTTTGAATCTGCAGACTTCGAATCTGCAGGATTTGAATCTGCAGGCTTCGAATCAGCAGGCTTCGAATCAGCAGACTTCGAATCTCTAGGCTTCGAATTAGCAGACTTCGAATCTATAGGCTTCGAATCTGTAGGCTTCGAATCTGCAGACTTTGAAGCAGGCTTCGACACTACAGGCTTCGACACTGCAGGCTTCACCAAGTAACTTACTGGAGACAACCTTGAACAGTAATCTCTCAATCGATTGCTGTGATTTATTTCTGTGAAGTTTTGATCTGCCATGATTTGAATGCATTGATTATTTTGCCTATTAGCACGGTGTTGGTGTCTCTTTGTTTAGAACACCGATCGTTTCTAGGCTAGATACTCTTAGGTTTTGGCGATCTGTTTACGTCTTGCTGCTAAGTCTTTTGAGGTGCGTTGGGTGTTAGGAGCAGGCCATTGTTTCGAAAGATTTTTTAGGCACCCATTCACCCCCCCCCCTCTGGTCACTACTTTCGGTCCTACAAGTGGTATCAGAGCCTGGTTAGGGTTTTTCTATACCTTAACCGGTTCTAAACCCTAGTAGTGATCATGACGTCTCCTGGCAAGGTCCCGTCCTTGGAAGCCTATGGCTATAACTATTGGAATACTCGCATGCAAACCTATCTTATGAGCCAAGGCTCGGACATCTGGGACATTTGCGTTCACGATACGTTTGTTAAATTGCTAGTTGCTGAGCATGGTACTCCTGGTATCATTGCCCAGCATCTGAGCAATAGTAAAGCTGTGAACATTCTTTTTTCTGGTTTAGGTCCCACTAAGTTTGAGCATATGAGCCATCTCTCCACTACGAGAGAGATCTGGGCTACCCTCAAGGCACACCATGAGGGAACAGCCTAGGTCAAGGCTCAGCTCTATCAGACCTACCGACATGAATATGAGAACTTCACACAAAAGACGGGTGAATCTGTTGAAGCGTTGTTTGGTCGTTTTCAATCGATCATAAAAAAGCTTCCGGACAACAAGGCTGAGGGTGCTCAGTTAGTCTCAGATCTCGAGCAGGCGCTCAAGGTTCTCCATACCTTGGACCCAAAGATCTGAGAGATCAAGGTATCCTCTATCATTGAGAGCACTTCGTATGATACCTTGACCATTTCTGAGTTATTTAGCAAGCTGAAGGCCACTGAGGTAGATATACAGCTGAGATCAAATCTCACTGGCTCTGGTTCAAAGTCCCTGGCCCTTGCTACACCTTCTGTTGATCCCTCTGCTGTGAGTTGTGATGGTTTCTCTTTGATGTCTATCACTGAGGATCAGCTTGAGTCTTTGGGAGATGATGACCTGTGTCTCTTTAACAACCGGATGTGTTGTGTCTATGACAAAAGGATGTTCAAAAGACATGGCACGAAATCCGGGTGCTTTGAGTGTGGTGATCCAGGACACTTCATCGCCGACTGCCCCAAGCGCAATGGGCAAAAGAAGGGCACCGGAGGTGGCTTCCACGACTCTGGCAAGCACGACAGTTCTTCCTTCAACAAGGGCAAGCCGAAGACCAGATTCTTCAAGAAGGCCCTGAAGGACTACCGGCGAGAGAACAAGAAGCGCGACAAGGCCTTCTTCACCGAGATGGAGAAGAGCTACTCCAAGCGGTCCACGTCTTCTTCCTCTTCATCGAGCTCAAGCGATGAGGAAATTGTCATCGGGAAGGGGAAGGACAAGGACGATCCGGCGGGTCTCTGCTTTATGGCTTTCGGGGACAGACCGAAGAGCCGCTCACACCAGTGCCGAAGATCCCGCAAGAGCTTCTGTTCAATGGTTCTTTGGGATAAGGAAGAAAAGAGCTCCGACGCGAAATCGTTTATTTACTTGAGAGCAATCTTCAGGAGTTAAAATATCAGGAAAAACTGCTTAGGGGGGCCAAGAAGAGGATAGATGAGTTAGAGAGTGAGCTTGTCGTAGGCAACGGCAGAATTGAGAGTTTGTCTTCTTCCCCCTGCTTGGGTGATAGCAGTGAGTGCCCGAAGTGTGAGGTGCTTCTGTGTGACTTGTCGACTCTGAAGTCCAAGGACACAGAAAGGGTTGATGAGAGGGACGCTTTGGCCACTGAGCTTGAAAGTGCTCAGCTGGAGCTGAAAGATGCTCGAGCCACTGTCGTCGTACCCTGCGCTGATTGCCCATCTCATCTAGCTGTATTAGCTGAGCTAAAAGCCATAGGCGATGAGCGTTTGGGTGATTTGGAGAGAATGAGAGCTGAGCTAGCACAGACTAGGCTAGAACTTGAGACACTGTCAGTTCCACCCACTGTCTTTGAGAACTGTTTGTCCCTTAGAATGGAGTTGATCAAGCTAAAAGCCGAAAAGTCTGTCCAAGTAGAGAGTGAGTGTGAGACCTACTTGTCTTAGGTGGAGGTTCTAGCTTCCTTGAGAGAGGAGCTAGCTGATTCTCAGAATGAGAACTTTTACCTTCTTTCTATCCTGAGTTGGATCAGTGCTAGAGAGCCACAGCTCGGCATGATGATCTAGCAGTTTAAGAGGTAGGACGGGTTTGGGGTAGGTTACACCTACACCAAGGCTGACTTTGAGAGTGCCATTAGTCGGGCATTTGAGTGGAGTAAAATGACTCCTGAGCAGAGATACCCTAAAACTCACTCCACTGAGTCCTCCCAGGCTTGTCAGAAAAAGGATGGAGTGATCCATGAACCACCCAAAGCTCCACCCAAGAAATCTATCTGGGTTCCAAAGCCCAAACACCTCCACACTTCTCTTGACTCTCTTCTTGGGCCCTCTCAACCCAAGAAGACAGCACCTAACACCACTAAGCCCAAGAATACCAAGCCTCAACCACATCTCAAGAAGCCCACCTACCATTGTGAGTTTTGTCAGAGAGACAGGCATCTTGCAGAGTTTTGCTTCAGGAGGAAGCGGGTTGAGAGAGCAGAGAGAGCTCGTGGTGATCAGGAGCAGTTCTACCAGCAGGGTGGTAGACTGCGGGTTCCTTGACGCGGGGAGAGGCTGGAGGCTAGGCCGCGTCGTGTAGGTGGTGGTAGAGGAGACAGCTTTCTTGCCCGTACTCCAGTTGGTGGTGGTCGTTCCGGCAGAGCTCCAGGCCGCTTTGGCTACGGTCCTGGACCTCGTGGCTGAGGCTTTAGGCAGAACCGAGGACCGCGCTTTGAGCCGCGTTTTGGTCCGGTCTCTCATAATGATTTCTGCTTTCCGTCTTTTGAGCAGATGGCTCGACACTGGTTTAGCTCTTTTGCTAAACCTGGTGCCGGACCATTTGCTCCCACTTACAGCCACTGATTATGCAGGATCGGGGACTGGAGAACGTTTGGATCATGGACTCAGGATGTTCTCGTCACATGATGGGACATCGCAGATGGTTCTCCAGTCTCACTCCCCCGAGCTCCAAAGAATACATCACATTCGGGAACGGTGGTCAAGGGAAAGTAAGTGGCATTGGCTCAATTCGCATTACAGATCATTTCTCCTTGAAGAATGTTTCCTTGGTTAAGAATTTGAACTTCAATTTGATTTCTGTGTCGCAACTTCTTGAGGATGGTTTGGAAGTGCATTTTAAGAAGGGTAATTCTTCTGTGATTGATTCTAGAGGATCTTTGATTTGCCAGATTTTACCATTCGGTAAAGTTTTTCGAATTGACTTCTCTAGTTCTTTTGGCCCTTCTCGTTGTTTGATTGTTGGATCCTCCTCTGAGCTCTGGAAGTGGCATAGGAGGTTAGGTCATTTGAGTTTTGATCTGCTAGTCAGGTTGAGCTCTATAGACCTCATCCGAGGATTGCCCAAGCTTAGGTTGGAAAAGGATTTAGTTTGCCATCCTTGTCGTCATGGGAAAATGGTTGCTGCTTCTCACTCACCTGTGACACAGGTGATGACTTCGTATCCGGGCGAGCTGTTACATTTGGACACTGTTGGTCAAGCTCGGGTACGTTCAGTCGGTGGGAAGTGGTACGCGCTTGTCATTGTTGACGACTTTTCTCGTTTCTCGTGGGTTTTCTTTTTGGAGTCTAAGGATGAAACTTTTTAGTTTGTTCATGACCTGATTCAGAAGCTGAAGAATGAGAACAATGGTCGGATGCGAGCAATTCGCTCCGACAATGGCTCTGAGTTCAAGAACTCTCAGTTCGTCAGCTTCTGTAGTGATCAAGGTCTTGACCATCAGTTTTCTTCTCCTTACACTCCCCCACAGAACGGCGTTGTGGAACGAAAGAACCGCACGCTAGTCGAGATGGCCAGGACGATGCTCGATGAGCACGGGACTCCTAGGCGTTTTTGGGCTGAAGCCATGAACACGGCTTGCTATCTGACCAACCGCATTCTTCTTAGAGCTTACCTAGGTAAGACCTCATATGAATTGCGGTTTGGCAGACAGCCCAAAGTGAGCCACTTGCAAGCGTTTGGCTGCAAGTGCTTTGTGCTCAAGAAGGGAGGGCTTTTGGACAAGTTTGAGTCTCGTTGCTGGGATGGTGTTTTTCTTGGTTACGCTTTGCATTCTCGAGGCTTCCGTGTTTGGAACCTCGACTCCCAGTAGCTTGTCGAGACTTGCGAAGTTTCATTTGACGAGTCCATGCCTTCTTTGACTCCTTCTTTTGAGCTTTCTGGTGATGATGAGCTCAGAGAGTCCATCTTCGAGGAAGATGAGGATACTCCAGTTGCTGATGAGGGTGGGCCTTCTGCACCTTCCGTAGAGCCCACACCTTCTGAGACTTCGACTGAGGACGAGGGCGGACCTCTGATCACTTCTTCCACTTCGATCGAGCCCCCTCAGTCGAGTCCAGAGGTGCCAGCTGCTGACTCCGGTGAGGTGACTTCAGATCACCAGGGAACCCGAGCAGTTCAGCGTGATCACCCCTCGGAGCTCATCATTGGTGATTTGACTAAAAGAACTTTGCGTTCATCTGGTAACTCTCTTGTTGTGTTTTCCGAATCTGCTTTTGTTGCATCTTTTGAGCCGAGAGATGTTTCTCATGCTCTTTCTGATTTAAATTGGATTAATGCTATGAAAGAAGAGCTTGAGAACTTTGTCCGTAATCGGGTTTGGACACTAGTTGAGCCGCCACCAGGATGCAACCCCATAGGCACCAAGTGGGTGTTCAAAAACAAACAAGGTGAAGATGGGGTTGTGGTGCGCAACAAAGCTCGTCTAGTTGCCCAGGGTTTTTGCCAGAAAGAGGGTATTGATTTTGAAGAAACTTTCGCCCCTGTTGCCCGTCTTGAGTCCATTCACATTCTCTTAGCTTTTGCCGCTTCGAAGGGTTTTACGCTTTTTCAAATGGACGTTAAGAGTGCTTTTCTGAACGGGTTCATAGAGGAGGAAGTTTATGTTAGGCAGCCCCCGGTTTTTGAACCCTAAGTTTCCTCGACATGTTTTTAAGTTGCAAAAAGCTTTATACGGGTTGAAGCAAGCCCCCAGGGCTTGGTATGACCGGTTGAAGCAATTTTTGTTGGGGAAAGGCTTTGTGATGGGTTCAGTGGATAAAACTCTCTTTTTGCTCAGAGTTACTTCAGATTTTTTAGTCGCTCAAATTTACGTGGACGATATTATTTTTGGCGGTAAAACTAATGATCTTGTGTCCAAGTTTTCTGAGCAGATGCACAGTGAGTTTGAGATGAGCCTCACTGGTGAGCTCAAGTATTTCTTAGGGCTCCAGATCAAGCAGACCAAGGACGGCACTTTCATCCACCAAGGTAAGTACACTCGTGACATGCTTAAGAAATTTGACTTTGGTGGGGAGTTGAAGCCGCAGATGACCCCGATGGGCACATCTGGGGGTCTGGACAAGGACGAGAGCGGCGTCAAGGTCAACGAGAGGGAGTTTCGAGGGATGATCCATTCGCTGTTGTACTTGACGGCAACAAGACCAAATATACAGTTCGCCGTGGGACTTTGCGCGCGTTTTCAGTCTTCACCACGCGCGTCTCATCGGCAGTCTGTCAAGCGCATCTTCAGGTATCTCACTTATGTGCCTGATCTTAGTCTTTTCTATTCAGCATCATCATCTCTTGATTTATCTGGCTTTTCGGACGCTGACTTTGGTGGGTGCCGGTTGGATCGCAAATCGACTTCCGGTACTTGCCAGTTTCTTGGTTCTTCCCTTGTTTCTTGGTCTTCTCGAAAGCAATCTGGAGTTGCTCTTTCGGCCACTAAGGCTGAGTATGTACCTGCTGCTAGCTGCTGCTCACAGTTAGTTTGGATGATTTCCACTCTGCGAGATTTTGGGTTGTTCTTTCCTACCAGGGTTCCATTATTTTGCGACAGCACCAGTGCAATTAGTGTAGGGAAAAACTCGTGTCTCCATTCAAAAACCAAACATATTGATGTGCGCTTTCATTTTCTGCGGGATCAATATGAGAAAGGTGTCATTGACCTTGTTCATGTTGATACCCATCATCAGTTGGCTGACATTTTCACCAAACCCCTAGACACTCCACATGCACTCTAGTTGCATTCATTGCATATTTTGAGGGGGAGCTGCATTTCAGGGGGAGTCTGTGTCTCTTTTGAGTGCTTGATGAGTTCACTTGTCAACAAGGGGGAGACATTTTGGGATCAGAGTTTAAGGGGGAGTTTCTGTCTTTGCTTGTTCTTACTCTGTCGATATCCTTGTTGCTCTGAAAACGCACTCATTTTGAGCTTTTACGTTTTGGTTAACCATAATGACCACTTCTTGCTTTTGTTTGGCTTTCGGTCATTAGGGTTAAACTTTTACCTTTTCTTCTTCTTTGTTTCCTTGTGTTTTGTTTTCATGTTTCCACATGTGCTCGCAGGTTCTGAAGAGCTGAAGAAGTGAAGTGTTGACAATGCACTCATCAAGGGGGAGATTGAGGAGCCATGCTGAATAGCGTGGGCCTCATGGCTCCAGAGGTGATGAGTCATTGTCAATGATAGTCAAAGAGGACAGATGAAGAGAAGATATATGATGTTTCGTGGGCCGCGTGTGACTCAGGTACACGGGCAGCGAGTGACTATCGGGCTGAGAGAGCTACGAAGTCAGGCTGGCCCAATCCGGGTACATAGGCAAGAAGCAGCAGAAGACCCACTGGGCTGTTGACCAGGATTGACTCAGGTACACGAGCGGTGAGTGATTGCCGGGCTGAGAGAGCTGCGGAATCGGGCCGGCCCAATCCGGGTACCTGGTGCAAAGTTGGTGGAGGCTTTGTCAGTTTCGGCACAAAACTGACAACTGTTGATCTTGTATCGGACTGTCCAGAAGAGAAGCCGTAGTCGCTACGAAAGCTTAGCTTCCGGATAAGTCATCTGTATCTCTAGGCCCACAGTCAGTCAGTCGAGTCTATAAAAAATCCTAAGGGCAGTTTAGTCTTTTCCTTTATTTTAGCGTCTGTAAAAAACCCTAAGGGGCTGGTGGAATATTCCTAAGTGTTGGGCAGCCTATAAATAGGGCCCCAATCCCTAGGGTTAGGTCACCCTTTTGCTGAAATCACTTCTTAATCTATTGGGTCATTTTGTGTTTCCTGCTCTCTCTCTCTCCCTGTGAGCGCCGCCAGGCAACCCCCTGTTCTTCCTGAGATTCATTTGGCTCTTTACTGTTTGGAAGCTTTTATTCCTATCGATTCTCATGCGCAGCACTTCATTTAAGGTTCTATTAGTTCGGTTTGCACACAGCTAATTTATTCCTGAGCAGAAGCTTCTATGTGGCTTCTGTATGTTCTTCACAAGAGTACTAGTTCTTGTGGCTGGTAGCAAGTAGTACTACTTTCTTGTAGCTACAGTGTGCTAGTACTGTAGCCTTGCTTTTCTTGTGTTGCTTTTTGATCGAGTTGACAGGGCCAAAGTCCCTTTTCTTGTGTGAAGTCCAACTCTGTGAAGCAGGCTTCGAATCTGCAGACTTTGAATCAGCAGACTTCGAATCTGCAGGCTTCGAATCTGCAGACTTCGAATCAGCAGACTTCGAATCAGCAGGCTTTGAATCTACAGGCTTCGAATCGGCAGACTTCGAATCTGCAGACTTTGAATCTGCAGGCTTCGAATCTGCAGACTTTGAATCAGCAGGCTTCGAATCTGCAGACTTCGAATCAGCAGACTTTGAATCAGCAGGCTTCGAATCTGCAGCCTTCGAATCAGCATACTTCGAATCTGCAGACTTCGAATCTGCAGACTTCGAATCTGCAGCCTTCGAATCAGCAGACTTCGAATCAGCATACTTCGAATCTCTAGGCTTCAAATCTCCAGGCTTCGAATCAGCAGACTTCGAATCTGCAGGCTTCTTATCCACAGGCTTCGAATCCGCAGACTTTGAAGCAGGCTTCGACACTACAGGCTTTGACACTGCAGGCTTCGCCAAGTAACTTACTGGAGACAACCTTGAACAGTAATCTCTCAATCGATTGTTGTGATTTATTTCTGTGAAGTTTTGATCTGCCATGATTTGAATGCATTGATTATTTTGCCTATTAGCACGGTGTTGGTGTCTCTTTGTTTAGAACACCGATCGTTTCTAGGCTAGATACTCTTAGGTTTTGGCGATCTGTTTACGTCTTGCGGCTAAGTCTTTTGAGGTGCGTTGGGTGTTGGGAGCAGGCCATTGTTTCGAAAGAATTTTTAGGCGCCCATTCACCCCCCTCTGGTCGCTACTTTCGGTCCTACAGGCGCCGACATTTTTCAAACCAAAAGTCATGACGACCCATTCGAACAAACCGACAAAACTAGGGCATCAAAAGGCAGTCTTATAGACGTCCTCTTCGGCCATAAAAATTTGATTATAACCAGCATTCCCATCAAGAAAACTTAGTACCTTATGTCCCGAGGCATCGTTGAATAGCATGTCGGCTATTGGCATTGGATACTCGTCTTTTGGAGTGGCTCTGTTCAGATCCCTAAAATCAATGCATACTCGTATCTTGCCGCTCCCTTTCTTCTCTACAGGCACAATGTTAGCAACTCATTCCGCGTACCTGCATGGCCTAATAAATTCAGACTTAAGTAGCCGTTCCACTTCCTCCTTAACTTGGTCATAGACGGCCGAATTAAAGCGGCGGGGAGGCTGTTTATAAGGCCTAAACCCGGACTTGATGGGCAACCGATGCTCCACGAGCTCGCGGCTTAGTCCTAGCATCTCGCTATATTCCCATGTGAAACAATCGACATACGACCGAAGTAACTTTATTACTTCAGCCTTTTCATCGGGCTGTAAATGTTGGTTTACAAAAGTCGGCCTTGGAATGCTATCATTGCCTATATCAACTTCCTCCAAGGGATCGGCCGACGCAAAACCTTGTCCTAATTTTTCTATTTCGCTAAAGTCCTCGATGGCTTCGGCAATACCGTATTTATTAGACCGATACTGCTCCACTCAAGACTTTAGCCAATCTAGATTATTCTTCATAGACATGACTACTAGTACAGAAATAGCCGTGCTACTCCAGCCGGCTTTACAGACACTGGTACAAACCATCCTCTAGATACGCTAACAAAGTCATAGTCCGAAAGGTCTCTACCAGATAGACACTCTACTTTGTTATGGACGGCGTCAACCGACACATCGGCCAAAGCTACTTGGGCCGAAATATCCGCGGGGATGACTGTAACACCCCAAGATTTAAAAATAAATAAAATGAAGGAAATATATTATTAAAAGAATTTCTGGAATTACTGATTAAAGAAAACCCTAAAAAGCCCTATTAAAGCCAAACAAGGAGAAATATTCAGAATTTGGACTTGGAAAATTTATGGAATAATCTAGAGGCCAAGACATAATTTTAGGAATTTTTACAAATTTTTATCAACAGTGCTTCAACCCCTAAATAAATAAATGAATTACTGGATTTATTTTAAATCAGAAAACAATTTTAAACCTTAATGGGCCTCGACCTCCAAACTGCCCCAAGCCCGGCCCAGTCCAGTCTTGAGCCAATGACAAGCGGGACCCGCCTGTCGGCGCCAACTCCCTCCTCTCTCTCCCGCCCGTGCCCCCGCCTCGGCCCACATGTCAGCCACCCGTGCCCATCCCTATCTCTCTGACCGACCGACCCCGCCTGTCAGCCCTTTCCTTTCCCGCTCGCCCGCTGACAGGTGGAGCCCACCTGTCAGGTCCTTCGTCCCCAATGGAAAGGGATCCCCCCTTCCACCGCCGGCGAGATCCCTTCCCAAATCCGCCGCCGGCCGCCTCGATCCGCCCGATCAGACCCGCCTGTCAGCGCCAACTCCCTCCTCTCTCTCCCGCCCGTGCCCCCGCCTCGGCCCACATGTCAGCCACCCGTGCTCATCCCTATCTCTCTAACCGACCAGCCCCGCCTGTCGGCCCTTTCCTTTCCCGCTCGCCCGCTGACAGGTGGAGCCCACCTGTCAGGTCCTTCGTCCCCGATGGAAAGGGATCCCCCCTTCCACCGCCGGCGAGATCCCTTCCCAAATCCACCACCGGCCGCCTCGATCCGCCCGATCAGACCCCGGACTCCCTTCCTTGGGCCACCACGATCACTTTCCAACTATAGCTCGCACGTTTTAGAAAGGAAGCTTGGCCGAGGAAATGGAACCCTCGCCGGAGAAGGAAGGAAACCTTCAGTTTCCTTCCATTTGGCCGCCACCGGTGACCCTATAAGTACCCCTCGGATCACCGCCCACATCCCACACCGCCTAAGCCCAAACCGTAGCCTCTAGAGTGCTCCTACTCGGTCTTCGGACTTTTCCTCCTGCTTCACCTCCGGCCGCTGCTCGCCGCCGCTCCGGACCCCCTCCAACCACGCCACTGCCACCAATGGGATCCTCATCAACCACCCATCCCCGGCCACCCCCAAGTTGGTCATGAGGACCTTCGGATCGCCGTCGAGCCCCGAGAAGCCCTCCACATCTACCCTCGCCTCTGGTCATCGTACGCCACCCATCGTCGCCGCCGAAGGTGTGGTCGAGACCGCCATCGCCTCCTCTTTCCGTTTTCGCATAGGGATAGGGCCTAGCCCCCTCACCGGTGCCGTCACCACCACACCCGAGCCCGCCGTCGCCGGAGACGAAGGGGGTACATGCCCCCTTACGCCCGTGCCGTGCCGGATGGCTCCCTGACCGCACGATCGAGATCGAAGGGCTAAGATTAGATCCCTTCGAGATTTAATCCGAGCCCTTGATATGGTCAAAGCGGTATCGAGCGATCACAGCCATTGATCAAAACTTAAACCGACCGCTCGATCTCGTGCGTCCACGCGTACCGGTTCGGTGCGATCTAATCGTGGCCATCCATTTTCACTTAAACCATCCCGCCTCGCGCCTAGCCGCTTGATCTGGATCGCATGATCCAGATCGATCTGGTCCATGCGCACAGTAACCCAGTCCACCATGGGCCTGGCTCACCGTGGACTAAAACCTATTTTCTATTTAAATAAAATTCCAGAAAAATGTTTAAACTTCCAAAATTCATAACTTGCTCATTTTAACTCCAAATTTCACCATTCAAATTTTATTAAATTCAGCATTTTATTCTCTACACATTAATGCCATAAAAACAGTATGTCACTATTGCCCAAAATATTCTTATTAATTAAATGAATAAAAAACCCCTTAGGGATAAAATTATAAATTCATAAAATAAACTGGGAAAAGCCTTAAAATCTAATCTTTAATGTTTTTCACCAAACTTCAGAAAAAATAAAACCTTATTTCCCATATTAAACCCCTTAACACTTGTATGTTTATTATTTTGTAATGTTTTATCTATTTATTGAATGCTATGTTTATTTTTCCGTATCGAGAAGACTACGAGTACGTCGAGGAGCTGGAGTTCTATCCCGAGGTTCCACCTTCACCCTTTGCTGATCAAGGCAAGTCACAACCCCCACCTTGATCACATTGAGCCCATGTTTTAATAAATTATCGCTATAACTCATAGGATAATATTGCATTAGTCAAATATCAAGCCCTACACTTATATTTATTAGATCCCCGTCCTTGTGTGCAAGCCCAAGCCATGCTTATTGAGCCTTAACTCCTTGACACTCTACTATAAAAGCATTAGCTAGTGCCCAATGTACCGGCACAACTGCTATAGGATAAAAAGAATGAGTCGTAGATAGTTGGATTCTGTTATATGTATTTCCCCGTTATCCTCGTCTTTGGGCTCTGTTGGAGTTGGCTATGTTATAAGTATGGTGGGTTCCGGGTGCAAGCTAGGGCATTGGTTGGTCGCACCCAGGGCACTATAAGGACCGGTGTGTGGGATCTATTGCAAAGCACTTCTGTACCAACCACAAGTCTAATGGGTAAGTCCTAACTGAAAGTATGGAACAATCCGACTTGATGCACCATAGTGGAGGGGGCAAGGGGCAACCTGCGGGTGACTTGTACCGATGTGGCTCAAGGGGGGGTATGGTGAGGCTTGACGCATCGGGACACCATATGAAACCCATAAGAGGGTGCTGTCGGGTCGAGGAGGACCATATGGAAGGTTTTGGCATGAGTTCCCGTGGTATGGGTCATCTCGTTACACTTTGGTACAGTGGTACACCTATGATCAGAGTATTTAATCTTTTCGAAAAGCCGAGCCCACGGTCAAGGGCGTGTTGTGTGACTACTCGTAGTTAGTTTACAATTGTTTGAATGGTTGAGTTATTCATGGCATGTAAGGACTATTGAGCGAGGTGGGGCTGTCTGTACCCCTCGAGTTAGAAGATGATGATGCATACCCATGTTTACATTTCAGTATTAATCAATTGATCACATTTAATGATTTACAATTATGCTTTTCCGCAAAATTAGCCACTATCTCCCTTGTTATTACTCTGCATTATATTTGCATCCAGTGGCTTGCTGAGTACGTTTGTACTCACCCCCGTTGACTTAGATCACCAGAGCCCGTGTACTACGAGGAGGATGAAGGTCTGGAGTAGCGACCCAGTCAAGGCGAGACTGGAAGGAGGCGTTCATCTAGGACCCTTTGTTTTATTAGTTTCTCTTCATCTTTATTCACTTTTGTATTAATACGGTCTACGAACCGTGAATGATTGTTCGTATTATTCGTGGTCGCATGATGAACGTCTTGTTTTTATTGATTTTCTATGGAATTTCAATAAAGGTCCTGATTTATTAAATTGGGGCGTGACAAGATGGTATCAGATCCGACTTGACTATAGGAAGCCAAACAGACCTGACCCTAGGACTTATATTAGCCATATTTTCTTACAAAACTACTTACCCTCTCATCTTCTGAGGTTTTCACGAAAATTTCTCTCTTTTGTAGATGTCGGTCCATACCATGAGCGGGACTCTTCGTGACGAGGCCGGATTCATCCGCGAGCTTCGCGTGCTCGTCGACTTCTTGGGATTCTCCCATGAGCCCGCGTTCCATGGGATCTTTCCCGATGCGAGCGAGAGCTACTGCGAGGTTACAGTCATCATCCGCTCCTCCTCCACGCAGCCTCCCTTCTACACCCATGGAGTCGGAGGACCTTCGTTCGTGGTGGCTAGCCAGCGCGCCGCACTTCAGGCCCTCGCAGAGCTTCAACTGGTTTACGACTGCCACCTCTGCGACACCATCTACCTCTCCATGCCCATGCGCACACCAGGAAGTCACCGCAGCATCTACATCAGTCCCCTCACTCAGAGCAACTCCGCCATCGCCCGCACAATGAGACTTTTGGAGGCCATGGACAATCTCCACACGGAGGCCGTCCTCGATGCAGATAGCCAGCACGACACGATCGACTTCTACCGCCATACCTCGGAGAATCTAAACCGCGAGAATGCTGAGCTTCATCGACAGGTCCAGCAGAACCCTCGGGGTAGAGGAGTTGAGGCGTTAGAACAAGCTTTTACGCCAGGGCGCCATTGTCACCACCCAACTTTGCCATCAGCTTAAGGCGCTGAAGAAGGATCTCGAGGAGGTCGCACCCCTTCCGCCCCGCAAGCGGAAATCGCTTCGGATCCCCATCGTGAGGCCTAAGAGGATTTCCCGCAGCGCACCTCCCGCTAGATCCTCCAGCTCCACGACCCCGACCATCTCCGCCGAGCCTGTGGTCGAGTCGTCCCCCGAGCTACCTTAGACATAGTTTTTACCATTGATTGTTTCCTTTTGATGTTTTGGATTGTATTACCACCCATGTCAAATATAAGGCATGTGTGAAGATTAAATAAAAGACATAAATGTAATCGCAAGATTGACACATTTTGAAATAAAGCTTAGTATCATTTCCCCTAAGAAAGTGTTGTCTATTTTGGAAACTTCAGGATGACTAACACTCAAGGCTCTGATGCTCCCCAGAATGGAGGGGACAACGGTAACTTGCCCCAATGGGGAGCGACTGGGCAGAGGCAAGCCTCAGTCACCAACCACCCCACACTGGTCGAAATGATGGCCAATCAAAATCAGTTGGTAGCTGCACTATTAAACCATATGCAACAGCAGCAGTAGCAAATGCAAGAGCAGCAGGCTCAATTCTTCCGCCTCCACCAACAGCCTGAGTTACCTCGCCCTGCCACTCCAACTCCTGCACCCGTCTCTCAGCTCTCGGAATTTCTCTGAGTTCGCCCTCCCACTTTCTCAAGCACCACCAACCCCATGGAGGCTGGTGATTGGTTGAGGACGATTGGGAAGAAGTTGGACCTCCTGACTTGCACCGAGAAGGAGAGGGTAGCCTTCGCTGCCCACCAACTCCAGGGTCCTACCGCAGAATGGTGGGACAACTTGCGTGAGACTCTGCCCGAGGGACACATCCACACTTGGGCTGAGTTCTGCACTGCCTTCCTCGCAGCCCATGTCCCCGACGGCATCATCGCCCAGAAACGACAAGAGTTTCGGGACCTGCAGCAAGGAAGCACGTCCGTAACTAAGTATCTACATGAGTTTCACCGGTTGGCCTGGTATGCGCCTGAGGAGGTCTGTACTGATACGGCCAGGTAGTCGAAGTTCCTCCGGGGGCTGAAGGATGAGCTATCCCTTCAGCTTGTCTCTGGAGATTATGCCAACTTTCAGAAGTTGGTAAATAAAGCTATTATTCAGGAGACCCAGCAGAACAAGGTCGACCTGAAGAAAAAGAGAATGATCGCCTTCCGCCAAAACCAAGGAATGACGCAGAGGCCCCACTTCACACCTCCCCCACCGGCGCCCCAATATCATCCACGCCCGGTCTACCATCTAGCGCCACCCGCCGCCAACGCCAGAGCCGGACATCCTCGCCCCGCTCCCACCGCACCAGCCGCTCCACCCGCCCTTGCCAAGAAAGCAGAGGTTCTGCGTGACAAGCACGACAAGCCCATGATCTGCTTCAACTGCCGCCAAGTGGGGCATTATTCCCACCAGTGCCCCCACCCCAAGCGCGCACAAGGAGTCGCGACCAACCCTGCCATCCGCGCTCGTGTCAACCACGTCATCGCCGAGGAAGCCCAGGCCGCGCCCGAGATCATCATGGGTAAGTTCACGGTACATTCGGCCCTTGCAGTGGTTTTATTTGACACTGGAGCTACGCACTCCTTCATATCAATGGCTTTTGTGGAAAAGAATAATCTGAACATAAGTGAATTACCAAGACCCGTATTAATAGCCACCCCTGGCAAACAAACTCTAGCCCATTCCTATAGTCCAAGGGTATGGGTAGATATCCAAGGCACAATATTCTGGGTCGACCCCATCCTAATAGAATGCCAAGGCTTGGATCTCATTCTAGGAATGGATTGGCTCAATAAGCACCAAGGTGTGATAAGATGTGCCCGGAGGCAAGTAACCGTGACCAGTGAAGAAGGGACTGCTGTCATATTCCAGATGCCGAGCCTGAAGTCCGGAAGACCTCGGCTACACCAGATCACATTGGAGGAGATACCAGTAGTCTGTGAATACCCGGACATATTTTTGGAGGATTTACCAGGGATGCCACCCAAGAGAGATATTGAGTTCTGGATTGACCTAGTACCCGGAACTACTCCCATCTACAAGCGACCATACCGGATGGCCGCTAATGAGCTAGCTGAGATGAAGCAGCAGCTGGAGGATCTTGAGAAGAAGGGATACATCAGACCTAGCACAACCCCGTGGGGAGCCCCCATCATCTTCGTTGAGAAGAAAGAAGACAAGGCTAAGCGTATGTGTGTAGATTATCGAGCCCTAAATGAGGTGACCATCAAGAACAAGTACCCGTTACCCAGGATCGATGATCTATTTGATCAGCTGAAAGGAGCCACGGTGTTCTCCAAGATTGACCTGCGGTCTGGATATCATCAGTTGAGGATTCCAGAGGAGGATATACCCAAAATGGCTTTTACCTCTCGTTATGGATTGTATGAGTGCACCGTTATGTCTTTTGGATTAACCAACGCCCCAGCTTTCTTCATGAATACGATGAATAAGGTGTTTATGGAATATTTGGACAAGTTCATCGTGGTATTTATAGATGACATCCTCATCTATTCCAACGACCAAAAGGAGCATGAGACTCACATCCGGTTGACCTTAGGAAAGTTATGGGAACATCAGTTATACGCCAAGTACAGGAAGTGTAAGTTTTGGACGGCGGAAGTAAAGTTCCTTGGACACATCATCTCTGCACAAGGTATCGCAGTGGATCCTGCCACCGTGGAAGCAGTTACAGATTGGTTGCCACCCACCAACGTGTCAGAGATACGAAGTTTTCTTGGTTTGGCAGGGTACTATCATCGATTTATCGAGAATTTTCCAAGATGGCCAAGCCTATGACCAAGTTATTGCAGAAGGGAGAGAAGTTTGAATGGACTCCCGAATGCGAGGAAAGTTTTCGCACCCTCAAGGCCCGACTGGTGTCAGCACCCATACTGACCCTACCGGATATCAGGAAGGACTTCCACGTTTATTGCGACGCATCTCGCCAGGGATTGGGATGTGTTCTCATGCAAGACGGAAAGGTTGTTTCGTACGCCTCTCGTCAGTTTAGACCTCATGAGCTAAACTACCCAATACACGATTTGTAATTGGTCGCTGTTGTGCATGCTCTAAAGATATGGAGGCACTATTTGGTCGGAAACCGCTGCGAAGTCTTTACGGATCACAAGAGTTCGAAGTATATCTTCACGCAGCCGGATCTCAACCTTAGGCAAAGGCGATGGTTGGAATTAATGAAGGACTACGACTTAGGTATTCACTCCCACCCTGAAAAAGCAAACATGGTAGCTGACGCATTAAGTTTTAAGGGATACTGCACCGCCATCATGATTCAGGATCACGTGCCTTTGCTATATAAGGAAATGGAAAAGTTAAACCTCGGGTTAACCACAGGAGCATATCTAGCCACCTTGGAGACCCAACCAGTCCTATTCGAGCAGATCCGTGAAGCCCAGTTAGAAGACCCGGATATAGCCGCCATTAAGAAAAACATGAGACAGGGTAAGGCCCAGGATTTTCAGAGGACGAGAATGGCACCATATGGTTTGGAACCAGGATCTGTGTGCCGAATAAACCAGAGATAAAGACCCTTATTCTAAGGGAGGCCCATGATACTCTGTACTCCATCCATCCCGGGAGTACCAAGATGTACCAGGACCTGAAGGAATGTTAGTGGTGGGTTAGCATGAAGAAAGAGATTGCTCAGTTTGTCACAGAATGTGACACCTGCCGATGAGTAAAGGCAGAACATCAGAGACCCGCAAGGCTGTTACAGCCACTTAAAGTACCTGAATGGAAATGGGAAGAGACCGGTATGGACTTCATCACTGGACTCCCAAAGACCCAACTTGGATATGATTCCATATGGGTAAATATTGACCGGCTAACCAAAGTACCTCACTTCATAGCCGTCAAGATGACCTTCAGTGGACCTAAGCTAGCAGAGTTGTATATGGCCCACATCGTGTGCCTTCATGGAGTGCCCAAGAAGATAGTCTCTGATAGAGGAGTCAGTTTACCGTCTCGATTCTGGAAAAACCTTCAAGAGGAAATGGGAACAGACTAAATTTTAGCACCGCATACCACCCTCAGACAGATGGACAAACTGAAAGGGTGAATCAGATATTAGAGGATATGCTATAGGTATGCGTCTTGGATTTTGGAGGAACTTGGGACAAGAGTTTACCGTACGCTGAGTTTTCGTACAACAACAGTTATCAAGCCAGCCTTCAGATGTCCCCGTTTGAAGCCCTATATGGACGAAAGTGCAGAACACCTCTACTTTGGGATCAAACAGGTGAATCCCAAGTATTCGGAATATACATCCTTCGGGAAGCTGAAGAGAAGGTACGGATTATCAGAGACCGACTCAAGACAGCCCAATCTCGACAGAAGAGCTATGCAGACAATCGTCGTCGATATTTAGCCTTTGAAGAGGGAGACCACGTTTACCTCCGAGTGACACCTCTCCGTGGCACTCAATGGTTTAACATGAGAGGAAAGTTGGCACCTCGATATGTTGGAACTTTTCCCATTGTTCGACGCCAAGGCGAAGTCTCTTATCAGTTGGAACTGCCACGCTCATTGGCTGGGGTACATGATGTGTTCCATGTGTCCCAATTAAAGAAATGTCTTCGAGTCCCGACAGAACAAGTAGACCTTCAGCAGTTGGACGTTCAAGAAGATCTGACCTATGTGGAAAAGCCTATCAAGATCTTGGAAGTCAAGGAAAGGACCACCAGAAGTCACGTCATCCGCTTCTGCAAGGTTCAGTGCAGCAATCATCCCGTAGAGGAAGCTACTTGGGAAAAAGAGGAAGAACTCAAAGCACTACATCTTGAGCTATTCCAGGATTGATCCGAATCTCGAGGACGAGATTCTCTGTAAGGGGGATAGGATTGTAACACCCCAAGATTTAAAAATAAATAAAATGAAGGAAATATATTATTAAAAGAATTTCTGGAATTATTGATTAAAGAAAACCCTAAAAGAGCCCTATTAAAGCCAAACAGGGAGAAATATTCGGAATCTGGACTTGGAAATTTATGGAATAATCTAGAGGCCAAGACATAATTTTAGTAATTTTTACAAATTTTTATCAACAGTGCTTCAACCCCTAAATAAATAAATGAATTACTAGATTTATTTTAAATCAGAAAACAATTTTAAACCTTAATGGGCCTCAATCTCCAAACTGCCCCAAGCCCGACCCAGTCCAGTCTTGAGCCAATGCCAAGCGGGACCCGCCTGTCGGCGCCAACTCCCTCCTCTCTCTCCCGCCCGCGCCCTCGCCTCGGCCCACATGTCAGCCACCCGCGCTCGTCCCTATCTCTCTGACCGACCGGCCCCGCCTGTCGGCCCTTTCCTTTCCCGCTCGCCCGCTGACAGGTGGAGCCCACCTGTCAGGTCCTTCGTCCCCGATGGAAAGGGATCCCCCCTTCCACCGTCGGTGAGATCCCTTCCCAAATCTGTCGTCGGCCACCTCGATCCGCCTGATCAGACCCCGGACTCCCTTCCTTGGGCCACCACGATCACTTTCCAACTATAGCTCGCACGTTTTAGCAAGTAAGGAAGCTCGGCCGAGGAAATGGAACCCTCACCGGAGAAGGAAGGAAACCTTCAGTTTCCTTCCGTTTGGCTGCCGCCGGTGACCCTATAAGTACCCCTCGGATCACCGCCCACATCCCACACCACCTAAGCCCGAACCGTAGCTTCCAGAGCGCTCCCACTCGGTCTTCGGACTTTTCCTCCTGCTTCACCTCCGGCCCCCGCTCGCTGCCGCTCCAGACCCCCTCCAACCACGCCACTGCCACCGACAGGATCCTCGTCAACCACCCATCCCCGGCCACCCCTCGGTTGGCCGTGAGGACTTTCGAATCGTCATCGCCGTCGAGCCCTGAGAAGCCCTCCACGTCTACCCTCACCGTCGGTCGTCGTACGCCACCCATCGTCGCCGCCGAAGGTATGGTCGAGACCGCCATAGCCTCCTCTTTCCGTTTTCGCATAGGGCTAGGGCCTAGGCCCCTCATCAGCGTCGTCGCCATCGCACCCGAGCCCGCCGTCACCGAAGACGAAGGGGGTACGTGCCCCCTTACACCCGTGCCGTGCCGAATGGCTCCTTGACTGCACGATCGAGATCGAAGGGCTAAGATTAGATCCCTTCGGGATTTAATCCGGGCCCTTTATCTGGTCAAAGCGGTATCGGGAGATCACAGCCATTGATCAAAACTTAAACCGACCGCTCGATCTCGTGCGTCCACACGTACCGGTTCGGTGCGATCTAATCGTGGTCGTCCATTTTCACTTAAACCATCCCGCCTCGTGCCTAGCCACTTGATCTGGATCAGACGATCTAGATTGATTTGGTCCATGCGCACAGTAACCCAGTCCACCATGGGCCTGGCTCACCGTGGACTAAAACCTATTTTCTATTTAAATAAAATTCCAGAAAAATGTTTAAACTTCCAAAATTCATAACTTGCTCATTTTAACTCCAAATTTCACAATTCAAATTTTATTAAATTCAGCATTTTATTCTCTACACATTAATGCCATAAAAACAGTATGTCACTATTGCCCAAAATATTCTTATTAATTAAATGAATAAAAACCCCTTAGGGATAAAATTATAAATTCATAAAATAAATTGGGAAAAGCCTTAATATCTAATCTTTAATGTTTTTCACCAAACTTCAGAATAATAATACCTTATTTCCCATATTAAACCCCCTAACACTTGTATGTTTATTATTTTGTGATGTTTTATCTGTTTATTGAATGTTATGTTTATTTTTCCGTGTCGAGAAGACTACGAGTACGTCGAGGAGCCGGAGTTCTATCCCGAGGTTCCACCTTCACCCTTTGCTGATCAAGGCAAGTCACAACCCCAACCTTGATCATAATTGAGCCCATGTTTTAATAAATTATCGCTATAACTCATAGGATAATATTGCATTAGTCAAATATCAAGCCCTACACTTATATGTATTAGATCTCTGTCCTTGTGTGCAAGCCCAAGCCATGCTTATTGAGCCTTAACTCCTTGTCACTCTACTATAAAAGCATTAGCTAGTGCCCAATGTACCGGCACAACTGCTATAGGATAAAAAGAATGAGTCGTAGATAGTTGGATTCTGTTATATGAACTTCCCCGTTATCCTCATCTCTGGACTCTGTTGGAGTTGGCTATGTTATAAGTATGGTGGGTTCCGGGTGCAAGCTAGGGCATTGGTTGGTCGCACCCAAGGCACTATAAGGACCGATCTGCGGGATCTGTTGCAAAGCACTTCCGTACCAACCACAAGTCTAATGGGTAAGTCCTAACTGAAAGTATGGAACAATCTGACTCGATGCACCATAGTGGAGGGGGCAAGGGGCAACCTGTGGGTGACTTGTACCGACGTGGCTCAAGGGGGGGTATGGTGAGGCTCGACGCATCGGGACACCATATGAAACCCATAAGAGGGTGCTGTCGGGTCGAGGAGGACCATATGGAAGGTTTTTGCACGAGTTCTCGTGGTATGGGTCATCTCGTTACACTTTGGTGTAAGTATGATTGTGTGCCTTGTTGGTACAGTGGTACACCTCTGACCAGAGTATTTAATCTTTTCGAAAAGCCGAGCCCACGGTCAAGGGCGGGTTGTGTGACTACTCTCAGTTAGTTTACAATTGTTTGAATGGTTGAGTTATTCATGGCATGTAAGGACTATTGAGCGAGGTGGGGCTGACTGTACCCTTTGAGTTAGAAGATGGTGATGCATACCCATGTTTACATTTCAGTATTAATCAATTGATCACATTTAATGCTTTACAATTATGCTTTTCCGCAAAATTAGCCACTATCTCCCTTGTTATTACTCTGCATTATATTTGCATCCGGTGGCTTGCTGAGTACGTTTGTACTCACCCCCGTTGACTTACATCACCAGAGCCCGTCTACTACGAGGAGGATGAAGGTCTAGAGTAGCGACCCAGTCAAGGCGAGACTGGAAGGAGGCGTTCATTTAGGACCCTTTGTTTTATTAGTTTCTCTTCATCTTTATTCACTTTTGTATTAATACGGTCTACGAACTGTGAATGATTGTTCATATTATTCATGGTCGCATGATGAACGTCTTGTTTTTATTGATTTTCTATGGAATTTCAATAAAGGTCCTGATTTATTAAATCGGGGCGGGACAATGACCTCCACCTCATCGCCGTCCCACTGTACCAAGCACTGGTGTAGGGTAGAGGGGATGCAACAGTTCGCATGGATCCAGTCGCGTCCAAGTAACACACTATAGTTACCTTGTACGTCGACGACGAAGAACGTTGGTGGCAACGTCTTGTTGCCCACCGTCAACTCCATAGAGAGTACTCCCTTGGCTTCGGAACTCTCGCTGTTGAAGCCATTGAGCATCAAGTTGGTCTTCTTCAGGTCATCTTCAGGTCATCTTCGTCCCTGCCAAGTTTCTTCAACAATGAATAAGGCATTAGATTAACTGTGGCACCACCGTCGACGAGCATCTAGGAAATCGGCTTCCCATCGATGTGACCCCTGACATAGAGAGGCTTTAGATGGCGAGCTTAGTCCTCGGGCTTCTCGAAGACGGCGCTGCGCGGACCGAGGTTTAATTGAGCGACCTCGGCCTCGTCCCTTGGTGGTTCAAACTCGGCGGGTAATGTGACGATGTTGATGTCCATCGCCTGAGGTGTGGGCCCCTCAGAGACGGGCGAGTAATCATTGTCAAGCATGTCATCCTCGTCGCCGCTTGGACTGGGAGCCGGGTTGGTTATCTCAACCGGCTTCTCTCTCCATAGCTGCTTTGTGGCTGGCCGAGGGCGGATCTCTTTGAAGATAGCATCGTGCTTGGCCTCAGCTACCTTCTCGCGCATTTCATGTGCCCGCAGCCTTTGCAGGCGTCTCTTCTGTGATTTGGACATGCCCAGAGGAGCCCAAGATGGCCTCGGCTTGGTTCCTGGAGCTACTGTTTGACCCCCGTTAATTCTGGTCGAAGTGTGCCCTTCGGCCTCGGGCGCCCTGTGTTCGAAGGGGGCTTCGCTGCGAACCCTGTCGAACAGATCGGCCTCGTTCGGCCGATCGAACCAAGCTTCAGCGCGGAGCCTGGCCGAAGCATGTGGCTTACCTCCGTCAGCCCTCGGCGACAAAGTCTTCGGGATTGGGACTTCCTGAGACCCAACTCTGATAGTTATGGCTTCGGACTCCCTATCTTCAGCCTCCGCGTGCTCGCACCCTTTGGCTTCGCTCTGCAGGGTCCGATTCGGAGGTACCACAGACAGTCTGTGGACGATGCCCCCTCCACTGCGTCTGTTTGCCCCTGCCATCCATAATACTCCGGAGGAAAACAAGGCATAGGGTTAGTCTGCGGAGGGTACCCAGACCCGGATACATACGGGGCCCACGGGGTCCCCGCCCAGTCATACGGTGGACGCATTGGTGGCTCTAATGGCCTTGGCCATTGCGAGCCGAACCCGTCACCCGAAGGGGGGTTCGGCGAAGTCGAAGGTGTCTCTGACCACACCAGCGAAGGGTCCCGCCAGGCTGGAGGTATGCTCGGCCAGTGTGGGCCGAAGCCTTCCATCGAAGAAGTCTACCATGGTGCGGGGTTCGGCCATTGGGGGCCGAAGCTGTCGCATGGGGGCCCCGACCACTGGGGTTCGAAGTTGTTGTGCGGAGAACCCGACCATTGAAGTTCAAAGTTGTTGCACGGGGGGTTCGTCCATTGTGGCTCAAAACCACCGTGCGGAGCACCAGGATACCTTGGCCCGAAGCCTTCATGCGGAGGGTTCGCGGCCTTTGATCTGAAGGCACCCTTCAAAGGTCTTGGCCCCTTCAGCTGCTTTAGCTAAGCGCGTGGGCCTACTTCTTTGGCCCTCCTCTGATGTTTGTTCAACAGCATGTTATATGTCACCTTTGGCCTCTTGCGAGCCCTAGCCAAAGGGGTATTGATGTTTTGTTTCCACACTCCTACCTCAGGGTTTGACACGAGTGTGCGAGTACGTGGTTCTCCAATAATCACATCTTTTCCTTTAGTAGACTCGGACTGTTCTGGCCGAATCAACACCCTTTTCTCGCCGAGGTCGACGGCGTTGACTGGAAAAGGATCTTTATCCAGCTTCATCTTTGGATCATGGTCTATTTTCAATTGTCCTTCTTCTATGGCCGATTGTATTTGCCGTCGAAAAACATTGCAATCATTAGTATTATGAGAATGCAAATCATGCCACTTACAGTATGGATGCTTCTTTAACTCGTCGGCGGGTGGGATAACTTGACCCTTAGGTAACCTGAGAAGCTGACTCTTTAAGAGGAAATCAAATATTTTATCACATTTAGTCATGTTGAACGAGTATTTGACCTCATTAAGTCTATTCTTTGTGGGGGATGGTCGTAGTTCGGAGCAAGTGACGGGTTTGTTTTTAGCGTTTGTAACCCACTCGGCCGCGTACGTGTCGGCCGAATCCTCCTTCTCTGACTCCTCTTCATCAGAGCGTTCCATGATGTGGATTTCGGCCCTAGGCTTGCTAAACGTCTTAATAAATTTCTTATCTTTGGTTCGGTCTTCTTGGACCAAAGCCTGCTGTAGAACTTGGCTAACTTCTAAAAATTTTTGGTTGGCTAACCTTTCTTTAAGTTCAGAACGCAACCCGTTAAAAGCTAATTCTGCCAAGTCCCTTTCTGAAATATTAAGACTAAAACATCGGTTTCTAGTATCCCTGAAACGCTTGATATACTCAGAGGCACTCTCACTAGATTTTTGCTTAACCGATGTCAAATGCGAAAGTCTAAGCTCTGTTTCACCCGTGTAGAAATAATCATGGAATTTCCGCTCTAAATCGTCCCACGTGTGAATGGAATTCGGCGGGAGCGCCGAAAACCAAGTGAAAGCTGTGTCGGATAGCGAGAAAGAAAATAGTCTAACCTTGAGGGCATCTATCCTGCTAACCTCTCCACACTGCGCCAAAAACTGACTAACATGTTCTAGTGTGGTCCTGCTACCCTCGCCGTCAAATTTAGTGAACTCGGGGATTCTATAGCCACGGGGGTAGGGTACTGTATCAAGATGATCGGGGTATGGTTTGTGGTAAACCCTAATCCGTCCCTTGGGCACGAAGCCGGCACACTCCCTAAATAGTGCGCGGACCCGCTCATCTAAATCATCTTGGTAGTTTGTTTGCATGCGCCACTCATGTGGGGGCACGACACGCGGTGGGATATCGGCGTGTCGGCCATGTGCTTCTTTCCTACGCGCTATTTGTATAACGTCTCGTGTTCGAGCGCCTGCGTGTGTGGTGCAGGTAGCGCGGGTATTGGCGCAGGTGTTGTGTGGTATGCAGTATTAGTTTGACCATATGTATAATGATTGGTCTCGGCCATAAGTGATGAGGCCGAAGACATGTTTGTCGGCGGAGCACTAGCTATAGGAACCGGGGTTGCGGCCTTAGTGAAGCCAAACCTTCTAAGAGTCGCCTCTACTTGGGAGCTAACTGCCGAATCTAAACGGTTGGCTAGCGAAGCTCTAACGGCTTGATCTACTGATGCGGCTATTTTTTGCTCAATTTCCAAAGAAGATAAACGAGGCGATACTGGTGTTACCAAAGAAGATAAACGAGGCGATATCGGTGTTACCTGGGGCTGAGCGGGGTCGGGGGTGACGATGTCGCGCTTGACGAAGCCTGCGCGTGTCTTGATGTAGCCTCCAAGCATCATGTCTTGGAGCGCCTTTAGCCTTGCCTCGATCTCCGCTCGGTCTTCTACGGGGATATCTTCGAGTGTAGGTGACATTATGTTGCGGTTGTCCGGTGATCCAAAAGTGCACGGATACTTAGGAACAGGCCTAAGCGTGATGTGACACCGACGCCGCGTTCCGACTACCCTTAATAGTGATAAGGGGGTTGAGTCGCCAGGCAACCAGATTACAAGAAATAATCCAATTAGCCGAAAGAAATAGATTAAACGTGTTAAATTCAGCAAACCAGTCGGAGTCCTCCTGGTTCGAAGGCTGATGCGAGGGGTGTGCTGAAGGGTACCTTCGGTGTCTGGTGCGAAGTGCTCAGCCGAAGGGTGCTTCGGCGTTCGGTGTGAAGTGCTCCGTCGAAGGGTGCTTCGGCGTTACGACTGATCCGGCCGAAGGTAGACTCCGAACAAATCTAAACGCGGTGACCACCTCCGAACAGCGGGGTTCGGCATACGACCTTCGATGCAGCGAATTACAGGATAGTGACGCGAAGGCTACGCGTGGGTGCAACTTCGTCTTGGCGCAGAATATGTTCATGGCGAAGCCTGTCACGACGAAATATGCTGGCGAAGCTTGTTGTCGAAGCATGCAGTCTTGTCGAAGGGTGTAACACCCCAGAAATAAAAAGGAATTAAAATAAAGGAAATATATTATTAAATTCATCTCTTGAATTTATAATTAAAGAAAACCCTAAAAGAACCCTAATAAAGCCAAATAGGAAGGAATATTCAAAATTTGGACTTGAAAATTTTATGAGATAAGCAAGAGGCCAAAATATAATTTTAGGAATTTTTCCAAATTTTTATCAACAGTAATTCAATCCTTAATAAAATATATGAATTACTGGATTTATTTTAAATCAGAAAACGATTAAAAATCTTAATTGGCCTCAACCCCGAATTCGCCCTCAGCCCAGCCCAGCCCAACCGTGAGACACTGACATGTGGGGCCCGCTTGTCGGTGCCGCTTCCCTCCTCTCTCCCCCGCGCCCGTCCCCGCCTGGCCCACCAGTCAGCCTCAGCCGCGCCCCCTTTCTCCCTCTGGCAGGTGTGGCCCGCCTGTCGGCGCCATTGGTCTCACGCTCGCTCACTGACAGGTGGAGCCCACCTGTCAGGATCGTCTTCCTCCCGGGCAGGGGATCCCCTTTCCTTTTGAGAAACCATGTTGAAGAATATGGTTTTGATATTCCATATGTGATGAGTGATTGTCAACGGAAGTCAAAGGAAGGGAGAGATGGAGACCTGCCGAGTCTGAGGCGCATGTGACTCAGGTACACGGGCAGTGAGCGACGGCCGGGCAGAGGAGCTGTGGAGTCGGGCTGGCCCAATCCGGGTACATGGCTAGGAGCGGCAGATGATCCACTGGTCTGTTTACTGGGTTTGACTCAGGTACACGGGCGGCGAGCGATTGCCGGGCTGAGGGAGCTGCGGGGTCGGGTCGGCCCAATCCGGGTACCCGGTGCGAAGACGGTGGACGCTTTGTCAGTTTCGGCGTAAAACTGACAATCTATCATTAATTCATTTTTAGGATATTAATATTTAGTTTTTAAGTTTAGAATATTTTTATTCGAGTCAGTTAATTTTTCTAAGAATATTTTAGTAATTTTCGGAATTTATTTTTAGAGTCAGTTTATTTTACCCGAGGGTAAAGTAGTCTTTTCATGTATTAGGATTTGCCTATAAATAGGCCCCTATCCCCTTGGGGATAGATGACTGTTTTTAATAGATCAATCTGCAGTCCTTTCTCCACCGTGGGCATCCCATTCTTGTTCCGTCCGCCTCACAACTCAGTTGTTTTCTTTCTTGAAAACCGGCGTTTCTCTTCAGCGCGTGCTCCTGTTACTGTTTAGGAGTTTTTCACAGCTGGAGCTTTCTTGGTGTTTCTGCTTCCTGGCGAAACCCGCCACGCGTGGAGTCACAGCCCTCCACGGCGGATGACGCGGGCCCCTAGATCACCGAAGAACAGGCGCAAGGGCTTCTACGGCCAGCTTTTTGTTCCTTTGTTTTTTTGTTTCTGATACACAGAAAGCTGGCGAGCTCAGGGCTGCACATCGCACGGCTACATGCCATCAAAGGCTGCAACCGGTGTGGAAGACGAGCACGATTCCCAAGGAAGGCTATTTTGTGCATGTAGCCTCACAGAACGAACGAGTTTGTCTCCTATTTTTTAGTAGATTAGTTATAGAGATAATTATCTGTTTTAATTAGCCTGAAATTAATAAATTCGTAGTAATTTTATCTGTTAATTTTTATCTCGTATTATTTAAATATATTTGTTTAATCTGTTCATGTAAAAAGAAAAGAAACATTTATTAGTTGCAGTTATTTATTTTGGTCTATTTCTGAATTAATTTTTAATGATGCATATCTTATTCATTTGATTAATATTTTTTTCGTAGACTGAAATATAAATATATCATGATTTTTCTAGGTGTTTTTTATCTACTACAGTAATTTTATTTAGATTATCTTTAATATCAATTTAATTAGGACACCGTTCATTTTTAAGCTAGACAATTTTAATTCCTGAAATTTGCTTTGCGAACATTAGTTGTCTGGTCTAGTTCTTTGGGTGGTGGGATTAAAATATAGTTTAGCAATAAATTTTTAGGCGCCCATTCACCCCCCCTCTGGTCGCTACTTTCGGTCCTACAAGTGGTATCAGAGCGAGGTTAGGTTTTTCTAATATCTTAACCGATTCAAAACCTAGGTAGTGACCATGACGTCTTCTGGCAAAATCCCGTCCCTAGAGGCTTTTGGCTATACTTATTGGAAGACTCGCATGCGAGCATACCTTATGAGCCAGAGCTCGGACATATGGGAGATTTGTGTGCATCCTAATTTCACTATAACGACTATTGCTGCGGATACTGCTGCTAATGTAATTACCCAGCATCAAAATAATAGTAAGGCGGTGAACATTTTATTTTCTGGTCTAGGTCCTAGTGAGTTCGAGCGTGTTAGCCATCTCACCACTGCTAGAGAGATCTGGGCTACCCTCTAGGCACATCATGAGGGGACAGCTCAGGTCAAGTCTAGGCTATATCAGACCTACCGGCGTGAGTATGAAAATTTCTCAAAGAAGCCGGGTGAGACTGTTGAGGCTTTGCTTGGTCGCTTTCAATCGATCATTAACAAGCTACGCGTTAACAAGGCCGATGGTGATCAACTGGTCTCAGATCATGAACAAGCGCTTAAGGTACTTCATACCTTGGACCCTAAGATCTGGGAGATCAAGGTCTCTTCTATTGTTGAGAGCACATCTTATGATACCTTGACCATTGCAGAGCTTTTTAGTAAGCTCAAGGCCTCAGAGGTCGATATCCAGTTGAGATCAAATCTTACTGGTTCTGGATCAAAGACTCTAGCGCTTGCGACACCATCTGCTGATCCTAATGCCATGAGTTGTACTGCTTTTTCCTTGATGTCTATCTCTGAGGAACAACTTGATACTCTAGGAGATGATGATTTGTGCTTGTTTAACAACCGGGTGCGACGTGTCTATGATAAGAGAATGTTTAAGAGACACGGCACAAAATCTGGATGCTTTGAGTGTGGTGACCCAGGTCATTTCATCGCCGACTGCCCCAAGCAGAAGAATTACAAGAAGGGCACCTGCGGCAACTCCTACAACTCCGACAAGAATGACAATTCCACAAAGGGCAAGCCCAAGACAAGATTTTTTCAAAAGGCTCTAAAGGATTACAGGCGTGAGAACAAGAAGCGAGATGAGACCTTTTTTCGCCGAGATGGAGAAAAGATATTCCAAGAGATCCTCGTCTTCCTCATCGCCTTCAAGTTCAAGTGATGAAGATATCATGATCAGGAAGGGGAAGGACAAGGACAATCCGGCGGGCCTCTGTTTCATGGGCTTCGGGGACAAGCCGAAGAGTCGCTCACGTCACAGCCGAAGACCCCACAAGAGTTTCTGCTCAATTGCTCTTGGGGAGAAGAAAGAGAAGGACTCCTCCGATGACTCTGACGACGACGACGATGAGAATGCATCTTCCTATGAACAAGAAGTTATTAATTTACTAGAACAGAACAGTCAGGAGTTGAAGTATAGGGAGAAACTGCTTAGAGGGGCTAAGAAGAGGATAGATGAGCTTGAGAGTGAGCTTGCCACGGCAAATGGCAAGATTGAGAGTCTGTCTTCTTCCCCTTGCTTGGGTGATAGTGGTGAGTGCCCTAACTGTGAGGTGTTGTTGTGTGACCTGACGACTCTTAAGTCCAGGTACACTGAGAGAGTAGATGAGAGAGATGCATTGGCCACTGAGCTTGAGAGCGCTCAGCAGGAGCTAAAAGATGCTCATGCCACTGTCGTCGCACCTTGTGTAGACTGCCCATCTCATTTAGCTAGTATAGCCGAGCTGAGAGCCAAGAGTGATGAGCAGTTGAGCGAGTTAGCTGGAGTGAGAGCTGAGTTGGAGCAGACTAAGCTAGAGCTTGAGACTTTGTCAGTTCCACCCACTGTTTGTGAGAACTGCTTGTCCATTAGAATGGAATTGATCAAGCTAAAAGTTGAGAAGTCTGTCGAAGTTGATAAAGAGTGTGAGATCTGCTTGTCTCAGGTGGAGGTGTTAGCTTCTTTGAGAGAGAAGCTAGCTGATGTTCAGAACGAGAACTTTTACCTCCGTTCAATCCTGAGTTGGATCAGTGCTAAAGAGCCACAACTCGGCATGATGATCCAGCAGTTCAAGAGACAGGATGGTTTTGGGGTAGGTTACACATATACCAAGGCTGATTTTGAGAGCGCCATTAGCCGTGCAGTTGAGTGGAGTAAGATGACTCCCGAACAGAGATATCCCAAGACTCACTCCACTGAGTCCTTTAAGGATAGTCAGCCCAAGGATGGAGTGATCCAAGAACAACCTAAAGCTCCACCTAAGAAGCAGATCTGGGTTCCTAAGCCTAAAACTCTTCACACTTCTCTTGATTCTTTACCTGGACCCTCTCACACCAAAGAAGCTACACCCAACACCACTAAGCCTAAGAATCCTAAGCCTCAACAACATCCCAAGAAGCCTACGTATCATTGTGAGTTTTGTCATAGAGACGGACATCTTGAGGAGTTTTGCTTCAGGAGGAAGCGGATTGAGCGAGCAGAGAGAGCTCGAGGTGGGCAGGAGCAGTTCTACCAGCAGGGTGGTAGACAGAGAGTTCCTCGACGTAGAGAGAGGCTAGAGGCCAGGCCACGTCGTGTAGGTGGTGGTAGAGGAGACGGTTTTTATGATCGTGCTCCGGAGGGTGGTTTTCGTTCCGGCAGAGTTCCAGATCGTCATGGATATGGTTTTGGATCTCGTGACCGTGATTTTAGGCAGAATAGAGGACCGCGCTTTGATCCGCGCTTCAGTCCAGACTCATATGACTCCTTTTGCTTTCCTACATACGCGCAGATGGCTCGACACTGGTTCAACACTTTTACTAAACCTGGCATTGGACCGTTCAGTCACACTCATGATTATTGACCGTGTTTTTGGGAGTTGTGTATCCTTTTTAGGATATTTTGAGTCAGCTTTTCATTGGTATCAGTTTTTTATTTTTCTTCTTTATTTTTTTTATTATTGAGTCTTTTTGTGTGCGTTCATATCATGCATAATCATCTATCACATTTTGAGCTTGCTTCTGTTATATGATTAATCTGCTTTACTTTCTCTAGCTAGTATATGTTTTTGATTACTTGTCGATGATCATGTTTTGCTTAAGTTCACATGATATATCTGATATTTGTCATATTCATGGCTTTTATGCTTTAAAATTTAAAAATGATCACCATTGCTTCTGGTAACTAGCATGTGTAGGCTGAATGCTTTCGCTATCTTTTACATGCCATGTAGCTAGATCCTTACTTAGATGCAGATATGCAACTTGGACATTTATATGCTTTAAATATGCAAAATGTGCTTTAAAAATGATAAAAATTCAGAAAAATGAAAATTTTATGCATTTTTATGATTATTAGAAAAGATCCGGGTGGGTTTGCTTTGTCGCATTGCATTGTTCTAGACTGCTTACCATAGCACTTTGGTATGAACTAGGACGGTGTAATGTATGCCAAGACCAATGTCTTAAGCTTCTGACGGTCCAGTTCTGGCCTAGGCTTGACTTGGTCGGTTAGCATAAGGTTTGACATGCAAATAACCCCTGGCAGAAATGAAAAAGAAATAATCTGAAAAATTTAAAAAGATGACAAGTTTGCTGAATCACTTTGTTTTGGACAATGCTTATCTTGGTAGATATCAGTTAGCTTTTGCATCTCATGCTTTACTTTGCTTGTCAACTAGAAAATATGGTGATGCTTTTATTTTGCAAAAATTAAAAAATACGTGCTAATGACTTTCTTAAGATATCATCTATTGCACTGATCATGTCATGTATCTTAGACAGTATATCTTTTGCTATACCTGTTAGATGTTGTAATTGCAGTTAATCATATCTAAGAAGCATGCTTTTCACACTCCACCTGCACTCCATCTGCATTCATGCCATATTTTAAGGGGGAGCTGTATTTCAGGGGGAGTTTGTGTTTATGTCTCTTTAAAGTGCTTTTAGTCTCACTTGATGAGTCCAATTGTCAACAAGGGGGAGAAATTTTGGTACATTTTTAGCTTTCTCTGGGATTTATTTCAGGGGGAGTTCCTTGTTGGTAATTCTGAGATTTGCACTTGTTTTTGAGTCTTTATTTTTGGTTAACCATAATGACCATTTTTCGTGCTTCTGTTTGGCTTTTGGTCATTAGAGTTAAACTTTTATTTTCTGTCTTCTATTTTCTTTTGTCTTTGTTTTTTTTGTTTCCACATGTTTTGCAGGTTCTAGAGATGAGCTGAAAAGGATGTTGACAATGCACTCATCAAGGGGGAGATTGAGAAACCATGTTGAAGAATATGGTTTTGATATTCCAGATGTGATGAGTGATTGTCAACGGAAGTCAATGGAAGGGAGAGATGGAGACCTGCCGAGTCTGAGGCGCATGTGACTCAGGTACACGGGCAGTGAGCGACGGCCGGGCAGAGGAGCTGCGGAGTCGGGCTGGCCCAATCCGGGTACATGGCTAGGAGCGGCAGATGATCCACTGGTCTGTTGACTGGGTTTGACTCATGTACACGGGCGGCGAGCGATTGCCGGGCTGAGGGAGCTGCGGAGTCGGGTCGGCCCAATCCGGGTACCCGGTGCGAAGACGGTGGACGCTTTGTCAGTTTCGGCGTAAAACTGACAATCTATCATTAATTCATTTTTAGGATATTAATATTTAGTTTTTAAGTTTAGAATATTTTTATTCGAGTCAGTTAATTTTTCTAAGAATATTTTAGTAATTTTTGGAATTTATTTTTAGAGTCGGTTTATTTTACCCGAGGGTAAAGTAGTCTTTTCATGTATTAGGATTTGCCTATAAATAGGCCCCTATCCCCTTGGGGATAGATGACTGTTTTTAATAGATCAATCTGCAGTCCTTTCTCCACTGTGGGCATCCCATTCTTGTTCCGTCCGCCTCATAACTCAGTTATTTTCTTTCTTGAAAACCGGCGTTTCTCTTCAGCGCGTGCTCCTGTTACTGTTTAGGAGTTTTTCACAGTCGGAGCTTTCTTGGTGTTTCTGCTTCCTGGCGAAACCCGCCACGCGTGGAGTCACAGCCCTCCACGGCGGATGACGCGGGCCCCTAGATCACCGAAGAACAGGCGCAAGGGCTTCTACGGCCAGCTTTTTGTTCCTTTGTTTTTTGTTTCTGATACACAGAAAGCTGGCGAGCTCAGGGCTGCACGTCGCACGGCTACATGCCATCAAAGGCTGCAACTGGTGTGGAAGACGGGCACGATTCCCAAGGAAGGCTATTTTGTGCATGTAGCCTCACAGAACGAACGAGTTTGTCTCCTGTTTTTTAGTAGATTAGTTATAGAGATAATTATCTGTTTTAATTAGCCTGAAATTAATAAATTCGTAGTAATTTTATCTGTTAATTTTTATCTCGTATTATTTAAATATATTTGTTTAATCTGTTCATGTAAAAAGAAAAGAAACATTTATTAGTTGCAGTTATTTATTTTGGTCTATTTCTGAATTAATTTTTAATGATGCATATCTTATTCATTTGATTAATATTTTTTTCGTAGACTGAAATATAAATATATCATGATTTTTCTAGGTGTTTTTTATCTACTACAGTAATTTTATTTAGATTATCTTTAATATCAATTTAATTAGGACACCGTTCATTTTTAAGCTAGACAATTTTAATTCCTGAAATTTGCTTTGCAAACATTAGTTGTCTGGTCTAGTTCTTTTGGGTGGTGGGATTAAAATATAGTTTAGCAATAAATTTTTAGGCGCCCATTCACCCCCCCCCCCCTCTGGTCGCTACTTTCGGTCCTACACCTTTCTCCGGCGATCTCCTTCGGATTCCCTGCAGCCGGCCGCCTGATCCCGCCCGATCGACCCCGGATCACCTTCCCTGGTCGCCACCGCTCCCCTTCCATCTATGGCCGACGCATTTTCACGCTTATGGAAAGCTTCCCGAAGCTTTTGGTAACCCTCGCCGGAGCTCTCGGGAACCTTTCGGTTCCTTGCCTTATGGACGCCGGCGACCCCCTATAAAAACCCTCCACGGCCACCGCCCTCAGCCCACACTCACACCGCCCTCCTCGTGCGAAAACAGAGCGCCGCCACCTTCTTTTCGACCTTCGGCTCTGCCTCGTCTCCGGCGAGACATCGCCGTCGATCCCGGCCTCCTCCGCCCTAGCCACCGCCACCGTCGGGTCAGCCGTCGACCGCTCGCCCTCGGCCACCCCTCCGTCGGCCGAGAAGACCGACGGATCGCCGTCGCCGTCGGGCACCCGAGACACCCCCGCCGTCTACGCTCGCCGCCGGTCACCTCCGGGCCTCCATCGTCGCCACCGAAGGTACTGTCAGGACCCCCCTCACCTCCGCGTTCCATTTAGGCCCTAGCTAGGCCCCTAGGCCCTCGCCGCCACCGTCGTAGCCGCACCCGAGCCCGCCGTCGCCGGAGACGAAGGGTACGTGGCCCCTTTTCGCGCGTGTCGTGCCGGATTGAATCCTGGCCGCACGATCGCAATCGGAGCGCCTACGTTTAATTCCTTCGGGATTTAGTCACAGCCGTAGATCTGGTCAAAGGGGTATAGGGCAATCACAGCCGTCGATCGCTACTTAAACCCCTGGATCGATCTCGTGCGTCCACGCGTACCCCTTCGCCCGTTTTAATCTCAGTCGTTCAATCTCATTAAACCCACCCGCCTCGCATCTGGCCGCTGGATCCAGATCCAACGGTCCAGGTCGCTCGGGTCCACGCGCACAGTCACAGGTTCACGGTGAACCTGGTTCACCGTGGACCAGATACTGTTTTCTGGTTTTAAATAAAATTCAGAAAATAGTTTAAACTTCAAAAATTCATAACTTGCTCATTTTAACTCCAAATTTCACCATTCAAATTTTGTTAAAACCAGAATATTATTCTCTACACTTTAATGCCATAAAAACAGTATGTTATCTTAGCACAAAATAAACTTATGGATTAAATAAATAAAACCCCTTAGTGATAAATTAATAATTCAGGAAAAGAATTAATAAAAACCCCTAAAATATTATTAAAAGTAACACCAGAATAATAAAGCTCAAATCACATATTTAGATCATAAAATTTGTATGATTTTGTTTGGTGATGCTTTATTGAATGTGTTGTTTATTTATTTTTCCGTATCGAGAAGACTACGAGTTCGTCGAGGAGCAGGAGTTCTACCTCGAGGTTCCTCCATCACCATTTGCTGATCAAGGCAAGTCATCGACCACCCCTGTGGAAACAGTTGATCATCATTGAGCCCATGTTTTAATAAATTATCGCTATAACTCATAGGTTAATATTGCATTAGTCCAATATCAAGCCCTACACTTATATTTATTAGATCCCCGTCCTTGTGTGCAACCCAAGCCATGCTTATTGAGCCTTAACTCCTTGTCACTCTACAAATATTATATTAGCTAGTGCCCAATGTACCGGCACAACTGCTATAGGATAAAAAGAATGAGTCGTAGATAGCTGGATTCTGATATATGAATTTCCCCGTTATTCTCGTCTCTGGACTCTGTTGGAGTTGGCTAAGTTATAAGTATGGTGGGTTCCGGGTGCAAGCTCGGGCATTGGTTTGTCGCACCCGGGGCACTATAAGGACCGGTCTGCGGGATCTGTTGCAAAGCACTTCCGTACCAACCACAAGTCTAATGGGTAAGTCCTAACTGGAAGTATGGAATACTCCGGCTCGATGCACCATAGAGGAGGGGGCAAGGGGCAAGCCTGCGGGCGACTTGTACCGACGAGGCTCAAGGGGGGGTATGGTGGGGCTCCGATGCGTCGGGACACCATATGAAACCCATAAGAGGGTGCTGTTGAGTCAGGGAGGACTATATGGAAGGTTTTGGCACGAGTTCCCGTGAAATGGGTCATCTCGTTACACTTCGGTGTAGGTGATGAGTGCGTGCCTTGTGGGTACAGTGGTACATCTTTGATCAGAGTAAAATAAATCTTTTCGAGAAGCCGAGCCCACGGTCAAGGGCGGGTTGTGTGACTACTCGCAGTTAGTTTAATATTGTGTGATTGGTTGAGTTATTCATGGCATGTAAGGACTGTTGAGCGAGGTGGGGCTGACTGTACCCCTCGAGTTAGAAGATGATGATGCATACACATGTTTACGTTTCAGTACTAATAAAATTGTTCACATTAAATTGCTTTACAAATTACTCGCTTCCGCAAAATTAGCCACTATCTCCCTTGTTATTATCTTGCATTATATTTGTATTCGGTGGCTTGCTGAGTACATCTGTACTCACCCCGTTGACTTACACCATCAGAGCCCGTCTACTACGAGGAGGATGAAGGTCTGGAGTAGCGACCCAGTCAAGGTGAGACTGGAAGGAGGCGTTCATCTAGGACCCTTATTTTATTAGTTTCTCTTCACCTTTATTCACTTTTGTATTAATGAGGTCTATGAACCGTGAATGATTGCCCGTATTGTACGTGGTCGCATGATGAACGTCTTGTTTTATTGATTTTCTATGGAATTTCAATAAAGTCCTGATTTATTAAATCGGGGCGCGACAAGATGGTATCTGAGCCGACTTGACTGTAGGAAGCCAAACAGACCTGACCATAGGACTTATATTAACCATATCTTCTTACAAAAAAGTTACTTATCCTCTCATCTTCCGGGGTTTTTACAAAAACTTTCTCTCTTTTGTAGATGCCAGTCCATACCATGAGCGGGACTCTTCGTGATGAGGCCGGATTCATCCGCGAGCTGCGCATGCTCATCGGTTTCCTCGGATTTGAGCACGAACCGATGTATCATGGAGTCTTCCCCGACGAGGAAGAAAGCTTCTGCGAGGTCACCGTCGTCGTCCAGCCCTCCCCTCAGACAGCTCACACCTATCGCGGAGGAGGACCTACCTTATTGGTTGCCAGTCAGCGCACCGCCCTCCAGGCACTCACAGAGCTCCGGATGATTTATGACAGTGAGCTCTACGACACGGACTTTCGCTTTGTGCCTCTTCTTACCCCAGGAAGTCCTCACAGCGTCTTCGTCAGCACGCTCTCCCAGCGTCATTCTGCGATTGGCCATACCATGCGCTTGTTGGAGGCAATCGATGATCTCCTATTACGAGGCACTGCAGGATGCCAATGGACAACGCGACACAATCAGCTTCTACCGACAATCTTCTGAGGATCTGAACCGCGATGATGGAGATCTTCGTCGCCGTATCCAGCAGGGACACCATTTGGCAGCCGAGGCAGAGGAGTTACGGCGTCAGAATGAGCTCCTTCGGCAGCGCGTCGCCACCAACCCACAGCTCCGCTACCAGATCGAGGAATTAAAGAAGGACATTGAGGAGATCGCACCTCTTCCGCCTCGCAAGAAGAAACCCCTTCGGATCCCCACCGTGAGGCCCAAGAGGATCTCCCGCAGTGCTCCACCCGCTGGACCATCCAGCTCCTCGACCCCGACCGTCTCCCACGAGCCCGAGATTGAGCCGTCCCCCGAGCTACCCTAGACGTAGTTTACGATTGATTGCTTTTCATTTTGCCTGCTTGTATTGCCATTCATGTCAAAATATGAGGCATGAATGAAGAAATAAATAAATGTAACCGCAAGAACGGTATTTTTGGAATAAAACATAATAGAATTCTCTAAGTAAATGTTGTCTACTTTGAAAACTCCAGGATGACCAACACTCGGGGTTCCGACGCTCCCCAGAACGGAGGAGAGAGTGGCAACTTGCCACAATGGGGAGCAACGGGACAAAGGCAAGCCCCAGTCGCTAACCACCCCACAGTGGCTGAGATGATGGCCACTCAAAACCAGTTGGTCACTGCTTTATTGAACCAGATGCAGCAACAGCAGCAACAGATGCAAGAGCAGCAGGCTCAGTTCTTCCGCCTCCACCAACAGCCCGAGCTGCATCGTCCTGTCACACCAGCTCCCGCTCCCGCCTCTCAGCTCTCAAAATTCCTCCGAGTTCGCCCACCGACCTTCTCAAGCACCACCAACCCCATGGAGGCTGGGGATTGGTTACGAGCTATCGAGAAGAAGCTCGACCTCCTTACCTGCACCGAGCAGGAGAAGGTGGCCTTCGCCACCCACCAGCTGCATGGTCCCACCACAGAATGGTGGGACAACCTTCGCGAGACCCTGCCCGAGGGACACGCCCACACCTGGGCAGAGTTCTCGGCCGCTTTCCGTGCCGCTCACATCCCCGACGGCATTATCGCACAAAAACAACAAGAGTTCAGAGACCTGTAGCAGGGGAGCAGGTCTATTACAGAATACTTACACGAGTTCAACCGGCTGGCTCGTTACGCGCCTGAAGAAGTCCGTACTGACGCGGCCAGGCAAGCCAAGTTCCTCCGGGGATTGAAGGATGAGCTGTCCCTACAGCTTATCTCCGGAGATTTCGCCAACTTCCAAAAGTTGGTGAATAAAGCTATTATTCAGGAGACCCAGCAGAACAAGGTCGACCTGAAGAGAAAGAGGATGATCGCCTTTAGGCAAAACCAGGGCATAGCTCAGAGGCCCCGTTTCACCCCTCCTCCACCAGCACCACAGTACCACCCCCGCCCAGTGTATCGTCTGGCACCACCTGTCGCCAATGCCGGAGCCGGACAAACTCGCCCTGCTCCCGCCGTACCAGCCGCCCCAGCCGCCCCGGCCAAGAAGCCAGAGATTCTGAGAGACAGGCACGGCAAGCCTGTGGTATGCTTCAACTGCCGCCAGGAGGGGCACTACTCCCATCAGTGCCCTCATCCCAAGCGTACTCAAGGCGTCGCATCAAACCCCGCCGTCCGTGCCAAGGTCAACCACGTCACCGCCGAAGAAGCCCAGGCTGCCCCGGAAATTGTCATGGGTAAGTTTACGGTACATTCATCACTTGCAGTGGTATTATTTGACACTAGAGCTACCCACTCCTTTATATCGACTGCTTTTGTGGAAAGAAATGCCTTGAACATAAGTGAACTACCCAGACCAGTATTGATAGCCACCCCGGGCAAGAAAACCCTCGCCTACTCCTTTAGCCCAAGGGTATGGGTAGATATCCAAGGCACGATATTTTGGGCCGACCCCATTCTAATAGAATGCCAAGGTTTGGATCTCATCCTAGGGATGGATTGGTTAAACAAACATCAAGGAGTAATAGAATGTGCCCAAAGAAAAGTGACTGTGACTAGTGAAGAAGGGACTGTCGTCACATTCCAGATGCCAAGCATGAAGACCGGAAGGCCAAGACTACATCAGATTACTTTGGAAGAAATACCGGTCGTCAGTGAATACCCGGATGTATTTCCAGAGGATTTACCAGGGATGCCACCCAAGAGGGACATCGAGTTCAGGATTGACTTGGTGCCTGGAACCACCCCTATTTATAAGCGACCCTACCGGATGGCCGCTAATGAGTTAGCTGAGATGAAGCAGCAATTGGAGGATCTCGAGAGGAAAGGCTACATCAGACCAAGTACATCACCTTGGGGTGCCCCCGTCATCTTCGTCGAGAAGAAAGAAGACAAGGCTAAGCGTATGTGTGTAGACTACTGCGCTTTGAATGAAGTAACCATCAAGAATAAGTATCTGTTGCCTCGGATCGACGATCTCTTCGACCAGCTAAAGGGAGCTACGGTATTCTCGAAGATCGACCTGCGTTCTGGATATCATCAGTTGAGGATTCGAGAAGAAGATATACCCAAGACGGCCTTTACCACCCGTTATGGATTGTACGAGTGCACGGTTACGTCCTTTGGATTGACCAACGCCCCTGCATTCTTCATGAACATGATGAATAAGGTGTTCATGGAATATTTGGACAAATTCATCGTGGTCTTCATAGACGATATCCTCATTTATTCCAAGGACCAGAAAGAGCACGAGACTCACCTCCGGTTAACCTTAGGCAAGTTAAGGGAACACCAGTTATATGCTAAGTACAGCAAGTGTAAATTCTGGAAGGCAGAAGTAAAGTTCCTTGGACACATTATCTCTACACAAGGCATTGCAGTAGATCCTGCCACAGTGGAAGCTGTTACAGACTGGTTGCCACCCACGAACGTATCTGAGATACGAAGTTTTCTGGGTTTGTCCGGATATTATCGGAGATTTATTGAAAACTTTTCCAAGATAGCCAAGCCAATGACCAAGTTGTTACAGAAAGGTGAAAAGTTTGAATGGACTCCCGAATGCGAGGAAAGTTTCCGCACTCTCAAGACCCATCTGGTGTCAGCACCCATACTGACCCAACCCGATATCCGGAAAGACTTCCATGTCTATTGTGACGCATCCCGCCAAGGATTGGGATGTGTTCTTATGCAAGATGGAAAAGTTATCTCTTATGCCTCCCGTCAGTTGAGACCTCATGAGTTGAACTACCCGACCCACGATTTGGAATTAGCCGCAGTAGTGCACGCCCTTAAGATTTGGAGGCATTATTTGGTCGGAAATCGTTGTGAGATCTTTACGGATCACAAGAGTTTGAAGTACATCTTTACCCAGCTAGACCTTAACCTGAGGCAAAGACGATGGTTGGAACTAATAAAGGATTATGATTTAGGTATTCACTACCACCTTGGAAAAGCTAATGTGGTAGCAGATGCATTAAGTCGCAAGGGATATTGCGCAGCCACGATGATTCAAGATCATGCACCCTTGTTATGTGAAGAGATGGAAAAGTTGAACCTCGGGTTGACCACCAGAGCATACCTAGCCACCTTGGAGACTCAACCCATCTTATTCGAGTAGATCCGTGAAGCTCAGATCCGGATATAGCAGCCATCAAGAAGAACATGAGGCAAGGGAAAGCCCCAGGATTTTCAGAGGACGAGAATGGCACCATATGGTTTGGAACTCGGATATGTGTGCCAGATAAACCCAAAATAAAGACCCTTATCCTCAGAGAAGCCCATGAGACATTGTACTCCATTCATCCCGGCAGTACCAAGATGTACCAGGACCTGAAGGAACGTTATTGGTGGGTTAGTATGAAGAGGGAGATTGCACAGTTCGTCGCCGAGTGTGACACCTGCAGAAGAGTAAAAGCTGAACATCAGAGACCCGCAGGGCTGTTACAGCCATTGAAAGTGTCGGAATGGAAGTGGGAGAAAATCGGAATGGACTTAATCACCGGACTCCCAAAGACCCAACTTGGATATGATTCTATTTTGGTAATCATCGACCGACTTACGAAAGTAGCACACTTCATAGCCGTCAAGACGACCTTTAGTGGCCCTAAGCTTGCAGAACTATACATGGCCTGCATTGTGTGTCTTCATGGAGTGCCCAAGAAGATAGTATCTGATAGAGGAAGTCAGTTCACCTCTCGTTTTTGGAAAAACCTTCAAGAGGAGATGGGCACGAGATTGAACTTCAGTACTGCCTACCACCCTCAGACAGATGGACAAACTGAAAGGGTGAATCAGATATTGGAGGATATGCTTCGGGCATGTGTCCTGGATTTTGGAGCAACTTGGGACAAGAGCTTACCGTACGCTGAGTTTTCATACAACAACAGCTATCAAGCCAGTCTTCAGATGTCTCCCTTTGAAGCCCTATATGGACGTAAGTGCAGAACGCCTCTACTTTGGGACCAAACGGGTGAATCTCAAGTGTTCGGAATGGACATCCTTCGAGAAGCTGAAGAAAAGGTATGAATCATCAGAGATCGACTCAAGACAGCCCAATCACGACAGAAGAGTTACGCGGACAATCGACGCCGAGACCTAGCCTTTGAAGAGGGAGATCATGTCTACCTTCGAGTTACTCCCCTCCGTGGCACTCAACGGTTTAACATGAGAGGAAAATTGGCCCCTCGATACGTTGGACCATTTCCCATTGTTCGATGCCAAGGCGAAGTTGCTTATCAGTTGGAACTACCACCCTCATTGGCTGGAGTACATGACGTATTTCACGTTTCCCAACTCAAGAAGTGTCTCCGAGTCCCCACAGAGCAAGTGGATCTTCAGCAGTTAGATGTTCAGGAGGACCTGACCTATGTGGAAAAGCCTGTCAAGATATTGGAGGTCAAGGAAAGGATCACTAGGAGTCGGGTCATCCGCTTCTGCAAAGTGCAGTGGAGCAATCACCCTGTAGAGGAAGCTACATGGGAAAAAGAAGATGAACTCAAGGCGCAGCATCCTGAGCTATTCGAGGATTGATTCGAATCTCGAGGACGAGATTCTCTGTAAGGGGGATAGGATTGTAACACCCCAGAACTAAAAAGGAATTAAAATAAAGGAAATATATTATTAAATTCATCTCTTGAATTTATAATTAAAGAAAACCCTAAAAGAACCCTAATAAAGCCAAATAGGAATGAATATTCAAAATTTGGACTTGAAAATTTTATGAGATAAGCAAGAGGCCAAAATATAATTTTAGGAATTTTTCCAAATTTTTATCAATAGTAATTCAATCCTTAATAAAATATATGAATTACTGGATTTATTTTAAATCAGAAAATGATTAAAAATCTTAATGGGCCTCAACCCCGAATTCGCCCTCAGCCCAGCCCAGCCCAAACGTGAGACACTGACCTGTGGGGCCCGCTTGTCGGCGCCGCTTCCCTCCTCTCTCCCCTACGCCCATCCCCGCCTGGCCCACCAGTCAGCCTCAGCCGCGCCCCCTTTCTCCCTCTGGCAGGTGTGGCCCGCCTGTCGGCGCCATTGGTCTCACGCTCGCTCACTGACAGGTGGAGCCCACCTGTCAGGATCGTCTTCCTCCCGGGCAGGGGATCCCCTTTCCTTTCTCTGGCGATCTCCTTCGGATTCCCTGCCGCCGGCCACCCGATCTCGCCCGATCGACCCCGGATCACCTTCCCTGGTCGCCACCGCTCCCCTTCCATCTATGGCCGACGCGTTTTCACGCTTATGGAAAGCTTCCCGAAGCTTTTGGTAACCCTCGCCGGAGCTCTCGGGAACCTTTCGGTTCCTTGCCTTATGGACGCCGGCAACCCCCTATAAAAACCATCAACGGCCACCGCCCTCAGCCCACACTCACACCGCCCTCCTCGTGCGAAAACAGAGCGCCGCCACCTTCTTTTCGACCTTCGGCTCTGCCTCGTCTCCGGCGAGCCATCGCCGTCGATCCCGGCCTCCTCCGCCCTAGCCACCGCCACCGTCGGGTCAACCGTCGAACGCTCGCCCTCAGCTACCCCTCCGTCGGCCGAGAAGACCGCCGGATCGCCGTCGCCGTCGGGCACCCGAGACACCCCCGTCTACGCTCGCCGCCGGTCACCTCCGGGCCTCCATCGTTGCCACCGAAGGTACTGTCAGGACCCCCCTCACCTCCGCGTTCCATTTTAGGCCCTAGCTAGGCCCCTAGGCCCTCGCCGCCGCCGTCGTAGCCGCACCCGAGCCCGCCGTCGCCGGAGACGAAGGGTATGTGGCCCCTTTTCGCGCGTGTCGTGCCGGATTGAATCCTGGTCGCACGATCGCAATCGGAGCGCCTACGTTTAATTCCTTCGGGATTTAATCACAGCCATAGATCTGGTCAAAGGGGTACAGGGCAATCACAGCCATCGATCGCTACTTAAACCCCTGGATCGATCTCGTGCGTCCACGCGTACCCCTTCGCATGTTTTAATCTCAGCCATTCAATCTCATTAAACCCACCCGCCTCGCATCTGGCCGCTGGATCCAGATCCAACGGTCCAGGTCGCTCAGGTCCACGCGCACAGTCACAGGTTCACGGTGAACCTGGTTCACCGTGGACCTAGAGACTGTTTTCTGGTTTTAAATAAAATTCAGAAAATAGTTTAAACTTCAAAAATTCATAACTTGCTCATTTTAACTCCAAATTTCACCATTCAAATTTTGTTAAAACCAGAATATTATTCTCTACACATTAATGCCATAAAAATAGTATGTTATCTTAGCACACAATAAACTTATGGATTAAATAAATAAAAACCCCTTAGGGATAAATTAATAATTCAGGAAAAGAATTAATAAAAACCCCTAAAAATATTATTAAAAGTAACACCAGAATAATAAAGCTCAAATCACATATTTAGATCATAAAATTTGTATGATTTTGTTTGGTGATGCTTTATTGAATGTGTTGTTTATTTATTTTTCCGTATCGAGAAGACTACGAGTTCGTCGAGGAGCAGGAGTTCTACCCCGAGGTTCCTCCATCACCATTTGCTGATCAAGGCAAGTCATCGACCACCCCTGTGGAAACAGTTGATCATCATTGAACCCATGTTTTAATAAATTATCGCTATAACTCATAGGTTAATATTGCATTAGTCCAATATCAAGCCCTACACTTATATTTATTAGATCCCCGTCCTTGTGTGCAACCCAAGCCATGCTTATTGAGACTTAACTCCTTGTCACTCTACAAATATTATATTAGCTAGTGCCCAATGTACCGGCACAACTGCTATAGGATAAAAAGAATGAGTCGTAGATAGCTGGATTCTTATATATGAATTTCCCCGTTATTCTCGTCTCTGGACTCTGTTGGAGTTGGCTAAGTTATAAGTATGGTGGGTTCCGGGTGCAAGCTCGGGCATTAATTTGTCGCACCCGGGGCACTATAAGGACCGGTCTGCGGGATCTGTTGCAAAGCACTTCCGTAGCAACCACAAGTCTAATGGGTAAGTCCTAACTGGAAGTATGGAATACTCTGGCTCGATGCACCATAGAGGAGGGGGCAAGGGGCAAGCCTGCGAGTGACTTGTACCGACGAGGCTCAAGGGGGGTATGGTGGGGCTCCGATGCGTGGGGACACCATATGAAACCCATAAGAGGGTGCTGTTGAGTCGGGGAGGACTATATAGAAGGTTTTGGCACGAGTTCCCATGAAATGGGTCATCTCGTTACACTTCGGTGTAGGTGATGAGTGTGTGCCTTGTGGGTACAGTGGTACATCTCTGATCAGAGTAAAATAAATCTTTTCGAGAAGCCGAGCCCACGGTCAAGGGCGGGTTGTGTGACTACTCGCAGTTAGTTTAATATTGTGTGATTGGTTGAGTTATTCATGGCATGTAAGGACTGTTGAGCAAGGTGGGGCTGACTGTACCCCTCGAGTTAGAAGATGATGATGCATACACATGTTTACGTTTCAGTACTAATAAAATTGTTCACATTAAATTGCTTTACAAATTACTCGCTTCCGCAAAATTAGCCACTATCTCCCTTGTTATTATCTTGCATTATATTTGCATTCGGTGGCTTGCTGAGTACATCTGTACTCACCCCGTTGACTTACACCATCAGAGCCCGTCTACTACGAGGAGGATGAAGGTCTGGAGTAGCGACCCAGTCAAGGCGAGACTGGAAGGAGGCGTTCATCTAGGACCCTTATTTTATTAGTTTCTCTTCACCTTTATTCACTTTTGTATTAATGTGGTCTACGAACCGTGAATGATTGCCCGTATTGTACGTGGTCGCATGATGAACGTCTTGTTTTATTGATTTTCTATGGAATTTCAATAAAGTCCTGATTTATTAAATCGGGGCGCGACAAAGGGCGTCCTGGGGACCTCCGGAACTGATCTCTCAGCTCTGAACACCTTCGGCGAAGGGGCTCTGACCGTGCGAACCTGCAACAGGGATGATGCGAAGTACCAATTCGGCCTTAGGACCAAATTTGCAAGGTGTTGCACGGATGGCGAAGGTAGCAATCTATTACGCAGATTAGCGGATACTTCACAGGCGAAGTACCAAGGCGATAGCAATCTGTTACGGAGATTAACGGGGACTTCACGTGCGAAGTACCAAGGCTTACCACTGTTCCGTAGTGGTGGACGGAGGGCTTCCAGGCAAACCCACGAAGAGGTACTGAAAAGTAAAGGTAAAAGTAAAGGTACGATCAAAGCATGGCTTTGGTTTGGTTTGAGTTTGGGGGGGCCTCCACGCCGGCCGGGCCTCTCTATTTATAGGGGGTTTACTCCCAATCTAATCTGCTATTAATCCGGCCAGATAGAGATAGAGATTGAGCTAGAAACGCATACACCTCTATCTCTGCCGAGGTGGGCTTCGGCCAGGCCCGTCGAGGCCTGCTCCTCGGGCCGAAGCTTCGGTATCATGGGCTTTGGTCAGGCCCATCAAGGCCTGCTCCTCGGGCCGAAGCTTCGGCAAGCATGGGCCTCCAAAGGCTTTCTGTCCGAAGCCCATGGGCTGGCTAAAAGCTTTCAGAGCCCATAGCCCAACATACTCCGGCCCAGTAGGGCTTCAGACAGACCCTCGGGCCGAAGCTTCGGCAGCATGGGCCTCCGAAGGCTTCCTAGACAAAGCCCATGGGCTGGCTAGAGGCTTTCGGAGCCCATAGCTCAACAGACTTCGGCCCGATAGGGCTTCGGATAGACCCTGGACACGTGTACTTTCGGCCCAAATTGCCAAAAAATGATATTTTGACAATCTAGCCGTTAATGTCATTTTTGCTATCAACACTTTCCCTCTTATGACTAATAGTGGCGCAAGATCCATGGTCACGCTATCTCCTAGTAAGCTTTGGCATCACTGCTAGAAGCTAGCTGACATAGGTAAGAAACTCCTTGCTAATCACATCGTATGTGACTCTTGTCGTTGAAGAAGCATCAAATGCTCGACCCCAACTCCTATGCTCTAAGACCCAAAACCATTTTGATAGCCTCGTCAAGTGAACCAACACTATGCGTGCAGAAATGCTCGACCCCAACTCCTATGCTCCAAGGCCCAAAACCATTTTGATAGCCTCGTCAAGTGAACCAACACTATGCGTGTAGAAGTTTGACTTCTGCCCCAACTGGTCGAAATAAAAGATAGCACCCTACTTTGGCATACCCACTATCGATGAGCACGAACCCTGGTGGGTGCAGTTATTGGGAAGAGCATCAACACTTAATTTTCTGAGGGAAAACTACTCTAGCATCGTAACGTCCCTAGCACACATGAAACATGCAAGAATAGAATAGCAAGAACATAAGAAAGCATCATAGGCAATTATATTAATTGTGACATAGCATAGCCTTCTTCACATGGTGATCTCCATCTCCATGGCTCCCATCTTCGAGTGCATGCTCCCGGCTCCATGAAGAGTACTAGTCCATTACGCATAGGCTATGCTAATTACATGGGCCGAAGCACCACGGAAATGACAATCAAGCCATAATGAATTTTACATCTGCCTTGGGTTGTAAATAACCATGACACGCAGGCCATATTTAATTTATATTCATTGCATGCATCTCATACATCACATTTTAATCAAGGCCATGCCAGTCATGACATTCTCTGCAAAACAAAGTTAGGCGAGCAATCTACAAATGACTGGATTCTAGATCTGAAAAACCCGGGTCAGCAAGCTCGGTTTTTCAAAATCACGCGGGTCGGAACTTCTGATGTGGCATCGGACCTTTTGATCTCTCAGAACTTCCGATCAATATCAGAATTCCACGTCGCAACAATTGCCTTTTGTATCGAATCATTATTCGATATAGGAATATCTGATCAGTATCAGAACTTCTGATCCACCATCGGAACTTCCGATCACGTCGGAACTTTTGATCTGTCATGGACAGAAACAGATCTAATCTATTTTTCCACCATGTATCTCCATACATGAGGGATCCAGATCGAACACTACGCACGTAGGCTCTGATACCACTGTTGGGGAATAAGGGAGCTACGCTAGCCGGAAAATTCAAAATTCCCGCCCTATGGCCCTAGGCTCATGCGTGTGTGAGATCATAGATCGGTACCTTCTAGCACTTGACGCGCTAGGTGCAGCGGAAGAAGAGGTTGATGAAGCATGTCAAGCCTATCCTCGCTTCATCCCGGTCATTCCTCGCCGATCCGATCGATGAAGAAGTCGCCTTCCTTGTGGTGATGGCCACGAGCGTCGCTTATGGAGCAACGCCTCCACAGAGTCCACACATACAGGGATGGAAATCCTCCAACGGCAGCGTGCTAGCACCGCACGTGAGAGATAGGAAATCCTCGATCTCAATGCTTGAGATCAAGAAAGGGAGGAGAGGACTCTTGGGTGGCTAGGTCTAATCTAGGCTTATTCCTTGTCCCAAGACCTCCTCCTCCTCTCCTTATATAGGGCTGAAAGCCCCCTAGGTCGTGCACATCTTGTAACTCCCAAATTAGTTACAACTAAACTGTATTTGCAATAGATCCAATATGATACCCCACATCGGAACTTTTGATCCTCGATCGGAACTTCCAACAAGGTATTTTTCAGGTCTCCAAATTCAGCACGACACGCAACAGATCCAATCTGTTTTCGCCCACCTCAGAACTTCCGATACCATATCGGAACTTCTGAAGCAACAATTACTCTTTGTATCGAGACCAGAAATCTACCAGAACTTCCAATACTCACTATCGGAACTTCTGATCCATTGAATTTTCTTGGGCATAACCTTCACATATGTCCTCCAGGCCTCGATCTTGCAAAATCAATGGTTATAAGGGGGAGAAAATGGTCTGACACTAGGTTTAGCAAATGAGCTAAACCAGTGGCGAGCCATCTACACAAAAGACGGAAAGCAGAAAGAATCGTAAGAGTCTGGACCAAAACGCGGCTCAAAGCGCGGTCCTCTGTTCTGCCTAGTGTCACGAAGACGAGGTCCAAAGTCGTATCTAGAACGACCTGGAGCTCTACCGGAGCGAAAATGACCCTCTAGAGCATGCACACGAAAGTCGTCTCTTCTACCACCACCTACACGACGCGCCCTGGCCTCTAGCCTCTCTCCGCGTCAAGGGACTCTTAGTCTATCTCCCTCCTAGTAGAACTGCTCCTACCCACCTAGATCTCTCTCTACTCTCTCAACCCACTTCCTCCTGAAGCAAAACTCCGCAAGATGCTCTACTCTCTTATAGAACTACAGTGATAGGTAGGCTTCTTGGGATGTGGTTGAGGCTTGGGTTTCTTGGGATTGGTGGTGTTGGTTGTAGGCTTTTGGTGTGAGAGAGTCCAGATAGAGAGTAAAGAGAAGTGTGGAGGTGCTTGGGCTTCAGGATCCAGATAGGCTTCATGGGTGGAGCTTTAGGTTGTTCTTGGAACACTCCATCCTTGGGCTGATAGGCCTGAAAAGACTGGGTGGAGTGAGTCTTGGGATATCTCTGCTCTAGAGTCATCTTACTCCACTCCATTGCACAGCTCAAGACACTCTCAAAGTCAGCCTTGGTGTATGTTTAACCTACTCCAAACCCATCCTGCCTTTTGAACTACTAGATCATCATGCCGAGCTGAGGCTCTCTAGAACTCACCCAACTCGGGATTCGACGGAGGTAACAGTTCTCATTTTGAGCATCAGCTAAATCTTCTCTCAAGAAAGCTAGCACCTCCACCTGAGACAAGCATATCTTACACTCTCCATCAACTTGAACAGACTTCTCAGCTTTCAGCTTGATCAGCTCCAACCTCAGAGACAAGTAGTTCTCACAGACAGTGGGTGGAACTGACAATGTCTCTAGCTCAAGCTTAGTCTGCTCTAACTCAGCGCAAACTCTCTCTAGCTCGCCCGACTACTCATCACTCTTAGCTCTCAGCTTAGCTAAAACAGCTAAATGGGATGGGCAGTCTCTACAAGGCACAACAACAGTGGCATGTGCATCTTTCAGCTCCAGCTGAGCACTTTCAAGCTCAGTGGCCAAAGCGTCTCTCTCATCAACCCTCTCTGTGTACCTGGACTTCAGAGTCGTCAGGTCACACAATAGCACCTCGTAGTTAGGGCACTCACGGCTCTCACCCAAGCAAGAGAAATAAGATAGACTCTCAATCTTGCCATTGGCTATGGCAAGCTCACTCTCAAGCTCATCTATCTCTCTTCTTAGCCCCTCTAAGCAGTTTCTCCCGATATTTCAACTCCTGATGGTCTCTTCAAGTAATTCGATGACTTCACGTTCATAGGAAGATACCTTTTCATCGTCGTCGTCGGAGTTGTTGGAGGAACCCTTATCTTCTTTATCCCCAAGAGCCATTGAGCAGATGCTCTTGCGGGATCTTCGGCTGTGGTGCGAGCGAATCTATGGCTTATCTCCAAAAGCCATGAAGTAGAGGCTCGCCGGATCATCCTTGTCCTTCCCCTTCTTGATCACGATCTCCTCATCGCTTGAGCTTGATGAAGAGGAAGAAGATGATGATCTCTTGGAGTATCTTCTCTCCATCTCGGTGAAGAAGACTTTGTCTCGCTTCTTGTTCTCGCACTGGTAGTCCTTCAGGGCCTTTTGAAAGAACTTCGTTTTAGGCTTGCCCTTTGTGAAGGTGGAGCTGTCGTGCTTGTTGGAGTTGTAGGACACACCGCCAGTGCCCTTCTTGTGTGTGTTCCACTTGGGGCAGTCGGCGATTAAATGACTTGGATCACCACACTCAAAGCAACCATGTTTTGTGCCATGTCGTTTGAGCATTCTCTTATCATAGACACGATGAAAATGGCTATTGAAAAGACACAGGTCATCATTTCCTAGCAAATCAAATTGGTCCTCAGTGATAGACATCAAAGAGGACAAAGCACAACTCAAAGCAGCAGGATCAGTAGAAGGTGTCGCAAGGGCCAAGGTTTTTGATCCAAAACTGGTGAGATTTGATCTCAACTGGATATCAACCTCTGAGGCCTTGAGCTTGCTGAAAAGCTCTACGACAGTCAAGGTATCATAGGAGGCGCTCTCAACAATAGAGGATATATTGATCTCCTAGATCTTAGGGTCTAAGGTATGAAGAACCTTGAGCGCTTGTTCATGATCTGAGACCGGCTGATCTCGATTGGACTTGTTGGCCCGAAGCTTGTTAATGATCGATTGAAAGCGACCAAACAAAGCCTTGATAGTCTCACCCAGCTTCTATGAGAAATTTCCATACTCTCGCCGGTAGGTCTGATAGAGCCTAGCCTAAACCTGAGTTATCCCCTCATGGTGTGCCTGGAGAGTAGCCCAGATCTCTCGAGCAGTGTCGAGATGGCTAACATGCTCAAACTCACTCGGACCTAAACCATAAAATAGTATGTTCACTACCTTGTTGTTCAGGTAATGCAGAGCAACTATCTCAGGGGTAGTACGCTCTATAGCCAGAAGCACAATGAACGTGGCATGAACACACATGTCCCATATCCCTGAGCTCTGGCTCAATAGATAGGCTCGCATACGAGTATCCCAATAGTTGTAGCCAACGACCTCAAGGGACGAAACCTTGCGAGAAGAAGTCATGATAGCTACCTTGTGTTAGAACCGGTTAAGGTATGGAAAAACCCTAACTAGGCTCTGATACCACTTGTATGACTGAGAGTAGCGACCTGAGAGGGTGAATGGGCGTCTAAAAAATTCTTTCGAATTAATAGCCTTCTCCCAACACCCAACGCACCTCAACGGACAATCGGTAGAATCAAAAACTTACACCAATAACACAGATGAAAATAGCACTATCATTCTCCTGTCAATTAAGATGTGATGTGACGGTATGAGAAATCATAAGCACTAAAAATAATCTCGCCTAAAAACGACCGGTATCCTAATCAAAACAACAAGCTTTGTCTCAAATCACAGGCATTTCATCTGGCATAGAGCTAACAAACAAGATACTCACAGATGCTTTGCATTTTACTCAAATTAAATAAGCATTCTAGCATGCACAGAAACATCACAGAAATTTCATCTTTTAACTTTTAAGAACCAGAAATAAAACGACGTTCAGCGGATTAAATTAATAATCTTAAATATGAGGGAAAGGAGTTCTAACCTTTTCTTACCTGTGAATAAATTGGAAGCAAAAATTACAGAATCAACGTTGTCCCTTTAAAACACTGTAGCGCATGTGCTAGAAACCCTCACATTGGCAGCAGAAGAGAAGAATAATGGTGAAGGGACATGGCACACTAGCTCACGCAGGAAATCAGCAAAAGCGGGTTGTAGCAGTACTTCACCTTGTGCGATGTGACGAGCAATCTCCAAAACAGTGTGCCCTCAATCCTCCATCGCTAAGCACCTTCAGCATCACGGGTCCCCAGCTGCCTCCAGCGCAGTACATATACGCGCGTCGCACGCCTTGCGTTCCTAGCGCCTCTGTTCTTCACACGCCCGGCCGAAGAAAAACCTTCGTGCGCCTGGCTTTGATGCCGAATGATGCACAGGAAATGCTGCCATGCGTCTGCTGAGTAGGAACAAAGCGGTGTTGCTCTCCTCCGGGCCAATCAACTCGAAAGATGAGCTAGTTTCTCAGAGAACAAATAGACCGAAAGGATCACTTCACACAAAGAACTTCCAGAAATCTCTCGGTGGCGGCGGGAGCAAATACGGAAGAACCCAGTGGAAGGGAAAGGTAATCTCTTTTGAACTCTGATTTTTGCATTAAAGTGAGTTAGAAACCCTAGGGGGGATAAAAACTCATTTTATAGGCAGTCCATTAAATGGGAAAAGACAGATTTACTCCTAGGGTACAGGCTCTGAAATACAAATGCGGGCCTAAAGAGCAAAATAGTAAAATCCTAATTAAATGTAAATTATCCTGATGCGGAGCTTTCGTAGCAGCTACGGCTTCGCTTCAGGACGGTCTGATCCCCAATGAACGGTCTGGATAGATGTGTCAGTTTTACGCTGAAACCGACAAAGCATCTGCTATGTTCGCACCGGGTACCCGGATTGGGTCGGCCCGATTCTGCAGCTCCCTCAGCCCGGCAGTCGCTCGCCGCCCCTTTACCTGAGTCAAAACCGGTCAACAGACCAACGAATCCCCTGCTGTTCCTGGCCCATGTACCCGGATTGGGCCGACCCGACTCCGTGGCCCCTCTGCCCGACAGTCACTTGCCGCCCGTGTATCTGAGTCACATGCGGCCCAAAATACGACAGGTCTCATCTCCTCTTCATCTCTCTCATTGACTTTCGTTGACAATCACTCATCACTTCTAGAGCCATGAGGCCCATAATCTTCAACATGGCTCCTCAGATGTCACAGTGCGCATAGGAGGCGTTGCCTCGGCCCAGCCACCGGCCAGTGCTGTTGTCGCAGCCTACGTTCCTCGATATGTGTGTTTTGCTGCCGACTAATTTCATCTGAGTTAATATTCTATTTCAACGCTACCACGTGAGATGAAGCACCAAACACACTGGCAAACATTCTCTGCTCTTCTACTCAGGGTCACGCTAGCTTGAATCATCATAGGTAAGTGAAGGTATATAGCCGTTTATTCCTTGCATTTAAACTGTTTGATTAAATTCCTTCAAAGGTGTTCTTGATTTAGGTGCATCATAGCCGTTTAATTTAATGCCTGTGATTTTAGTGAAAGTCAAGTGTTTCATGTTGTGTCTGTCTGATTTGTGAGTGATTTTCTTATGCACATCATGATTTCGTTAAACTGTCATTGAGCATTGTGTGAGTGTCTTCTCAATTAGGACAATAGTTTCTTTTTGAAGGCCAGTTTATTTTCATAGTGCTTGTGATCTCTCAGACTATCGTTTCACATCATATTAAACAGGAGAGTGATAACACCAATTTCATCCGTTATTTGTAAATATGTTTGCTTCCGCTAGTTTATTAGGAGGAGCGTTGGGTGTTAAGAAGAGACCATCTTTTTGAAAGAATTTGTTGAGGCACCTATTCACCCTCTCTAGTTGCATGTTTCGGTCCTACAACTATGTTTTGCAAACACCCTTCGAAACACACCGAACCCTTCGGTGCACACCTCCAATCCTCAGACTGCCAACCAAATCAAAAGCTAATAAATCACTTATCACTCAAAATAATCAAGGCACATCTCAACTTGGTTTCTCACTTTCTGATATATGGTATTGTGGAGCTCATAGTAGTATCAGGATTAATTGTAGATAATTTTGATGGGTTGACCAGCAAGCAACTGTCCTATGCATTGGGTTCTAGCTGAGACTTTGATTGTGGGTTTTTAGATGGAAGAATTGTGGTTCATTTCTATTATACATTCCGAATTTTATCATTAGTTTGATTTTGATGGTATCATTTGTGATGAACTACTTGTAAAGTTGTTATACATGATAAACAATACAAACATTGTTGTATTTTTAAAAGATTAATTTACTGTTGTTAAAATTGATTTCTGTTGCAACAGTTGCTAGAGGAATACTCTATCTTGTACACAATGCTATTAAAAGCCTTGTATTATCAAAAGCATAGGCGTGCAGATTGATGTTGCCTATTAGAAACATGGGTGGCTTGTGGATTGATATTGCTTGACAGAAGCTTTGTTGGTCTAATGGCATGCTTGTCTACAAATTGAATGGCAAAACACTATATTCTTTTTTCCTGATTTGCAGATCGGCATTGTTGTGCAGTGAGCGGATCATGAGGTTGCATGTGTTGACAGTCTGTTGACTGAGATTATTTTCCCATGTACTGGTGTGTCGAGGAGAAAATATGTGTAGTTGTGTAAAACATTATTCATAATCGATTGACACATTATATGTGAATAATTAAAATAATTTAGGTTTCTAGTTAAACATGATTTATTATATATTTTATTGGAAACGCTACTAATATATAACTGTGAAACATTATTTAATAAATAAAATGAAAAAGTATTAAACTATTTAAAATATTATTATATACTAGCTAAAACAATATAAGTATTTATAGTGAAACATTATTCGTAACTATTTAAAATATTATATGTGTACATTTTTTTGGCAGGTGAAAAGGTTTTTTTTGGCCGTGTGCTACAGCTAGGGGTGAAAACGGATCAGATATAGGCGAATATCACTAATATCATATCCCTTTTCATATATTTTTTCATATTCGAATTTGGATTCAGATAATCTGGATACGGATACGGAATAGGATATCATCTTATATGAACATGGAGCGGATATGAATCGAATACAAATACGGTTACGAATACTTACCGAATATCAATAATGTATTTATTTATTCACAATCGCAATTCACAATACACATAGGACAAGTAATAGTTAAATGTTTGTTTAAACTTGAATTTTTTTCTGCGATCAAAATACAACACATCTCATCTCATATAAAAAAATCACATTTTTCGACATAAGTTTGATATTTTTAATTCATTATGTATGTTTCTATGATTTATATTGAAATTTGTTAAATTTGAACTACAAGTGCATGAAATAATAAACCAAAAATTCTAAAAAAATCATATTCATGCATTTGAGTCTATTTTAAGTCAGTATCCACTAAATTGAAAGATTCTATTTTTAAAAAAAATGTTACAACACTCGATGGGCAACATAGAGCTTAATGAATTTTTAATTCTAAAAAATTCAAATGAAGTCTAAAAAATATGTGACGTCTCATGGTATCATCATATGATACATATATACTGTGATAAAAATCTAAAAATATTTCGAGAAATTTTTCATGTATGATGTTAAGAAAGATGGAGATTTTAGAGTAACGAATTACAATGATAAGAAGGAATGTGCTAGGTTTAAAAGCAAATCAATGGTTAAATCTTCGTTTAAATTTGAATTTTTTTTCTATAATCAAAATACAACAAATCTAATCTTATACAAAAAATTCATATTTTTCTACATAAGTTTGCTCTTTTTAATTCATTATGTATGTTTCTATGATTTATATTGAAATTTATCAAATTTGAACTACAAGTGCATGAAATAACGAACAAAAAATTCTAAAAAAATCATATTCATGCATTTGAGTCTATTTTAAAAAAATGTTACGACGCTCGATGGGCAATATAGAGCTTAATAAATTTTTAATTCTAAAAAAATCAACTGAAGTCTGGAAAATACGTGACGTCTGATGGTATCATAATATGATACATAGATACTATGATAAAAATTTAAAAATATTTTGAGAAATTTTTCATGTATGATGTTAAGAAAGATGGAGATTTTAGAAAATGAATTAGAATGATAAGAAGGAATGTGGTAGGTTTAAAAGTAAATCAATGGTTAAATCTTTGTTTAAACTTGAATTTTTTTCTACGATCAAAATGCAACATATATAATCTCATAAAAAAATTCATATTTTTCTACATAAGTTTTATATTTTTAATTCATTATGTATGTTTCTATGATTTATATTGAAATTTGTCAAATTTGAACTACAAATGCATGAAATAATGAACCAAAAATTCTAGAAAAATTATCTTCATGCATTTGAGTCTATTTTAAGTCAGTATTAACTAAATTGAAAGATTTTATTTTAAAAAAAATATTACGGCACTCGATTGGCAACATAGAGCTTAATTAATTTTTAATTCTAAAAAATTCAAATGAAGTCTGAAAAATACGAGACGTCTCATAGTATCATCATATGATACATAAATACTGTGATAAAAATTTAAAAATATTTAGAGAAAGTTTTCATGTACGATGTTAAGAAAGATGGAGATTTGAAAGTAACGAATTAGAATGTTAAGAAGGATTGTGTTAGGTTTAAAAGCAAATCAATAGTTAAATCTTCGTTTAAACTTGCTATTTTTAATTAATTGTGTATATTTCTATGATTTATATTGAAATTTGTTAAATTTGAACTACAAGTGCATGAAATAATGAACCAAAAATTCTTAAAAAATCGTATTCATGTATTTGAGTCTATTTTAAGTCAGTATCCACTAAATTGAAAGATTTTCTTTAAAAAATGTTATGACACTCGATGGGCTACATAGAGCTTAATGAATTTTTAATTCTAAAAAATTCAAATGAAGTATGAAAAATATGAAACATCTCATAGTACCATCAATTCATCATATGAATACATATATACTGTGATAAAAATCTAAAAATGTTACGAGAAAGTTGGTCATATAGTGTGATAAAATTCTTAAAATGTTAAATAATTGAAATGAATTAAGTTTAAAAGCAAATCGGTGGTTAAATTTCAATAGAAACTTTTTCTATAATTAAAATGCACATATATTATTTTATGAATATTTTGATATTTTTATATGTCAATTTTTTATTTTTATTTAATTGATTATGTTTCTAAAATTTAAATTGAAAGAAGTCAAAAAAATCTTTTTTATTTTATCCGTTAAAACATCACATTTTCTCTGTTTAAAATGATAAAATTTTATCCCATTTATAAAAATATTTTTTTATTTTTTAAAAAATAAATTTTTTTAAAAAAAATCCTTTTATTTTTTAAAAATTATTTTTTATTTTTTTATTTCTTTTTTACTCCTAGGCTCCTAGCTCCTGGGCGAGTGGCCAAGGCCCGTGTAGGCAGCTGGGTGAGGGGCCATTCGGGCCTGGGTGAGTAGGTGCCCTTGGTGATGGGTGAGTGAGCCTATATTTTTAATGGCTCAGATAATCCGGATAATTCTTATCCGGATTATTTGTATCCAAATCTGACAGATAATAGACATATCATATTTGTTTCCATATTTGAAAAAATATCCGAATGTGAATCCGAATCCGTATCCGAAAAAACTGTATCCAAATAAAAAAAATCCAAATCTGAATCCATTTTTCCGGATACGATATCGGATACTAGGAACCATTTTCACCCTACCTACAGCCCAGTGCCATGCGCACAAGCTTCCTGGGCCACGCCATGCAACTGGTTGGCCCACGCCGTGTAGGAGTAGGCTAGTTGTGCCGCATCGTTCGATCCATTAGGCGCCCGCCCAAAACATTTTCGTTAGGATTAGATTGTCTACTCTCCAAATAATTAAGTACTTTCCTTATTCTATAATAAGGATTAATCAATTGGTATCTTATATATTAGTTATGAAAGTTATTGATTAATTAGGAGTTAAGAGATATGATTATTACAAAGTAGATATTTGTTAGGATCTTGAGTCTTAGGGTTACGACTTATGAATAACTTATAAGAAAGAGTAGTCAATTTTCTTTGAATTGGTCTTTTGTGATGTAAGAGGGCTTTTTATTTGTAAGACTATGTCGTATGTGCATGAACACCTGAACATAAGATGAAAAGCTAAAACATAGGATGCTAACAATATTGTAATCTTGAGTGGATAAACGGTACCGTGGATATATTTTGATCCCTCTTGTAAAAGTGACCAATATGTGTTGATTAAGCTATAAAAATTGTAATGTTAGTCTTAGCTTAAGAGAGTCTCTTGGCTTTATGACAAACTTTAAGCCGACCATAGCAATGTTGTACTCATCCAGGTTGTACAAAGACCAATATGTCTCTATGTTGATTGATCCATAAATATTCTAAAGTTATCCCTAGCTTAAGAATAGTCATTTGTCTTTTGTGACAAATCTTACATTGCCGAGAGCGATCTTGTACTAATTCTAGTTTTTGGATTCTCTTGGAGAATCTCTAATGTCTATCCTATCTCACTTGGTACTGTATTTATCACTTGTTACTTTATTTATAGTAAGTATAGTAAAAAATAGCTCTATTGTCTTTATTTTTTGGCTTACTATTTTAGGTGATTTTTCATTTTTATATCCTTCTCTTTAGACTTCTTTCTTCTAACAAGTCAATAATACTTTTCATTTCCTTTCTATTCTATTTTTTAGGAAGTATAGTATAATATAGCTATTGGTAGTTAAAATATATCGATAAAATATAGATTAATTTAAATAAAAAGCCATATTTATTTAATAATGTCATTGAAATAGATAGCAAAATAAAAATTCACTTTGAATAAGAAGGCTTCGTATTGCCATAAATTGTAAATCAAAATAACAAGGAAATTAACTTATATTCTACCAACTTCTCTCACAATGCCGAAGGAACCTTCATCTTGTTTTACTTCGTATAAGTGTCTCACAATGCCGAAGGAACCTTCATCTTGTTTTACTTCGTATAAGTGCTCTTTTTTATGGCTAATAGATTATCATTGAATTATTCGTGAAATCCTTACAAAAGTATGAAATACAAAAGTATGAAAGTAACTTTCTTTATCAGTATTACTTAGAGATAAATTTTTTATAATAGTTTTTTTAACCTTTATAAAATGTAATGTTCAATTAATCCATGTGTTATCATTGGTTAATCAATTTGCGTAAAAGAATAAGTCGGGTTTAATGGGCCATTAATTAGCCTAAGGCTCTAAGCCCAATTACCCTTTTTTGTATTGGCCTAGACTTCAGGCTTATCTAGGCTGGGCCTAAGAGAACATAGCTAAGAGCATCTCCAAAAGACTCCATTTTTGATTCTCCAATTTACCTGTTTAGCTAACTCTCCAAAAAGATTTCTCTCTATATTTGTTGCACACTCCAATAGACTCTTTATTTTCAATTCTCTAAAAAATTACGTCTCACTTTTAAAATCTTAAAAGATTTTAAATTTTTTTATTTGTTTTTAAATCCAAATTTCTAAACATAGAAATCTACAAATTATAAAATTTTCATTTTTTTTAAAAAATAAAATATATTTTTCTCTTTTTTTCTTTTTACTCTCTTTTTTTCTTTTTTTTCTTTCTTTTTTTCTTTTTTTCTTTCTTTCTTTGGTTTTTTTCCTGGCCGTTCCTTCCTGCGCCAGTGTAATGCAACAAACTAGCCAGCCGGTTTGGCTGGCCAAATTTGGCTGGTCCGAAGCTTAATTTGGCCAGCCACTTTTTTAGAGTGCATTTTTTTATTTGGTTGGCTAAATTTTGGTTTGGAGAGTGAGATAAAGAGATTTTTGAAGATGCTCTAAACGGACCGGCCAGCGAGCGACGGTGGCCGCGGCGGCCGCGGAGAGTGCTGTAGCTCAGGGCCTTCTGCCCGAGGGGAGCGGCATTGGTCGATGAACGAACTGCTCCTCCTCCTCATCGTCTCCGACGAATCGACGATGCAGCAGCGGTGGCGAGCCCCCGAGCTGGCTAACGGCTTCACTCAAGGTGCCTTCGCGAACTCGCTAGTTTTTTTCTGTGTGTGTACGGCTCGGGTCTGGATCTACAGCTCGTTCGGCGCTCGGAGATGCCGACGGGTGTGCACTTTGCGTTCCGATCGATTGGTGATCAGATTGATGCGATACCTGTCGCGTGATTCAAGTTCTAGATAGGTGTGTTCAGTTATGTAGTTCTCTGGGAATTTGGGTCACTATTAGTAGGTCCTACCATAGTACCATGCTATCGTAGCCAAGCACATAGATAATTTCCTAAAGGTTGGTATTGGATTGGGGATTTTTAGAGTGAGACTAGAGAGCCTACTGTGAGAAATTCCTCCTGTTGCAGGAGTTCTTCTGGTGCTACAGTCATTTTGCATACACCGAGGGTTATGCTTTAGGGATTGTATTTAAAGTTACCTAAAAGATGTCGTTTTGTATTTTTATGTATATTCTAGATGTTTTTATCTTTAAAGTAGTATTCCTAGTAATCAATGAGACAAGAGAGATTATTGAATCTAATTATCATGCACTCTATTTAATATAAAGAAATAGGTAAAAATACATACTAATTAAACATTTCTTAGTATCTGAAATCATGTGCAAAACAATTTCTTTTTAGAAAAAGTTTACAATAGCACTGCACGCTAATTCCTAGCATTAATCAAGGGCCAGGTCATCAGTGTCTTATTGACCAAAAGAATGGTGGTTGCTCAAGTTATCCGGCACTGTAGTCTGTAAGCAAATAACTTTCTTCTTGTAAATGATTATCTGTAAAACGTCTTGACCAATAGACCCCTTAATTGTGTATCTGACTTCCAAAAGGCATGCACATTTCTTTCTTTCTGTACTGACGGAGGCAGGGGAAGAGTGGGAGGTAAAATTACTTTCAGTTTCGCCACCTAGTTGGACTGTTTTTCTCCATGTCTATTCAATGCACTTTACCAACTAATCTAAGGAAAACAGCGCTAAGATATGGTGGCCAGGGCCAATGCACTTTACCAACTAATCTAAGGAAAACAGCGCTAAGATATGGTGGCCAGGGCCGGTTCTGACATCTTAGAGACCCGGGACGAACTTAATTTTAAAGACCCTTACCAAAATATAATTAAAATATATGTAAAATAATATTAATATAAAATAACGTAAATATATTAAATTACCTTAAAAATTTCTACTGACGTTTCTTGATAATAAAACAAATTTTATTGATGATAGTATCAATATCAATTTCATCCAATAAGTGATTCTCAATGTATAAAGTTGACAAATAATTTAAACTCTCTTGAGATATTATAGATCTAAAAAAATCAAAAATCTCTATAACTGACATTGGTTTATCACAAAGTGAATTATAAAACACTTAACTCATAAATTAGATTTTTTAAATTCAGATCAGACGAACCATATAGAGAGAAGGTTAATGCCAACGTTATGCAACACACATTTAGTTCGAGACCATCAAATGACTTCAAAGTTGTAGAACTCGTTAAAAATCTAAATATTTTTTTGAATGATTAGAATTCTTCAAATCTCTTTTTTAATGAATTGATTGTCGTATGAATCATAAGGGAGACTAGGGCTAGGATTGGCGATCAAGGAGACGAGCAGAACAAATTAACATACAAATTGTAAGTTTGCAACTTACTTTGCAACTTTTTTGTATGTCCAACATGATTAGGCTATATGTATACATACATATTATATACATATGCATACATACATATATATATATATACATATACATATATATACATATATATGAGACCCGCTAGGGGTGGGGCCCGGGGCGGTGGCACCGGTGGCCCCACCCCAGAGCCGGCCCTGATGGTGGCCGGCCACTGGATGACCTCTTTTATCTCCTTTGGTAATTTTACCTCAAGTATTTGTAAATAAAGGAAAGAATATGTACTAGTAAATAATCGCTCTATTATATATTGTATGCCGTTTAGTTATTTTAAAGTCAAAATTTTAAACTTTTACTAATTTTATAAAAATAAATACCCACTATTTAATAGAATATTTATTCTTATGTTATAAATGTTAATATATTTTTATTTAGATTCGATGAGAGTTGAATTTAAATTCAATGTTTTAACTTTTACTAATTTTATAAAAATATATACCAACAATTTAATTGTGTATTTCTTATTATGTTAGAAATGTTAATATATTTTTATTTAAATTTGATGAAAGTTGAAGAAGTTTGATTTTAAAAATCAAACGACAAGACTTACAAATATGAAACGAAGGTAGTAATAATATTAATGTTTGCAGTACCGTTACTTGCATACTGTTCTCGGTAAGCATTACCGTGAATATACTTTTTCGATGGAATTCCAATTTCGTGGAAATGCCGGGGGGCAGACCAAGAGCTCCTTCCGCTTCCAGCAGTTCCTATCCTTGATTTTATAGTGCATAGTTGCACTTCAGTTCTATGGAATCTGCTAATGTGCGGTCACTTTCATGGTAGATGTTCTTCTTACTCCGCATGTGATGTCAACATTGATATACATCATGTGATGGCCGTGCATGATGACGAAGAGTCTTGGGTCAAGTTTGCACACATCCCTTTACATGTGTATTTTCCACAGACGAGAAGAGTATTTCCCAGCGATTGAGATGAGAATGCAAGACTTCCAACCTCAGGTATGCACGGTTTGATCATTCCGCTGTTCTTGTCTTCGCTAACGTTTGCGGTCAGTTGTTGCAGGCTGCGATGAATGGCAGACACTCGCAGTGCAGGGGAGACATGGATCAGGATGCATGATCAGTCAGGGCTTTGTTTTCGTTTAACCTTAAGGGTATGTAAAACTCAGAGACGGTGAAACAGTTTTCAAAGTATATAAGAGAACAAAAAAACTATATGGTATAATTCTAAGTCTTAAATCATAAATGCAACTAAGAGACAATGTGTATGGAGAATTGTGTATGAATAGCTCGCCTCTTGTATTTTTTCAGTTAACCTATTAAAAACCTCTCAAAAGATCACATATTAAATGAGGTTGTACACGTCCTAAGAGCATTCATAATGGTTGTCTCAAATAGCTAGCTGATGTGGAGTTGAGAGAAGAATAAAAATAAAAATGTATCTCACCACTAGTACTTGGTCTCACACGTAATACACTCAATTTCTTAAAATACGTGAAATCTCCTATCTATTAGCTCGTCGTCACGTAGAAAAAAGAGTGAATCTAGCTAGTGAAATAGCTTACCATTGGAGATGCTCTGTTGAGTTCGTTGCTTTATATTCGCTCCGATCCCTGTTTCCTTGTAAGTTCCTTCAATGCACCATTTATTTATTGTGCCGTTGGGAGTTGAGGGAATTAGTAGGACTATAGGTCTAAAGTCAAAACTGTATGCTGGTGTGATGTGCGTAAAACGTTAAGATAGAGGTCTAATCACACGTCATCCTGAAATTCTACGAGGTTTTCTTTGAAAACTCGCTTGCAGCTTTATTTAGGTTTATAGTTTATCACCTTAAGCTAATCGTATTCATATTGGGACATTTTACCGAAAAGTTGATTTTCGTCACGAGGCCGTCACTCTGTACGATGATCATTTGACACGGCAAATGCTTATTAGTTATTACAGTGATCTTGAAGCAAAACAGATAAATTATCGAAATCAGAATAGCGGGTCTGCTACTGCACCATTATAAATGGCTAACAAGCCGTCTGCTGAGAAGTAAACCGTAAAATTGTGGAATACGTGACGTATGGAAGCATTTTGCCGAGTACTAAAATATTTGAGTGTATTACTTGGTGAAAAACAGTCGGCAAACAATTACACTAGGCAAAAAGGTGGTTTGTCGAGTGTCTAATGAAAATGCACTTAGCGAAACCTATTGTACGGGAAAATCGGTATTAATGGACGTCGTAACCGGGTTTGTTGAGTGTTTTTGAGTGTTTTTTTTTGCTGAATGTTTTTTAAAAAACAATAGCCAAACCCAAAAAAGCCATCATTCTGTGTAAAAAAACTGTTTCTGAGCCTATGTAATATTTATAGTTTGGTTTTATCTTGAATTTTTTTTCCACACTTAAAATACAATATATCTTACTTTACGTAAAAAAAATAATTTTTTAGGTCATTTTTCTATTTTTATTCATTAAATATGTTTCTAGGATTTAAATTAAAATATGTAAAATTTGAACTCCAAGTATTTGAAATAATGAACCAAAAATTATAGAAAAATCGCCATCATGCTTTTGAGCTCATATTTAGGTCTTATCCGCTAAATTAAAATAATTTTTGAAAAATCTAAGTTTCGACACTCGATTGATAACATGGAGCTTAATGGTTTTTTAATTTTCAAAAATCAAAAGGAGTTTGAAAAATATGAGACCTATCATAGTGTTATAATATGATATATACATAGATATTGTAATAAAAATTTAAAAATATTTTAAGAAAGTTGTCACATAGAATCACTACCGGAAACACAACGTTTGCCGAGTGCCCTAAGGTTTGCCGAGTGCATTCCTTCGGGCACTCGGCAAACTAACCTTTGCCGAGTGTACAAACAAATACACTCGGCAAACACGTTACACTCGGCATACTCCCATCTTTGCCGAGTGCCACGTAAAATACACTCGGCAAATATTTCGTAAAAAATCGCTCACCAGGTAGTCATGACGGCGTGATAACGGGACGGGCAAAAAATGTTCTTTGCCGAGTGTCACTAACGGACACTCGGTAAATCGTAGGGTTTGCTGAGTGTCAAACCTGACACTCGGCAAACCTGTGCGCCACGTGTCAAGTTAGCTGCTTTGCCGAGTGTATTTAATAAAACACTCGGTAAAGATGAAATACCCATTATTTCATGTGAAAACACATTTTGAGTCCATATCACATTTTAAAAATGTTTTGAACCTGAATTGTTTTATACAACCATAATTCAATATCTGTTAATCCATGGAAAATTTTCATACTTTTATGAGTGTGTTTGATATTTTTAATAAATTAATCGTATTTCTAGGATTAACTTCCAAGTGGGTCAAATTTGAAATGCATGTACATGAAATAATGACTCAAAAATTATGGAAAAATCATATTTGTGTTCATGATTACATTTGTAATCTTTTACAACTAAATATAACTAAATATTTAAAATCTAATTTACGACACTCGACCGACAATATGCAGGTTAATGGTGTTTTAATTATAGAAAATGTAATTGATGCCTAAACAATATGACACTTGACATGGTGTCATTATATCATACATATATAATATGGTAAAAAATTCATAATGTTTCGACAAAGTTTTGAAGTATGACCTTTAGAAATTGGACAATCTTCGAGAAGGTTTAGGAGTTTAGGGATGAAATGAGTTAGATTTAGAGGAAAATCGATATTCAAATATTTTTTTGAACTTAAAACTTTTTCTACTACTAAAACTCAATTTATCTTATACCATGTCAAAAATTGGCCTTTTTTAGAGTTAGTTTGCTATTTTTGGTTAATAAAAGTTGTTTATAGGATTTTAAGTAAAAGATCCCAAATTTAAACTACAAGTGCCTTATATTTGTTTATTTGAACTAAGAAATTTTCTAGGATGAAATATTAGTGTATATTATATAATGCCAAATTATGGGATTTTTTACTGTCTTTATTCTATTTTAGTTTTTTTTAAAAAAAATAGTATAAAAAATCTTTGCCGAGTGCAAATAGAAATGGCACTCGGCAAAGACCAAAAAAATCACTTTTGTCGAGTGCCATATCTAAATGCACTCGGCAAAGTATGATGATCCCATTATTTTATGTGAAAACATATTTTGACTCTATATCACATTTAAAACATGTTTTGAACTTGAATTTTTTTACAGTCATAATTCAACATCTGTTAATCCATGGAAAATTTTCATACTTTTATGAGTGGGCTTGCTATTTTTAATAAAATAATCCTATTTCTAGGATTTACTTCGAAAGAGTCAAATTACAACTGCATGTACATGAAATAATGACTCAAAAATTGTAGAAAAATCATATTTATGTTCATGATTCTATTTTGAATCTTTTACAACTAAATATATCTAAATATTTAAAATCTAATTTACGACGCTCGGGCGGCAACATGGAGCTTAATGGTTTTTTAATTTTATAAAATTAAATTGATGCCTAAAAAATATGATACTTGACATGGTGTCATTATATCTTACATATATACTGTGATAAAAAATTCATAATGTTTCGACAAAGTTTTCATGTACGACGTTTGGAAACTGGAGAATCCACGAGAAGGTAAATGTGTTTATGGATGGAATGAGCTAGGTTTAGAAGAAAATCGATTTTCAAATCTTTGTTTGAACTTAAAACTTTTTGTACTAATAAAACCCAATGTATCTTATACCATGTCCAAATTTGGGATTTTTTAGTACTAGCTTGCTATTTTTAGTTAATTGAACTTCTTTATAGAATTTAATTAAAAGATCACAAATTTGAAGTACAAGTGCATTAAATTTGTTTATTTGAACTAAGAAATTTTGTAGGAGTAAAAATAAATGTATATTATATAATGCCAAATTATGGGATTTTTTACTGTCTTTTTTCTATTTTACTTTTTTTTTAAAAAATAAAAAAATTGTTGGACCGGAAACGGCGACCAGAGGGGGGTGAATGGGAGCTTATAAAAATTTCAGGCTAAAAACAGCCTTCGGTTTTAATCCTGTCTTCTGCGGAACAGACTTCGAACACTACCTTCGAAGGTCTGGTTCGGAGGTACTTCGACACCTTCGAACACAGGCTTCGGAGGAGCAAAAGTTCGAAGCCAAAAAGACTTCGCTCCACTTACAACCCTCGAAAATCTAATCTGCTAAGTCAGTGCAGGCTCCGCACACAGGGTGCTTCGAGCAAGCTTCGCACTTCACCCTTCGCAAGAGTGGACAGCCCTCTGTAGACTTCGACCAAGTACTTGGCAGCAGCAACTGGTGCTGAGCTTCGTACACAAAGGTCTAAACGCACACTACTAGACTTCGCTAGGGGCTTCGACACAAGAAGCAAAACGGGCTTCGAACAGGGCTTCGCTAGTAAGCTGTGAGGTCTGGCCTCAAGTTACACAGAGCGACAGCACACTGAAAACACACTTCGCAGAACAAACAACCTTCGCCTAGACAGGCTTCGATTCACTACAACTAGCGAAGTATGTAACGCAAGCTCAAGCAACAAGCACAAAGACGCAGGGCTTCGCCGCTTGAACAAGGAACACAAAATAGATTGAACTCTGGATGAATACAGCGAGGTATGTGGCTACAGGAGCTCAACAGTAAATGTTCAAAGTGTTAAATGTTACCTACCGAGCCCCCATATTTATAGCCCACAGTTCACCCAAAGGAAATGACTACACTACCCCTAGGGTTTACAAAAGATTTGTCTCTACAGAACTAAGGGGTACAAAAGGTAGTCCACCTTTATTCTGGAGGCTTCTCTGTCAGCTTTGCAGAGGGGACAGTGTCAGCCTTTTACAGAACAGACAGTGTCAGCCTTTGCAGTCTTTGACCTTCTGGAATCCTCCCTTCGCACGCGAGGGTGTGGTAGCTTCGGTGAGAAGCCTGAAGCCAGATGGCCTTCGCTTCACCGAAGTTAGTCTCCGATACAGTGACGGTTTTGAGCCGAAGCCGTCAAAGCCCTTGGGCCTTCGCACCAACACCTCCGGAGTGGACCACCACGGCTTCGCAGCTACTCCCAGCTCGAACTCCGTCAGTCCGTGTACCGAAGCCATGCAGGCCGAAGTACCACAAGACAACCTCGCTCCGGAGCTAGCCTTGCTCCGAAGCATTCCTCACTCTGAAGCCCCACCTTCGGAGTACCACCCTTCGAAGTCCCTCCTTCGTCCAAGGCCTCCGCATGAAGCATTCCATGAGCCCTTCGTCGCAGTGCCTCTCCCCGAGCACACTCCTCGACGAGCCTCACCCGGACCATGCCTTCGATGCGCCTTGACTTCTGAGACCTTCGTCGGGTACCTTCGAATGTCTCCCACTAGAGCACACTTCGAATTCCTTGCCTCCGCAGAGGACTTGTTCCACCAACTCCGAAGTCACTCCATCCGGATTACCTTCGAAGTGCCTCACCTCCGAGGACTTTGTCCCGGAGCACCTTCAGCCGGAGCCACGCTCCGCACTCTCTGCCTTCACCTGGCACGCCTCGACCCGAGGACCGACCCGGACCACCTTCGCAGCCACCGTGACGGAGCTCCCCGCTCCCCTGGCATCAAGCCTCCCGCTTGACCCAGGTTCACCTGCTGCGAACCTTGTCCGTCACCTCCGAAGTCCCTGCGCACCACAGACAAGCAAACAAGTGTATCCAGTACTCCGGAGACCTCTTCGGGTTAGCAACCTCCGGCACACACTCTGGTGTACCGCCCAAAGTACCGAAGCCCTCGGTACGAACCCAGTCATCGCGTACTGTCGGACCCCTCCGACAAGCACACTCCGCTGCACAGCTGCAGCAACCAGCCACCGAACACCCTTCGATGAAACCACCTCCGAAACCCCTCCGGAGGTACCCTCCTCCGAACACCTTCGGAGGTACAACCTCCGAACACCTTCGGAGGTACCCTTCGAACAGAGGGTAAAATCCTGTCAATCACTCATCACAAAACACCGAAACCAACCCTTGGTTTCTCAATCTCCCCCTTGATGAGTGCATTGACAACCAAATCCAAGTTCAAGAAAATTTAAAAATTTTCAGAACACAAGTGACCATAAAAACTCACAAAAGAGCCAAATCATGTCACTTGACAGAAGAATTTTCCTCCCCCTTTCTCACAAGAATGAAAAGCCCCTTCGGCAATAAAAACTCCCCCTGAGTTGAATTTTTCCCTTTGGCAACAAAGAATCTTCTCCCCCTTTATGTCAAATGTTCTCCCCCTTTGGAAATTATACCCCTTGCGGCAGAGAACGAGGAATTTCTCCCCCTTTGGCAATGCAAGCATCAAGGAGCATGTAAAAGATGCAAAGCTTCGAATTGAGCAGAATGGCAAAGACATATGAAGCAAAAATATGCCAACAGTAACACCAATGATCATGGGCTCAGCTCAAATTAATATTCTCTAAAGGCATGATGAAGCATGTGATTTGATCATTTTTGAAATAAAAGCATCACCACTTAGTCAAAGAAACTAGACAAGTAAGAGCAAGGACTACGCAAAGCTAGTCAATTTCTACTCTAGACAGATAAGTCCAGTTCAAATGGAGCATGAAAAGCAATCTTGATACTCAATGAATTTTGTTGTTCTTTTCTTAGTGCCAGGGGTTATTTGTTTGTCCACCTTATACTTTCCAATCAGGCCAAGCCTAGGTATGAAAACCATAAGAAGCTTAAGGCAATGATTTTGGCATACACTACACTATTCCAGTTCAGACCAATGTGCAATGGTAAGCAGTCTAGAATAGGGTAGTGCGACAAACAAACCCACCTGGATCTTTTTTCTTGAAACATGAAAATCATGGAATTTTTGATTTTAACTAAGTGAGCCAACTGTTTGGCACTTTATGAATGTCCATGAAAGAGTAGAACAATTTTCCAAGTTGCAATTTTAGCATCCAATGAACAGTGTCTTGCTATCAAGCAGATAAAAGATAGCTAAAGCAGTCCTGCCTAAACATGCTAGATTCAAGACTAAGCAGTGAGCACGATTTGATTTTGAAAATAAAACATCATGCACATGACTGTTTCAGAAAAATTAAAAAGAGCTGAGCTGACACGATTTCATGAGTTAAAAGCAGGCATATAAGTGCAAAAGATGTAAATGCAATTTCAGCACAATTAGCAAAAGCACATCCATCTAAAACAGCTCCCCCTCACAAAATGCCGTAAGGGTGACAAATGCCAAGTTCCCCACGCAAGTCAGCAAATCGAGAAGCATTGAGGGGTTTTGTAAAAATATCGGCAAGCTGGTGTTGGGTATCAACATATTGCAGTTCAATATCACCCTTCTCATTGTGATCTCTGAGAAAGTGATACCGTACATCAATGTGTTTGGTTCTGGAGTGCTGAACCGGGTTGTTTGCAATACAAATAGCACTAGTGTTATCACAGAAAAGTGGAACACTCTTATAATCTAACCCGAAGTCCCGCAAAGTGGAAACCATCCACAAAATCTGAGAGCAACAGCTAGCTGCAGCAACATATTCGGCCTCAGCCGTTGATTGTGCAACACTAGACTGCATCGGAGTAACCTCGAAGACATAAAGATGAAGACGCTGAATACCATATGCCAAATTCAAGGGTGTGTTTGAGATACCTTAGGATGCGCTTAACCGCTTGGCGGTACGAAGCTCGTGGTGAAGCCTGAAAACGAGCGCACAGACACACAGCGAAGTGTATGTCCGGCCTCGTGGCAGTCAAGTAGAGGAGGGAGCCGATCATGCTCCGGAACTCCTTCTGATCTACGGCTTCTCCATCTTCGTCAGGGTCCAATGCTACAGATGTAGCCATAGGAGTGGCGAGGGGCTTCACATCGGACATGTCGAACTTCTTGAGCAGGTCCTTGGTGTACTTTGTCTGGTGGACAAAAGTACCTTGTTTGCTTTGCTTGATTTGCAAACCAAGGAAAAAGGTGAGTTCACCCATCATTGATATTTCAAATTCCCTGCTCATGGTATCTGCAAACTCGGCAACCAAAGCATGAGAAGAGCCACCAAAGATGATATCATCCACATAAATCTGAACTAGGAGGAAATCTTTGCCATGCTTGAGAGTAAATAAAGTTTTATCAACAGAGCCCATCAAGTACCCTCGCTCAAGCAGAAAAGACTTAAGTCTATCATACCAAGCCCGAGGGGCCTGCTTGAGTCCATAAAGAGCCTTATGAAGTTTAATGACTTTATGTGGGTACTTGGGGTTTTCAAAACCAGGGGGTTGTTTTACATAAACATCTTCACCTATGAAGCCATTAAGAAAAGCACTTTTGACATCCATTTGATAGAGTTTGAATCCCCGGGATGTCGCAAAGGCAAGCAAAATCCTAATGGCCTCAAGGCGAGCAACAGGTGCAAAAGTTTCAGTAAAATCAATCCCTTCTAGTTGAGAAAAGCCCTGAGCTACAAGTCTAGCCTTGTTCCTAACTATAGTCCCATCCTCCCCTTGTTTATTTTTGAAAATCCATTTTGTTCCAATGAAATGAACATTTGGTGGAGGATCTACTAAAGTCCAGACTTGGTTTCTCTCAAAATTTTCAAGTTCCTCATGCATGGCATTGATCCAACTAGAATCAGAAAGTGCATGACTAACATCTAAAGGCTCGAAAGAAGCAACAAAAGCAGCATTAGTGAAATGGGCATGAGAACGTGTTACCCTTTGATCAAGCTCACCAATGATCTGCTCGGGAGGGTGCATCCTTTGAACATGATGTGGAGCCTCACGGCGGGATGCAGTCTCCCCCTCAACTTGTGCGTTGGAGTGGTCCAAGATGACTGATGTTGAGGTAGTCGCTTCGGGACCTCGTGCCGAAGTAGTTGAAGCGGGGTCAGCTTCGGGGGTTGATGTCGAGGGTAGTAGGGGTTCATCCTCGAATTCTCCGGGATCTTCTTCTTCAAATAAGGTCTGTTCCATGTCATGTTCATTTGCCTGTTCAAAAGCAGAACTAACAGAGGGGGTTGATTCATCAAAAGTCACATCACATGACTCGATGACAGTGTTAGTTTCCAAGTTATAAACACGATAAGAATGACCATGAGTAGTGTAACCCAAAAAGATCCCGTCAGAAGATCGCGACTCAAATTTATCCAAATTTCCACGTTTTAGGATAAAGCAGCGACAGCCAAAACTCGAAGATGAGTGACCTTGGGCTGTCTCCCAAAACGCAGCTCATAAGATGTCAAATTTAAAATTGAGCGCAAGAAGATTCGGTTTGAGATGTAACATGCAGTGTTCATGGCCTCAGCCCAGAATTTTCTAGGAGTCCTATGCTCATCAAGCATCGTCCTAGCCATCTCAACCAAAGTGCGGTTCTTCCTCTCAACAACACCGTTCTGTTGAGGAACCCGCGGAGCAGAGAATTGATGTTCTATGCCATGCTCCATGCAAAAGTCAACAAAGAGACTGTTTTTGAACTCAGTGCCATTATCACTTCGAATGAATTTCAGTGCACCAGGAAGTTCAGTGAAAAGTCTCAAAGCCAAGCTCCGAAAGTGTGAAAACACTTCATCCTTGCTGGCAAGAAAGAAGACCCAAGAGTAGCGAGAGAAATCGTCGACAATAACTAATACATACCACTTGCCGCCTAAAGAACTAACCCGAGAAGGACCTACAGTGTCCATATGGAGAAGTTCTCCGGGTTGTTCAGTCATCACTGTGGTGACTGGCGAATGCGAAGCAGCAATCATTTTTCCATGTCGACAAGGAGCGCAAACTAAATTCTTCTCAAACTTGAGCTTGGGCAATCCTCGGATCAGACCTAGGGCGCTCAGACGAGCGAGCAACTCAAAGCTCATATGCCCTAGTCTCCTATGCCACTTCCAAAGCTCAGAAGTAGAATGTGCAACAAGACAATGAGAAGAACCAGACGACTCTGAAAAATCAGCTCCAAAAACTCTCCCAACTCTAAAGATCTTACACACCACAACGCCATCAGAATTGAGCACTTGTGAAGTATCGCGATGAAATCGCACTTCGAAGCCCTCATCAAGCAACTGAGATACAGACAGCAAATTGTATCCCAAGTTCTCAACCAAAGCAACATCTTTGAGAGTGAAATTCGAGTTAATTCTTACCACACCTTTACCTTTCACTCTACTCCTTCGATTGTTTCCGAAGGTGATATGTTCCCTTTGCTTGGTTGTGGTGAGGCTGGAGAACCAAGCTGCATCTTCGGTCATGTGCGTGAACAACCGGAGTCCATGATCCACGTGCCCTCCAAGCCTCGATCTGTCACCTACACACGATAAGAATGTCTCGATCGCTCAGTGCTGGGGTGAGTGAAATAATGACGAGGCATCCAGCACTGAGTGACACGAGTAGTAGGCACAGTAAAAGTAGACGGTCTACGCACATAATAATCAGAATGATGCAAAGTGCGAGGTCTACCTACATGCTGTGAATGAACAACATGTCGAGGTCTCCTACTCTGACGAGGTACAAATCTGCTAGCCCGAAGTCTACCACCATATGGAACATGGTGAACATCTCGAGGAGCAAAACCTCTCCGAGAAACACGAGGAGCCTCAAAAGCAGGACGATAGTAAAACTCAGACTCATGCATACCTAAAGATGGATAATGCATGTCCTGGTAACTCATCGCCTGAGCGCGTCGCTCATCCTTGATGTGACGAAAACAGAACCCAACCAAATGACCCGCCCGCTGACAGTAGGAACAGTGAAAAACTCTCCTGGGGGCACTCTCATGGGTCACAGGAGCAACTCTCACAGGCTCCTTGGGTTTCTTCTGTGTGGTTTTCTTGGGAGGATTTTTCTTGGCAGGAGGTGTGGTTTTCTTTGGTGGATGGGTAGGCTTTCTGGCTGATGGGGTGTCTAACAGAGCTCTCTCTTTCTCTAGGGTAGTGGGAGAGGTAAAAATAGTTTTGGTCTTACTGTCTGAAGGTATCCTCTCAAAACCCAAACCTAGAGCTACCCCTGCTCTGTCAGCACACAACTTGGTCTTGGCCAAGAGCAAATCCATCCTACCCTTTCCCTCAGTGCATTTATTAACCACAGAAAGAAGGTACTCATTTTCAGACATGAGGTTTTCAGCTCGCTTTCTAACAGTGCCTAGCTGGTCCTTAAGGGTGATGCAAGTGTCACAAACAGGTTGCACATCCTTAGAACTACCGGCCCTCTCCAATCTAGCCTCTAAATCATGAACATGCTTATCACGTAAATTAATGCTTTCGCGTAATAAAGAGCAGTTCATGCAATCAACAACATCATGAGGTCTAGAATCCACCTCCAAAAGCTGCTTCTGTGCAGTCTCAAGCTCAGAAAGAGTTTGAGCATGAACAGAATGCAACTGAGCCAGCTCACTCATGACAACAGAACATGACTCACATTCAGCATCATCAAATTTAGACTTAAGCATGGCATATTCAGTAGAAACATTTTCTAGCCTAAGTCTAAGGTCTTTTCTTTCTCTAGCAGCTTGCACAAGTAATCTATCCTGACCAAGTACTACTTCATTCAGCTCATCTAGTTTAATCAAAAGCTGGTCAGATGATAGAGTTACCTCTGATGAGTCAAGCTCATCGCCGCTGTGATCGCTGTCGGCTATGAAGCAAAGGCCGGTGAAGTCTCGTCCCTTCTTGTCCTTCTTGTCCTCCTTCCTTGGGGACTCCTCCTCCTCAGAGCTCGACTCCTCAGTTGAGGACGTGTCGATGTCGCTGAGAGCAGCAACAAAGGCTCTGGAAGCGGCCTTGGCTACTTTCTTAGCCATCTTGCCGCGCTTGCCCTTCACAAAGGGCTTCCTCTCCTTGTGGTATTTGGGGCGCTCACTCTCATCTCTCTTTTTGAGCTTAGGGCAATTGGCCTTAATGTGAGAGGTGTCGCCACATTCATAGCAACCACTAAAACCACTTCTCCTCTGATCCCGTCTCTCATGATGAAAACGGGTGAACCTCCGGGCAATGAGAGCAAGCTCATCATCAGCTAGAGTGTCCACCTGCTCCTTTGTGATGGAGACCAGGGAGGACAAAGCAAAACCATCTACAAAAACACAAGTACCTGATGTGCTTGGTTCTGCAGTGGTGCCACGGCTAGTGCTAGAAACCAATGCCAATGGCTGTGGCAAAGAGCTTCTGTGCACAGCAAGAGATGCCTTGGCAATCTCTGTGGACTTCAGCTTGCTAAAGAGTTCATCGCAGGTCAAGGTGTCATATCCTGCGGACTCTTCAATGCTGGATATCTTCACTTCCCATATGCTACGGTCAAGAGCATAGAGAAGCTTGATAGCCCTATCATGATCACTGTAAGCAAGCGTCCCGTTGGATCGCAAGTTACTCACTATCGCGTCAAAGCGAGAAAACATGGCATCTATAGATTCACCAGGTGCCTGCACAAATAGCTGATACTGTTGGTTGTAGGTGCTTTGGCGCCTGGCCTTAATCTGAGTAGAGCCCTCATGGAAGATAGTGAGAGTTGTCCAAATTTCCCTAGCAGTCCTAAGGTGCTGCACCCTATCGAACTCACTTCTACTCAAACCGATGAACAGTATATTTCTTGCCTTGGAATTGGCATTATACTGATCCTTCTCAGTCTGAGAGGTGCGAGTCTCAGGGATGGAGTATTGTGAGTCCACAATCTCCCAAATTGCATTTCCTTGGCTTAACAAGTAAGCCTCCATGCGCACCTTCTAGTATGCAAAATCTGTCCCATCGAACAGAGGAATTTTACTGCCTCTATCCATGTCGCCAACAGATCACAAAACCGGTTAAGGTCAACTGGTGATCTTAACCTGCTCTGATACCAATTGTTGGACCGGAAACGGCGACCAGAGGGGGGGTGAATGGGAGCTTATAAAAATTTCAGGCTAAAAACAGCCTTCGGTTTTAATCCTGTCTTCTGCGGAACAGACTTCGAACACTACCTTCGAAGGTCTGGTTCGGAGGTACTTCGACACCTTCGAACACAGGCTTCGGAGGAGCAAAAGTTCGAAGCCAAAAAGACTTCGCTCCACTTACAACCCTCGAAAATCTACTCTGCTAAGTCAGTGCAGGCTCCGCACACAGGGTGCTTCGAGCAGGCTTCGCACTTCACCCTTCGCAAGAGTGGACAGCCCTCTGTGGACTTCGATCAAGTACTTGGCAGCAGCAACTGGTGCTGAGCTTCGTACACAAAGGTCTAAACGCACACTACTAGACTTCGCTAGGGGCTTCGACACAAGAAGCAAAACGGGCTTCGAACAGGGCTTCGCTAGTAAGCTGTGAGGTCTGGCCTCAAGTTACACAGAGCGACAGCACACTGAAAACACACTTCGCAGAACAAACAACCTTCGCCTAGACAGGCTTCGGTTCACTACAACTAGCGAAGTATGTAACGCAAGCTCAAGCAACAAGCACAAAGACGCAGGGCTTCGCCGCTTGAACAAGGAACACAAAATAGATTGAACTCTGGATGAATACAACGAGGTATGTGGCTACAGGAGCTCAACAGTAAATGCTCAAAGTGTTAAATGTTACCTACCGAGCCCCCATATTTATAGCCCACAGTTCACCCAAAGGAAATGACTACACTACCCCTAGGGTTTACAAAAGATTTGTCTCTACAGAACTAAGGGGTACAAAAGGTAGTCCACCTTTATTCTGGAGGCTTCTCTGTCAGCTTTGCAGAGGGGACAGTGTCAGCCTTTTACAGAACAGACAGTGTCAGCCTTTGCAGTCTTTGACCTTCTGGAATCCTCCCTTCGCACGCGAGGGTGCGGTAGCTTCGGTGAGAAGCCTGAAGCCAGATGGCCTTCGCTTCACCGAAGTTAGTCTCCGATACAGTGACGGTTTTGAGCCGAAGCCGTCAAAGCCCTTGGGCCTTCGCACCAACACCTCCGGAGTGGACCACCACGGCTTCGCAGCTACTCCCAGCTCGAACTCCGTCAGTCCGTGTACCGAAGCCATGCAGGCCAAAGTACCACAAGACAACCTCGCTCCGGAGCTAGCCTTGCTCCGAAGCCTTCCTCACTCCGAAGCCCCACCTTCGGAGTACCACCCTTCGAAGTCCCTCCTTCGTCCAAGGCCTCCGCATGAAGCATTCTATGAGCCCTTCGTCGCAGTGCCTCTCCCCGAGCACACTCCTCGACGAGCCTCACCCGGACCATACCTTCGATGCGCCTTGACTTCTGAGACCTTCGTCGGGTACCTTCGAATGTCTTCCACCAGAGCACACTTCGAATTCCTTGCCTCCGCAGAGGACTTGTTCCACCAACTCCGAAGTCACTCCTTCCGGAGTACCTTCGAAGTGCCTCACCTCCGAGGACTTTGTCCCGGAGCACCTTCAGCCGGAGCCATGCTCCGCACTCTCTGCCTTCACCTGGCACGCCTCGACCCGAGGACCAACCCGGACCACCTTCGCAGCCACCGTGACGGAGCTCCCCGCTCCCCTGGCATCAAGCCTCTCGCTTGACCCAGGTTCACCTGCTGCGAACCTTGTCCGTCGCCTCCGAAGTCCCTGCGCACCACAGACAAGCAAACAAGTGTATCCAGTACTCCGGAGACCTCTCCGGGTTAGCAACCTCCGGCACACACTCCGGTGTACCGCCCAAAGTACCGAAGCCCTCGGTACGAACCCAGTCATCGCGTACTATCGGACCCCTCCGACAAGCACACTCCGCTGCACAGCTGCAGCAACCAGCCACCGAACACCCTTCGGTGAAACCACCTCCGAAACCCCTCCGGAGGTACCCTCCTCCGAACACTTTCGGAGGTACAACCTCCGAACACCTTCGGAGGTACCCTTCGAACAGAGGGTAAAATCCTGTCAATCACTCATCACAAAACACCGAAACCAACCCTTGGTTTCTCAAAAATCTTTGCCGAGTGCAATTATCCCTGGCACTCGGCAAAGAAAGTGTTTTTTTAAAAAATTATTGTTTGCCAAGTGCCTCCCAATTTGGCACTCGGCAAACCTTGAATCAGGCTAAAAAAAGCCCGGCAGATCTGGGCACAATAACGCCCAGATCTGCTCCCCCGCTCCCCCGCAGCTCCCCCGCCGCGGCTTGCTCCCCCGCCGCCTGCCCCCCGCACCAGTGCTCCCCCGTCGCCGGCAGCCCCCCTGCGCCCCCACTGCTGGCCGCCCACCCTCAGCCCCCCGTCGCCGCCCTCCCCCGCGCGTCGCCGCCGGCCACGCCGGTGCCCCCGTCGCCGGCCGCCCCCCTCAACCCCTATCGCCGGCCTCCCCCGCACCCTGCCACCGGGCCGCTGGTGCCCCCGCTGGCCTGCGCCACCTCCTCCCCCCAGCGCCTCCTCCTCCCCCCCGGCGCCCCCGGCGCCCCTGGCCCCTCCTCCTCTGGCCGCCGGCCCCCTCGCTCCAATCGCCGTCTCCGCCGCCCCCTCCGCCCACGACCCCTTCCTCCGGTATTTTTGATATGGAAAATTTAGGTTTTTAAATTTTTGTTTGAAATTAGTTTAAATTTTGTGGTGATGCTATATTTAATCAAATGTTAGTTTATTCATTTGTTGAAATTTCATATATATATGTGTGTGTGTGTCTTTATATATATACATGTTAGTTTATACATATTAGTTGAAATTAATGACATATGTAATGTAATGTTTAATCACATATGTAATCACATGTTTAATTATTAAGAATGTCATGTGAAATGCCATGTTAATACCATGTTGTTCTAATATACATGTTTTAGAAATTTTAATATAATCGTTGTAATAGTTTTTATGTTTTAATGATTATGTTGATTAATATCTGTTGTATGTGGATGCCGGCCATCGTGTCGTGATATATATATATATATATATGTATGTGGATGTCGGCCATCGCGTCGTGATATGTGTATGTGGGTGACAACCATTGTGTCGTCCTATTTTAATTTTTCTTGTTATTGTCGCGTAACCTAGGCGTCTCCCGTTCAGAAGAGTTACAGTTTGGAATATGCATGTCTTTGCATATTTGTGGTCGTAACTGTTTTGAATTGTCCACGTTTGGACAGCCGGAAGATGCGTAGATTGAGCTCGTTTTCATGCCCCGTTCCGATTCGACTCATGGTTTCGGCAACACCTCCCCGTTGTTCTCCGAACGCACATCCTCTTGGCATGTTGCCCAGACGTGCGTTTGGAGAGCAGCGGGGAGGTGCTGCCGAAATTTTGGGTTGGATCGGAACGGAGCGTGAATACGAGCTCAATCTATGCATTGTCTGGTGGGATTAGGACCTATCTTACCTATTAGACTGTTAGATTCATCTCGTTTCTCACTAACCCCTAAACACGGGTGTTGTTTCCTAGTTTAGTACAAGATGGATCATCGTGAGTGGATGTACACGGGTCGCCCTAGTCAGGCCGAGGTGACCATGGATTGGATCAAGAACACTGAAGTATTTTTAGAGACGGCGTTTGGTAGACAGAATGTACGTGACAAGACCTGGTGACCATGTAGTCGGTGCGAGAATAAGCGTCGACAAACAAAGGATGCCATGGGTAAACACCTATGCAAATACGGGTTTATGCCAAATTATACCCGTTGGACGTATCATGGTGAGTCCCAACGTCCTAGAGACGAGGTGTTGCGACATCGCATGGACGATGATGAGGGAGGGGTTAGATTTATGCTAGATGACTTTGAAGATGCGCATTTTGACGAAGCACGTGAAGAGGAAGTGCCGGAGCCAAAAGCAAAAGCGTTTTATGACATGTTGTCCGCGTCAAAGCAACCTCTTCACGGTCACACTAAGGTTTCTCAACTGGATGCCATCGCACGGCTAATGGCCATCAAGTCGCAATTTAGCTTGAGTCGAGAATGCTTCGATGTTATGCTGACGGTTGTTGGTAGCCTTCTTCCAGAAGGTCACAATCTTCCAAAGAGCATGTACGAGTCTAAGAAAGTCCTCCGTGCACTTAAGATGCCTTATGAGCAAATACATGCTTGTCCCAACGGATGCATTTTATCCAGAAAACAATACGCAGACGCAACCTACTGCGTGAAATGAAAATCCTCTAGGTATCTTGAGGTAGACTCCGATGATGGTGCGAAGAAAAAACTCTCAATTCTCGTGAAGATCCTTCGGTACCTTCCCTTTGTACCAGGGATCCAACGGCTGTACATGACCGAGGAATCTGCTAAACAGATGACATGGCATAAAAATGGGATTCGTTACAACCCAGACAAGCTAGGTCATCCATCAGATGGAGAAGTGTGGAAAAAATTTGATCAGCTCCATCCCGAGAAAGCTTTAGAGCCACATAATGTACGAATTGCTATAGCAACAGATGGGTTCAATCCATATGGTATGACGGCTGCCGCATACAGCTGTTAACCAATGTTTGTTATTCCCCTCAACCTTCCTCCCGGCGTCATCTTTCAACGACAGAATATTTTCTTGTCCTTGATAATTCCAGGGCCTGAATACCCGGGGAAAAATATGAGTGTGTATATGGAGCCTTTGATGGATGATTTGGTCCATGTGTGGGAAGACGGTGTGTTGACATATGATTGATGTACAAAGACAAACTTCAGAATGCATGTCTAGGTATATGTACTCTCTACATGACCTACCAGCATATTCGATATTTTGCGGCTAGTGCGTGCATGGGAAGTTCGCATGCCCGATTTGTCGGTCGACTCTAAAGTTCATTTGGCTGGCTAAGGGTGGAAAATATTCCTCGTTTGACAAGCACCGACAATTCCTTCCTCGAAACCATCCATTCAGGAAGGATAAGAAGAATTGTACAAAAGATGTGTCTGTTAAAGGCTCAGCACCAATTAAAATGACCGGAGCCGATGTTCGTGCTCAATTAGAGTCTTTGCAAATTAATACACAAGGAGCTGGTTTTATCGGATATGGTGAGCATCATGCATGGACTCACAAGCCATGTTTATGGAATCTTCCTTATTTCGATGATCTTCTCCTTCCGCACAACATTGATGTGATGCACACTGAGAAAAATGTTGCCGAGACCATTTTTAGCACAATCATGGATATTCCTGAGAAGATGAAAGACAATGTCAAGGCCCGACTAGATCAAGCGACTATATGCAATAGACCTAAGCTCAACATGATACCTCCTAGAAGCGGGAAATCCTGGACGAAGCCAAAGTCTGATTTTGTTCTAACAAGGGGACAAAGGAGGGAAGTACTTGAGTGGTTTCAAACATTGATGTTTCCTGATGGCTATGCAACTAATCTGAAGAGGGGAGTTAATCTAGCTACTCTGCGAATAAACGGACTCAAAAGTCATGACTATCACATATGGATTGAGCGGTTGCTCTCGGTCATGATTCGTGGCTATGTCCCCGAGGATGTCTGGCGAGTTCTAGCTAAATTGAGCAATTTTTTCCGGCAACTTTGTGCTAAACAGTTGTCTCACATCGTGGTAGCAAACATGGAGACACTAGCGCCCGTGTTATTATGCAAGCTAGAAAAGATCTTTCCGCCCGGTTTTTTCAATCCGATGCAACATATGATATTGCACCTTCCGTATGAGGCCCGGATGGGAGGTCCGGTTCAGAGCCGTTGGTGCTATTCAATTGAGAGATTCCAAAAGATTCTTCAGAATAAATGTAAGAACAAATGCAAAATTGAAGCATCCATAGCTGAGGCATATGTTTTGGAGGAGGTGTCAAACTTCACAACTAGATATTATGCGGACAATATTCCTAGTGTGCATAATCCACCTTCCCGTTACAATCTTCCAAAAGAAGAATCAAATCTCAACATCTTCAGAGGCCAACTAGGAAGTGCAAGTGGTGCTGCTAACAAGACCTTGCAGCATGAAGAGTGACGTTTGATTATGTTGTATGTCCTGACAAACCTTTCCGAAGTAGAACCGTACATTGAGGAATTTCATCGACGATTTTAGCATGGTTCGAGGGAGGCTAACATTGAGGAATCCACTGCCCTTCTTAAGTATGGTGTGGGAAATGGAAATCCCGATTTCATTTCTTGGTTCAAAACTAAGGTATTTCTCAAATTAACTTTTAGTTAGTTCTACCTTTCAATTATATCTTATATGCGACTAATATACATGTTCATCGCATTTAAACCTATAGGGAAGAACCGACACGACAATGAGTTCCGAGTTGAGGCAAGTTGCGAATGGTTGTGCCTACAAGGTCAAGACATTCAAAGCTTACAACGTAAACGACTATCGTTTCCACACAACAAGCCATGAACAGAGCCGACCTAACCGAAGAACCACAAATTCCGGAGTTTTTACTTCGGGCACAGACGGGGTTGACTACTATGGACGACTCAAAGAAATATATGAATTGAGTTTTGATGGGAGCAAACCTCTTAATCCCGTTATATTTAAATGCCATTGGTTCAATCCCAAAGTAGTGAGACAGACTCCCGAACTTGGCTTAATAGAAATTCGTCAAGATACCACCTTGCCGAGTGAAGATGTTTATATTGTGGCTCAACATGCAACACAAGTTTACTATCTCTCTTACCCGTGCAAAACCGTCGCACGTCTTAAAGGTTGGGATGTTGTGCATAAGGTGTCGCCACACGGTAAACTGCCTGTTCCCAACAACGAAGACTATAACATAGACCCGAACACATACGACGGAGAGTTCTTTCAAGAAGATGGGCTACCAGGCATGTTTGTTATTGACTTGACGGAGACGATGGAAGTAGATAACGAAAGTGGTGCCGATGCCGACGAAGGAGACGAGATTCATAATGGAAGAGACTTAGAACTGCTAGAGAGATTGCACTCAAGCACTCAAAGTGATGACAACATTCCACCTCCTGAACAGCTGGACGATTACATCATATCACGTGATAGTGATGACGATACATATGATCCAGCAAATCCGGACGACGATGACTATTTCTAGCAGCTGTATGAGAATTATGTTTAATTTTAGAATAAATGCGTTTATAACACATTTCACGGTTTATCTAAAGTGATTTACTCTTTTTCATAGCAGGTGATTGAAATATGGTGGGGAGTTTAAAGAAATTAATAAGTGCAGTAGTAGGAAAAGGCGGTAGATCCACTTCCTCTCAAGATGAGGTCGGCTCCTCATCTAGACCTCGAGGTAGGAGAACGAAGAAGTCAGCAGTGAGAGGAAAGGCACCCGCGCCCTCGAGTGAAACTACCAGCCATATACCGGCATCCTGTCGCGACGATGATTACGTGCCGAATGAGGAGGAGGAGCAGGCTAGGGTGGAGGAGGAGGAGGAGGTGGGGGCAGAGGGTGGGGAGGTTGGGGCAGAGGGAGAGGAGCAGGCTACAGAAGCGGCTGCAGTGTGGTTGCGTGGTCCTTCGTCACTCCCGAGGCGACCAGTGGTAGTAGCTGATCGTGCGCTCATTCAACCTGATGGAAATAGGTAAGTTGCTGTAGAAAGTCTACAATGTATTTCTTTCGTTAGTTTAATTTTTAATATATACTAATACTTTTTAATGATATCGGGGTAGGAACTGGATTATGGTTGAACGAGCAGGTCGTGAGTGCTCACGCCATGTAAACGGCATCCTCGGGCTTCTTATCAAGGAAAAGTTCCCTGGTTTGGTATCTTTTGATGGGAGGATGAAGCCGGCGTACTCATGGAGGCACTATGAAAGTGCGCCGGACGCCCCTGACCGAGAAGGGAGATAATTTGCCCACCTAGCCGATCGAGTCAGGGCTGAGCTCGGGGTAAGTTTATTTTCTTAATATATGTGTCAATACTATTAATATGTGGATTACATAACATTCTCTTTACATCTATATGCAGGATTTTTATAGATGTGATGAGGGGTATGTGGATCAGGCTGCCGCTGTTATTAATAGAGCCGTCAAGAAGCTTGTCACCGACATGCATTATGAGGCGCGCATTCAAGCTGTTATTGACTTCTCCGCTCAGCACTGCCGAGAGAGGAAGAACAAAAAGGATGCCCGGACCACCTTTCTGACACGAGAGGAATACATGATGGTAAGTGTATTCTCGTGTATCTTCTAATACTTAATATTAAGTCATTAACAACTTCACTTGCATCAAATAGGTCCCTCCACAGTGGTGTGCCGCTCATCTTGAGTGTTGGGGCCAAATTGTTGATAGGTGGTGTTCTGCCGAGTGGCAGAGCAGTCACGATGCATGCCGCCAAAGATGCCTACTCATGCCGGGGGCAGCACACCATCAAGGCTCGCTGAACCTCGACCAGTTCAGGGCGAGATGGGTATGCAGTTACATTTTCTTTTTTTTTCGCTTAATTGCACAATATAATTCTAACTATCTTCTTGTTTTAGTCAACGACCAATGCGGGTCAAGAATGCTCCCAAGTCATGGCATATGCTCTGGCTCACAAAGGGAGGGCGGTTTAAGGCAATACTTACAATCCAAATGACCCCGCTGAGTCGTACACTAATCGGAACACATATCAACGCCTCCAAGACTATTCAGAGATGGCAAGGGAAGTGCATGGCGCCGATTATGACCCAATCGCACATGACATTGATGGCGAGGTGGTCATGAGGGCTGGAGGAGGCAAGAGACATGGGCGATATTTGATGGGCGACGACGCCATTGATACCCGTAGTACCCCCTCTCTATCTGAGGTGAGAGCTCGGAGCTCGACCTTCGGTCCGGGTATACGCCCTCGCCGAGACACATCTATGGGTCTAATTGCTGATCTACAGGTTAGTTCATTTTCATCAATCATCGAACACTTCAATTTGTTTTTTTGAGAACGTTAATGACTGTGAATTAATGTTTTGTAGGCCCAACTAAATGAAGAAAGATCACAAAGGACCGAGTGGCAGACCCAGATGGAGGCTCGGCTGCAGGCTCAGATGCAAGCTCAGATGCAAGCCGAGATGCAGACCCAGATGCAACAGTGGTTTGCGCAGATGGGTGGATCTTTCTCATGTCATATGGGCCTGCCTGGACTTCCTCCTCAACCTCAACAATCTCCATGGACTCCACAGAGTGGCAATGTGAGTTTTCTAATATTGTTTTTGTCGTTTTTGTTATATACAATTGTTCTAACTATTTTTCTTTTTTTTTTCAGTTTCATTCATCGGCAGCAGGATCAAACACACAGCCATCTCCACACACTGGTCATAGCGGTAATGCTAACTTGTGAGGCGTGGTGTGAGTTGCCGTTATGAAATTGTTAATTAACTTGAACTTGTCACCATGAACGCGAACTTGAACTTGTGATGTCAATTTGAACTTGTATTTGTGACGTGAACGTGAATTTGTGATGTGATCATGAATTTTGTGATGTGAATGTGATTTTTGTGATGTGTATGTGATTTCTGTGATGTGAGTGAAATTGTGATTCATATAGTGATTGAATGTGAATATCTGTGATTCAATGTGAATTTTGGGGAAAATTTTGTGAGTAAATGTGAATTTGTGATGAATTTTGTGATTGAATGTGTTTTTTGGATGAAATGTGCATTAAATAAATGAAATTTTTTTAAAAAAAAGTGCCGAGTGTTACACTCGGCAAAGCCACCTAAAATGCACAGAAACGTGGCACGTGGCACGTTTCAGTCTTTTAATTTCTATATTTTGCGCGGATGTACAAATTTTGTGCAAAAACCCTTAGTTTTCTGAAAAATCATGCAGAAATATGAATTTTGCTCGAAGGCCTTGTTACAAAATAAGGTTATGTTGCAAAGCATAGACATCTGACTAGTAAAATACAATGTATCTTGTCTCATGAAAAATTTCCATTTTTCTATGTAAATTAGCTATTTTTAGTTAATTAATTGTATTTCTAGTACTTAAATCTAAATAGGTTAAATTTGAACTGTAAGTGCATGAAATAATAAACTAAATTATCAAAAAACTCATATTCATGTTTTTGAGTCATTTTTAGTAATTATCCACTAAATTTGAAAATAGTTTATAAAAATTATCAAGTCAAAGAATGAAAACCACATTTAAAAAATAAAAATAATAATAAATTAGAAAAGTTTGCCGAGTGCCAAATTTGAGATACTCAACAAACACAAATGTTTGATGAGAGTTTGCACTCTACAAACAAAATTTTCGGCCCTAAAGTTTTAACTCTTTATACCTAAATTTTTGAATTGAGTGCAAAGATTTCATGTTCCTTTAAATTTGCACAACCCACTAGTTACTCCAACCCTTCTCGCCCTCTTCTCCCTACCCCACTACCCTCTCTAGCACTGGTGGCTTCCCTTGCTATCACCGTTGTCTGTGCCAGCATCGTGCCTCCCTATCGACCTCCACGAGGCTGTCGCGCCTCGCTAACCTCGCCCTTTGCACCGGCATCATGCCTTGTCGCTATGGACCACCTTATCGCTTTCTCTGTTGGTGCCATGCTCCTTCGCTCTTCACCATCTACGTCGTTGCACTACTAGTGCTTTGCTCCTCTTCGCTGCCCTATCGTCAGGACCACACCCCTCTTCGCTGCCCACATTGTTAGCGCCACACCCATCTCCCCTGCCCCCGTCATCGGCGTTGTGCCCCTCTCTACTGCCCTCGATGCCACGTCGTGCCCCTCTCAATTTCTCCTATCACCCATCACCACCCTATCACGCCATGCCATATCGTGTCGCCGCATTGCATTGCATCACCGTGCCACGTCATATTGTGCCCATCGCCCTTGTCTTGCCCACTATGACCATCGCTCTATGGCACGACCCGTTGCCTGTCCATGGTGTGGCCACGACGCGACACACAACCATCACCGCGTCATGCCACGGTCCAATCGCCTCTGCGCGTTGCGGCCCGCCACGTCATGCCGCTCAATCATCACTGTGTTGTGCTTCGTTGCGTTGCATCGTGCCCACTAGTTGTTCGACTAAATGTGCGTTTGGGATGCCCACCCCGTGCTACATGTTTTTTAAATTTTTGGGTTCCTTCTTTGAACTCGGCAAACAACCGAAAAATATTAGTTTATATTTTTAGCATCATTTCGTTGTTTTTTTCTGATTGACACATTTGGCACTCAACAAGGTCCCGATAAAAGTCACTCAACAAATAAGTCATCACCGATGCAATTTTCGTCGAGCGTTGTTTGTCGTTTGTAACACTTAGCAAACACTTTGTCGAGTGTTCTCGGGGCTTTAGCCTCTGTTTTTGTTTTTTTAAAACTAGAGAGAGATTATGCCATACAACATTATTATGCCAACTTTCTATACAGCTTATTGCTAGCTTATGACCATAAAAAATAATCATAAATTATCTATGAGACCAAATTATTCTTCAATTAAATTATAAACTGATGTTAGGTCTTGTTAATAGAAAATGTTCATGTTTTAAAGCTTCTTGAGCCTATTTGCATGTCCACTTTACTTAATATCAAAAAATTACCCCAATTAATGATATTATCAATTAAAAATTAAATAAAAAGTCAATAGATATTACAATATTTTTAGTGTATACATATAATAATACCAGATTTCAAAATATGTTTAAAAAGGTAGCGAGTTTTCAAAACTTTTGTGGATATTAGCCTATTTAAATTGTTAACCTAACATAAAAATAAGCTTTTAGATGAGGGTCTATGTTACTCTTAGGTGAAAGCAAAACGGCGTCCACAGCCACTTGCTAGAGCAGCCAATCTCTTGATTGCTGACGGTGGCCATACCAGGTAATTCGGCTTGTCTTATCAGTATTCTTTTCATTGCTCGATTATTTTTTATCATTTAGTTTTGGGACAAATGATTAGTGCACAAATCGGAAGGGTGACCGGAGAGATGCGTGATGATTTATTATAATCATGGTTACGTCACTCTGTGACGTACGAGCCTCGCTCAAATGTCCGCTTTGCTGACAAAAGTGAAAGCGAGCTAGGGAATACATATAACGTTGAGAAAAAAGGTTCAGTATTAATAGTAACTTAAAGATGTAGTTTTTGTATATAGTTCATCTTTTTTCATAGCAACCTCTTCCGCCATGATTTTTGAAAACTCTGTAGCGAACAATGATTTTATAATAAAACCAACTAAACAATCTATTATATTATTAAGACGGATCAAAAGGTGACACCACGTGCACTTTGTAAGTCATGAAATTATCACGTTAACTACAAATCTTATATTATTAGATTATGGAAGGTTTAGATTATAATGGTTCAATTTTAACAACAATGATATGACATTGTTACAAAAATCATTTTTATAGGTGGCCAAATTAGACTTGGTAAATGTGTTTGGCTAACTATCCGCAATCCAAAAGCCTTTACATTCATATTTATGTCCAAATGACAAATTCACATATAATTCCATTCATATCTAATTTACACACGTTAAACATTTACACCCATATATATATCTCATATTAGTATTCATTAATACTCCCTCCATTCATTTTTAAATAACGTCGTTGACTTTTATCATAAAATTTGATCATTCGTCCTATTCAAAAATTTTATGCAAATATACAAAATATAAGTTATATTTGAAGTACCTTCGATAATAAAACAAATTATAACAAAATAAATCATCTTTCAATTTTTTTAAATAAGACGAATGATAAAATATTGAGATAAAAGTAATGATGTCATTTAAAAGTTAATGGAGGTAGTATAAAACATCCTTGTAGACATACATGTTCCTATTCATATTCATATTCTCTTATTCCCATTTCTATTTTGCACATTAAATATTTGTCATATAAATCTAATTAGATCTAGGGGCTCAATGGTAGCTTGCAAAAACCGTGGAATATATCGTACTAACTCATCGTATATAGGCCTTGTTTGTTTCAGCTTTGGATTATAACAATCCAATTTTTTTCATAAGCTGAAGCAAACATGATAACTTATTCTGCTAGCTTATTATAATCTAGAGTGCAGATTATAACAATCCAGTAAGTTGGTGGAACCCAGTTTTTTTTATAAGTTGAATTTTTATAATCCAAAGCTGAAACAAAAACAAATAGGCCTATAGTCTCTTTTTGAACAATAGATTGATCGACATAATAGATAGTGATTTAGCAAAAGTTTGTACATGCAAAACTTCTAACATTCACTTTGTTGTGTCATTCAATCCATAATGGTATGGTCCTTTCATTACGAAAACTGCATTATGTCGAGTGCTTGAGGGTTTGCTAAGTGTATTTCCTAGGGTACTTGGTAAATAGGAATGTTTGCCGAGTACTTGACAAATACACTCGATGAACATAAAACACTCAGCAGATAATAAAAAAATACACTCGTTAAAGTTTGACACTCGGCAAAAAAAACAAAAAATGGCACCAACGGAGGTTGTGACGACGTGTTTGGCCAAGCAAAAAGGAGTCTCTTGGGTTTGCTGAGTATTTTTTAAAAACATATTGTTTTTTGGAAAACATTCGACAAACCCAAGAAACTCACACTCCTAAAAAGACTATTAGTGACGGTCATAAAAGTTATTAGTAATAAACATCACATCCATCACTCCTATCATATTTGTAATAATCTATCATTATTGATGGGCATACACCCATCACTAAAGATCACTTTAGTGATGTGCATATATCTATACCAGTTACTAAAGGTAGACTGTTAATTACGGGTATTGATGTTCACGCGTCACTAAAAGTTGTTTTTTCCATTTTAGATATGTTCTACAATTTTGCTTAGTTTCTTTCAGTTTAAATAAGATTATGATTAGATCTGAGGTGGACATGTTTGTCGTTATCATGTTGTACTTTTTATGTGGTTATCGTCGATGAGCCCTCGGGCAATGAAGAAAAAGAATGAGATGAGGATGTGAAAACAATGAATGAGAGCAAACAGTAAGATTTAGTGAAGCAATAATAATAACTATGTACCCTTTGTTAAAGTAATTCAATACCGAGGAGCTCATGGTTGGGTAGAACATGAGATGACGTCAGTTGCTATCGAGTAGATCTTGCAGTGACATCGTCCACCATCGATACAACTTGAGTTGACAATGTTTAGTGATGAAAAAATCGGTCGATTAGCCAATTAATCGGTTGATTAAATGGTGATTGTCACCTCTATAATTAATTTACACACTAATCAAGTCATTAATCATGTGACTGATTAATTGGCTGGACAAAGTCGATTAATCGGTGGTCAACCCAATTAACCAGCCCCCACCGATTAATCATTCAAGTGTCACTGCTACCATATTCATGTCGTCACTGCTAGATCCACACCACCACAACAAGATCTGTGTCGTAGCAGCCAGATCAACGCTGTCGTCGTAGGATCCATGCCGCAGCAACCGGATGTGTGCCACCACAGCTTGAATCCACGTCATGCCACCGAGAGCCACCCTCCAGCCACTGCTAGATCTATGCCACCGTACCTGGATCCATGCCATGCTGCTAGAGCCATTCCCATCAGAGCATCACTACAAGAAAACAATAAATTTTCGTCGGTCTTTTTAATTTTCGTCGGCATTTCCGAAAGCCGACGGAAGTTATATAATTTTCGTCGGCCTGGATGAGCCGACGGAAGTTAACATAATTTTCGTCGGCCTTCCCTAGAGCTGACGGAAGTTACGTAACTTCCGTCGACATTTCCATAAAACCGACGGAAGTTCCCTCATCCTCACCACTTTTGGGCCCCCACTTTCTCCATCTCCCGGACTCCCCATCTGAAAACCCTAACCCACGCCTCCTCCCCTCCTCTCACCGTCAACCCTCTATTTCTCCCTCTCTCTCCTACGCCACCGACAGCCGCCGTCTCGCCACACCCTATGGCCTCGCTGGCCGCTCGCCATCTCTCCTGCGCGTATCCGCGCTGCTCCTAGTGCTCCGGCGCACGGCGAGTGGAGGCAGAGGCGGAGGTAGAGGCGGAGGCGGTGGTGGAGGTGGCGGCGGAGGCGGAGGTGGAGGCGGACACGAACGACGGAGGCGGCGTTGGAGGCAGAGGCGGAGGCGGAGGTGGAGGCGGACGCGAACGATGGAGGCGGCGGTGGAGACGGAGGCAGAGGCGGAGGCGGAGGCGGATGCGAACGACGGAGGCGGCGGTGGAGGCGGAGGCGGAGGTTGACGCGAACGATGGAGGAGGCGGCGGAGGCGGAGGTGGAGGTGGAGGCGGACGCGAACGATGGAGGCGGCGGTGGAGGCGGAGGCGGAGGCGCACGCGGTAAGCTGCAACGCGGACCCGTGCTTCGTCCCCGCCGCGTCGGCGGTGGACGACCGGAGAGGCTCGATGGGGCTCGATTTCGATGACAGCGGCGACCTCTTCTCCATGGGCCGTGTTGACTCAGGCTGGCTGGAGGTGAGCAAGAGCAGGAAGGACAACGGCGGTGCCGCGTCGGTCGGCGACCAGGACGCTGACTCCGACCTCTTAGCTATGTACAATTTTGCTACTCAGTTGAGTTCATGGTTAGCTGAAATCAAAATTTCGAAATTGTAAACTAAGAAAATATCATGTTTACAGGCCATGTTCATGGATATCAAGCTTAATACTATGCAACACTCGGTGGGCACACTGAAGAAGCTCTGTGAAAGATACCATGTTGCTGGCAAGAATATCATCCATCCTCTGTAGTAGTATCTCATACCAACATGTAGACTTTGCTCACTGTGCACTTGTTCTCCCCCTCCCACTAATAATGAGAAAATTTTGCCTATGAAAAATGGAGCTTGGAGAACCACAGTTAGGGAAGTTGGCATGCTCTCCATACCTCGAGAGAAATCATGTAAGTCGTAACCAATGCAGAATTGTGTGTGTTATTTATTTCAGCTTGGGATCCTGTCATTCCTATGTGAATTCATTTGATACTATTGTGATGATTAGTGCCAACTTTTAACTTTCATTGCAATCTGTTAGCACTAAACATCTTCCTCTGTGATTTACTCTCAAATGTCCCATGTAATCGACTGCTTTGTTTGTTCATTCAAGTATTACAGGAACTGATAGGCGTGCTTACAGGACAGCAGAGGCGCAGAGCACCAACACAGCAGAGGAACTGATAATTGCAAATTTTCTTTTTTTTTTCGGATTTTTAGTTAACTTCCGTCAGCCAACATTAGCCGACAGAAGTTATTGGCCCGTAGATAGAAAAAACAAAAAACAAAAAAGTAATTTTCGTCGGCTAGAATTTGGCCGACGGAAGTTACCGATTTCCTGGTAACTTCCGTCGGCTAAGTTTGGCCGACGGAAGTTAGCTAACTTCCATCTACCCGCTTCCGTTGGCCAAATGCCGACGGAAGTTAGCATTTTGCCGATGGAAGTTAGCTTCTTCCGTCGGGAAAGGGCTAACTTCCGTCGGCTTTGGCTGACGGAAGTTTCCTGGATTGTTTTAGTGCATCTACTACCAGATCTATGTCACTCCAGCCTAGATCTACACTGTGACAGCCCGAATTCAAAAGAACTCGACCTTTATTGAATCTCAAAAGAAATATCAATATAACAAGATGTTCATAAACTGACGAGACATAAACGAAATTAAAAACAAAGTACGTAGCTCATGGGCTACACTGATTACAAACTAAATTCAAAGCGGAAGTGAAACAAAAGTGGCTGTCGAACATCTCGATCCCAAAACCCGTCTCCTCGACTGGGACACTACTCCTGGCCTTCGTCTTCTTGATAAGCAGTATCTAAAAAAATTTAGTCAATGGAGGTGAGTACAGACGTACTCAACAAGCCACATATATTCATATAATGAAGGCTTAATAATAAAGGAACATAATCTAGGCTTGTTTTGCATAAAAGAGCATGTTTAATCTTGTTTAAGCTTTAGTGAGCAATATTAGAACAGGAATGTAAATATGCTGAAGTAAATATGAGTAATAACTTCCCACTACCTCGAGTTGCACACCCGTGCCAACTCGTTCTTTCAAACCATCCCATCATGATCAATGCATTCACACAAATGTAAACAAAACATAACTGCGGAGAACATCACTAGGCCGCCCGTGACCGTGGGCACGACTTTTTGAAAAGTTTATACTCTGATCAGAGGTGTACTACTTTACCCACAAGGCACTCACTCCCGCACACGACAGTGTGTCGAGATGACACCACGTCACCCCGAAGGAACTTATGCCAAAACCCGTCATATGAATCGACTCAACAAGAGGACAACCACACAAGGTTTCACCGACGCTCCACTGAGATCTCACCCGTAAAATAATGGGCAGACCCCGATTGGTAGACGCAGACCCCCATTAGTGCCTCGTCGGACCAAGCCACCACCAGGTAACCCTTGATAGATGAACTCGTCCCCTTCACTCGGTGCATCAAGATGAATCAACCCATACTTCAGATTAGGCCTTACCCATTAGACTTGTGGCTAGTACTGTTATGCTTCGCAATAGATCCCACAGACCGGTCCTTATAGTGCCCTGGGTGTGACTAACCAATTTCCGAGCTTGCACCTGGAACCCACCATGCTCAACACCACACCATTCTCCACGCTTCATGTATCACAACTCAGAATCTCAACGAGACGAGATGTAACAAGGAGATAGAGACAATCCACTTATCTAATAGTATATTAAATTAATGCTAGCAAGTATGCCTCTATTTTAGAGCACTAACTATTAAATATTATAAGGAGACAAGGAGAATGAGGTACAAAGCATGGCTTGGGTTTGCACATCAGGGATTAATCTAAACTTTAACTAAATATTTAAAAGTGTGGTCTAAATGCATTTATAACCTATGTTTTATAGCATTTATATAAAATCATGGGTTCAAGTATGCTCAAGGGGTGGGGTGTGACTTGCCTTGACCCTCGTAGTACTGATATGGGTTTTCAACATGAATTTGCGACTCCTCGCTAGCGTCAACATCGACTAGACATGCAAACCGAGGAAACAAAAATTAAAATAGTACTATAAATAGCATGAATAGTACAAATAAATTATATAAAATTAAATAGCATAATTTTATGGTTTTTTCTGAAATTTGAATGGGCAAAAAGCGAGTTAAAATGAATTTACTATGAATTTTTGAAGTTTAAAAGATTTTCTGGAATTTTTAAAACCATTTTCTGAATTTAAAAATAGCCCTGGTCCACGGTGGACCGCACGCACCGTGCGCCCATGCACTGTTGACGTGGACCGGGCCATCCTAGGCCGCAGGATCCCGATCCGATGGCTGGCAGCGAGGCGGGGTGGTTTAATGAGATCGAGTGGCCAGGATTAAAATCGGCGAACCGGTACGTAATCAACGGCTCAGATCGACCCCGGGGGTTTAAGTGGTCGTTAACGACCATGATGGGACGATACTGTTCAACCCCCGGTCAAGGCAATCTGGGACTTTGATCCTAGCTTCTAATCATAGCCGTTCGTGCAGGATCTGATTGCCGCCCACGTGTCCGGCACGCGCGCGACATGGAGAAAGCCAAGGGCTTTGTCCCTGACACCGACCGAACGGCGGCGAGTGGCGCATGACGGAGGCGAGTGACGGAACTTGAAATTAATCACAAAAATGGAAAGGGCTCATGAAGGGGAACATGACCGTACCAGAGTTGGTGACGGCGGGGGCTGACGGCGGCCAGCGGCGAGGAGGAAGCAGAGGGAGGTGTCGAGTTGCGGCGACGACGGATTTCTGGTGGCCGGCGGTCCAAGCCGAGGCGATGCCGATGTGGGGCTCACGACGGGGAACCTGAAGACGTCAACGGCGAGGACGGAGGCGGTGGCTTGCGGCGGTGAGTGGTGGGTGGGCGCGAAAGTAGAGGCGGCGATGGAGGTCGCGTGAAGGCGAATTGCGGCGAGGGCGTTTGGTGATTGCAAAGTTTGAGCACGGGTTCGGTTACGGGGCTTATGTATGCTGCAGATTGAGGGGATCCGGAAGTTTCTAGACGCACGCAGTGGCACCGGAGAAATCGGGGGTGGCGGTTAAGGGCGGCGGCGTGCGCGCGGAGGAGAATGGGAAAGGGATAAGGCGATGGCATCTGACAGGTGGGCCCGAGAGGTTAGCGGCGCAAGCGCGGGTTTACAGGCGGGGCCTAGCGGCAGCGGGAGTGGGAGCGCGCAGCGCGCGACGCCGTCAGGCTTGTCCCACGGGTCAGAGAGAGGCGACGTGCTGGCGGGCTGGACTGGGCCGGCGGAGGGAATTGGGGGGTTGCGCCCTGATAAGGAATTAAAAAGCTTTTCAAATAAAAATAATTCAGGACATTGATTTTAAAGTTTAAAATATGAATTCAAATTTCAATAATTTATAAAGTAATTTTGTAAAATAGTCCAAGGCTTTAGGATTCTTACAAAATTATTAAAATTTAAAAGTCTAACTCAAGGTTTTAATTTGAAAAACATTACTTCCCTTAAAAATAGTTTTGAATTCAAATTTGGTTTGAAATTTTTGGTTTGCTGATTTGAAAATAAGGGTGTTACACACACCGTGTTGCCTGCCTTTCAATGGAGAAAATAAGAGAAGGAAGAACAGGTGTGAGAGAGTGCCGCTTGCTTTTGGAGTAGAGAAAACTAAAAAGGAGTGAAAGATGTGGGGTTGTACAATAAATGAAAAAAGATAGCAAGAGATAGAGAGATTTTTTCTAAAATAATGCACATGGTATACTAGTATCAATACTCTAATCTAATAATTAACTAATTGGTTCACCGGTTAATTGATCGATGTAGGACCGAAAGTAGCGACCAGAGGGGGGGGGGGGTGAATGGGCGCCTTAAAAAAATTCTTTCGAATCAATGGCCTGTTCCCAATACCCAACGCACCTCAGAAAAGACTATGCAGCAGAAAATAAACACATGGCCTAAGTCTAAAGGTTTCTAACCTAGAAGCAACTGATGATAACTGAGATCTATTAAAGTAGTGCAACTAGGCAGATGAACAAGGTGTAACAGGCCTATACTTCTCAATGAAATGATCTAAGTATGTGTAAGATGAAAAGAGAAGTTACTGTCCAAATTTGTCTCCTGTTCGGAACTTGGCGAAGCCCCCTTCGCACGTCGAGGTATGCTTCGGAGGTTGGTGACGGAGCCTGTCCGAGATGCCGAAGGTGTCACGGTCTAGCCTAGTTAGAAGTGGCAAGTTGTGAACTGTACTTCGGAGCGCAGTATGACAATGCCGGAGCCTGATTCGAAGTATGTACTTCGAAGACAAGGCTTCGAACACAGCTTCGAACCTAGAGCTTCGGAGCAAAGTGACAGAGTCGGAGTCTGTTTCGAAGTGAGCACTTCGAAGACAAAACTTCGAACACAACTTTGAACCGAAAGCTTCGAAGCAAACCTTCGAACAGAAAAACTTCGCACACAAAGTACACACGGACTACCTTCGAACAGAGAAGCGAAGCCTGTCACACGACAGAAAGACAAGTTCGAAGCCTAAGCCCTACCTTCGAAAAGAATAAGCTTCGAATCAACAGGCGAAGGCTGATACACGTCCGAGAAAGCAAAACGAAGTTTAACAGAGGAGCAAGCTCCGAATTCAACTTCGAAACCAGTCGAAGTGAGGACTTCGAAGCACTCAAGACAAAGTACCTTCGCACAGACGTTCGAAGTATAGATGCTGATCGTTTTGAAAAATACTCCGAAGTCAGACACAGAAGACAAAAACAGTCCGTGGTTCGAACGAAGCCTCTGAGAGTATACGTTCGAAGCCTGCCTCACGGAGCTGTGGGGCTTCGAAACAGAGATAATGGCTTCGCCAGAAAACAGTCGAAAAGGCATTCAATCCAGTCTGCTTTGATCAAAAAGCTGTGCGGTAGAAGGTAAAAAGGCTGGCAGCGAGTACTGTAGCCACAGAAGCAGTACTACTTGCAACAGCAAGAACTAGTACTACTTCTCACGAAGAACACACGCAACAGGGACACAACCTCAGGAATAAAATCAACCAGCACAACAAACCGAAGCTTCTTGAATCAGAGGAATCAATGCGCACACACCTCAACACCTAACAAAAATTCAATCTCACAGGAGCAAAGTAAATGCAAGGCAAAAAGGATGAACCAGTGCCTGGCGGCGCACACAGGAGAGAGAACGTGAGAGGCAAAATGACCCAATGGATTGAAAAGTGAATTCTAGAAGGGGTAGTCCAAACCCTAGGGATTGGGGTCCTATTTATAGGCAGCCCAACACTAGGAATATTCTACCAGCCCCTTAGGGTTTTTACAGACTCAAAAATAAAGGAAAAGACTCTACTGCCCTTAGGAATTTTTACAGACACGACTGACTGACTGTGGGCCTAGAGTTACAGATGACTTATCCGGAAGCTAAGTTTTCGTAGCGACTACGGCTTCTCTTCTGGACAGTCGGATACAGAATCAACGGTTGTCAGTTTTACGCCGAAACTGACAAAGCCTCCACCGGCTTTGCACCAGGTACCCGGATTGGGCCGGCCCGACTCCGCAGCTCTCTCAGCCCGGCAATCGCTCACCGCCCGTGTATCTGAGTCAGTCCTGGTCAACAGCCCAGTGGGTCTTCTACTGCTTCTGGCCCATGCACCCGGATTGGGCCAGCCCGACTTCGCAGCCTCCTCTGCCCGACAGTCGCTCGCTGCCCGTGTACCTGAGTCACACGCGGCCCATTAAACAGCAGATCTCTTCTCTTCTTTAGTCCTCTTTGACTATCGTTGACAATGACTCATCACTTCTGGAGCCATGAGGCCCACGCTATTCAGCATGGCTCCTCAATCTCCCCCTTGATGAGTGCATTGTCAACACTCCTCTTTTCTCAGCTCTTCAGCACCTGCGAACAAATGTGGAAACAACGAAAACAAAATACAAGAGAACAAAGAAGAAGAAAAATAAGGTAAAAGTTTAACCTTAATGACCAAAAGCCAAACAAAAGCAAGAAGCGGTCATTATGGTTAACCAAAAACACAAAAGCTCAAAATGAGTGCGATTTCAGAACAACAAGGATATCAACAGAGTAAGAACTCCCCCTTAAACTCTGATCCCAAAATTTCTCCCCCTTGTTGACAAGTGAACTCATCAAGCACTCAAAAAGAGACACAGACTCCCCCTGAAATGCGACTCCCCCTAAAATATGTAGTGAATGCAACTGGGATGCAGGTGGAGTGTAGAAAGCATGCTTCTCAAATATGATTGACTGCAGTTACAACATCTAACAGGTACAACAAAAGAGATACTGTCTAAGACACATGGCATGATCAGTGCAACAGATGATATCTAAAGAAAGTCATTTAGCACGCATTGTTCAGTTTTTGCAAACAAAAACATCACCACACTTTCCAGTAAACAAGCAAGGTAAAGCATGAGATGCAGAAGCTAACTGATATCTACCAAGATAAGCATTGTCCAAAAACAAAGTGCTTCAGCAAACTTGTTAATTTTTAAATGTTCAGGCTTTTTCATTTTCCCTTTTTTTATTTTTGCCAAGGGTTATTTGCATGTCAAACCTCATGCTAACCGACCAAGTCAAGCCTAGGCCAAAACTGGACCATCAGAAGCTTAAGACATTGGTCTTGGCATACACTACACTGTCCTAGTTCATACCAATGTGCTATGGTAAGCGATCCAGAACAATGCAATGCGACAAAGCAAACCCACTTGGATCTTTTCAATTCAAGCATAAAAAGGCATGGAATTGTCATTCAGTTTTGATTGTCATAGCTCATTTTCCATGTTAAAGCATAAAGATGTCCAAGTTGCATATCTGCAACTATGTGATGAACTAGCTACAAGGCATGTAGCAGATAACAAAAGCACTCAGCCTACACATGCTAGTTACCAGAAGTAACAGTGATCATTTTTGAAGTTGAAAGCGTAAAAACCATGCATATGACAGATATCAGATATATCAAGTGAACTGAACCAAAGCATGATCATTGACAAGTAATCAAAAGCATGTACCAGCTAGAATAAGTAAAACAGTTCAATCATATAACAGAAGCAGGCTCAAAAGTGTGATATGTGAATATGTATGATATGAACACACACAAAAGGACTCAAGAAAAAGAGTAAAGAAGGAAGAAAACTGACGCAAAATATCCTAAAAAGGATACACAACACCCAAATCCCCTCGTAAACGCTCAAAGGTAGACTGATCTAGGGGTTTGGTGAAAATGTCAGCCAACTGATGATGGGTATCAACATGAACAAGGTCAATGACACCTTTCTCATATTGATCCCGCAAGAAGTGAAAGCGCACATCAATATGTTTGGTTTTTGAATGAAGACACGGGTTTTTCCCTACACTAATACACTAGTGCTGTCGCAAAACAATGGAACCCTCGTAGGAAAGAACAACCCAAAGTCTCGTAGAGTGGAAATCATCCAAACCAACTGTGAGTAGCAGCTAGCAGCAGCTACGTACTCAACCTCTGTGGTCGAAAGAGCAACTCCAGATTGCTTTCGAGAAGACCAAGAGACAAGAGAAGAACCAAGAAACTGGCAAGTACCGGAAGTCGACTTGCGATCCAACCGGCACCCACCAAAGTCAGCGTCCGAAAAGCCAGATAAATCAAGAGATGATGATGCTGAATAATAAAGACCAAGATCAGGCGCATAGGTGAGATACCTGAAAATGCGCTTGACAGCCTGCCGGTGAGACGCGCGTGGTGAAGACTAAAAATGCGCGCAAAGTCCCACGACGAACTGTATGTCCGGTCTTGTTGCCGTTAAGTATAACAGCGAACCGATCATCCCTCGAAACTCTCTCTCATTGACCTTGACACCGCTCTCGTCCTTGTCCAGACCCCCAGAAGTACCCATCGGGGTCATCTGCGGCTTCAATTCACCACCAAAGTCAAATTTCTTAAGCATGTCACGAGTATACTTACCTTGGTGGATGAAGGTGCTGTCCTTGGTCTGCTTGATCTGGAGCCCTAAGAAATACTTGAGCTCACCCATGAGGCTCATCTCAAACTCACTGTGCATCTGCTCAGAAAACTTGGACACAAGAGAATCAGTAGTACCGCCAAAGATAATATCGTCCACGTAAATCTGAGCAACTAAAAAATCTGAAGCATCTCTGAGCAAGAAAAGAGTTTTGTCCACAGAACCCATCATAAAGCCCTTCCCCAACAAAAATTGCTTCAACCGGTCATACCAAGCCCTGGGGGCTTGCTTCAACCCGTATAAAGCTTTGTGCAACTTAAAAACATGTCGAGGAAACTTAGGGTTCTGAAAACCGGGGGGTTGCCTAACATAAACCTCCTCTTCTATGTACCCGTTCAGAAAAGCACTCTTAACATCCATTTGAAAAAGCTTAAAACCCTTCGAAACGGCAAAAGCTAGAAGAATACGAATGGACTCAAGACGGGCAACAGGAGCGAAGGTTTCTTCAAAGTCAATACCTTCCTTCTGGCAATAACCCTGGGCAACTAGTCGAGCCTTGTTGCGCACCACAACCCCATCTTCACCTTGTTTGTTCTTGAATACCCACTTGGTGCCTATGGGGTTGCATCCTGGTGGCGGCTCAACCAATGTCCAAACCCGATTGCGGGCAAAATTCTCAAGCTCATCATGCATAGCATTAATCCAATTTGAATCAGAAAGAGCATGAGAAACATCTCTGGGCTCAAAAGATGCAACAAACGCAGATTCAGCAAACACAGCGAGAGAGGCAGAAGAACGCAAAGTCCTCTCAGACAAATCACCTATGATGAGCTCTGAGGGATGGTCACGCTGAACTGCTCGGGTTCCCTGGTGATCTGAAGTCACCTCACCGGAGTCAGCAGCTGGCACCTCTGGACTTGACTGAGGGGGCTCGATCGAAGTGGAAGAAGTGATCAGAGGTCCGCCCTCATCATCAGTCGAAGTCTCAGAAGATGTGGGCTCTGCGGGGGATGCAGAAGGCCCACCCTCAACAGCAGCTGGAGTATCCTCATCTTCCTCGAAAATGAACTCTCCGAGCTCATCATCACCAGAAAGCTCAAAAGAAGGAGTCAAAGAAGGCAAGGACTCATCAAATGAAACCTCACAAGTCTCGACAAGCAACTGGGATTCGAGGTTCCAAACACGGAAGCCTCGAGAATGCAATGCATAACCAAGAAAAACACCATCCCAGCAACGAGACTCAAACTTGTCCAAATGCCCTCCCTTCTTGAGCACAAAGCACTTACAGCCAAACGCTCGCAAGTGGCTCACCTTGGGCTGTCTGCCAAACCGCAATTCATATGATGTCTTACCAATGTAAGCTCTAAGAAAAATGCGGTTGGCCAGATAGCAAGCCGTGTTCATGGCTTCAGCCCAAAAATGCCTAGGAGTCCTGTGCTCATCGAGCATCGTCCTAGCCATCTCAACTAGCGTGCGGTTCTTTCGTTCCACAACGCCGTTCTGTGGGGGAGTGTAAGGAGAGGAAAACTGATGGTCTAGACCCTGATCACTATAGAAGCTGACGAACTGAGAGTTCTTGAACTCAGAGCCGTTGTCGGAGCGAATTGCTCGCATCCGGCCATTGTTCTCATTCTTCAGCTTCAAAATCAGGTCATGGACAAATTGAAAAGTTTCATCCTTAGACTCCAAAAAGAAAACCCACGAGAAACGAGAAAAGTCGTCAACAATCACAAGTGCATACCACTTCCCACCGACTGAGCGTACCCGAGCTGGACCTACAGTATCCAAATGTAAAAACTCGCCCGGATATGAAGTCATCTCCTGAGTCATAGGTGAGTGAGAAGCGGCAACCATTTTCCCATGACGACAGGGATGACAAACTAGATCCTTCTCCATCTTAAGCTTGGGCAATCCTCGGATGAGGTCCATAGAGCTTAACCTGACTAGCAGATCAAAACTCAAATGACCTAACCTCCTATGCCACTTCCAGAGCTCAGAAGAAGATCCAGCAATCAAACAGCGAGAAGGGCCAAAAGAACTAGAGAAGTCAATTCGAAAAACTTTACCGAAGGGTAAAATCTGACAAACCAAAGACCCTCTAGAATCAACCACAGAAGAATTGCCCTTCTTAAAACGCACTTCCAAACCATCCTCAAGAAGTTGCGACACAGAGATTAAATTAAAGTTCAAATTTTTAACCAAGGCAACATTCTTTAAAGAGAAATGATCTGAAATGCTAATTGAGCCTATGCCACTTACTTTCCCTTGACCGCTGTTCCCGAACGTGATATATTCTTTGGAGCTCGGGGGAGTGAGACTGGAGAACCATCTGCGATGTCCCGTCATGTGGCGAGAGCATCCTGAGTCCATGATCCAAACATCCTCCAGTCCCCGGTCCTGCACAATCAATGTCTGTAAGTGGGAGCAAATGGTCCAGCACCAGGTTTAGCAAAAGAGCTAAACCAGTGTCGAGCCATCTGCTCAAAAGATGGAAAGCGAAAACCATCAAAAGAGTTTTGACCAAAACACGGATCAAAGCGCGGTCCTCGGTTCTGCCTAACCCTGCGGTCACGAGGTCCAGAACCGTAGCCAACTCGGTCTGAAACTCTGCCGGAACGAACACCACCAACTGGAGCACGGGCACGAAAACTGTCTCCTCTACCACCACCTACACGACGCGGCCTGGCCTCCAGCCTCTCCCCGCGCCGAGGAACACACAGTCTACCACCCTGCTGGTAGAACTACTCCTGATCACTACGAGCCCTCTCTGCTCTCTCAACCCGCTTCCTCCTGAAGCAGAACTCCGCAAGATGCCCGTCTCTTTGACAGTACTCACAATGATAGGTAGGCTTCTTGGGATGTGGTTGAGGTTTAGGATTCTTGGGCTTGGTAGTGTTTGGAGTGGTCTTCTTGGGCTGAGAGGGTCCAGGAAGAGAGTCAAGAGAAGTGTGGAGATTTTTGGGCTTTGGAACCCAGATAGGTTTCTTGGGTGGAGCTTTAGGTGGTTCATGGATCACTCCATCCTTGGGCTGACAAGCCTGGGAAGACTCAGTGGAGTGAGTCTTGGGATACCTCTGCTCTGGAGTCATTTTACTCCACTCCACTGCCCGGACTAATGGCACTCTCAAAGTCAGCCTTGGTGTAGGTGTAACCTACCCCAAACCCATCCTGCCTCTTGAACTGCTGGATCATCATGCCAAGCTGTGGCTCTCTGGCACTGATCCAACTCAGGATAGAACGGAGGTAAAAGTTCTCATTCTGAGAATCTGCTAGCTCCTCTCTCAAGGAAGCTAGAACCTCCACCTGAGACAAGCAGGTCTCACACTCACTCTCTTCTTGGACAGACTTCTCGGCTTTCAGCTTAATTAATTCCATTCTAAGAGACAGGCAGTTCTCACAAACAGTGGGTGGAACTGACAGTGTCTCAAGCTCTAGCCTAGTCTGGGCAAGCTCAGCTCTCAACCTCTCCAAGTCACCCAAATGTTCATTACCCTTGGATTTCAGCTCAGCTAAGGCAGCTAGATGAGATGGGCAATCAACACAGGGTGCGACGACAGTGGCTTGAGCATCTTTCAGCTCCAGCTGAGCGCTTTCAAGCTCAGTGGCCAAAGCGTCCCTCTCATCAACCCTTTCTGTGTACCTGGACTTCAGAGTCGACAGGTCACACAGAAGCACCTCACACTTCGGGCACTCACTGCTATCACCCAAGCAAGGGGAAGAAGATAGACTCTCAATTCTACCACTGGCCACGGCAAGCTCACTCTCTAACTGGTCTATCCTTTTCTTAGCCCCCCTAAGCAGTTTCTCCCGATATTTCAACTCCTGACGATTGCTCTCAAGTAAATCAACAATTTCACGCTCATAAGATGATACCTTGCTATCGTCGTCGTCGGAGTCGTCGGAGGAGCTCTTTTCTTCTCTATCCCCAAGAGCCATGGAGCAGAAGCTCTTGCGGGATCTTCGGCGCTGGTGTGAGCGGCTCTTCGGCTTGTCTCCGAAGGCCATGAAGCAGAGGCCCGCCGGATCGTCCTTGTCCTTCCCTTTCCTGATGGCAATCTCCTCATCGCTTGAGCTCGATGAAGAGGAAGAAGACGTCGATCTCTTGGAGTAGCTCTTCTCCATCTCGGCGAAGAAGGCCTTGTCGCGCTTCTTGTTCTCTCGCCGGTAGTCCTTCAGGGCCTTCTTGAAGAAACGAGTCTTCGGCTTGCCCTTGTTGAAGGCGGGGCTCTCATGCTTGCCGGAGTCGTGGAAGCTGCTGCTGGTGCCCTTCTTGTATCCACTGCGCTTGGGGCAGTCGGCGATGAAGTGTCCTGGATCACCACATTCAAAGCATCCGGATTTTGTGCCGTGTCTTTTGAACATTCTTTTATCATAGACACGACGCACCCGGTTGTTAAAGAGACACAAATCATCATCTCCTAACAACTCAAGCTGGTCCTCAGTGATAGACATCAAGGAGAACCCAGCACAGCTCACAGCAGAGGGATCAACAGAAGGTGTAGCAAGGGCCAGAGATTTTGATCCAGAGCCAGTGAGATTTGATCTCAACTGGATATCTACCTCAGTGGCCTTCAGCTTGCTAAACAACTCGGAAATGGTCAAGGTATCGTAAGAAGTACTCTCAACGATAGATGATACCTTGATCTCCCAGATCTTTGGGTCCAAGGTATGAAGAACCTTGAGCGCCTGCTCATGATCTGAGACTAACTAAGCACCCTCAGCCTTGTTGTCCCGAAGCTTGTTAATGATCGACTGAAAGCGACCAAACAAAGCCTCAACAGATTCACCCGGCTTCTGTGTGAAATTCTCATATTCACGCCGGTAGGTCTGATAGAGCCGAGCCTTGACCTGTGCTGTTCCCTCATGGTGTGCCTTGAGGGTAGCCCAGATCTCTCGCAGTGGAGAGATGACTCACACGCTCAAACTCAGTGGGACCTAAACCAGAAAACAAAATGTTCACAGCCTTACTGTTGCTCAGATGCTGAGCAATGATACCAGCAGTACCATGCTCAGCGACTGGCAAAATGACAAACGTGCTGTGAACGCAAATATCCCATATGTCCGAACCCTGGCTCATGAGATAGGCTCGCATGCGAGTCTTCCAATAATTATAGCCATAGGCTTCCAAGGATGGGACCTTGCCAGGAGACGTCATAGTCACTACTGGGGTTTAGAACCGGTTAAGGTATGGAAAAACCCTAACCTCGCTCTGATACCACTTGTAGGACCGAAAGTAGCGACCAGAGGGGGGGTGAATGGGCGCCTTAAAAAAATTCTTTCGAATCAATGGCCTGTTCCCAATACCCAACGCACCTCAGAAAAGACTATGCAGCAGAAAATAAACACATGGCCTAAGTCTAAAGGTTTCTAACCTAGAAGCAACTAATGATAACTGAGATCTATTAAAGTAGTGCAACTAGGCAGATGAACAAGGTGTAACAGGCCTATACTTCTCAATGAAATGATCTAAGTATGTGTAAGATGAAAAGAGAAGTTACTGTCCAAATTTGTCTCCTGTTCGGAACTTGGCGAAGCCCCCTTCGCACGTCGAGGTATGCTTCGGAGGTTGGTGACGGAGCCTGTCCGAGATGCCGAAGGTGTCACGGTCTAGCCTAGTTAGAAGTGGCAAGTTGTGAACTGTACTTCGGAGCGCAGTATGACAATGCCGGAGCCTGATTCGAAGTATGTACTTCGAAGACAAGGCTTCGAACACAGCTTCGAACCAAGAGCTTCGGAGCAAAGTGACAGAGTCGGAGTCTGCTTCGAAGTGAGCACTTCGAAGACAAAACTTCGAACACAACTTTGAACTGAAAGCTTCGAAGCAAACCTTCGAACAGAAAAACTTCGCACACAAAGTACACACGGACTACCTTCGAACAGAGAAGCGAAGCCTGTCACACGACAGAAAGACAAGTTCGAAGCCTAAGCCCTACCTTCGAAAAGAATAAGCTTCGAATCAACAGGCGAAGGCTGATACACGTCCGAGAAAGCAAAACGAAGTTTAACAGAGGAGCAAGCTCCGAAGTCAACTTCGAAACCAGTCGAAGTGAGGACTTCGAAGCACTCAAGACAAAGTACCTTCGCACAAACGTTCGAAGTATAGATGCTGATCGTTTTGAAAAATACTCCGAAGTCAGACACAGAAGACAAAAACAGTCCGTGGTTCGAACGAAGCCTCTGAGAGTATACGTTCGAAGCCTGCCTCACGGAGCTGTGGGGCTTCGAAACAGAGATAATGGCTTCGCCTAGAAAACAGTCAAAAAGGCATTCAGTCCAGTCTGCTTCGATCAAAAAGTTGTGCGGTAGAAGGTAAAAAGGCTGGCAGCGAGTACTGTAGCCACAGAAGCAGTACTACTTGCAACAGCAAGAACTAGTACTACTTCTCACGAAGAACACACGCAACAGGGACACAACCTCAGGAATAAAATCAACCAGCACAACAAACCGAAGCTTCTTGAATCAGAGGAATCAATGCGCACACACCTCAACACCTAACAAAAATTCAATCTCACAGGAGCAAAGTAAATGCAAGGCAAAAAGGATGAACCAGTGCCTTGCGGCGCACACAGGAGAGAGAACGTGAGAGGCAAAATGACCCAATGGATTGAAAAGTGAATTCTAGAAGGGGTAGTCCAAACCCTAGGGATTGGGGTCCTATTTATAGGCAGCCCAACACTAGGAATATTCTACCAGCCCCTTAGGGTTTTTACAGACTCAAAAATAAAGGAAAAGACTCTACTGCCCTTAGGAATTTTTACAGACACGACTGACTGACTGTGGGCCTAGAGTTACAGATGACTTATCCGGAAGCTAAGTTTTCGTAGCGACTACGACTTCTCTTCTGGACAGTCGGATACAGAATCAACGGTTGTCAGTTTTACGCCGAAACTGACAAAGCCTCCACCGGCTTTGCACCAGGTACCTGGATTGGGCCGGCCCGACTCCGCAGCTCTCTCAGCCCGGCAATCGCTCACCGCCCGTGTACCTGAGTCAGTCCTGGTCAACAGCCCAGTGGGTCTTCTACTGCTTCTGGCCCATGCACCCGGATTGGGCCAGCCCGACTTCGCAGCCTCCTCTGCCCGACAGTCGCTCGCTGCCCGTGTACCTGAGTCACACGCGGCCCATTAAACAGCAGATCTCTTCTCTTCTTTAGTCCTCTTTGACTATCGTTGACAATGACTCATCACTTCTGGAGCCATGAGGCCCACGCTATTCAGCATGGCTCCTCAATCGACCGATTAATTGGTCGATTAATTAATTCGGTTAATCCCTAATTAACTGATTAATCTCTACTTGGTGGTCGGCCGATCAGCTACCAATTACCGATTTTTCTAAAACTAGCCATGTTAAATATCAAGTAAAGAGAGCAAGTGAAGAAAGTATATAATGGTTGAGAGTAGAGACCGGAAGAAAGTATATAATGGTTGAGAGTAGAGACCAGAGAGAGGAGACAAGACTTTATAATAGTGCGTATGTGTTTTTGAGTAAGTGTTTTTTTGTTCGCCCAAATTTTCAATTTTTTTCATATGCACTGGTCTTCAGTGATGGGTCTCATGGACATCTATCACTAAAGATATGTCTTTAGTGATGGGTCTATATATTCATGTGTCACTAAATTGTTATTGTAACATAGTCCTCTTGTGTTAGGCTAGCTCTTTTATTAAATTTGGGTCACTCTTTGTGCAGATATATCCTGTCTCCATAGCTCGCAACCTTTTTGTACCCATCTCTTGTTAATATCTTAAAGGTGTCAGCAACACAAATGCTATTGATATCGCCAATTTTTTTATAGAAACTATAACAGTAAGATAAAATCACATTAATTTATTAGTTTTATTAGCATATAAATAGAATATGTAATGTACAATGTATAAATTAATCTAATGACACCCGCTATAAGTTGGGTACATAAGTTGGTACCATAGGGGATCCAACTACTAGTGGAAGCAGGTTGTTTGGTGGGAGTTAGGGATGGCAATCATACCCGATTACCCGTTTACCCACGAGTAAAAACCCTAATAGGGTCGGATTTGTTCTCAATTTCATACCCGACAGGTAAACGGGTACGTGTATGGGTATCGACTACCCATACCCATCTACCCGTTTATCATCACTATAAAAATAAATGTGAAAGCCTAACACCCATATCCTTCTTCTCTCTCCTCTCTCCACCCTCACCCGCCGCCACCCCCTCCCATCCATTCTCTCCTCGGTGCCACTGCAAGCCACCCGTGCGACCATGCCGGGCCACCCAGCGCTGGCATGCGTGGCCGCACGCATGTACCTCCACGCGCTGCCGAATCACATCGACCCATCGCTTCTCATCCTCATTTTCATTCACTTTTTCACGGGTAAACGGGTATACCCGCGGGTATACGGCGCCCACGGGTAACGGGTATGGGCACAGGTTTTTACCCGTTGGGTAAACGGGTACGGGTATGGGTATGCACTACCCGTACCCGTCATACCCGATTGCCATCCCTAGTGGGAGTGCCATGTTGATTACTTTGGAGGTTTACCATGTCCCTAAATCACAAAGCAACATATACATTCACAAAACAAATATTCACTAAGCAATATATTCACAAAGCAGTATATTCACAAAGCGACATATATATTCACAAAACAACCTAGTCACAACGCAAATTATTTACAAAGCAACATATTCACAAAGCAACATATATATTCACAAAACTATATATTCACTATGCAACATATTCACAAAGCAATATATATATATATATATTCATAAAGCAACATATTCACAAAGCAAAATATTTACAAAGATACATATATATATATATTCATGAAGCAACATATTCACAAAGTAAAATATTCACAATCAATAATATATTCACAAACAAACATATTAACAAAGCAAATTGCTCACATATTCATAAACTCACAAACACTAGTCATGTCGGAGGATGAGGACCTTAAGGCAACAACAAAGAGAGTCGATGACGAAAGAGGAGACCAGCGGAGGAGGTCGTGATTGGATGGAGACCGATGAAGGAGGCCATGATTGGATGAAGACATCTTCTACAGTTTAAGGAATATGTCTTACATATTTAAGATAACTCCATCCTAAAAAACCTAAAAACAATCATACTAACATAAGCACATTCACACACATCTGATGCGACATCGCTTTGTGATGTGTGATAGATCTTAGTGATGGAGAAGACCTAAAAAAATGGATAGGCCGGCAAGCTGAACCCATGATACAAGAAAGATTCAGAAACCACCATTTCTCTGGTGTTTGGGGTCCGGAATGCCTCACCGACCGTTGGATGGCATAGAGACAAAGCCATCACAAGAAGAGTCCTGTTCACCTCCAACATCCCGATCAACTTCTTCTCTGAGACGAACTTCTTGAACTCCACCGACCGATCCACTTCAACTTTAGGGTCGATGGTGGCCATCGGAGTAGATCCTGAAGGATGAATTGGTCCGAGATTGAAGAGTCATCTCGCCTTGTGAAAACAGACTCCACACCGACACTGGCAGCTAGGGTTGCGCGGAGCCAGCGAAGAAAAATTTCAAGTGCAAGGATGAATATGAACTAGTCTAAAGGCAAAATCAGAAAGTGTGTGGATTAAAGGCCTATAAGGAAGCTATTTATATGTCATCCATGCGATGATTCGGGCCCCCGAAGCACCGCAATTGCCTCGGGATGAGTCTCAAAGAAATCTTTGGCATTAATTCAGCCAATATGTTTTCTAAAACTTCATATGTCTATTGGCTACAGATCTACTGCTTATCAGTGGGAGTGAATCGATGCCCACCGCCTTAAAACTAACATGCATCTACAAAAGGCCTCGAAGGTTCTGCTTGTCCCATCAACTCTGCCAAGTCTGACAGATGCCAATCTATGCCAACAGACACCTTTTTGCCAAGGGGCTCCAAAGCACTCCATTGTGCCGGACTACTCTAACTGACAGTTTTTTCACCAAAAGTCACTTGATGGGCCTATCTGTCCTAGTACCCAAGTCGGTTTAATGGGATGCCAATACGCCAAATATATAGGATTTAAATTCTCCACTTCCCTTGAACGTCAAAAGCTTAGAGATTCTTACATATCTCAAGTACTTTTTCACCGGAGGATGCAGTGGGACAATCTCTCATTTTTTACTCCACTTAGATCTCTAATCCTTGAGATTATTTTCTCTAAGAAACTCTAGGCTTGAGGGCTGCTCCCGGTAGGTGTGCCTGAGCGATGCAGTTACATGGAAAACCTCTCCAAATTAAAACTAAATCCCTTTTCTTCCTTCTTGATAAAAATTATCTTTTGGCAATAAAGAGCTCGGGGACACTACCACAAAACTAGTATTTAGTGATGCATCTTTAGTAATGGATAATTGTTGGACGCCACTAATATAATTTTAGTGATGGGCTAGTTTGGATGCGTTTGTGATGATGCCATATTAGTGATGGGTGGTAGTGAGACTCGTCACTAAAGAGGGGGCACCCCTATTAGTGACGGGTCTTGTTTTCACCATTCATTAATGGCTACTGATCTAGTGATGGGTAGAATCTATTACTTATCACTAATGACATCTATGGCTAGATAAATAGGAAATTCCTGGAGTGAATTGACATACTCTTGACACAAACCTATCCCTTGCCTCCCACATCACTGTCGTCTTCTCTTCATCATGCTCCTCGCTGGTACCACCGTGGTCCACTCCATCCCAACAATCCATTTCATTGCATGAGGCCTCCATTCTATCGTTCGTTCCATTGCGCGTGGCCGACTCAACTCGTCGCCACCTCGGTTGCATATATTCCTCCTCATCCTCCTAAGGTCCTCCTCCTCCGAATATGTGGAAATGTGATGGAATGTGGATATATATTTTGTGGAAATATTTTCTTGATAAATATGATGTTAATTGTGAAATATGAGGATGTGTGTGACAATTTAGGATCATTCCGTGCTAATATGAGGATGTGTGTGCTAATATTATTGTTCATACATTTTATTCACACAATATTATTTCATTATGTGTCTTTCATAGTTTCATTACATGCTTACTATTATTAATGCATAGGATTGTTTCTTAATGAATAGTGGCATGGAGGCCATTAAGTTTGCAGCCCGACATCTAAGAGCAATCATATTCAACATACATTAGGTTATATTCATATGATTTTATCCACTTTTTACATCGTTTCAAATATAGGACATGGAAAGTATGCGGAGCCCTATGGTACCAACTTATGTTCATGATAGTTGCTTCATAAAGATCAATCATCTAGTCAATGAGGGGCGTCACTAGGTTTATACTATACATTGTAGATTGTATATATTGTTTGTGTGATACTAAATCAAATAAATTGATGCAATATTATCTTGCTATTTTAGTATTTATCAAGAAGATTTAGCGATATTAATAACATTCATGCTGGTGATACTCTTAAGATTTTGACAAGCGATAGGTGCACCAGTGAGGTTGAGGTTGTGAGCTGTGGAGGCAGGATATGCCTTCACAAAGGGTGGGCTGAATTTAGTCAAAGAGAGGGCCCCACGCAAGGGGACTATGTGGTCATAATAATGGGACATATCCTATTGACAGTTATGGCCAAATTTTATACTAACTTTAGTGATGAGAAGATCCCAATGAGCATAAAAATAGAGGACAACGATAATGGTATATACATAGAACCAATATTATTTTCTAGATAGGCATTTTTTATTTATGTGTCTGACATGATTTAATTATAATTTTAGGGGAGGGGCCTAGCAATGTTGTTGACAGGAAGTGAAAGCGGATAGCCAGGGAGGTCGACATTGACCAAAAGGAGCAACTGAAGCACATCGGTTATTTTGGCAATCCAACAGATGTAACACCAATAAGGAAGGCTATCTTGTAAGACATCTCGATAGGTTTATCCTTTGATATTCGGTTATATGTCTGCACTATAAATAAGGCGATCATCAACAAGAAGTCGATGGTAAGTTATTTGCAGATGTCGATGTTTACCTATATTATATATGTAGATCATCTTGTGTAACTAATTTTTGTTTAAATTTTATTGTTATAGTACTTTTCAAGGAAGAACTGTGAGATGTACATTACACCTCACCTACACCAGCAGATCACCGAGATTCAAGTGGTAGTAGCAGGGTCTGAGGCAGTTCCGATGGTGGTGTATATAGCCACAGATGGATGGTGTTGTCTAACTACTATTTTTGGTCAATTTCTTCGAGATAACTTGTTAGAAGTTGGTACAGTATGCGTCTTCTATTTCAACATCAATAATACTGCAATTGAGGGTGTCATGTATGTGGTGCTAATTTGGGATATGATGTTTTCCTAGCCATATTCCTTTTTTTCACATATAACCATCGTGGATATTATATTGACTCATTTTTGTTCAGGGAGGAGTATAAGGTGACGATAAAAGAGACTGCAAAACTAAACATGTATAGCCTTCATCAATTCATGGTAAGTAGACATAAAGAATCTCCATAGGATACTATTCATGCTAAGAAGTACAAGGTAACAGTAAAAGAGGCTGCAAAATTAGATATGTATAGTCTTAAGCAGTTCAAGCTCTTATGCAATTTAAAATTCAGCAACAAGTTAGCTAGAAGTTACAAGTTAAGGAATAAGGCTCTTATGGAACTTTATTTTAGCCATGTAGTTTCATCGAGATAACTTGTTAGAAGTTAATGTGTGATATTAATTTGGTTATGAATCTCCTATATCCATTCTATGATGAATTGTTTGTGATATGCTTTGATTCAGGATGCAGTCTAAAAACTATATTTTTTCAAAATGGCCATAATATTAGTGACGGGTAATAATAATCAACTGTCACTAAAGTTCCCTTCAGTGACGGATGACATTGTGACCCATCACTAAAAGGAACTAGCAGTTGAGCCAGTAGGCAACCTTTAGTGATGGGTAAATACTGTCACCCATCACTAAAGGTTGACACTTTAGTGATAGGTAAATACCCATCACTAAAGGTGTTACATCAGTAACGTGATAAGAGTGACGAGAGATGTGTCTGTCACTAAAGTGTTTTTATGTGGTAGTGGGGCTGCTGTCGAGGACATAACCCCGGTGTACTCTTCGAGTTCCAACGACTCGGACAACCGCAATTAAGCACCATGCTACCGTATTAAAGGCCTGCTCCTTCGTGGCGATCAATTATCCAATCAATAATTTCTGGGTTATTACCCACAATCTGACTGTTTTCCATCATAATTGGGCAGGTCGTGGGATGCATTGATGATAATTTATAATCCCTAATCCCTCTCATATATATAAAGGGATCAAGGAGCCTTTTACAGGCACATTTTCATACTTTCATAGGGGAAGACATTATGTCCATACACTTAAGGTCATTTCTAGTCCTTGAATTCATATTACACACATAAGAGTAGGGTTATTATCCTTTGGGAGGCCCAAATATATCTAAAAACCCCTCTACCTCATTGTTCTGAGATAACCACCAAGATTCATCCATAGAAATCCCTTAAGCCTAACCAAATCCTTACCACGAGTAACCCCGTGGTAAACTGTTGTTTCGTACACAACGACAAGCGCATTCACACACATCTGATGCGACGGAGCTTTATGATGTGAGATAGATCATAGCTGACTATGGCAGATCCTAATAGACTACTGTTGGCGCAAATGTTACACCAACAGGTTCTCTGAGATCAAGAACGGACAAACAAGGAGTTTGCGTTTTAGGACTACCTCGAGCCTCCGAATTGGATAATAACTCGAGTGGTCCGAATGAGTGTAATGAACAACTTGTTCTGGATCCCCTTTTACAGGGTACAAAGGGGGGTATTTATAGGTGAAAAGGCATAAGGAAAAGACCTATTTACCCCTAGATTACAACCGACATAGTGGAAACCATTCGGTACCATAAACAAGGTTATAAAAGGTAAAATACTACAAGGTAGATGGATAAGCTGGACATCCCATCAACCTTGTCCTTCGGCTTCGAGGCCTCTATCTTCCATTCGGAGGGTTCACCAAGGCTTCGCATCGCTGCACCCTTCGGCATGGTGACTCACCCTTCGAACCACTGCTCACTAGCTTCGGAGTATGCTTCAGCCTTTGAAGGATTAATCTTTAAGCCCTGGAAATGGAGTAATTTCCCCCAATAGTAGCCCCTCGAATACGCCTCTCTGTGGTTAACCTATTTAGAAAGAAGGCAGTATACGGAAGGAACATTTCTATTTTCTGAGGCTTAAAGAGGATTTGGGCATGTTGCGACTTAGCCGAGGACTTCAAGCCCAACGCGTTCGAACCTCCCCCTTCGGGTTCTTGATGCAATGGGAATGCACGTTGGGAAGGGAATGGTCTCGGAGTGCAAACGTCATGGGGCGCCGTTAGATTGTAGCCGTTACAGCGCAAGTAGCCGTTACACTCTGCAAAAAAGGTAACGGTCGATTTTTACGGCGGTTGCTCGCCGTTCCAATTACCGGACCCACTTGTCAGCGACAGAAGCCGAACCTGCAGTGTGAAACCAATCAAAGAGTAGCACTGGACGCGCGGTTATAAAAGGGAAGACAGGGATTAACCGAGAATTTTTACCGCATCCATCATTCGTGATTCACTTTCCCCCAATCTTCCAACCTCTTGAGCACCCAAGCGCGATGGCGAGAACTAGCCACACCACTCCGGCAGCAGCCAACACCCTAGCGCAGAGGCAGGTGTGGGCTGCCTCGGCAGCAGCGGCAATGGCGGGGACCTCGAGCGGAGCTTGGCCCAAGAATCCTCGGGCGCTCCATCCGCCCTCCAAGAAGAAGATTGCCCAAAGCTTCCTCATCGGTCAATCCGTGAGCACCGCCGAATCTATTGAAGAAGCCGTGGACGAAAGCTAGGCGTTGGACTGAGGACTCGAGTCCCCGGGCTAGAATCAACTCCGAGGCCGCGAAGCGGGGAGGTGGTGGTCTTCGAAGCGTTCTTCGAAGCAGGCTTGGGGCTGCCAGCCGTGGACTTCTTGGCAGAGGTACTGGACTTGTTCCACATAACTCTGCCTCAGCTATCGCCCAACGCCATCGCGCGCTTAGCCATCTTTGAATGGACGCTCCGAGATCTTCGCCGCGACCCATGAAGCTATATGCCAGCCGAAGCCCCAAGACGGGCCTGGGGACTCCAAGGTGACCATAGCCTTCGGCAGCGTCAATTTCCAGCTACGGAGGGAGCATGCCCTTCATTTCCTTGCAAAAGCCAAAAATGACAGGTGGTATACAAACTGGATACTTCGGTGGTTTTACGCCGAAGTCAGGAGAGGACTCCCCCCTCGCTGGTCCTCTCTAGGAGATCTGGTTCCGGAAGGAGGCGGACATCTCTCTGAACCCTAGCCTGCTCTCGACGAGGCTAGGGCTGCTTACTTCGGTGGCTCGCCGCATGAGTATGCACGACCTGGCTGAAGAGTTCATCGCCCTTTGGATCCCTCCCCTCGGAGCTAACTGGCCGATCTTGTTTCCACAGGCCTCGGAGGGGGACCTCTGAAACTTAGGTAAGACTATTCCCTACAGCATCATATTAGATGAAGGAAACAATCATATTCATAATTTCATACCTTTTTCTTTCAGCGGCGCCTCTGGCATTGGCTCCGGAGGACATAGTTCGGGCCACCGAACGAGTTCTCGGAGCCCCTTCGGTGACCGAGAGGCAAAAAAGGCTAGAGCTGGTGGGATGCTGGGAGCGATCCAACAGAGTGTGGAGAGCTCTCGGGATGGAGCCCCCCTCTTCCTGACTTCGCCCCGACCGGAGCGGCTGGTCGCAAAAGGAAAGCCACTGCCGATCCATCCAAGAAAACCGACAAGCAGCCGCCTAGGAAGAAGAAAGTAGCGAAGCCCCCTTCGCAGTTGACGCTTGCCTCGTCTGCCTCGTCTCCGGGTGATCAGAGCTCGGCCTCCAAAGAGATAGAGGACTTCGACGCCCAAATGGCGGCGGCCTTCGAGAGCTACCTCCTGAACAATGACGAAGACCTAGGGGCGGTCCCCCCTGCTCCCGTCATCGTGCAAGTGGAGTCGGGCTCCAATACTCCCAACTTGCCTACACCCGAGGCAGTTACGGAGGAAGACACGGCTCCGACAGGAAATGTTGGGGGTAGGACCTCGGGGGATGACTTCGCCGACATCCTTCAGATGTACGAGGTCCTGGAGGATCCAGCGATCCTACCCCACGAGGCTCCCGGAGGTACTTTCCGAAGCTCCCCCTTTTTTAATCAATACCTGCACACTATCTCTGGAAATATGCTTATTAATTTTGTTATTGAAGTAGGTACCTCTATGGGTGTCGATGTTTCGGTGACGTCCGAAACTCCTGCACATTCGGAGGCTGCTGCTCGAGCGGACCCTCCCGTGCCTTCAGACGCTCCGAGCTTGACGGTGGAGAACGCGTCCGTCGGAGCGGATGATGCGCCTTCTGAGACGAACTTGGCGACGGAGGTCATCCCTGCAGCGGCGGCCTCGACCACCGAGGTTGCTTCTGCTGCTGCGGTTCTGGTCGAAGGGGTAGCTGCCGACGATCGGAGTGTCCCTGCTTCGGCCTCTTTCGTACCGGGGAGGGGCAAGAGCATATCTAGCCTCGACCTTCTTCCTCGCCAGGCCGCGACCTCCGCCGGCAATTCGAAGGACGAGGCCGCAGTGGATGATCTCCAAGCTTTGTCTTGGCTTCCTCTGCTGGCTCCATTCTTGGAGCATCGGAGTGGCCTCCAGAACCTCATGGAGCCCCTGGCAGAGAGAAGCCAGGATATCGCCAATTCGGACTTGATCTCTGTCTTGAGCGAGGCCAGGGCTTCGTCACTCAACTCAGCCCTCGAAAGGGCTGCCCTTCAGGTATGAAAAGACACCATAGCTGCTTCGCATTAGTGACCATAAATACTTTAGTACTTACTTGTTCTTTTTGCAGCAATTTGTCCTTGCTAGAGTGGCAGCGACTTCCAATGAGGTCGAGGTTAATCGACTTAACCGGAAGGTCACCACCCTCCAGACGGCCCTTAACGACTCCACCGAGAGATCCCTCAGGCTGGAGGAAGAGGTCCTAGAGGAACGGAGGGCTAGGGCGGCGTCTGACAAAGCCCTCCGGGTGGCGTGACAAGACAGCGACGCCCTTCGCTCGTCTGCCCAAGAGGTCGAGGCCGAGCGCGTCGTCCTTCGGGCGGAAGTTGAAAGACTCCGCCAAGAGGCTGCTACTTCGAGCGCGTAGTTGGTGGAGCTCCAGGGGGCTCTTAGCCAGGCGATGGCCCTCAAGAGATCTTTAATGCTTCAGGTGGCCGAAGTGTCTACGACTGCTGCAGGGCTGGAAACAGCGGAGAAGAAGAACTCCAGCATTGCGGACCGTACCTTGGAGGCTCTTCAGGGTACCTTGGAGTACTTCGGCACTCTGTGCCCTTCGTCTTCTGCTGTGACCCACATGCCCCTTGACCGAAAGCTGACGAGGATCCAAGTGGCTTCGTCGCTGATGATGAACTCTGGCATTCGGTACGGAGAGATCTCTAGACAGTGTGCCGGCATTGGGGTTCTTCGTCACCTTGAGTCTCTTCAGATCCCCCTCGGCTCAGTCGGGGGTTCGACCCCTGGAGGCTTCGCATCCGACGACTTGCTGCGGCCATCTTCGGAAGTGGCTTCGGCCTGGGAAGACTTCCGGTCAACCTGGAAGACGGACCACAAGGTCGCAGCTAAAGCTTGGATTGACGAGGCCCGTCGGCAGAAGCAGACGCATACAAGGCCACCACTTCCTGCTTCGCCAGCTCCTTTGGTTCCTGCTCCGCCAACCGACCCGCAGGTCTAGCCACTTAGGGTTATTATGTACATGAAGCCTTGTAAAGCCTCTTTTTATTAATGAAAAGGCCATAAACAAGAACTTGTCTTGGGTGTTCTGCTCTTTTTTAGGTTTTGTCATGCCCTTCGAGCCCTGACTTCGTACTTTTGGAAATTACCGACGAGCTCCGAAAGGAGTGGGCAAACCTCGAGGGCTTGAGGCCTTACCGCCGTTCCCGCTTTTCTGTTCCTCGTGGAGACGGGGGAGAAATCACCCTCGAAGTTTCCCAAGATGTCTTAGCTTATATTAAACAGGAAGAGAAGGCGGAGGGATCTTCGTCTTCCGAACCTATTGACTGGTCCGACTCAAAGTACCGGGCCGAAGACACTGCGGAGGCTGACTCCGAAAGGCTCCTGACATGGGCGGAGCTTCAAGAAGAGCAAAAGAAACTACGAGCCTCCAAGAAGAAGAGAAGTGTTCGAACGAAGAGGGCCAAGCCGACAGCTTTGAGCTCCGAAAGGCAGAGTAGCCGGAGGAGTAGCTCTAGATGTCGATAGGGTCTTCGATTTTTCCTAGGCTTGGACCAAAACTTTTCTTGATGTAAAAGTGTAATGATTTAATGTGAAATGCTTCGAAAGTATGCTGTGTGACTCCTATCCTCTGACCCCCCTTGTGGGTGGTGGAGCCTTTACTATAGAAAAGGGTTCGCTAGGCACAATAATGCTCCGAACAACCGAATGCTTCGAATTTACACATATCATTTGTACTTTTAGCAGTACCACTTCGCGGCTCTCCTTTTATTAATAATATGTATATATTTATTTTTATTTTTATTTTTTTTACGTGGATCTTGACAAAGCCGGATCATGGAATCCATACTTTGGCCACCTTCGGTTCGTGTACAGATAGTTCGCGCTCGAGGACTAAAAATCTGTTCGCTTTTAAAGTCTTTAGACTCTTGTATGGATCCTAACAAGCCGGAGCCTGGAATCCATAGGTTGGCCACCTTCGGCTCTTTTACAGATATTTCGAACCCGGAGGCCAAAAGTCTGTTTTTCTTTAAAGTCCTTAGACTCTTCTACGGATCCTAACAAACCGGAGCCTGGAATCCGTAAGGGTGGACACCTTCGGCTCTTTTACAGATACTTCGTACCCGGAGGCCGAAAGTCTGTTTTTCTTTAAAGTCCTTAGACTCTTCTACGGATCCTAACAAGCTGGAGCCTGGAATCCATAGGGTGGCCACCTTCGGCTCTTTTACAGATACTTCGTACCCGGAGGCCGAAAGTCTGTTTTTCTTTAAAGTCCTTAGACTCTTCTACGGATCCTAAAAAGCCAGAGCCTGGAATCCGTAGGGTGGCCACCTTCGGCTCTTTTACAGATACTTCGTACCTGGAGGCCGAAAGTCTGTTTTTCTTTAAAGTCCTTAGACTCTTCTATGGATCCTAACAAGTCAGAGCTTGGAATCCGTAGGGTGGCCACGGAGCCTTTGAACCAATGGTTCGAGGGCAGCTGCCTGGGTCTTGGGAAAAATGCTTGGCTCTACAAGCATCTCCGTCCTCCCGATGCGTCCATCAGGAGTAAGGGATATTCGAAGAGCAAACAAAATTCGACCCTTACTCTTATTCATAGACAGGAAAATTTTACAAGTGATTACAAGGGGCCCCTAAGCAAAATAACGCTTAAGGTGCTCCGCATGCCATGCATGCTTCAATTCTTCTCCTTCTAAATTAGCTAATTTAAACGATCCGGGATGCCCTGAGCGTAGCATAACATATGGTCCTTCCCATTTGTTTCCTAGCTTCCCCGGAGCTATTACACTACGCAACACTAGATGACCAGGCTTTAACTCATTTAGCTTTACCTTCGGGTCATACCATGTTTTGGTGTGGTCCTGGTACTTAGTCAGGTTGGCGACAACTCGAAGCCTTGTTTCTTCTGACAAATCTAGCGAAGTGCTCCTGTCATCTTCATCCCCAGGTTGAACGACGGGAAGTGATCCACCTCTGAGCTCCGTAGGAGTCATGGCCTCATCTTCGAAGAGCAATCTAAATGGTGTGAAACCTGTTGACCTGGTTTGAGTGGTTCGAATGGACCACAAGATTTTGGGGAGCTCTTCGACCCACAGCCCCTTGGCCAATCCAACGATTCGGCGATTCAGCCCGGAGAGGATGTTCCCGTTGGCTCGCTCAACAGCTCCGTTGGACTGTGGATGTCGCACCGCCGCGAAGCACAACTTAATGCCTAGTTCTTCACAAAATGTATGGAAGGTGTCAGCTTCGAACTGGGTTCCATTATCCACCGTCAACTCTCTTGGAACTCCGAACCTGCATACAATATTCTGCCAGAAAAATCTTTGCACATTCCTCGAGGTGATAGCTGTTAATGGCTCCACTTCCACCCATTTTGAGAAATACTCGATTGCCACTACCGCAAATTTTAACCTCCTTTTGCCATTGGGAAAGGGCCTATGAGGTCCATGCCCCATCTAGCCATTGGCCAGACTGGGGCAATAACTTGAAGCTGGGCTGGCGGGCGATGGCTTCGTCTGCCCATCCACTGGTAGCCTTGGCATGTTCGAACCAGTTCCTCCGCATCTCTTACTATAGTTGGCCAATAAAACCCTTGCCGAAGCGTCTTTCCTGCTAGCGCACGAGGGGCTAAATGACCTCCGCACAAGCCTTCGTGGATGTCTCAAAGTATGTCTTGACCTTCGGGCTGTGAGATGCATCGAAGTAGGGGTGAACATACTCCAGCCTTGTATAACATTCCATCAATAAGCTTGTAATTTCGAGCTCTTGCTTGCAACCTTCAGGCTTCTGGACCTTCGGGAGGGTTTATGCTGCTTTGCAACATGTTCATTATCGGAGCCCGCCAATCCGTCATTGGGATGCACAGTACCTCCAAAGAGGGTATTTGAACAGTTGCTGGTTGCGCTAGCTCTTCGTAGAAAGCACCCTCCGGGAGGTCCACCGCCCCTGCTGCAGCCTTTGCAAGAATATCTGCAAGTTGGTTCTCTGCCCGAGGGATACTTCGAACTGTAAATCCTCTGAATGCTGCTTCGGCCTTGCAGATTTCTTCAATGTATTGTGCTAGATGTGGATTCTTTGCCTGAAAACGTTTATCAACATGCCCTGCGATGACTTGGGAGTCTGTCTTAATCACTATTGTTGCAGCTCCGAGTGCTTTAGCCTTTCGGAGGCCTAGCAAGACTCCTTCATACTCAGCAATGTTATTAGTGGTTCTGAAGTTGAGCCTCACAGAATACATGGCCTTCTACCCCGATGGTGATATGATGACGGCACCTGCTCCGGCACCGGATGCTTGATAAGCTCCGTCAGAAAATATTGTCCAAAAACCTTCGGAGGATTCTTCCGGGGCCCAAATAGCAGATGGAGTCCACTCTGCTACAAAGTCGGCTATAATTTGAGATTTAATAGTTGTTCTTGCCGTGAAGAAGATTCCGAAGGGTGCTAGCTCGACCGCCCATTTTCCAATCCTGCCCGTAGAATCTTTGTTTCAGAGCATATCTCCAAGAGGATACGATGTCGGGACGATCAGGTTATGCGCCAAGAAATAATGCCTTAGCTTTCGCGAGGCCATTACTAGGGCATAAGCAAACTTCTCGAGCTCGGAGTATCTGACTTTAGCTCCGGATAATGCCTCCGAGACAAAATAAACTGGGTTCTGGACTAGCTTTTCCTTAAGCTCGACTTCTCGGACCAATACTGCGCTCACCGCTGAACTTGTTGCTGCAAGATAAAGGAGCAGTGTTTCTTCTGGAAGTGGAACAGTCAGAATTGATAATCTTTCGAGGTATGCCTTTATATCATCGAAGCTCTTCTGGCACTCCGGTGTCCATTGAAAGCTTTCAGACCCCTTTAGTGCTTTGAAAATTGGGAGGCTCCGCTCTGCTGACCTGGCCAAGAACCTGCCAAGAGCTGCGAGCCTTCCTGCTAGCTTCTGAACTTGCTTCAAATTCTCTGGCGGAGCCATCCTTTGTAGTGCGCTTATCTGTGTCGGGCTAGCTTCGATTCCCCTGCTCGAAACTAAGTACCCTAGCAGTTTTCCTGCTTGTGCCCCGAATATACATTTTTCCGGATTGAGGCGTACTCCACATGCTCGGAGGCTCTCAAATGTTCCAGCTAGGTCTAAGCTATGCTGGTGCTTTTGAGCACTTTTTATTACAATATCATCCATATAGGCCTCGACATTCCGGCCTATCTGATGACCTAGGGCCTTAGCTATTAAACGAGAAAAGGTGGCTCCGGCATTCCGCAGTCCAAAAGGCATTCTCACATAACAAAATACTCTGGAAGGAGTTATAAAGCTTGTCTTGGCTTCGTCTTCGCGTTTCAGCCATACTTGATGATATCCCGAATAAGTGTCGAGGAAACTTAGCAATTCGGAGCCGGCTTTGGAATCTACCAGCTGATCTATTCGGGGCATCGGGTAGGGGTCTCGCGGGCATGCTTTATTTAATGAAGTGAAGTCAATACACATGCGCCATTTGTTCGAATCCTTCTTCCTTAGAAAAACAGGGTTAGCCAACCACTCGGTATGGGCTACTTCCCTGATAAAGCCAGCTTTTAATAATTTCTCTACTTCTGCTTTAGCGAGGCTTGCTCTTTCTGCTGACAGCTTGCGGAGCCCCTGGCGCACTGGCTTGGCCTTCGGGTTGACGAGCAGACTATGCTCGATGATGCTTCGATCGACCCCAGTGATGTCTTTGTCGGTCCAAGCAAAGACGTTCAGATTTTGCCTGACGACTTCTTCTAACGAAGTAGCTATCTTCGGGGATAGCCCTCTGCCGAACTGCACTGGATACTCTTTGCCATCTTTTGAAATTATTCTTGTTTCGACATCACCCTCTGGGCTTGGCTTGAGCGAGGATCCCTTCGAAGGGTTCGAGGCCTCCGGCACTTCTTCGATGCTTTCCACCATATTATGCACTTGCCGGGGATCCAACGGCTGCCCATGGCCATACTCCGTCCTCCGGGCTACAGCTTGGTCTCCTGAAATAGTAAGCACTCCACCTTGCGTGGGCATTTTGAGACAAAGGTAATTATGGTGCGCTATAGCTCCGAACTGGTTCAACATCCTTTGGCCGAAGATTGCATTGTAAGCATATGGAGCGTCGACAACGTCGAAGATCACCTCTTCTATCCTGGCTAGAGGCCCCTCTCCGAAGGCAACCTCGAGGCCTATCTGGCCGAGGGCATCGAGAGGCGGTCCTAAGAACCCTTGAAGCGGCCGGGCCGCTGGAAGTAGATGCTTTCAAGGTATGCACATCTGATCGAAGGCCTGGACAAAGAGTATGTCAGCGGAGCTCCCACCATCTACCAGGATCCTTCGGACCTCCACTCCTGCTATATCAGCAGAAATGACCAATGGGTCAGCATGGGGGAACTTCACCCCCGCAGCATCGTTGGCGGTAAATGAGATGGGTACATGGGACCACTCTGGCATCCCTTCGACAGAACTCGAGGTCCCAATGTGCCCGGCTTCGCGGATGTACTCGCGCCGCTGCCTTTTGGACATGCTTCCGAGGGTCCCCCCTCCGGAGATGGGCAGGACCACTCTCTTGTCGCGGTCCTGCGGGTCTTCCTGCTTTGGTGGTGGCATAATGTTGGCCACCGGCAGCCGTACGGGGGCTTCAAGGGCACCGACTCGGGTTACAGCTTGTACAGGCTCCGACTGTGTCGATGGTGGGGCTCGGTACGAAGTACCCCGCCCGGTACTTCGTTCAAGGTAGTCGCCCCGAAGGGCCAACACTGCCTTGCAATCCTTCGTGTCATGGTTTCTATTGTCGCCATGCACGCAATAGAAAAAACTCTAGCGCCTGCCAGGCACCCTTTCTTGAGGCTTCGGCGGCCCAGCCTTGAAATTCTTCACCTGCTGGAAATTGGCAGGCGCCTTTGGAGCAGAAGGTGCAATGTTTAGCACCTCCGAACGAAAATGCTTCTTTCCCCGCTTGTGCTCGTTGAAGCGGTTGTCTTGAGGAGGCTGCAGGGGAGTGGAGGTTTCGATCTCCATCTTTACTTCTCGTAGGGTGGGTGATGGTGCTTCAGCTCGCCGAAGATAGCCTTCCTCCGCTTTGGCATACTGTTCAAAGTATGCCATTAGCTGCGCCACAGAGGTCACCGGCTTCCGATGTAGCTTACTGAGGAGGTCGGGGTTTAGCACCCCTTCGCGGGCGGCGTCGACTACCGAAGAGGTAGACATGCCCTTGATCTGTGACTTGGTGTGGGTGAAGCGCGTGAAGTACTCTCGGAGTGTTTCTCCTACCCGCTGCTTCACCTGGAACAAACTTCCTGTGGACATCGGGGCTACGAAGGTGCCTTGGAAGTTACTCACAAATTTCTTCTTCAGCTGCTCCCACGAATTGATCGATCCTGGCTTCAAGGACCAGAACCAGCGAAGTGCCACGCCTTCGAGGGCGAGGGGGAAACACTTTGCCATAGTGCTTCACACCCCTCCGCTTGCTTCTATTGCCAGGGCATATGAGCGGGCGAACTCTCCGGGATCCGACCCCCCGGAGTACTTGTGCAGTTTTGAGGCCTTGAACCTGGGGTCGAAAGGCACTCTTTGTAAATCCGAATGTAATGGAGACTCGTCATCGAAGGATGCATTCTCGGCCTCCTCCGGGACTTGGATAACTTCTGGGAGATTGTGGGTACCACCGTCTTGAGGCCCTTCTGGAGTTTCGGTGGAAGCTTGAGTGCGGAGGCGATCGGCGGCCTCTTGCCTCCACCTGGCTACTTCCTCCTGAAGCCTGGCTAGTTGCGTAGCCTCGGTTTCAGGAAGGTCTTCGTCTTCGTCGGAGGGCACCTCCGGGTCTCGGGAGCTGACGTAATCGGTCTGAAGCACCGTAGGAGGAGCTCGAGGGCCCCGGGGTGCTCGACGCCCAGCAGCCTCAGCGGGAATCGCCGGAGTAGCCGAGGGTCCGGCTCCTGTGGTCCTAGGGGACCTTCGGAGAGGACCTGAAGCCTGACTTCGCTTCGGAGGCATAGCTAGCCACGAAGAGGTCTTGGAGACGGAGGACTTCGAACGACTCGAGAGGTCGAGTGAAGGCCTTCGGGCTGTACTAAGAAGCCCTTAACTGAAGGGTGCGCGGAATCTTGAGACTCCGAGGCTCCCTCCGTAAGTGCTCTTCGAAGTGTAGTCAGCAGTAGAGAACAAGCTTTTAGAACATGGATCCCCACGGACGGCGCCAACTGTTGGCGCAAATGTTACGCTAACAGGTTCTCTGTGATCAAGAACGGACAAACAAGGAGTTTGCGTTTTAGGACTACCTCGAGCCTCCGAATTGGATAATAACTCGAGTGGTCCGAATGAGTGTAATGAACAACTTGTTCTGGATCCCCTTTTATAGGGTACAAAGGGGGGTATTTATAGGTGAAAAGGCATAAGAAAAAGACCTATTTACCCCTAGATTACAACCGACATAGTGGAAACCATTTGGTACCATAAACAAGGTTATAAAAGGTAAAATACTACAAGGTAGGTGGATAAGCTGGACATCCCATCAACCTTGTCCTTCGGCTTCGGGGCCTCTATATTCCATTCGGAGGGTTCACCAAGGCTTCGCATCGCTGCACCCTTCGGCATGGTGACTCACCCTTCGAACCACTGCTCACTAGCTTCGAAGTATGCTTCAGCCTTTGAAGGATTAATCTTTAAGCCCTGGAAATGGAGTAATTTCCCCCAACAACTACAATGGATATTCAAGTAGAGAAGCTTGAACTTGCATGTGAATTCACTCGCCGTGAGGTGCTCGATCTCATCGAGGTCCACATGAAAGAAGTTGCAATTAGAGCAATCTTGTTAATTCCATTCCGGTGACCATTTCAATTTGGATCTTGAAACGAAATGTTTCGGTACCAAGTGATATCGGTGTACCATTTTGGTGTCTAATAAAATAATATAAATATATTTAAAATATATATTAATATGATTAAATATGATATATTTAAATACATTGATATCTTAATTATAGTGTATAGGTTGAATACAACATAATATATAGCTTAATATAAGTAATATAACACATATTTTAAAAAATATGTTGGTGTCTTTTTCGGTCACACGCGTGGCATAGGAGATCTGCTTGACTCCAATCCAGGTCCTATAATCTTAGAAGAAAAATAAGGTTCTGAGCGTGTCAATCAGTTTGACCCTGCAACTGATAAGGAATCGTAAAGAATAACATTAGTTGCAATATCGATCATCTATAGAGCCGATGACTATGGTGAGAATAAAATAACCAGAAATAAACACGTCTATCAACCGATAGGGTGGAATCCTTGTGCATAAAGGCCAATGATTGTCTCCCAGACGCAGGTGGAATATAGCATGGAGATAAAGATGACCTCTCAGCTTGTATTCCGATAAAAACTAAACTCAGCGTATCCAACAACATATCTATACTATCAAATTACCATAACCGCAAGATCGGACCTAACCAAGACAGTTGCTAACCACGACAAATCAATAACACTTCAATGCATCGGGTATACTTTATTTAGATATAATAGAATGAGATGTTGGATTTAACCAATGAAGCCTCAAACGATGACACATAATTCACATCAATCTAAGAGATCAAAACGATGCAGTCTTAGACCTAGCAAAATATACAAAGATAAACTCAGTGATCACACTGACCGGGCGATACATCAAGAGGTCGATACGATACAGCCTTGAAGAACACGAACATAGCCAATGCGACCGTCGGGGGTGGTGGGACTCACCTCTTCACCGGAGATAGAGACGATGCAGCTCGGTTCCAAGTGCTAAGTCCCACCGTGATAAACCATGGGAACCTAAGGGTGGCGATGCGTTGAAAGAGTAGTTTGATGTGGTTGATTGTGTGTGTCCTCTAAACCTAGCTAATTAGATACATATTTATAGTCTGGAGGCTTGTCGTTCAAGTAATCCACATTATAACCGATTCTAGATCATTTTTATCTTCTCTCACATTCATCGTCTCCTTCATATCCAGCCATGTTGTAACGATATGGACGAGCTTCTTTGACCACCTTTGACCAGACTTCTTTTGATCGTGCGTCATTCTTAGTGAGCCTAGACTTTACTAAGTCTTGGCGTCAACAAATCAAAATATAATTTTGACCAAAATATACCGGTATCGGTCAGTATTTGTCAGTATTGAAGTCGAAACGATACGCCACTTAATACGTATCGGTTTAAGTGACATAATGGTATGGTACAAACCGACCATTTTAACTGGTACTAGAATGGAATTGATAAGTCTAAATTAGAGCGACTGACCCACGAGAAGACAAGCTTAGGAGAAGACCAAAGGGTAGCTCATCATAGCCGTGAGCATGAAAATAGAGTAGTTATCGCCGGTCACCAAATCTAGTGAGAATTTCTCACCAAATTAAAAATAGGATAGTTGTGTATCTAAAATCAAACAATCATTTATAAATTGTTTCGTACCTAAAATCAAGGTTATAATTATTCTAACCTAGCTCGCTAATCGCTTGCTTCCTCAGACTGCATGTCTCTGTCGCCTCTCGATAGTCTTGGTTTCGAAACGTTTGCCCAATCGCCGACCAAACTACACGACGAAAACTCAGTACTGATTTGACAGAGAACGTACACATCATCATACTAATCTGAAGGACAGTTACAGAGAGAACCATTGGTGCAGTACTATCGAAGTAGTCAAACGAATCGCCGTCGCACCCCATAAACTACGCCACGGACGACGAACGCCTCATTTATGACCTATTATAACTTCTAGTCAAAGTACTTGTGCAGCTGTGCCACATAATGTACCGACGTGTCAGCATCATCGATGGCTATGTTTCCGCTTAAACTGTCGTGGTTCATCGATGCAGGGCCGGTTCTGACATCTTAGAGACCCGCGACGAACTTAATTTTAAAGACCCTTACCAAAATATAATTAAAATATATGTAAAATAATATTAATATAAAATAACGTAAATATATTAAATTACCTTAAAAATTTCTACTGACGTTTCTTGATAATAAAACAAATTTTATTGATGATAGTATCAATATCAATTTCATCCAATAAGTGATTCTCAATGTAAAAGTTGACAAACAATTTAAACTCTCTTGAGATATTATAGATCTAAAAAAATCAAAAATCTCTATAACTGACATTGGTTTATCACAAAGTGAATTATAAAACACTTAACTCATAAATTAGATTTTTTAAATTCAGATCAGACGAACCATATAGAGAGAAGGTTAATGCCAACGTTATGCAACACACATTTAGTTCGAGACCATCAAATGACTTCAAAGTTGTAGAACTCGTTAAAAATCTAAATATTTCTTTGAATGATTAGAATTCTTCAAATCTCTTTTTTAATGAATTGATTGTCGTATGAATCATAAGGGAGACTAGGGCTAGGATTGGCGATCAAGGAGACGAGCAGAACAAATTAACATACAAATTGTAAGTTTGCAACTTACTTTGCGACTTTTTTGTATGTCCAACATGATTAGGCTATATGTATACATACATATTACATACATATGCATACATACATATATATATATACATATACATATATATACATATATATGAGACCCGCTAGGGGTGGGGCCCGGGGCGGTGGCACCGGTGGCCCCACCCAGAGCCGGCCCTGCATCGATGTCAATCCTGTCATGTGCGTGTACAGTAGTGGCAGTAGTGGAAACGTAACGTCCGTGTACCGACACTTCCACGTCTCTAGTGTAAATTAAGTTATTTGAAGTCAATAGTGCTGCTCTACCACTCCCGTTGGCTTTTGTTTTGACCACATCAATACGGGGAGCACGAGCTAGCTAGGTAGTGACTGTAGTTTTGTTTTATAACACACACATGCACTACTACAAATCGTTATTGTAGTGGTGTTGGAGTCATCCACTATAGTAGCGGGCCATTAGATACCCGCCACTAGAGTTACTGGTGTTGACGACAGCACCAGCGATCCGCCACTACTATTGGTAAAGTAGTGGCGGTCGGTGCTGACGTCATCCCCGACCGCCACTATTTTACCAATAGCAGTAGCGGGCGCTGGTGCTGCCCGCCGCTGCTACGTTGTCCACCACTAAAGTATTGATGACATCACTTGCGACCGCCACTACTATTTTGGCTATAAATGCGCAACTTCTTCCTCCCCGAGCTCTACCGGAGTTCGCATTTAATTTTGTCTGTACAATGGTGACAAAAATCTAGATAAAGAGGGGGAGACTTTGTTTTCGTTTCTTTTGAAGGATTTCATTCTAGGAGGTAAATCCATGCCGAATCTCACATTTATTTGGTATTTAATCATGTATATAATGAGTTATTAGCGTTTTACTAATTTAGGGTTTGTGAATAGAAATTTTCAAATAATCTTCCATTTACAATGTTTCCTTCTCCCAAATGAACAAATATGACCCTCCTCATAATTATTCATCACTTGTATATTGATTTACATCATTTTCATCTCTTTTTTAATTTTATTTATGATTATAGATCTAGAGTTATGTTGTTTGGAGAGAGAAACCAATGTAGTTAATTTATTTAATAATTTTTTTCTACTTAATACATAGTTTGAATTAAAGCATTTTTAATTAATGTTGTTATGAGCAATAATAAATCAATATATTTTCAATTTGTAAATTACTAAAATTAACAATAATGAATTTATTAATATTTTTTTAAATAATATATGTTTTAGATGGAGCACAGGTCCTGAATGTACTCGTCCAACGACAGAGATGTGGTGGCATATTTTAACAGAGTAACTGAATTTACTGAAGCTGCCGCACAATATGCTTCCCGTCAGAGTGAAGAGGCAATATATTGTCCTTGTAAAGTTTGTAAAAATGAAGCGATGTATCCGTGTTCAGATCGTGAAACCATACGATTTCACTTGTTGAAAAATGGTTTCGTGAAGAACTATTATATATGGACGAAACACGATGAGATGGGCCAAAACCCTCCTGAAGATTCTGATGTGCCGCAAGATGCTCATCAACATAGAAGAGGTTGTGATCATACATCCGACATAACACATGATGATGTTGATCAACATGATGATGATGACGCCTTTGATGTGGAGGAACTGATGCGAAATGTTGCGCCTAAGGTGCTGTTGCAGAGAACTACAACCAAAGGTTACGATAATTTTGAAGCACTTGACAAAGCATCAAAAAACCTTCTTTACGGGAAACGCCATGGATGCGATAAGCAGTATACTGTGTTGTACACAATTCTTGAGCTTATGAAATTGAAGGCCAACAATGGATGGTATGACACTAGTTTTTCAGATCTTTTACAACTCCTAAAAAATGTTTTGCCGAAACCCAATGGTCTACCATCTGATACGTACCAAGCAAAAAAGATGATTTGTCCGTTGACTTTGGGCGTTCAGAAGATTCATGCATGCCCGAACCACTGTATCCTATATCGAAAAGAGTATGGATTGTTAGAGAGATGTCCGCAGTGCAACGCAAGTCGATACAAACATCCAAATGACTGTGTGGAGGACTACAATGACCACCAGAAGAAGAATAAGAGGTTGCAGAAGAGGAATAAAAATGTTATTGCAGATCATCATGGAAAAAAGACGGAGAGGAAAGTTCTAGGCTTAGTAATGTGGTACCTACCGGTGATTGATCTCTTGAAACATATGTTCTCTAATCCCAGAGATGCTGAACTATTAATCTGGCATTTCGCTGGGCGAAAGAAGGATGGAAAACTTCGGCACCCTGCGAATGCTAGGCAGTGGAAATCATTTGATCTGGCCGATCTAGATTTCTCGGACGATCCCAGAAATATCAGGATGGGACTTAGCACGGATGGAATGAATCCCTTCGGTGAGATGAGGAACCCACACAGTATGTGGCCGATATTTCTATACTTGTTCAACATTCCATCATGGTTGTGTCATAAAAGAAAATACCTTATGCTCACTACTCTAATTTCTGGTCCAAAACAACTTGGCAATGATATTGATATCTTTCTAGAACCTTTGATGGAGGATATGAAACGTCTATGGGAACATGTTGTCTGTGTGTGGGATGAGCACAAGAAAGAGCACTTCAATCTAAGAGCCATGATCTTTTGCACCATACCTAACAACCCGGGACGTATGTCCCTAACAGGACATGTTAAAGGAAAGACAACATGTGTAGTGTGTGTGGACCAGACAGAATCTATGCATCTTTCACCATTCGTTAAGACGATATATATGCGACACCGCAGATTTTTACCAAAAAACCACAAATATCAAAGAAATAGGAACCATTTCGACGGTACAATCGAGCTTGGACAGCCTCCACGACATCGAGATGGTAAATTTCTATTCGAAATGGTAAAGAATATCAAAGTTGTTTTCGGAAAGAAGAGGAAGAAATCTGAAAATTTTTCAAAGGACGCTCCATTTAAAAAGAAGTCAATCTTCTTTAGATTTTTGCCCTATTGGAAGGAGTTGGAGATTGGTCATGCTATCGATACAATGCACGTTGAGAAGAATGTCTTCAAAAGTACCATCGGTATTTTGTTAGACATACCGGGCAAATCAAAATATGGACTCAAAGTACGAAGGGACCTTCAAACTCTCGGAATTAGACCCGAGCTTCACCCACAGGAAAGGGCCAATGGAAAATTTTTCCTTCCGGCTGCTAGCTATAACCTCACAATTGATGAGAAAAGATCAATCTGTAGGTGTCTACATGGAATTAGAGTTCCAACAGGATTCTCAACGAATATAAAGAATATTGTCTCCGTAGCAGATTTGAGGATGAGTGGCTACAACACTCATGATTGTCATGTTATGCTTGGGCTATTCCTCGCCATCGCAGTAAGAGGAATCAAACATTTATTTCTGAAGATGGTGATAACACGCATGTGTCACTTCTTCAACGCCATATCAAAGAAGGTGATTCATACTGAAGAGTTAAATGAATTACGTAAACAAATAAGGGAGACTATGTGTCAGCTTGAGATGCGCTTTCCTCCATCACATTTTGATATTATGGAGCACTATATGATACATATAGCAGACCGAATCTTTGTTCTCAGTCCAACGTACCTGCACAATATGTATGCGTACGAGCGTCTAATGGTTATATTCAAGGGTTACGTACGAAATCGTGCTTATCTAGAGGGTTCCATGATAGAGGGCTACATGACTGAGGAAGTCATTGAGTGCTACGCAGATTACATAAGAGATGGAAAACCAATAGGAGTTCCCATGTCCCGGCACCATGGAAGACTCATAGGAAAGGAACTAAAGGCAGGAAAATCATACACGACAATAGCTACCAAACAATAAGAGAATCACATTACAGTGTAATGCATCAGTTGGCGATTATGAGACCATATGTTGAACAACTCCTGCAAGAGCTTCATGAAAAGAATAAAGATTGTGATGAACAATTGATTATGAAACAACACAAAATTCATTTCATATCATGGCTGAGGGATCTAAACCTTTCGATTGGAGAAACCGACGAAGAGATGATGATAAATAAATTGTCTTATGGTTCATTGAGCATGGTTAAAACATGGCAAGCATATGACATCAATGGTTTCACATTCTATACCAAAGCAAAGGATCAAAAGAGTCAGCACCAAAATAGTGGTGTCAGAGCAGATGCAGAAGACAACACTGGACAAAAGAATGCTTAAGTGCCAGTGGGTCAGACATCCAGAAGGCGTGGAGGTGGATGATTACGGGTTTACGATAGTTGACCTTAATAAGGTGGCTTATAAAGATGACCCTTGGATACTCGCTCAATCTGTGGCATAAGTATTTTACATACTTGATTCTAAAGACGAGAAAAAATACATCGTATCTCTAGGAAAACAAAGAATTGTTGGAGTTGATGCAGTCGAAGATGAAGAAGAATACAATCAGTTTGATGAGGTGTCATTTTTCGTTGACATATCAAGGATCAATGTGGTTGAAGAAAAACTGTCGTTTGGCTCTGTGATTCCTTATCTACGTACCGATGGTGATGGAAAATTAGTGCAAGTCTAGATCATTTACATTTATTAGAATGCGTATTTGTAAAATCAATTATGTCATTTTGTTTAAGATATTTGTAATATAGGTTTTTATTTAATTATAGTTAATACATGTATTTTTATGATGTATTTTTATTGTTAAAACATGTTCAAGATCAAACGAGGATTTAATTAAACATCAATAAAAAAGTTTTGAAAATTTTTATTGTTTGGGGCCAACAGCAAGGTTCAAACCTCAAACCGCCTGCTGGTAGCGAGGTTTGAACCTCAAACCGCATGGCCCCAAGTGAGCCCCCGCACCACTGCGCTACAAAGTGTTTCTCGACATTGTAGGCAATGTATTGTATGCTAGATATATAATCCCTACCTCTATTAGTAGTGGCGGTCGGGTGACGTCACCAGCCCCCACTGCTATTCCTTTTAGTAGTGGCGGTCAGGTGACGTCAGCGGCCCGCCACTACTAAGAGAAAATAGCAGTAGTGGCGGTCGGGTGACATCATCGCCTGCCACTACTAAGAGAAAATAGTAGTAGCGGACAGGATGACATCAGCATGCCCACCACTGCTAATACACCTATATATACGTTCCACTCCCGTCGTCCGAAACCTAGTTTCATTTCTAAACCCTAAATTCCTGGAGCACGTCGCCGCCACCCTCCGCCCGTCGCAGCCATCCTCGGAGCCCGTCGGTGCCGCCCCCAGATCGAGCCCATCCTCGCCGCCCGTCACCGCCAGTCAGTAAATGATTATTAACCTTTGGTCTTATTTTATTCGAGCTTAGGGTTAATGTACTATAAAAACAATATCAATGTGACAAAAAAATTGATGACATCGCCCTCACCCAGCCTCATCGTCGACCCCCAACCTCGACGACAGCGCTCTCCTTGCTGGTTCACGATGACTCCTCCTAAGATTGAACCAAATAGTGGATTCTCGGACTCTACATCAAGTGGCATGTGTGAGGTTTGCAAATGCGGTAAACTTAAGGTACATGGTATAGTTTGTAGTTGCTTGGCGAAGAAAGTGATTCTCATATTGGACTTCGACTCGGAGGACGACTCGCGATCGCCGCAACTAGATAGGGTAAGTGCTGGCAGACGGAAGAATGATGAGGAACCGGTGGAAGAGGGAAACATGCCGAGGCTAGCGGTGGAAAAGGGAAGCATGCAGAGCAATGCGGCAGCAAGAGGAGGCAGGAGGCAAGATCCTCTTTTTATGCAAATTTTATATTTTTATCAGCCAATTCAATCATTGATAAGTTGTTCTTACTATCGCCGCCGTGTGTATTTTCTTGTTCAGGAACATGGAGAGTAGTTCATAATGCCTGATGATGCCGAGTTGGTTGAGGATTGGCAAGTTGAGGCTTTTCATCTGTTTAACCAGAAATAGGTTAAGTTTGTGTAGAGGAAGAAGAAGAAGCTTTAAACCATATCTTTCTTTTGGGTTTGGCCCAGTAGTGCGTTTGTTTGTTTACTTGCTTTCAAATAAACGTGATGTGTCAAGTTTGGAACCTCGAACCGCATGGCCCCAAGCGAGCCCTCGCACCACTGTGCTCCAAAGTCTCGATCATATCATAACAACATGACAAGTCTCGTCTTTTTTAGACTTTATTTGATTTTTTGACCATTAAAAAACTATAAAGATACATGTTGATCGAGTGTTGTGGCAACCTACATTTTTCCTGATGGTTTTAAATTTATTGGATAATAACTAATAATAAAGTAAAAACATGAATATAGTTTTTCTATAAATTTTGGTTAATTATTTCATGTCTTGTAGTTCAAATTTAACTTATTTTGACTTTGATCATAAAAACACACTTAATGAAATAAAAACAGTAAACTGAGAAAGAAAAATAGCATTTTTTAATACATGTCTAACGTAAATTAAACCGAGGCAGAAAAATACCAATTTTTTAAATTTGATAAGTTATGATGTATTTTTATTGTTAAAAAAATCAAGTTCAAACGAGAAATTAAACATCAATAAAAAGTGATGAAAATTAGAACAGAAATGAAAAAAATGGTTGGAGGCCAGCAGTAAGGTTCAAACCTCAAACCGCCTGCAGGCAGCGAGGTTCGAACCTCGAACCGCATGGCCCCAAGCTATACCCCGCAACACTGCGCTACAAAGTCTTTCTCGACATTGTAGGCAGCGTATGCTAGATAATCCCTACTACCCCTATTAGTTGTGGCGGGCACATGTAACCAGTGGTGGGCATGCTGACGTTACCAGCCCGCCACTGCTATTCCTTTTAGTAGTGACGGTTGCATGACGTCATCAGCCTGCCACTACTAAGTCTAGCACCAGCGGCGGGTGGATTAGTAGTGGTGGGCTGGTTACATCATTGCCCGCTGAGGAGCCATGCTGAATAGCGTGGGCCTCATGGCTCCAGAAGTGATGAGTCATTGTCAACGATAGTCAAAGAGGACAGAAGAAGAAGAGATCTATTGTTTCATGGGCCGCGTGTGACTCAGGTACACGGGCAGCAAGCGACTGTCGGGCAGAGGAGGCTGCGAAGTCGGGCTGGCCCAATCCGGGTACATGGGCCAGAAGCAGTAGAAGATCCACTGGGCTGTTGACCAGGGTTGACTCAGGTACACGGGCGGTGAGTGATTGCCGGGCTGAGAGAGCTGTGGAATCGGGCCGGCCCAATCCGGGTACCTGGTGCAAAGTCGGTGGAGGCTTTGTCAGTTTCGGCGCAAAACTGACAACCGTTGATTCTGTATCCGACTGTCATGAAGAGAAGCCGTAGTCGCTACGAAAGCTTAGCTTCCGGATAAGTCATCTGTAACTCTGGGCCCACAGTAGTCAGTCGTGTCTGTAAAAATACCTAAGGGCAGTAGAGTCTTTTCCTTTATTCTTGCGTCTGTAAAAACCCTAAGGGGCAGGTGGAATGTTCCTAGTGTTGGGAGCCTATAAATAGGACCCCAATCCCTAGGGTTTGGACTACCTTTTTTTGGCTGAAATCAATTCCACTCTTTTGGGTCACTTTTTGTCTCTTGCTTTGCCTCTCTCCTCTCCTGTTCTTGCTTGCGCCGCCAGGGAGTTTTTGCCCCTGTTTTTGTTGCCTTGCATTTATTGTTGCAGTGAAGGTTCTATTTACAAATTGTGTGCAGCATCTGCAAAGTTTGAATGGCTTCATTTCATTCGCACAGGGAGTTTTTCCATAATTTGTGAGGCTTCGGAAGCTTCTCTGTTGCGTGTGTTCATCTTGAGAAGTAGTACTAGTTCTTGCTGTTGCAAGTAGTACTGCTACTGTAGCTACAGTGCTCTGTGCCAGCTTTTCACTTTCTACTGCACAAGCTTTTCGATCGAAGTTGACAGGCTCTAGAAACTTTTCTGGCTGTTTCCTGGCGAAGCCATCATCTCAGTTCGAAGCCCCTCAGCTCCGTGAGGCAGGCTTCGATCGGATACACTCAAAGGCTTCGTTCGAACTTCTAACTGCATTTTTGTATTCTGTGTGTCTAGCGTCGAAGTACCTTTTTAACGGACAACATCGCATACTTCGAACGACAGTGCGAAGGTACTCCGGCCCTAGCTGTTCGAAGTCCACACTTCGATAGGTTTCGAAGTTGGCTTCGAAGCTTGTCGTTCTGCTAAGCTTCGCTTTGGTTTCTTTGTTGCGTGTCAGTCTTCGCTTCTCTTTCGAAGCTTGCTCTTTTCGAAGGTAGAGTGTAGGCTTCGAATTTGGTGCCTCTGTCGTGTGACAGGCTTCGCTTCTTTGTTCGAAGGTAGTCCGTCTGTGTGTTGCATTCGAAGCTCTCTGTTTGAAGGTTTAGGTTCGAAGCACTCGGTTCGAAGCTGTGTCCGAAGCCTTGCCTTCGAAGTACATACTTTGAAGCAGGCTCCGGCGTTGTCATACTTCGCTTCCTGTCACTTCGAACTAGGCTAGACCAAAACACCTTCGGCATTTTTGCTACAGTCTCGACAAGCTTCGTAACTGACCTCTGAAGCAGGCTTCGTCACCAACCTCCGAAGCAGGCTTCGACAAGCTTCGAACAGGAGACAAATCTGAACAGTAACTTCTCATCTCACTTGACATATACTTAGATCATTTCGTTGAGAAGTTTAGGCCTGCCATATTTCGTTTATCTGCCTAGTTGCACTACTTTGGTAGCTCTCTGTTTAACATTAGTTGATTCTACGCTAGATACCTTTAGACTTAGGCTATCTGTTCATTTTCTGTTGCATAGTCTTTTTGAGGTGCGTTGGGTGTTGGGAACAGGCCACATATTCGAAAGAATTTTTAAGGCGCCCATTCACCCCCCCTCTGGTCGCTACTTGCGGTCCTACAAGTGGTATCAGAGTGAGGTTAGGGTTTTTTCCATACCTTAACCGGTTCTAAACCCCAGTAGTGACCATGACGTCTCCTGGTAAGGTCCCGTCCTTGGAAGCCTATGGCTATAATTATTGGAAGACTCGCATGCGAGCCTATCTCATGAGCCAGGGCTCGGACATATGGGACATTTGCGTTCACACCACGTTTGTCATTTTGCCAGTCGCTGAGCATGGTACTGCTGGTATCATTGCTCAGCATCTGAGCAACAGTAAGGCTGTGAACATTCTATTTTCTGGTTTAGGTCCCACTGAGTTTGAGCGTGTGAGTCATCTCTCCACTGCGAGAGAGATCTGGGCTACCCTCAAGGCACACCATGAGGGAACAACACAGGTCAAGGCTCGGCTCTATCAGACCTACCAGCGTGAATATGAGAATTTCACACAGAAGCCGGGTGAATCTGTTGAGGCTTTGTTTGGTCGTTTTCAGTCGATCATAAACAAGCTTCGGGACAACAAGGCTGAGGGTGCTCAGTTAGTCTCAGATCATGAGCAGGCGCTCAAGGTTCTCCATACGTTGGACCCAAAGATCTGGGAGATCAAGGTATCCTCTATCGTTGAGAGCACTTCTTACGATACCTTGACCATTTCTGAGTTGTTTAGCAAGCTGAAGGCCACTGAGGTAGATATCTAGCTGAGATCAAATCTCACTGGTTCTGGATCAAAATCACTGGCCCTTGCTACACCTTCTGTTGATCCCTCTTCTGTGAGTTGTGCTGGGTTCTCTTTGATGTCTATCACTGAGGACCAGCTAGAGTTATTGGGAGATGATGATTTGTGTCTTTTTAACAACCGGGTGCGTCGTGTCTATGATAAGAGAATGTTCAAAAGACACGGCACAAAATCCGGATGCTTTGAGTGTGGTTATCCAGGACACTTCATCGCCGACTGCCCCAAGCGCAATGGATACAAGAAGGGTACCGGTGGCAGCTTCCATGACTCCAGCAAGCACGAGAGCTCATCCTTCAACAAGGGCAAGCCGAAGACTCGATTCTTCAAGAAGGCCCTGAAGGACTATCGGCGAGAGAACAAGAAGCGCGACAAGGCCTTCTTCGCCGAGATGGAGAAAAGCTACTCCAAGCGGTCCACGTCTTCTTCCTCTTCATCGAGCTCAAGCGATGAGGAGATCGCCATCAGGAAGGGGAAGGACAAGGACGATCCAGCGGGCCTCTGCTTCATGGCCTTCGGAGACAAGCCGAAGAGCCACTCACACCAGCGCCGAAGATCCCGCAAGAGCTTCTGTTCAATGGCTCTTGGGGATAGGGAAGAAAAGAGCTCCTTCGACGACTCCGACGACGACGACAACAAGGTATCATCTTACGAGCGTGAAATCGTTGATTTACTTGAGAGCAATCGTCAGGAGTTGAAATATCGGGAAAAAACTGCTTAGGGGGGCTAAGAAGAGGATAGATGAGTTAGAGAGTGAGCTTGCCGTGGCCAACGGCAGAATTGAGAGTCTATCTTCTTCTCCTTGCTTGGGTGATAGCAGTGAGTGCCCGAAGTGTTAGGTGCTTCTGTGTGACCTGTCGACTTTGAAGTCCAGATACACAGAAAGGGTTGATGAGAGGGACGCTTTGGCCACTGAGCTTGAAAGCGCTCAGCTGGAGCTGAAAGATGCTCAAGCCACTGTTGTCGCACCCTGTGTTCATTGCCCATCTCATCTAGCTGCCTTAGCTGAGCTGAAATCCAAGGGCGATGAGCATTTGGGTGACTTGGATAGGTTGAGAGCTGAGCTTGCCCAGACTAAGCTAGAGCTTGAGACACTGTCAGTTCCACCCACTGTCTGTGAGAACTGTCTGTCCCTTAGAATGGAGTTGATCAAGCTGAAAGCCGAAAAATCTGTCCAAATAGAGAGTGAGTGTGAGACCTGCTTGTCTCAGGTGAAGGTTCTAGCTTCCTTGAGAGAGGAGCTAGCAGATTCTCAGAATGAGAACTTTTACCTCCGTTCCATCCTGAGTTGGATCAATGCTAGAGAGCCTCAGCTTGGCATGATGATCCAGCAGTTCAAGAGGCAGGATGGGTTTGGAGTAGGTTATACCTACACCAAGGCTGACTTTGAGAGTGCCATTAGCCGGGCAGTGGAGTGGAGTAAAATGACTCCAGAGCAGAGGTATCCCAAGACTCACTCCACTGAGTCCTCCCAGGCCTGTCAGCCAAAGGATGGAGTGATTCATGAACCATCCAAAGCTCCACCCAAGAAGCCTATCTGGGTTCCTAAGCCCAAACACCTCCACTCTTCTCTAGACTCTCTTCCTGCACCTTCTCAACCCAAGAAGACTACACCTAACACCACCAAGCCCAAACATCCCAAGCCTCAACCACATCCCAAGAAGCCCACCTATCATTGTGAGTACTGTCAGAGAGACGGGCATCTTGCGGAGTTTTGCTTCAGGAGGAAGCGGGTTGAGAGAGCAGAGAGAGCTCGTGGTGATCAGGAGCAGTTCTACCAGCAGAGTGGTAGACTCCGTGTTCCTCGACGCGGGGAGAGGCTGGAGGCTAGGCCGCGTCGTGTAGGTGGTGGTAGAGGAGACGACTTTCTTGCCCGTTCTCTAGTTGGTGGTGTCTGTTCCGGCAGAGCTCCAGACCGTGTTGGCTACGGTCCTGGACCTCGTGGCCGCAGGTTTAGGCAGAACCAAGGACCGCGCTTTGAGCCGCGTTTTGGTCCAAACTCTTTGATGGTTTTCGCTTTCCATCTTTTGAGCAGATGGCTCGACACTGGTTTAGCTCTTTTGCTAAACCTGGTGCCGGACCATTTGCTCCCACTTATAGCGACTGATTGTACAGGATCGGGGGCTGGAGGATGTTTGGATCATGGACTCAGGATGTTCTCGCCACATGACGGGACATCGCAGATGGTTCTCCAGTCTCACTCCCCCGAGCTCCAAAGAGTACATCACATTCGGGAACAGTGGTCAAGGGAAAGTAAGTGGCATTGGCTCAATTCGCATTTCAGATCATTTCTCTTTGAAGAATGTTGCTTTGGTTAAGAATTTGAACTTCAATTTGATTTCTGTTTCGCAACTTCTTGAGGATGGTTTGGAAGTGCGTTTTAAGAAGGGTAACTCTTCTGTGATTGATTCTAGAGGGTCTTTGGTTTGCCAGATTTTACCTTTTGGTAAAGTTTTTCGAATTGACTTCTCTGGAAGTGGCATAGGAGGTTAGGTCATTTGAGTTTTGATCTGCTAGTCAGATTGAGCTCTATGGACCTTATCCGAGGATTGCCCAAGCTTAAGATGGAGAAGGATCTAGTCTGCCATCCCTGTCGTCATGGGAAAATGGTTGCCGCTTCTCACTCACCTATTACTCAGGTGATGACTTCGTATCCGGGCGAGCTTTTACACTTGGACACTGTTGGTCCAGCTCGGGTACGTTCAGTCGGTGGGAAGTGGTATGCACTTGTGATTGTTGACGACTTTTCTCGATTCTCGTGGGTTTTCTTTTTGGAGTCTAAGGATGAAACTTTTCAGTTTGTTCATGACCTGATTTTGAAGCTGAAGAATGAGAACAATGGTCGGATGCGAGCAATTCGCTCCGACAACGGCTCTGAATTCAAGAACTCTCAGTTCATCAGCTTTTGTAGTGATCAGGGTCTGGACCATCAGTTTTCTTCTCCTTACACTCTCCCACAGAACGACATTGTGGAACGAAAGAACCGCATGCTAGTCGAGATGGCCAGGACGATGCTTGATGATCACAGGACTCCTAGGCGTTTTTGGGCTGAAGCCATGAACACGACTTGCTATCTGGCCAACCGCATTTTTCTTAGAGCTTACCTTGGTAAGACATCATATGAATTGCGGTTTGGCAGACAGCCCAAGGTGAGCCACTTGCGAGCGTTTGGCTGCAAGTGCTTTGTGCTCAAGAAGGGAGGGCACTTGGACAAGTTTGAGTCTCGTTGCTGGGATGGTGTTTTTCTTGGCTACGCTTTGCATTCTCGAGGTTTTCGTGTTTGGAACCTCGAATCCCAGCTGCTTGTCGAGACTTGTGAGGTTTCATTTGATGAGTCCTTGCCTTCTTTGACTCCTTCTTTTGAGCTTTCTGGTGATGATGAGCTCGGAGAGTCCATCTTCGAGGAAGATGAGGATACTCCAGCTGCTGATGAGGGTGGGCCTTCTGCATCCCCCACAGAGCCCACACCTTTTGAGACTTCGACTGAGGATGAGGGCGGACCTCTGATCACGTCTTCCACTTCGATCGAGCCCCCTCAGTCGAGTCCAGAGGTGCTTGCTGCTGACTCCGGTGAGGTGACTTCAGATCACCAGGGAACCCGAGCAGTTCAGCGTGACCATCCCTTAGAGCTCATCATAGGTGATTTGACTGAGAGGACTTTGCGTTCTTCTGCCTCTCTCGCTGTGTTTGCTGAATCTGCGTTTGTTGCATCTTTTGAGCCCAGAGATGTTTCTCATGCTCTTTCTGATTCTAATTGGATTAATGCTATGCAAGAAGAGCTTGAGAACTTTGTCCGCAATCGGGTTTGGACACTAGTTGAGCCGCCACCTAGATGCAACCCCATAGGCACCAAGTGGGTATTCAAGAACAAACAAGGTGAAGATGGGGTTGTGGTGCGCAACAAGGCTCGACTAGTTGCCCAGGGTTATTGCCAGAAGGAAGGTATTGACTTTGAAGAAACCTTCGCTCCTGTTGCCCGTCTTGAGTCCATTCGTATTCTTCTAGCTTTTGCCGTTTCGAAGGGTTTTAAGCTTTTTCAAATGGATGTTAAGAGTGCTTTTCTGAATAGGTACATAGAAGAGGAGGTTTATGTTAGGCAAACCCCTGGTTTTGAGAACCCTAAGTTTCCTCGACATATTTTTAAGTTGCACAAAGCTTTATACGGGTTGAAGCAAGCCCTCAGGGCTTGGTATGACCGGTTGAAGCAATTTTTGTTGGGGAAGGGCTTTGTGATGGGTTCTGTGGATAAAACTCTTTTCTTGCTCAGAGATGCTTCAGATTTCTTAGTCGCTCAGATTTATGTGGACGATATTATCTTTGGCGGTACTACTGATTCTCTTGTGTCCAAGTTTTCTGAGCAGATGCACAACGAGTTTGAGATGAGCCTCATGGGTGAGCTCAAGTACTTCTTAGGGCTCCAGATCAAGCAGACCAAGGACGGCACCTTCATCCACCAAGGTAAGTACACTCGTGATATGTTAAAGAAATTTGACTTTGGTGGTGAATTGAAGCCGCAGATGACCTCGATGGGCACATCTGGGGGTCTGGACAAGGACGAGAGCGGCGTCAAGGTCAATGAAAGGGAGTTTCGAGGGATGATCAGCTCGTTGCTATAGTTAACGGCGACAAGACCAGACATTCAGTTTGCCGTGGGGCTGTGCGCGCGCTTCCAGTCTTCACCTCACGCGTCTCATCGGCAGGCTGTCAAGCACATTTTTAGGTATCTTACTTATGCGCCTGATCTTGGTCTTTTCTATTCAACATCATCTTCTCTCGATTTATCTGGATTTTCGGATGCCGACTTTGGTCGGTGCCGGTTGGATCGCAAGTCGACTTCCGGTACTTGCCAGTTTCTTGGTTCTTCTCTTGTCTCTTGGTCTTCTCGAAAGCAATCTAGAGTTGCTCTTTCGACCACAGAGGCTGAGTACGTAGCTGCTGCTAGCTGCTGCTCACAGTTGGTTTGGATGATTTCCACTCTACGAGATTTTGGGTTGTTCTTTCCTACCAGAGTTCCATTGTTTTGCGACAGCACCAGTGCTATTAGTGTAGGGAAAAACCCGTGTCTCCATTCAAAAACCAAACATATTGATGTGCGCTTTCACTTCTTGCGGGATCAATATGAGAAAGGTGTCATTGACCTTGTTCATGTTGATACCCATCATCAGTTGGCTGATATTTTCACCAAACCCCTAGATCAGTCTACATTTGAGCGTTTACGAGGGGATTTGGGTGTTGTGTATCCTTTTTAGGATATTTTGCGTCAGTTTTTCTTTCTTCTTTACTCTTTTCTTGAGTCCTTTTGTGTGTGCTCCTATCCTGCATATTCACATACCACACTTTAGAGCTGCTTCTGTTATATGATTGTACTGCTTTACTTATTCTAGCTAGTACATGCTTTTGATTACTTGTTGATGATCATGTTTTGCTTCAGTTCACTTGATATGTATGATATCTGTCATAAGCATGGCTTTTACGCTTTAAACTTGAAAAATGATCACCATTGCTTCTGGTAACTAGCATGCGTAGGCTGAATGTTCTTGCTATCTGTTACATGCCTTGTAGCTAGTTTCTGACTTAGATGCAAATATGCAACTTGGACATCTGTATGCTTTAAACATGGAAATGTGCTATAAAAATGATGAAAATTCGAGAACAATGACAATTCCATTCCTTTTTGTGCATAACTTGAAAAGATCCAGGTGGGTTTGCTTTGTCGCATTACATTTGTTCTGGACTGCATACCATAGCACTTTGGTATGAACTAGGACAGTGTAGTGTATGCCAAGACCAATGTCTTAAGCTTCTGATGGTCCAGATCTAGCCTAGGCTTGACTTGGCTGGTCAGCATAAGGTATGACATGCAAATAACCCCTGGCAAACATGAAAAAGGAAAAAGAAAAAGCTTGAAAATTGAAATGATAACAAGTTTGCTGAAGCACTTTGTTTCTGAACAAAGCTTATCTTGGTAGATATCAGTTATCTTTTGCATCTCATGTTTTACCTTGCTTGTTTTTACTGGAAAATGTGGTGATGCTTTTTGTTTGCGAAAACTGAAAAATGCGTGCTAATGACTTTCTTTAGATATCATCTGTTGCACTGATCATGCCATGTGTCTTAGACAGTATCTCTTTTGCTATACTTGTTAGATACTGTAATTGCAGTCAATCATATTTGAGAAGCATGCTTTCTACACTCCTTATGCACTCCAGTTGAATTCACTGCATATTTTGAGGGGGAGTTGCATTTCAGGGGGAGTCTGTGTCTCTATTGAGTGCTTGATGAGTTCACTTGTCAACAAGGGGGAGAAAATTTGGGATCAGAGTTTAAGGGGGAGTTCTTACTCTGTTGATATCCTTGTTATTCTGAAATCGCACTCATTTTGAGCTTTTACATTTTGGTTAACCATAATGACCGCTTCTTGCTTTTGTTCGGCTTTTGGTCATTAGGGTTAAAATTTTTACCTTATTTTTCCTCTTCTCTGTTTTCTTGTGTTTTTGTTTTCGTGTTTCCACAGTTGTTCGCAGGTGCTGAAGAGCTGAAGAAGAGGAGTGTTGACAATGCACTCATCAAGGGGGAGATTGAGGAGCCATGCTGAATAGCGTGGGCCTCATGGCTCCAGAAGTGATGAGTCATTATCAACGATAGTCAAAGAGGACAGAAGAAGAAGAGATCTGCTGTTTCATGGGCCGCGTGTGACTCAGGTACACGGGCAGCAAGCGACTGTCGGGTAGAGGAGGCTGCGAAGTCGGGCTGGCCCAATCCGGGTACATGGGCCAGAAGCAGTAGAAGATCCACTGGGCTGTTGACCAGGGTTGACTCAGGTACACGGGCGGTGAGTGATTGCCGGGCTGAGAGAGCTGTGGAATCGGGCCGGCCCAATCCGGGTACCTGGTGCAAAGTCGGTGGAGGCTTTGTCAATTTCGGCGCAAAACTGACAACCGTTGATTCTGTATCTGACTGTCCTGAAGAGAAGCCGTAGTCGCTACGAAAGCTTAGCTTTCGGATAAGTCATCTGTAACTCTAGGCCCACAGTCAGTCAGTCGTGTCTGTAAAAATACCTAAGGGCAGTAGAGTCTTTTCCTTTATTCTTGCGTCTGTAAAAACCCTAAGGGGCAGGTGGAATGTTCCTAGTGTTGGGATCCTATAAATAGGACCCCAATCCCTAGGGTTTGGACTACCCTTTTTGGCTGAAATCAATTCCACTCTTTTGGGTCACTTTTTGTCTCTTGCCTTGCCTCTCTCCTCTCCTGTTCTTGCTTGCGCCGCCAGGGAGTTTTTGCCCCTGTTTTTGTTGCCTTGCATTTATTGTTGCAGTGAAGGTTCTATTTACAAATTGTGTGCAGCATCTGCAAAGTTTGAATGGCTTCATTTCATTCGCACAGGGAGTTTTTCCATGATTTGTGAGGCTTCAGAAGCTTCTCTGTTGCGTGTGTTCATCTTGAGAAGTAGTACTAGTTCTTGCTGTTGCAAGTAGTACTGCTACTGTAGCTACAGTGCTCTGTGCCAGCTTTTCACTTTCTACTGCACAGCTTTTCGATCGAAGTTGACAGGCTCTAGAAACTTTTCTAGCTGTTTCCTGGCGAAGCCATCATCTCAGTTCGAAGCCCCTCAGCTCCGTGAGGCAGGCTTCGATCGGATACACTAAAAGGCTTCGTTCGAACTTCGAACTGCATTTTTGTATTCTGTGTGTCTAGCGTCGAAGTACCTTTTTAATGGATAGCATCGCATACTTCGAACGACAGTGCGAAGGTACTCCGGCCCTAGCTGTTCGAAGTCCACACTTCGATAGGTTTCGAAGTTGGCTTCGAAGCTTGTCGTTCTGCTAGGATTCGCTTTGGTTTCTTTGTGGCGTGTCAGTCTTCGCTTCTCTTTTCGAAGCTTGCTCTTTTCGAAGGTAGAGTGTAGGCTTCGAATTTGGTGCCTGTGTCGTGTGACAGGCTTCGCTTCTTTGTTCGAAGGTAGTCCGTCTGTGTGTTGCATTCGAAGCTCTCTGTTCGAAGGTTTAGGTTCGAAGCACTCGGTTCGAAGCTGTGTCCGAAGCCTTGCCTTCGAAGTACATACTTTGAAGCAGGCTCCGGCGTTGTCATACTTCGCTTCCTGTCACTTCGAACTAGGCTAGACCAAAACACCTTCGGCATTTTTGCTACAGTCTTCGACAAGCTTCGTAACTGACCTCTGAAGCAGGCTTCGTCACCAACCTCCGAAGCAGGCTTCGACCAGCGAAGCAGGCTTCGACAAGCTTTGAACAGGAGACAAATCTGAACAGTAACTTCTCATCTCACTTGACATATACTTAGATCATTTCGTTGAGAAGTTTAGGCCTGCCATATTTCGTTTATCTGCCTAGTTGCACTACTTTGGTAGCTCTCTGTTTAACATTAGTTGATTCTAGGCTAGATACCTTTAGACTTAGGCTATCTGTTCATTTTCTGTTGCGTAGTCTTTTTGAGGTGCGTTGGGTGTTGGGAACAGGCCACATATTCGAAAGAATTTTTAAGGCGCCCATTCACCCCCCCTCTGGTCGCTACTTGCGGTCCTACACTGTAACAGCCCCAAAATTAAAAGGGAATAAAATAAAGGAAAAATAATATTAAATGAATTTCTGTATTTGGTTATTGATTAAAATTCTAAAAGAGACCTATTAAAGCCAAACAGAGGTAAATATTCAAAATTTGGACTTGAAAATTTTATGGGATAAACTAGAGGCCATGAAATATTTTTGAGAATTTTTACAAAATTTTAGCAATAGTGCTTCTAGCCTTAATCAAATAATTGATATCCTGGAATTATTTTAATTGGAAAATACATTTTAAAACTTAATGGGCCGCAACCCCCGTTTCCCCTCCGAAGGCCTTTCAGCCCAGCCCATTCTGGCCGCGCCCACCGACAGGCGGGACCCACCTGTCGGCGCGCGCCCTCCCTCTCTCTCCCGCCACTCGCGCCCAGTCGGCCCACCCGCCAGCCTCTTCCACGCCCTCTCTCGCCCACTGCCACGCCGGGCCCGCTTGTCAGTCCCTCCTCTCTCGCACCCGCCGGCTGACAGGTGGCCCCCACCTGTCAGACCTTTCTTCTTCGATGGAAGGGGATCTCCCCCTTCTATCCCGACGGCCCTCTTTCCGCCGTTAGCCGCCGGCCGTCGCCCTTCCGTCGAATCGAGCCCCAGATCGCCTTCCCGTAGCGCCCGCGATCTCCTCCCGCCCAAGGGCGACGCGTTTTCGCCCAAATGGAAGCCAACACGAGCTTTGGAAAGGCTCGCCGGAATATTTTGGAATCCCTCGGATTCCCTCGGCTTGCCTACCGTTTTCTTGCCGCCGACGACCCTATAAGACCCCAGGTGCTCACCGCATTCCGCCCACACCGAAACCTCTCGAGCCCTTCCCCTCCCTAGCCGCCGCCTTTGTTTTTCCGGGTTCTCCCCTGCTTCGGCTCCGGCAAGCATTCGCCGTCGACTCGGGACGTCGCCGCCCTCGCCATCGACACCGTCGGGATCCCCAACACCTCCTCTACCTCGGCCCCACCTCTGTTGGGCCAGATCGCCACCGGAGCACCACGCCGTCGTCGGACCCGAAGGCCTCCTCCGCCTCATCTTGCCACCGACCGCCGCCACTGCCTCATCGTCGTCGTCACTGGTATGCCGGGGTCGCCCTTGTGCCCCTCTTTCCATTTCTAGCCTTAGATACGCCTTAGGGCCTCGCCCTCGCCGGGGATCCGCCGCCGTAGCGACGCCGGAGCCGGAGAAGAAGGGTACCCAGCCCCCTCCCGTGCGTGCCGTGCCGGATGGGACGACAGCCGTCCGATCAGATCTGGACGCTTGGCATTAATTCGTTTCGGCGGATTAATCTGGGACGTCCGAATCCGACGAAGGGGTATCCGTGAATCCTAGCCGTCGGATTTCACTTAAAACACCCGCGCGCGCTCTGGCCGTTGGATCCTGATCCAACCGCTGCCACGTGCCCGGCTCACGCGCGTAGTCAACGGTTCACGGTGAGCCCAGTCCACCGTGGACCCGAGACTATTTCTGGTTTAAAACAAAATTCAGAAAATAGCTTTAAACTTCAAAAATTCATATCTTGCTCAATTTAACTCCAAAATTCACCATTTTGATTCTGGAAATTTTGTCTTTTCATCCTCTACACTTTTATGCAATAAAAACAATATGTTTATTTGGCACATAATAATCTTATTAAATAATAAAGAAAAATCCCCTTTAGGAATTAATTAATATTTCAATAAAATAATTCAGATAAACCCCTAAAAATTTATAAATTAATTTCAGAAGATATAATGGCTCCATTTCACTATTGTTAATACCATAAAAATAGGATGATCATGTTGTCCCTGACATTTTGTTAAATAACATTTCTAAGACCCCTTTAGGATTTAATTATTAACTCATTCAGAAAAACTCCCAAAAATCTATATATTAAATTTTAGATGATATATTGACTCCAATACACTGTTTATAAGCTAATAAAAATATAATGATTCATTTTGCCCTTTTATTTTAAATAAACATTTCCAAGGCCCTTTAAAATAAATGATTAAATAAAAATGCAACCCTTTACAAAATATCATGAATACTTATACAATAAATTCAGAAGACTTAATGAGGTTGTCCCACTATTTTAATGCAACAAAAATAACATGTTCACTTTGCCCACTTTAATCTAGAAATTAATATTGCAAAAGCCCTTATATGATAATTAAGTAATTTATATAATAGAAGTTAAACACTTTATAAAAATGTCATGACAACTTATATAATAACTTCAGAAAACCTAACAACTTGAGTTCACTATTTTTAATAAAAATAGAATATTCATCTTGTCCACTCTATTCCATTAAATGATATTGCAAAGGCCCTTTTAGGACATTTAATTAATGCATTTAAGAAAAAAAAGTCAACCCTTTATGAAACTATCCTAAAACTTATATAACAAACTTCAGAAGATCTAAATAACCTAATGTCACTATATTAATGCCATAAAAACATTAAGGTCATTTTATAACTTTTTACTTCAACTTTAAAAAGGGAAAAATAAAACCCCCTTAGGAAAAATAATTATATCAAGTTATAAAATTAAGGAATATCATTAAAAATTAATCTTAAATGTTTAAGTAACAAATCCCTAAAAGTTAGGACTCTATCTCCTTTACATAATCCAACATAAACATGTATGTTAGTATTGTTGTTTGTTTTGGATTGTTTATTGAATGTTTTATTTACCTTTCCGTATCGAGAAGACTACGACGTCGTCAAAGATCCGGAGTTCTATCCCGAGGTTCCACCTTCACCCTTTGCTGATCAAGGCAAGTCATCGACCATCTCTGTGGAAACAGTTGATCATAATTGAGCCCATGTTTTAATAAATTATCGCTATAACCCATAGGTTAATATTGCATTAGTCCAATAATCAAGCCTTACACTTATATTTATTAGATCCCTGTCCTTGTGTGCAAACCCAAGCCATGCTTATTGAGCCTTAACTCCTTGTCACTCTACTATTAAAATATTAGCTAGTGCCCAATGTACCGGCACAACTGCTATAGGTTAAAAAGAACGAGTCGTAGATAGCTGGATTCTGTATATGTATTTCCCTGTTATTCTCGTCTCTGGACTCTGTTGGAGTTGGCTAGGTTATAAGTATGGTGGGTTCCGGGTGCAAGCTCGGGCACTGGTTTGTCGCACTCGGGGCACTATAAGGACCGGTCTGCGGGATCTATTGCAAAGCACTTCCGTACCAACCACAAGTCTAATGGGTAAGTCCTAACTGGAAGTGTGGAACTCTTCGGCTCTATGAACCATAGTGGAGGGGTACAAGGGGCAAGCCTGCGGGCGACTTGTACCAAAGAAGGCTCAAGGGGGGGTATGGTGAGCACTCGACACGTCGAGACACGATACGAAACCCATAAGAGGGTGTTGTGGAGTCGGAGGGAACCATATGGAAGGTTTTGGCACGAGTTCCCGTGAAATGGGTCATCTCGTTAAACTTTGGTGTAAGTGATGAGTGCGTGCCTTGTGGGTACAGTGGTACATCTCTGATCAGAGTAATTTAATCTTTTCGAAAAGCCGAGCCCACGGTCAAGGGCGGGTTGTGTGACTACTCGCAGTTAGTTTACAATTGTTTGAATGATCAAGTTATTCATGGCACGTAAGGACTGTTGAGCGAGGTGGGGTTGACTGTACCCCTCGAGTTAGAAGATGATGATACACGTGCACATGTTTACTTTTCCGTACTAATAAATTGCTCTCATTTAAAGCTTTACAATTATGATGCTTCCGCAAAATTAGCCGCTATCTCCCTTGTTATTATCTTGCATTATATTTGCATTCGGTGGCTTGCTGAGTACATTTGTACTCACCCCGTTGACTTACAACATCAGAGCCCGTCTACTACGAGGAGGATGAAGGTCTGGAGTAGCGACCCAGTCAAGGCGAGACTGGAAGGAGGCGTTCATCTAGGACCCTTATTTTATTAGTTTCTCTTCATCTTTATTTACTTTTATACTAATACGGTCTACGAACCGTGAATAATTTGCTCGTATTGTACGTGGTCGCATGATGAACGTCTTGTTTTATTGATTTTCTATGGAATTTCAATAAAGTCCTGATTTATTAAATCGGGGCGCGACATACACCCACCACTACTAAAAGAAAATAGCAGTGGCGGGCTGATGACGTCATTATGCCCGCCACTGCTAATACACCTATATAAAATTTTTGCTCCCGCCATCCGAAAACCTAGTTTCATTTCTAACTCCGCCAATTGCCGTCGCTCCCAAAACCCACGGCGCCCTCAGAGCCCGTCGCCATCGTCGCCGAAGCCCGTTGCCGCCGAACTCCGCCCATCGCCGTCGTCTCCGAAGCCCGTCGCCGCCGAACTCCGCCCGTCGCTCTCGGAGCCCATGCCACCCTTGAAGCCCGTCACCACCAAACTCTGCCCGTCGCTCTTGGAGCCCGTCGCCGCCGTCCCCGAAGCCCATCACCACCGATCCCCACTGCCCTCCACTAGGTTCTCTCCCTCTCCCTCTCCCGCTGAACTCCTCTTTCGTTATATGAACACTGAGAAACATGTTGTATTACAAAGGCACATCTTTGATCACACTGCTAGTCTCAAGAGTTGGTTTGAAAAAAACAACAGAAGCAAAGAAAAAATGTTTAATTGAATCCAACTAATGAGAACGTATGCCCATCATGGTCTCTAATTAAAGTTATGCCACTAATAACATTCTCTGTTGAAAGGTTCACATCTGGAGTACTAATAGACCTGTTCAAGCACAATGTATCAACATTAGGTGAGAGAAAAATAATGTTTCTATTGATATCTTCTGAGCAGTATCCGTTAATGTGCTGGAAGTTGGTATGGCAATTATTATTTGGAATAAAAAAGCATTGCAACAAAACAGTTCCAATTTTACTTCTCAATACAAATAATCATATCAAGTGATAGTATGATACCACAAGATCCCACAAATTTGTCTTTAATAATGCATGAATAGTGTTGGCAAAAGAGCTCTAGAATCTAGATTGACATGGAATTAAGCATGGATGGTAAGAAATTTACATGATAATCAACTAATAATTATCATTCACTTTTTCCCTAGCCTAAGGCAAAGAAAAGTACACACAACATGATTTTTACATAATCATTTGGATGGCAGTTTCTTATTTGTGACCTATGTGAACAGGGCATGTCGCATAGTTGCTAAAAGTAATGTAGGTGTGCTTTTGGTTGGTGCTTGTGTCATCTATTCATATGTGCTAACTTTATGTTTGAAAGGGGAATAAAATGTTTTGCTAAATTTGTCGATATGTGGCATGGTTGCCAAATTAGTTTAGGTTATGTTGCCATTGGTGCTGCTTGTGGTGTTTTTGTCCACTTCAATGTGTCTTACTTTTATTCTACCTTTACTTTCAATATGTTATGCTACATTGTTTCCTTTTCTTCTCTTGTGCGCTCTCTTATTTGTGCTACAATGTACAAATGCATTAGTTGAGATACATAGAAGTTATTGTATGAATTTATATTTTATAAATAATATTATAAATGATGTCGTCGCTCGACTAGCGCCTGGCGCCTTTTAGAACACTGCTAGAGATTAGATCTTCAAGAGTCCTGTTTAGATTATATTGCTATCTTTTAGAGTCCTATGATGCAAATTGTTATTGAGTTATCTCATGTATGTCATCAAGCCATGTGACACGTCCATTCCCTTCAACAACTTCTTCTTTCTTGTGCTGCTGCCAGGGAATGGATGTGCCATGGTTTCATTGCAGCCATGAACATATTTGAAAAACAACACAAAATATGCTGAGACCTCAACCACTTTGTGCATTGTTTCGTACATGAAAATATGACAGCGGATCTTTTTTGCATAACCAAAATTCTGATACATTAGCCTCTTAACTATGAATAGTTCATCTATGGCAGAAGAAGGACGTCCCGTCGAGGATCTCATCTATGAGTCTCCCTCAAAAACAAATAAAGAGGGTTCATCTGAAGGATCCTCCGACAGTGAATCTTCGTACCACTCTCCGGAGAATGAACATCCAATGGAGCCTAGGAAAAAGAGAACGAGAGAAGACGCCAATGAGGATTACATTCCTAAAGCTCAAACGGAGGTAATTATTGCGTTAGTAACAAGTTAGAGCAGCTTCTAACCGAGGATTACATTCCTGAAGCTCACATTGTCTATCATTGTAGGATCGTCCAAAGCGAGGAAGCAAGCGTCGATTATTCCAAGTCGAGAAAAGAGCAACTATTGTCCCAGCTGTTGAGTCATCTGAGCCAACAGATGTTGAGCCCATTGCCACTACATCCTCTGCTAATGCGAAGAGGAGAGGGAAACGGGAGAAGAACAAGCTGCATACATCTATCTATGAGGTTGAAGAAGTGCATGTTGATGGGGCTCCAAAGAAGCCAAAAGAAATCATAGATAAGTGGTGTAACGACTGTGGATGTCTCGCCAGGGAGCGATGTAAGATAGTTTGGAAAAACTGGAAGAGTGTCCCTGAAGCTACAAAGAACGAATTGTGGCAGCATATAAAAGCGCATTATAAATTCCCGGAAGATCGCTTAGAAGACACTAAAGCTGCCACATTGAAGACTATCGGGAAGACTCTCCGTACATTTTGGACTAAACTGAACACATAGTACCTTCAGAAAGGAGAGTCGCCGCTCAACGACTACGGCTTTATAACGCCAAATGAATGGAACGAATTCAAAATGCAGCATTGCTCGAAAGAAGCCAAACAAGAGAGCATCACGTTCAAAGAACTTAATAAAAAGAATAAGTTCCCACATAAACTTGGGCCAGGTGGATATAAGGCCAAGAAGGATGAGTGGAGTAGAAAGGAGGAGGAGGACCATGTGGCTGGGTTACCTGAACAATTTTCAGGTGCTGATCAGCACACCAAGAGATGGCTTCTAGGTCGAGCTAAGAAAACACCCGAGGGCCAATATATGCTCTCCGACTCATGGACTAGTGAAGTATTTCAGAAAGCACAGGAAATCGCTGAGTTGGAGAAGGTTGGAAAGTTCAAGCCCGAGGGATGTAATGACCAGCTTACATCTGCTCTCGTAAATGAGGAACATTGATGGCGCACCCGGGGTGTCTCTTCTATAGCACCCTGGAAAAATACTTTCAAGAAATAGGAGGGTGCCACATACAAGAAACGTCAAGCACGCACAGACGACGCCGTAGAGCACTGTGCAGAGTGGGGGCGACACTTTTTTGAATTTATCAATGAGAATCCAAACATAATGCAGGCTGCAGTGGGACAAATAATTGTGCTAGAGGTACGACTTGACGTACCAAGTAGTGTTGGCTCAGTACAAGAAAAATTTCTTATAAATTATATCAAAGAGGACACACCATGCAGCTTTCATGTACTGATAGGGCGCAAATGGCATTCCCAAGAGGCTGCACGAGGCATTGCTATGCCTGGGGATTTATTTCACAATCGATCTATTCCTGGAGAGTATACCAAGGTTCAGGTCAATGAGATTACCAACGACAGATTTATCAATGACCCCTTGGATCTTCCAATGCCTGATGAGGGGATAGAGACAATCGGAGATGCGCCGAATAACTTTTTCCTATGGGCAAGCCGAGATATCAAATTACTGCAGACAAGTTCTCAGAGTAAATCGCCTATTGTCTCATCGCAATCCCCCACATATCCTTCATCTCACGAGGTGCAAAATATAGGATCTTTATCACCCGTTGTTAAGCATGAGATAGAGGAAGAGGTAGAGAAGGAGCCAGTGCCCGATAAAGTGGCAGAAGTGATAGAACCTAAACTGGCCGAGCTTGATCAAGTGGAAGTGTCAGTTCCAGCGGCTGAGCCTGACCAAATGCCACTGCCAGTTCTGGTCGAGCCAGTGCTATTGCCTGAGCCCACTCAGCCCAACACTAAAGTGCCAGAGCTAGTTCTGGTCGAGCCAGTGCTAGTGGCCGAGCCTGAAAAACAAGATGCACGCCCAAAGCCCGCATTAATTCCACAAGACAATTGTTCAAGCTGGGCAGTGTTCTGCGCCGAAATCTGAAATACTTAAATTTTTTACTACTATGGGGCCAACATGTTCTACGCCCGTAGTGTCTCCCTTAAAGGCTCCATTACAAAAGTAGGCGGGCTCACTTTCTATTGATAAATGGACCTACGGAGACGAGGATTATATCAAATACAAACCAGTCAAACCATTATTACCCCAATGAGTACTTAAGAGTATGTGTTGGCAGATAAGAACATTTCATGATTGGTACCTCGAAGCGTCTTCGTTAGGAGTTACACAAATAGAAGTGAAGGTTCCAAAAGAAATATTCAACTGCCCAGAGTTTACTCTTGCATTATTTTTGACGACTTCCATCGGATGTTCCGTCTGAAGTGAACCGACATCACAAGCATGATGCTCTGGTGCATGTAAGTACTTTTTACTTTGTCAATACAACACAAAAATCAATCATGTCTTATATTGACTATTGTTTCATAACATATGCAGTTTGAATTCATGTCGTGACACGTCTAATAAATATGGGTACTTGAACCCATCATTGATAAGCCAAAGTGCACTGAACCCGGCACTAATCCAGAACAATGACAAGTACTGGACCGCGGGTCAGAAAAACTTTCAAAGAAAGATGTTCAATAAAGACCAAGACACACTTAAGAAGAGTAAAAGGAATTGTGTCGCGTTGTACATTGTGCGGTGCATGTTTCAATGGAAGGACAGAGAAATGATAAGTGGGGCATATAACTTTAAGTAAGTATACCCACTATATCCACTTAATCACGTTTTATCGATTATGAAACTAACATAATCATATATTACTTCTTTCGATAGTGATCATTGGATTGCACTTCTGATATACCCGAAGTACTCAAGGGTTTATGTGCTCGACTCTCTCGACAAACCCAAAAAAGAATATCAAGATATATTAAATGTTATTCAGAGTGCATACAAATACTACGTGGAAAGGTTAGGTGGTCCACATGATCCACAGAGGCCGAAAGATATGCTTATCAGAACCAACTATCCCGTAATATTATATTTTGAAATTTATTAATTCAATTGATAAAGCCAAACTATATATCGTTCTAACTTTGCCTATTTTGAAGTGTCACAAACAATCTCCTGGTTCGGTGCATTGCGGGTATTATACTTGTGATTTAATGAGCAATAACTTAGGAAAGTTTGTGCGGACAGTATCTGAGGATACTAAAGAAGTAAGTTGATTTATTGTGTGTTAATCTAATATAACTTGCAGCGTATGTACTTATATGTTACGTATGCAGGCATCACGTCCATCAACCATTGCCCAAAAGAGCCAACTCTCAGAATCAGAAATGTACGACATCATATCAAGGATGTGCCGCTTCACGATGCATGAGGTTCTTCATGAGCTTGGAGTATTCTTCGATCCTGAGGGTGAAGTGGCCAAGCATCCAACTCTGTATGATTGGGCCAGAAGAATGAAAAGACAAGTACAACAAATCGATAAGAATTTTGAAGCTGAGAAGCAAAAAAAAGATGCGCAAGATATGAGTTGGCCTTCCAAGAAAACATAAACCGCATGAGCATGTATTTATGAAACAATGGTTAATTTTGAAATTTTGATAGATGTAAACTTTTTAAACTTGATGTGTGATGAAATGTAAACTTTATAAATTTGTAAATTGATGAGATGGGTTGTTGTTGTGTTGATGTGTTGATGTTGTGGATGTGTATGTGGATATGTGGATGTTTTGCTGCTGTGTATGTGGATGGCTGTGTGAAGCATATAATTTCTGTGTTTTGGTTTGTGGGACTGTGTGAATTAAGGTTTACAACATTATGTGTAATGGGGTAAACACAGTAGTGGCGGGCGCGATGATGTCATCTGCCCGCCACTGCTGTTAGCAATAGCAGTGGCGGGCAGATGAAGTCAACGCGCCCGTTACTGCTATTGACATAGTGGTGGCGGGCTCGCTGACATCATCTGCCCACCACTACTATGTCTAACAGCAGTGGCGGGCAGATGACTTCAGTGTGCCCGCCACTATTGTTTACACAGCGGTGGCGGGTACTCTGCCCGCCACTGCTAACCAAGGTTAGCAGTGCCTTTAGAGTAGTGGCGGACTGGATGCCCGCCACTACAGGTCATTTTTGCCCGCCGCTACAGTGTCGCTTTATAGTAGTGATGTATATATATAACCACATTAACGTGGGGAGCACGAGCTAGCTAGGTAGCAACAGTTCTGGTCATGAGATGGGAGAGGCCTGGAGGCCTTTACCAATACACAATTAAAATATACAGAAATTATTATTAATATAAAAATAATGTATATATATATATTAAATTATCTTAAAAATTCAGGTGAAATGAAATAAGTAGAGATAAGGTTAATGATAACGTTGTGCAACATACATTTAGTTCAGGATCACCCAATGACTTCAAAGTTGTTGAACTTATTAAAAATCTAAATATTTCTTTAATGATTAGAGTTCTTCAAATAGCATTTTCAATGAATTGATTGTCATATCAATTATAAGCAGAAAGTAATGAATTTTAAATTGTTTCTCATGTTCCAAGATTTCTTTCTCACTATTATTTTCATCAAATTGTTTCCTCCCTCTTTGTGATTTAATCAATTTATCTACCTATTTTCCGTTTTTCCTTTTCTCACTATTAAAATATATAAAAATAAGCATACGACATTCGGACTAATCATACGTTAGAACATTTACACTTAAATACTATCTTGTTCTAAAATATAAAATCTCATGTAATCTACTTAATTTAATTAGGCAGTAGATGCACACCTTACAATCGTCGCACATCCCGAAAATAATGAACTTCCACTTTCAGTTGTAAATAGGAGACGGCGAAGAAGCCCTACGTGCAACAACGCCGGTTGCATGCACCGTAGCCTCCTTCCTCATGATGACGGACGACAGACGCAGCCACGTGACTCCGTGAGGGAGGCCAGAGCCAGGATTGGTAATGGAGGAGACATCAGAATGAATTAACATGCAAATTGCAAGTTTACAACTTTTTTGCGATGTTTCTATGCGGTAAATGTGATTAGCTATTCCTCTTAATCCTATTTCATTACATAAAACTACAACTTACATACATATATGGGGGCCCACTAGGATGTGGGGCCCGGGGCAGTGGCACTGGTGACCCCACCCTAGGGCCGGCCTTGCTGGCAGCAGGCGAGGAGCGTAGATGATGAACACAGCGCCCGAGACAATTGTCGCCCCTATGGTAGCTACGACGATGTCCAGCATTCGAACTCGCACTGGGCTATTGCAAGTGGCATAAGTAAGCTACGATTTGGGTGATAACGAGGCATTGAAGTGGAGGACAACAGGAAGCTTCGGTTTTTGAAGGGGTTGATTTGTAATGTTGAGATTTGTAGTTTGCCCCAAAATCAAAGGGAGGGAACATTTTCTTTTTCACCTTTTTTGTCTCGTAGCTGTTCCATAGATCTTTTCACACAAAAAATGGCATCTTGTTATGTGTGTAGGATCTGAAGCCAGTAAGTAAGGCTCCTAGCAGGGAGGTGGCTTACACATATGCCATGGAGGGACGTTTATGAAGAAATTTATTTTCTTATGATTTTTATCGTAAATTAGCATGGTATGCTACTAATGTATATATGTATATGTGTGTGTTATATAAAACAATACTACAGTTACTACCAAGGGCCGACCCTAGGGTGGAGCCACCGGTGCCACTGCCCCGGGCCCCACATCCTAGTGGGCCCCAAATATGTATGTAAGTTGTAGGTTTATGTAATGAAATAAGATTAAGAGGATATCTAATCACATTTACCGCGTAGAAACATCACAAAAGAAGGTTACAAATTTGCAATTTGCATGTTAATTCATTCCAATGTCTCCTCCATTGCCGATCCTAGCCCTAGCCTCCCTCACAGAGTCACGTGGTAGTGTCTGCAATCCGTCATCATGAGGAAGGAGGATACGGCGCGCGCAACCGGCGCCGTTGCATGTAGGGCTTCTTCCTCGTCACCTATTTACAACTAAAAGTTGAAGTTCATTATTTCAGCGACGCGTGATGATTGCATGGTGCAGACCTACTACCTAATTAAATTAAGTAGATTACATGAGATTTTATATTTTAGAACAAAATAGTATTTAAGTGTAAAGTGTCTAAACGTTTGATTAGTCTCAATGTCGTATGCTTATTTTTATATATTTTAACAGTGAGAAAAGGAAAAACAGAAAATAGGTAGATAAATTGATTCAATCACAAAGAGTGAGGAAGCAATTTGATGAAAATAATAGTGAGAAAGCAATCTTGGAAGATGAGAAACAATTTAAAGTTAATTACTTCCTGCTTATGATTGATATGACAATCAATTCATTGAAAAGGAGATTTGAAGAACTGTAATCATTCAAAGAAATATTTAAATTTTTAATAAGTTCAACAACTTTGAAATCATTGGATGATCCTAAACTAAATGTATGTTGCACAACGTTATCATTAACCTTATCTCTACTTAGTTCATTTTACCTAAATTTTTAAGGTAATTTAATATATATACGTTATTTTTATATTAATATTATTTGTGTATATTTTAATTGTGTATCAGTAAGGGCCTCTAAAGGTAAGTTCGCTCCTGGCCCCTCACATCTCAGGAGTGTTGGCGAGGTTGGCGAGGGATGACCGTGAGGAGGATACGTGGCCGTACCAGTTGCTATCCACGTGGTGCGAGGTCATGACATTGGCCGCGCGTATGGCACGTCGCACGTGGGAGCTCACCATCGGGCGCTACAGGCTGCATGGCATCTCCTTTGGGGGTAGGGCTACGTGGTGAGGGGTGGGAATGTGCCAATGTGGCATGGGGTAGGGACTTAATGGTGGACACTTCATAGTGAGGGACGACGTCAGGTGGATGGGAGCAGGAGGGTAGGGTGGGCAGAGACTAGGTCCGGTGATGACGGGATTTTAAACGTCATTAGTACGTCTAGGTGTCTAGGATTGGAGGGCTGAGATATAAAAAAGTAAAAGAAGGACTAAGATCTATTTGATGGTAGATGATGATAGAGTAAACAACTCATTAGTATGGTATATATATATGTTGGCTTAAAAGATTACGCTAATAGGTTCAAATAGCGTCGAAGGGTAGCTCAGAAAGGAAGTATTAGCTCAGACTAGATCAGGTCTCCGAGAGGGATAATAATCTTCGTCCATCTTAAGTGTTTGTATTACTCGGTTCTCTGTGTCCTATTATAGTAGAAGAGATGGGTATTTATAGGCAGGGATATCATAGGAAAATACTATCCTACCTCTAGTTACAACAGTCATTGTGGACTCTATTCATGGGACTTCATAGGGGCAGAATAGTAAAAACACATGTGAACATAGAAGTAAAGCGAATGTCTTATCAGAGTTCACGACACACCTTCAGAACGAAGCACATTGATGAAGCCGACGTCCCACCGGAGATGACTGATCACCCAGGTGGACTTCGGGTTCCCCTATGGGGGTCCTCGGGACTCATAACGAGAGGATTCGAATCCTTTGCTTCAGGGTATCCTTCGCTTCTACCAGAGGGCTTTGAAATTTAAGCTTCGAAGCATATGGTAGTTTCATTCGTCTAACCGCACTACTGATGGGATTATTTTCCCCCAATAGTAGCCCCACAAATATGTCTCTTCGAAACTCCTGTATTCTAACAAAATACAACATGCACACAAAAAATTTCATATCAAGTAGTATGTATAGATGTACCTTACACCTTACTTTGTTGGATACTGAGCCCCTGGTAGACTTATGCGAAGGAGTCTGAGGCTGGGAAGACCGTTACTCTGACGATTGAGCGAAGGCTTATGGCTTCAATCATTAAAACATTGTTTTGTGGTAACGAAACACTGCTTTAGGTAACGAAACACCGCTTTGATGGGATGGTGAGTCTGAAATCCCAATCATTGCGTTAATCCCGAGATCACGTTTCAAGAAGTTTTCTCTCGTTGGCCCCACACATTAGTGATAGCGGAGGATGTGAAAGAGAGTTAGAGAAGGTACTGGGCTGAACCTTGCGACGCAAGCCTCAAGATTTATAAAAGGTGAGGGTTGTTTTCCGTCGCCATGAAATATTCACGCCTTTAGTGATTATCTCTTTTCACCACTCGCCTTCAATATTGCCCCCATTCTTCTTAATTCCTCACTTACTAGAATATTAGAGCACTACGAGAATGGTGAAGAAAGGTAGCAAAGATTTTGTGCTCGTGTCGTCCTTTGGCTCTCACCTTCTTCAGCAACAAGTGGCGGCGGTGACTACCACTGCCACCACGCAAGGGGGCTCCACCATGGCTAGGGTTTGTGGTGCTCGAGATCTTTGGCCTCCCTCAGAGAAATTCACGGAGCAAAGCTTTAGTTTGGAGAGGTCTACCTGCATGGAGTAGTCGGTGAAAGAGGCGACGCACAGAAAAATGGAGCCTAGAATTCTAGTGTGGATACCGACGGACGAGGTGATCCCGGAACCATGAAGCAATGAAGTGGTTGTAACGCCCCGATTTAATAAAACCAAGTGTTGGGGGGAATAACTTTTCCCTTGAACAGGGGCAAAATGACGTCATCCTCTGACAGCCTTCGGCCCGAAGCCCAACACTGTCGAAGCCTGTTACTTTATGAAGATGTTGTTTCCAAGCCCCAAGGTTCACTTCGAAGCCCTCTGGAGCGAGGCCTCCGAACCCCTTTGGAGCCCTCCAAAGCGAAGCCCTCCAGATTCCTTAAGGTTTGCCAGAAGCTAAGTCTCAGGCTAACTTCGAAGTTAGCCTCCAGGCCTTGTTCGGAGTTAGCCTTCGAGCTCTGTTCGGAGTTAACCCTCGAACCCTGTTAGGAGTTAACCTTCGAGCTCCCTTCGGAGCCCCTCAGAGCCAGTCTCCGGACCCTTTCCAGCCAATTCAAGCTAAGTCTCCAAGAACCCAGTTCGGATCCCAGTTCGGAGTATGCTTCAAAGCCTACTTCGGAGTGTACTTCGAAGCCTTCCTGCGGCCTTCTCCTGAAAAGCTCCGGCCCCTACTCCAAACCCAGAAGATATTTGTACCTCGCTACAGTGTAGAAGCCATACCAGGGGCCACTCTGCCCCCAGTATGTCGTTTAGCTAGTCAAGAAGTGACGTTGTCTGACACGTCTGTAAAGCTGTAAAGCACTTTTGTACAGTAGCTAGCTCCTTTTCCCCTTTTTTGCCCCTATGAGCCTAGGACTTATAGAGGGCATTTTGGTCTTTTCCTTTGGCATGCGTGCCTATAAAAGCAGGGCCAAGCCCTTGTAACAGGAGAGCTTCTCCAGGGCCATGAAACCCTAGAGTTCACTACACCACACCAAGGCATACCATGCCAAATCCACCACAAACTGGACGTAGGGCTATTATCCCCTAGGGGAGGTCCGAACCAATATAAATCTTTTCTCCCTCTGAGAGAACCCTTTGAGGTTCATTTTACACACCATATACACACATACAAAACCTGTGCTGTTGCTAACACAATTGCTACAACAGTTGGCGCCGTCCGTGGGGACCTTAGTCCTAAAAGCTAAGTTCTCTGCCACTATCTGCAACTCGATGTACGCTTGAGGGGGGAGCTTCGAAGCTTTCTTGCTTCACGCACCCTTCGGCAAGGGGCTTCGGGTGCAGTTCGAAGGTCATCTTTGCCTTCCCCCATCCTTTGCATTTCGGAGCTCACCTTCCAGCAAGGGGCTCCGCTTCGTGTGTCGAAGGCTGTCAAAGCCCTAGGGGCTACGAGGCAAGCTTTCACCCACTTTACGAGGTATGTACACTGTCCGAAGTACCACTTCGATGTACAATTTTGCAATTACTTTAGTATAAAATTGAAGCCTCGCTTCGTGTTTTAAAACCGAAGCTGTGCTTCGTGTTTTAAAATCTAAGCCTCGTTTCCTTTTAAAGATTAGAAGACTTGCTTCATATTATCAAAAACCCGAAGCCTTGCTTCGCTTTACAAAATCCGGAGCATCCCTCCGAAGGCTACACAGCGCCTCTGGGCCCGTAGCAGTGGGCTTTGAGACTTCTGGGTGATGGCTCGGCAAGTCTGGGATTCCAGGCTCCGTCCTGATGCATCCCTAGGTCGAAGGTGGCCTAGGGTCGTAGGTGACCCAGAGTCGAAGGTGGCTCAACTTATCACAAGTTCGGTGAATCTACACCAAATATCCTTTTCACTATAGGATCAAGCTCAAGAAGCCTTGCTTTGCTATCCGAACACGCATCGAGGCCTCGCTTCGCGTGACGTGATCCAATCTAAGAATTAAGCATCTCGAAGTCATGCTTCGCTTAAAATCTAAGTGCGTTTCGGAGCCTTGCTCACGCACAGCATCCAAATCCAAGGATGCTGAAGCATGCTTCGATTAATTTGGCTATGCTGAAGCCTTGCTTCGCTCCAAATTAACGCGTTCGAAGCCCAAAAGAGGCCTTCGCCCGATGTGTTATAAGCATCCGAAGCCACCAAAAAGGCGCACCCCTTCGCATTTTTTATTGCCCACACCAGCAATGACTAAGTCCCTAGCTGCCACGAGCAAGGGGGGAAGCATGTATGCGAAGTGTGCGAATGTAATGCGCAGTACGAGCATGACAAGCTAAAATGTTTGAAGTCATCAAACTATGCAAAGCATGCAGACGAAGTATGCAAATACAACAAACCTCATTCATTGAATGATATTGAGAAGTATGTTACAAATATACTTCAAAAACAAAACTACGAGTAGTCTATATCTAAGCCTAAGAAAAAGTGAGTTCGAGGCCCCAACCCTCGCTTGCCTTTCTTTCGGCCAGGGCCCCCTTGGCTGGACGAAGCCTCGTCGGAGCCTGCTCTCCCACGACCGGTTCGTCCAAGCCCCGAATCCCACATACCTCGTATTCCACTTTGCAGGTCGCTCCAAGTCTATGAGGCTGGTGGTGCCATGTCGAAGGCAGAGAAGTCTAAGGCTTCATCACCTGCCAAGACCATTCGCGAAGGTTGTACCCCCTCGCTATGTGAGTTTACTGCGAAGAAACTTAAGTCTGGCAAGGATGAAGAACTCCGAAGGGACTCCGTATTCACGGTAGCCAGCAGATCCTGGACTACTTCGAGGATGGCTTCGCCGTTAGGCCCCCTCGGAAGTTTAAACCGAGGGGGGCCTTCGGACGTAGTTACCTCGAGGACCGCCCACAATTGGCGAAGTTCTTCAGAGTCCTCAAGTACTTCAAAGTCAACATTCAGAGATTGAGCCTGGGCATGTATAATTCACCCCCGCATTCATATTAATAAACTGATAAGTTTTTACAAGCCTACAACTAAGAATTACAAGGAGCCTAAGGAGATCTACACCTTCGGAGGCGGAGGTGTCGACGTCGAAGGCTGAGCTGGCGAGGCATGCGCCCTTGCTCGGTGAAGGCGGAGGGCTTTCTGAAGCTCGAGGACTGCTTCGCAACCTTGGTCCTTCCAAGGCTCCTGAAGTCGCCGCCAGGCTCCGCGGATGCCGGCCGGAGGCGTCACCAAGTGTTGGCCTCCGAAGGCCACCGGAGTCACCGAGGTTGCTGCTTCGAGGTGGTTGCACCCCGCGTTGTGAAGCATTTGCAACACCCCTTGACCCGCCACTCGACTGGCCATAAGGGCGAAGCCCTTCAAAGATTGCTCTGCCGTCGCAGCCACCACCTTTAAAAATGCGACGCGGTACCCAATTGGATCCTGGCCGTCGAAGTCTGGAGCCCGACACTTGGTCCCTATTTGTTGTAGGACCTCGGTCAGGCTCAGGGTGGCTTCGCCGATGTTGCCAACGACAAAGTTTTCAAGGCGCTGAGCTCTATGGCGAAGCTCGGAGTTCTCCTTCGCCAGCTGGGCTTCGGCATCCTTCGTAGCTTGAAGCTCCACTCGGAACCTGTCGGTCTTCGAGGCCAAGGCTTCCCTAGCCTTGTTGGCCTTGGCCCTCGCCGCCTCGGCTGAAGCTTCGGCCCACCTTCGCTTCTCGGCTTCCACCGAGACTTCACGTCAGAGGGCCTCCTTCTCCTCCGCCAAGCGTGTCATCCGCCTGTCCGCAGAGGTTGATGCTTCTGCGTTCAGTGCGAAGGCATCAAAGAATTCAAGAAAATTATAAGTGTTGATCGAAGACCAAAGTATAACTCGAAGGCTGTGTAGGACTTCGCTCACCTGAATGAGGGCTTTGTTCGCGTTGATGAAGAGGTCCATGAGGTTCGAGTGGTTGAGTTGATCCACCAAGCCTCCTGCCTCCGCAGCTGCGCAGCCCTCACGAAGTTGTTGAGGGCCGCCTCCGTCACGACCCCCTTCAGCAGCAAAGGCCGGACAATTTCCTCCGCCGCAACTGCCGGCACAGGCTTCGGCAAAGCCGGCTTCGGTCCACCACCTCGACGTCCTCGTCGCTTCGGGGGTCCCTTCGTCATGACCGTTGCCTCCGTCTTCTTCAGACGAGGAGCTATCGGACTCCGAGCTGTCGCTGCTGCTGTTGCTGCTGCTAGAGACCTCCGTTGGCTTCGGAACGGTGGGCCTCGCATCGGCATCATCTTCTGCAAAAAAGTTCAAGTCAAAATCCAGATATAAAATAGAAGTATGTTTGAAGTGTTTACCTTCGTCGGAGATTTCTTCGAAGGTAGAGGGGTCAATGTGTGCCCCCAATCCCTTCGCTGCGAAGCTGGCGCGTCGACCTCCGCGCCCGAAGCCGTCACCGTCGAGGTCTTCGCTACCACCTTGGTAGCCGTTGCCAGAGCACTTTTTGGCTCTACTTCTGTTTGAGGGTCCACGGCCGTTGCCTCCTCCAGAGTAGAGGCTTCGGTCGCGGGGACCTCCGGCCGAGCCCTCGAAGTTTCGGGCTCGTCGTCGTCCCTTTTCCTCTTGGAGCCGGTTGTCGAAGGCACAAGGTGGGAGAAGTCTGGCAGAGCCTGGATCTCCTCGAAGGCGAGCAGGGTCCACACCCTGTTCCAATGCTCCCAAGTCCCCACCAATGCAAGCCGTTGGGCTTGCTCCTCCGGTGTCGAGGTCCCAACAACGCGCTCCGCCACCGCGATAGCCTCCTCCGGAGTCCTCACTTCAAGAGTGGCTTCATAAAGATCCAAGTCAGAATAAAGTTCTCAGCAAAGTATGAAAATGGAAAAGCTTCGAAGTCTTACAAAGGCGTTCTATGGCCACTTCATTTAGGCCCCCTCGGCCCGAAGGTTGGAAGAGCCCCTCCGGCCAAGAGCGCGCAAGGGGGCTGAGCCGGAGGGTGATGAACTCCTCCGTGAGGTCCCTCATGCTCATCTTCGCGGCCACCCTCCGAAGGAGCAAGATCCTTGAGCGAAGGGTGTCGGAGCTGGTCTTCACTACGCCTTCGCGCTGGTAGGAAATAAGTGCATTGGTACTCTGAAGGGGAGAGTTCGCGCCGACGGAGGCGTAGAACCACACTTGGTACTCCTTCCGAAGCTGGAAGTTGGCGCTTCTAAAGGCCAAAGCCCTCTTGATGCGGTCTGCACCCTCCCTCGGCTTCGGTTGGAAGTTGGTGTCGTGGAGGGCGACGAAGACGTCTGCGTGGCCCTCGCAACCTTCGGCCCTCATGGCCCATTCGAACACAGCAAGCCTCACCACAGCGTTGGGCGAAAGTTGAGGAAGCTCGAGGTTGTAGCCTTCAGGACTTCGCTCAACATCCCCACTACCGGCAGTCCGAGGCCGGCTTCGAAGAAGGCATCGAACAACACCATTTCGTCAGCCCGAGGCCTTGGTATAGCCTCCGACTTCTCCGGCACTCTAAGTTGAATCTTCGAAGCAATCTTTCCCTCACAGGCCCTCCGGACAGACTCCTCGGTGGAGATCGAGGCCCTCATCTCCAGTGTCTGCTCAAACTTGTCGGATGGCGATCGAAGGTACCTCGGCCCCAACCGCCTCGGTGCAGGCTTCGCTGCCGCAGCTGCCGCAACTTGCGCTTGGGCGGAGCTCAAGCTCGAGCCCAAGGCCAAAGCCTTCAAAGCAACCTTTTTCGGCATTTTGTGGAGCTTAGGCGTGAAGGGCTAAAGCTGGCGAGGGGTGCTTTGCGTGAAGCTAAGGAGGAGAAGAGAGCGAAGGAGGCAAGGTGGTGAGAAGAAAGCAAATGAGAAGTGTGCCGAAGCCGTGTGAGGTAAACCCCTATTTATAGGTCGTAAAAATTCCGACGGTTCGTGGGCCGAACCCACTGGCAGGTGGGCCTCCAGCGAAGGTGAAGCGGCCCGGCGCACAGTAACGGTCAATTTTATAGCCGTTGCGGAGTCAGTTGACCTCCCGAGGCCATTCTGACAGCTGACGCAGGCAATTATTACCTGCGCATTTCGAAGCCACCTTCGGTCCAAGCTCCGAAGGCTTATTTTCCCTGAAGTTGTATTTTTCTGTCATTTGTCCCAAGGGCGCACGCACCCCTTCGTCCCAAAGGCCTGCAAGCGAGGGGCTACTATTGGGGGAATAAGTTTTCCCTTAAATAGGGGCCAAATGATGTCAGCCTCCGACAGCCTTCGGCCCGAAGCCCAACACTGTCGAAGCCTGTTACTTTATGAAGAAGCTATTTCCAAGCCCCAAGGTTCACTTCGAAGCCCTCTAGAGAAGGGCCTCCGAAGCCCTTCGGAGCCCTTTGGAGCGAAGCCCTCAAGATTCCTTAAGGTTTGCGAGAAGCTAAGTGTCAGGCTAACTTCGAAGTTAGCCTCCGAGCCTTGTTCGGAGTTAGCCTTCAAGCTCTATTCGGAGTTAACCCTCAAACCCTATTTAGAGTTAACCTTCGAGCTCCCTTCGGAGCCCCTCAGAGCCAGTCTCCAGACCCTTTCCAGCCAATTCAAGCTAAGTCTCCGAGAACCCAGTTCGGAGCCCAGTTTGGAGTATGCTTCGAAGCCTACTTCGGAGTGTACTTCGAAGCCTTCCCTGCGGCCTCCGCCTGAAAAGCTCCGGCCCCTATTCCTAACCCAGAAGATATTTGCACCTCGCTACAGTGTAGAAGCCATACCAGGGGCCCCTCTGCCCCCAATATGTCGTTTAGATGGTCAAGAAGTGATGTTGTCTGACACGTCTGTAAAGCTGTAAAACACTTTTGTACAATAGCTAGCTCCTTTTCCCCTTTTTTGCCCCTATGAGCCTAGGACTTATAGAGAGCATTTTGGTCTTTTCCTTTGGCCTGCGTGCCTATAAAAGCAGGGCCAAGCCCTTGTAACAGGAGAGCTTCTCCAGGGCCATGAAACCCTGGAGTTCACCACACCACACAAAGGCATACCATGCCAAATCCACCACAAACTGGACGTAGGGCTATTATCCCATTCAATGTCTTCAGAAGATGAAGTTTCCAAGTTAACTTCTTTTTCCTCCTCTTTAATGTAAGATATTATATCTTTGCATATTTTGGGCGCAATTACACTGGAGCTTTTGAAGGTAGACCATAGCAGGCGAAGCTCTTCGTTAATGTCACGCCCCGATTTAATAAAACAAGGAATTTATTGAAATTCTATATAAAATCAATAAATACAAGACGTTCATCACACGACCGCGTACAATATGCCAATCAATCATGGTTTGCAGACCATATTATTACAAAAGAGTTAAAACAAAGAGAAACTATTAATACAAATTTCCTAGATGAACGCCTCCTTCCAGTCTCATGTCTTGACTGGGTCGCTACTCCACACCGTCACCCTCCTCGTAGTAGACCGCCTCTGGTGGTGTAAGTCAACGGGGGTGAGTACAATCATCCTCAGCAACCACCGAATGCAATTATAATGCAAGGTAATAAGAAGGAAGGTAGTGGCTACTTTTGCGGAAAAACATATTTGTAAAGCATTTAATGTAAGCAGATTATTTAGTATAGAAAATTAAACATGTGTAATGCATCATCATCTAACTCGAGGGGTACAGTCAGCCCACCCTCGCTCGACAGTCCTTACATGCCATGAATAACACAACCATTCATTCAAAAGTAAACTAACTGCGAGAAGTCACACAACCCGCCCTTGACCGTGGGCTCGACTTTTTGAAAAGATTTAAACTCTCATCATAGGTGTACTACTGTACCCACAAGGCACTTGTTTCCCATACACCACAGTGTGTTAAATGACTCCTGTCCCGAGAAATTCATGCCAAAACCTTCAACATGGAACACACCAATTCGATAACACCCTCTTATAGGTTTCATATGGTGCCCCATTCACTTCGGGCCAACACCATACCCCCTATTGACGTGGAAATGCGCCCCCACAATTGGGCCGGTTTGACGTCCAAAAGTATCGCAATGATACCGACGCCGCGTTCCGACTACCCTAGATAGTGACAAGGGATTTGGAGTCACCAGGGAATCAGATAAATAATTAATATTTTAATCCAATTGGCCGAAAAGTATTAGTAGCAATGTGAACAATAAAAATGACCAAAATACTTGGAATCGGCCAATTTGGAGGCCGATTTAGAGATATAGCGAAGTCTGGTCCGAAGGGTCCTTGGAACACCTTTGGCCTCAATCTCAGTCAGACCGAAGGTACCACCCCGGTCAGACCGAAGAGATGCGAAGGGGCTTCAGGCGGTGCCCTGAAGACAGGTGCGAAGTGTGACTTCGGTGATCAGACCGATGAAGCTTTGTCGGTCGGACCGACCGTGCTACCCCGGTCACACCGGATGAAAGGACCTCCAAACGTTGGCCTTCGATCGTGCAGAGCTCCAACGCACAGGGCTTCGGAGGGCTCGGACTTCGGCTTTGGCGTGCCCGGTGCGAAGGATCCCAGTTAGACCGGCGGAGTATCGTCGGTCGGACTGGCTGTTGCCGACAACGGCGTGACGAGGGGCTCCGGTCAGACCGGTGTCCCAATGCCGGTCAGACCGAAGTAATAGATCCGATCTGTTAATCCTCGGCAACCGTAGCAAATGATCTCCAATTACTCCCAAACTTCGCAGGGATGTTTAGGAGAACGATTAATCTGCAAAAACAATAATAGATCACAAACAATTCGGCCAGTGGGCCAAATTGCCGGGTAGAGCAATAAAAACCGATAAAAAGGTACGCGTGGATGACTGTGATCAAACGGGGGCTTTAAGTGGTGATGAGCAGCTGGGATCAAGCGGTACCGGTTTGACCAGATGGACGGCCCAGATTAAACGTGTGTGGGTTATAATCCTGGACATCCATCTCGGATCGAACTGCTGAGGGCGCATCCGGCACGGCACGCGACACCGAGGGTAATTTGCCCTCTTCTCCGGCGATGGTGGCACTCGGGCGCGGTGGCGACGACACCGGCTTGGGTTCCAGGCCCTAGTTCTATGCAAAAATGGAAAGAGGGGAGGGAGGGGAGTATGACCGTACCGGAGGTGGTGACGGCGAGGTACAGGCGGCGACCGGCGATGAGCTGAGGCGGCGAGGCTCTCGGTTTGGCAGTGGCGACGGTGATTCAGTGGTTGTCCGACCCAACGGAGGTGAGGCCGGAGTTCTCCGGGCGATGATGGTCCTGAGGTAGTCAACCACGAGGGTGGTGGGGTCTCACGACGCCGGCGAGGGGCGACTGGAGGTGCAACGAGGCGGCGGTGCTAAAATGGGAACGAGGGGCTCGGGAGAGAGTGGCGGGGTGATTTTGTGGGAGGGCCGAGACGCGGTGAGGGCTAGGCATTTATAGGAGTCCACCGGAGTCAAGGATAGCAAGCCAATTAGGGAAAACCCGAAGGATTTCCAAACACTCCGGTGAGCTTTCCATGTAGCCAAATCTCGGCGATTCGGGCCCGATTCGGCCGGGAAATAGAGGGAAAGGAGGCTCCGTGTTATGGTAAGCATGGTCGTGCGATCAATTTTTGGAAAGGGTGCTAGCGACGACGGATTTGGTAGGAGGGGATCGCCGGAGCTTGCAAAGCGGAAGGTTTCCTTCGGGGGAGACGAATCTGACAGGTGGCCCCCACCTGTCGGTGAACGAGCCCAACGGGGAGAAGCGCCGACACGCGGGCCCGGGAGGACAGTGGCTGCGGGGATGGCTGGTGCAGCTGACAAGTGGGTCCAGGTAGGCGCCGACGTTAAACAGAAGAGGGGGACGACGCCGACAGGGTGGTCCCACCTGGCGGTGAGTGCGGCGTTGGATTGGGCCGGGCTGGGGCGGTTTACGGGTTGCGGCCCAATAAGATTAAAAATGCATTTTCCATTTAATTTAATTCCATAAATTCATATATTCTTTTAGAACTTGAAGCATTGTTGGTAAAATTTTGTAAAAATTCTAAAAAATATTTCTTGGCTCATAGGTTCCGACATAAATTTTTCAGCCTTAAATTTGAATTATTTTTCTCTATTTTGCTATATTTGTGTTCTTTTAACCTTTTCACTAAATAAATGATTCCTTTTTAAATTCTGAAAATTTATTTCCTTCATTTTTATTTTATCTTTAAATTTGGGATGTTACAGTGGTGGTCTTCAATGCCTTCTTCGAGGCATGCCTAGGTTCCCGATGTTGGTCCTACTTTCGTAGGTGCTAAGGCTCACTACAAGAAAACAGAAAGTTTTCATCGACTAAAATAACTTCCGTCAGTTTTTGGAAAAACCGACGGAAGTTAAATAACTTCCGTCGGCCTCAAGTGGCCGACAGAAGTTAAGTTAACTTCCGTCGGCTTTTCACAGTGGCCGATGGAAGTTAGGCTGCATTTTTTCACGGCCGATCAGATCCCCTTAACTTCCGTCGGCCAGCCCGCCGCCCTGGCCGCGCCACCGCCCTGGCCGCCCGCCGCCCGCCGCCTCCCGCCGCCCCGGCCACCTGCCTCCGGCCCACGCCACCGCCCGCCTCCGGCGCCCCGCACCACCGCCCCGGCCGCCGGCCGCCCACCGCCCGCCCGCTGCCTCCCGCTGCCCCGACCAACCACCGCCCGGCGCTCGCCCCGTCCCCGTCCGACCGCAGTCAGCCGTCGCCGTCCACCGGACTACGCCGTCCGCCGCAAATCAACAAAGTAATTTTTTGGACGCTTTATGATTTTTTTCGCTTTTTATTTGTGAATTGTTTCATTAGTACATTTAATTGGTAGAGATGTATAGATAGTTATGGATTAAATTTTGTCAATTGATGAATTAAATGATTGTTGGGGGAAAATATCCCATCCTCAGGGTTATTGTCGTAACAACACAAAGGCAGATAATGGATTCGAAGGTTTCCAGATGTTCATCTTCGAAGATGTCCTGAGTCAAGCTCGAAGTACGAAGTTAGGCATTAGTTCGGAGTATATCTTCGATCTAAGGCTCTTTGAGATCTTTTTTGCCAGCTAAGATGGAAGACTTATCTTTTTTCTCACTAGATTAGTCTTTTACCATTTTAGCCCTATTAAGGGTACCGAATAGTTTCCACTATGTCGGTTGTAATAGAGGGGTAAAAAGGTCTTTTCCTTAATGGTTGGGCCTATAAATACCCCCCGTTTAACCCTGTAATAGGGACCAAATACAAGTTATTCAATACACACATTCGAACTATTCTAAGTTGTTATCCTTTCGGAGGCTTAGAACAGTTCACTTCGCAAACACTTCTTTTGTTAGTTTCTAATCTACAGAAACCTGTTAGCGTAATCTTTTACGCCAACAGTTGGCACCGTCCGTGGGGAACCTAGTCCAAGAAACTTCGTTCTTTACCAAATTCTTATATCATGCCTCCTAAGCGGAGCGCACCTCGTAACCCTATTCGGAGGTCCTCTCGGATCTCCGGAGAGGCACCATCCGACACGGTTGAGGTCGGAGGGCCTTCGACATTCCCTCCACCTCAAACTCCGGAAGGAGTTTCCATCCCTCGAACATACGGAGTTCCTCCGCCAACTCCTTCCATACTTCGACCACCCGGAGTCCCTCTTCCACCTTCGATCCCACTTCGAACTGATCCTTCCAGTTCTCAAGACCCGGAAGATCCTTCCGAAGGAGATGAAGACAATCTTGGAGATATGGCCGCTCAAATGGCCAACCTTCAAGACGAAGTAGCAAGTTGGCGGCAAGAAGCTGCGAACAGGCTTTGCTCTCAAGCCATCCCAGCTATCCCAGAAGTGCCTGAAGACGACGAACCCATTTATCCCGAAGCCCCGGAGAACACCTCCTTCGATACTGAATCTCCGCTGCATCTTGAGCTGCAGAAAGTTCGCTTTGATCCGAAGTTTAAGACTTCAAAGCTCTGTAAGTATGCTGGAGATGAAGATCCCGGAGAGTTTGTCCGTTCTTATGCCCTAGCAATTGAAGCTAGCGGAGGAGTTCGAGATACCATGGCAAAGTGCTTCCCCTCAACTCTTCAAGGAGTGGCATTAAGGTGGTTCTGGTCTTTGAAGCCAGGATCGATTAATTCATGGGGGCAGCTGAAGAAGAAGTTCGTAAGCAATTTTCAAGGCACCTTCGTGCCTCCAATGTCAACGGGAAGCCTTTTTCAGATGAAGCAGCTCCTTGGAGAGACATTGAGGCAATATTTCAAGCGCTTCACTTATACGAAGTCGCAGATCCGAGGGTTGTCTACATCTTCGGTAGTTGATGCAGCTGGGGAAGGTGTCACTCATCAAGGCCTCCTATTTAAGCTTCATCGGAAAAGCATATCCTCGGTTTCTCAGCTGATGTCATACTTCGAGGAGTATGCGAGGTCGGAAGAGGGTTGGCTTCGAAGAACTGCAGCTACTCCATCCATATTGCAAGAAGTAAAAGTAGAAGTAAAAACTTCGGCGCAGCCGCAAGAACCAGTCTTCGAAGTTCAACATGATCGAAGAAGGGGGCAAAAGCACCCTCGTTCTGAAGTCTTGAACATTGCACCCCCGCAAAAGTTCACACAGAGAGGTCCACAGTCTTTGGGGAACAAGGTCAGCGGCTGGAGGCCGCCAGGGAAAACGGCTGGCAAAGGCCAGACCCTTTTCTGCTGCATTCATGGTGAAAATCGAAGCCATGCAACTGATACTTGCAAGGCTATACTTACTCTAAGAGGAGAATATCTAGAAAGAACTTCGGGTCGAGGTACTACCGACCGAGTTCCAGCTGCAGCGCGCCCGGAGCCGGTCCAGGCTGTGGCGCAGATAGAAAACTTCGAAGCCGCAAGACACCCTCAAGTGGCCAATGTTATGCCACCTCCGAAGCAAGAGGAAGGGCAAGACCGAGGGAAAAGAGTAGTCCTCCCCATCTCCGGAGGAGGTACCCTCGGAAGCATGTCAAAAAGACAGCGAAGAGACTACGTCAGAGAAGTGGGCCATATTGGGACTTCGTCATCTGCAGCTGCTATGCCGGAGTGGTCTCATATACCGATATCCTTTTCCGCGGAGGATGCAGCTGGCCTTAAATTCCCGCATGCAGACCCACTTGTTATTACTGTTGATATTGCGGGCACTGAAGTTCAAAGAATATTGATTGACGGAGGCAGTTCGGCAGACATCATTTTTGTTCAAGCCTTCGATCAATTGTGCATCTCCAGAAAGCATCTCCTTCCAGCGGCTCGTCCATTGCAAGGCTTCGCAGGACCTCCGCTTGATGCCCTTGGCCAGATAGGCCTGGAAGTTACCTTCGGAGAAGGTTTGTTGGCCCGAACTGAGGAAGTAATCTTCGATGTTGTAGATGCCCCATATGCCTACAACGTCATCTTCAGAAGAGGCATGCTAAACCAGTTCGGAGCTGTGGCGCATCACAATTATTTGTGCATGAAGATGCCCACACAAGCAGGAGTCCTTACTGTCTTCGGAGATCAAGCTATCGCTCGGAGAGCGGAATATGGTCATGGTCCTCCTCTTGATCCAAGACAAGTAAACAATGTGCAAGATAATCAAGAAAATTTTTCAGCCCCTTCCGAAGCTTCAAAGAAATCCTTCCCGAGACCAAGTCGTGAAGGAGAGATTGCAACGAAGATCATTGTTAAAGATGGTAAAGAATATACATTTCAATTCAGTAAAGATTTACCTCCAGAAGTTGCAACCTCTTTGGAAAAGGTGGTGGAAGAGAATTTAGATGTCTTCGCTCGGTCTCACGAAGACATCACCGGAGTCAATCGGGATATCATTGAACATAGTTTGCTTGTAAACCCGAAGGCCCGGCCTGTTCGGCAAGGACTCCGAAAAATGTCTGCAGAAAGAGCTGTTCTAGCAAAAGACGAAGTTGAAAAACTGTTGAAGGCTGGAATTATTAGAGAAGTGGCTCACACAGAATGGTTAGCCAATCCAGTTTTCGTCAAAAAGAAATCTTCCGGAAAGTGGCGCATGTGAATTGATTTCACATCCTTGAATAAAGCATGCCCTCGTGACCCCTACCCCATGCCCCGAATTGATCAATTGGTCGACTCCACCGCAAGTTTGGAGTTATTAAGCTTCCTTGACGTGTATTCTGGTTATCATCAAATATGGTTGAAGCGCGAAGATGAGATCAAGACAAGCTTCGTAACTCCTTCAGGAGTCTTTTGTTATGTAAGAATGCCTTTTGGCTTAAGAAATGCCGGGGCTACTTTTTCGAGGTTAGTTGCTAAGGCTCTAGGTCATCAATTAGGTCGCAATGTGGAGGCATATATGGATGATATTGTAATAAAGAGTGCTTTAAAGCACCAACATAGCCTAGACTTAGCAGAAACATTCAATAGCCTTCGGGCATGTGGGATCCGTCTTAACCCTGAAAAATGTATCTTCGGAGCTAAGGCTGGAAAGTTGTTAGGGTATTTAGTTTCAAGCAGGGGGATTGAAGCTAGCCCTACTCAAATAACTGCGCTACAAAAGATGGCTCCTCCGGAAAATTTAAAGCAAGTGCAAAAGCTGACTGGGCGTCTGGCAGCACTTAGCAGGTTTTTATCAAGGTCTGCGGAGAGAAGCTTGCCTATATTTAAAGCATTGAAAGGGTCCGAAGATTTTGCATGGACACCGGAGTGTCAAAAAAGCTTCGAAGATATTAAAGAGTATCTCAGTAATCTCGCTACCCTCACGGTGCCTACTGCGGACGAAACTTTACTCCTTTACCTTGCAGCTACAGGTTCTGCTGTCAGTGCAGTCCTTGTCAGAGAAATGGATTTCAATGGGAAGTTGGTACAAAATCTTGTTTATTTTGTATCCGAAGCATTATCAGGAGCGAAGACGAGATACTCTGAACTCGAGAAGTTCGTTTATGCTCTGATAATGGCTTCGAGGAAATTAAGACATTATTTTTGGCTCACAATGTAATTGTACCAACTTCGTATCCTTTGGGAGATATGCTTCGAAGTAAGGATTCCACTGGAAGAATTGGGAAGTGGGCAGTTGAGCTAGCACCCTTCGGCATATCTTTTCTGGCAAGGACAGCAATCAAATCGCAAGTCTTAGCAGATTTTGTAGCAGAATGGACTCCACCTGCAACTTTGGTTTCAGAGAAGTCAAGTGACGGAGTTTGGACTGTTTATTCCGATGGGGCTTTCCAAGCATCCGGAGCAGGCATTGGAGCAGTATTAATTTCGCCTTCAGGGCAAAGAGCAATGTACTCCGCAAGACTCAACTTTAAGTCTACCAATAATATAGCGGAGTATGAAGGGATTTTACTGGGACTCCAAAAAGCACGTGCTCTAGGGGCTACAAGAGTTGTTATAAAGACAGATTCTCAGATAGTAGCAGGGCATGTAGATAAAAGTTTTCAGGTTCGGCATCCACAGCTTGCAAAGTACTTAGAAGAAATCCGTAAAATCGAAGCACACTTCAAAGGTATTTCCATTCGGAGTATACCAAGAGCAGAAAATGTGCAAGCGAACATCTTAGCAAAAGTTGCAGCCGGAGCTGTGGATGTACCAGAAGAAGCTTTCTATAAAGAGCTCAGTACACCTTCGGTGCCACAAATTCCCTCTGCGGAGATTCTTTGCATTCCAAGTGCAGATTGGAAAAATTCAATCATGGAACTTTTACAGGGAGGAACAAATTTGCCTGAAGAGCCACAACTTTCAAGATTGAAGCTTAGGGCTAGAAATTATCAAATAATCAACGGTATTTTATACAAGGCCGGAGTATGTTCCCCTCTACTCCGATGTATATCTCAAGCCGAAGGTCAAGAAATTCTTCGAGAAATTCATGAAGGCCTTTGCGGTAGCCATTTAGCCCCTCGAGCTTTGGCAGGAAAAACATTTCGCCAGGGGCTTTATTGGCCTACAATAAACAGCTGATGC
>JAAALK010000288.1:62733687-62888191 GCA_019279435.1 Zizania palustris | reverse complement strand
CTTCACCTTCTAATTAGCTAATTTTAAATGAACCAGGCGCCCCGAGCGGACAATTAGATATGGAACCCTTCCCATTTATTGCCTAACTTCCCTGGTGCTATAATGCTTCGTAGAACAAGATGACCCCTTAACTCGCTGGCTTAACCTTCGGTCATACCAAGTCTTCGTCTGCTGATGATACTTTGATAAATTGGCTACAGCTCGAACTTGTCTCTTCTGACAATCTAACGAAGCTTGTCTTTCCTTCTCGTGTCTGTTCGGTGCTGCGAAGTGATCCCCCTTTGAGCTCCGTTGGAGTCATAGCTTCATCTCCGAATAGTCTGAACTGTAAAACCTGTGGACCTTGTTTGCGTAGTCCGAATGGACCACAGAATCTTCGGAAGCTCTTCGGTCCACAGTCCCTTTGATAATCCTACTATTCTTCGATTTAGCCCTGATAAATATTTCCATTGGCTCGCTCAACGCTCCATTCGACTGAGGATGTCTCACTGCAGCAAAACGTTGAATGCCTAGGTCTTCGCAAAACTTCCTGAAGGTTCTGCGTCGAACTGTGTTCCATTATCAACTGTGAGATATCTAGGCACTCCGAACCGGCAAATAATGTTTTTTCCAGAAGAATTTCTGTACATTATTCGAAGTGATAGCTGTTAAGGGCTCTGCTTCGACCCACTTAGAAAAATATTCAATGGCTACCACTGCGAACTTCAGATTTCCCTTTGCTAACGGAAAGGGACCAATTAGATCCATACCCCATCTGGCCATAGGCCATACCGGAGCAATGACTTGAAGAGCTGTTGGTGGGCGATGACTTCGTCGACCCATCCACTGACATCCTTGGCAAGTGCGGACCAAGCTCTCCGCATCAGCTGTTATTGTGGGCCAATAAAGCCCCTGGCGAAGTGTTTTTTCCTGCCAGAGCTCTAGGGCTAAATGGCTTCCACAAAGGCCTTCGTGAATTTCTCGAAGAATTTCTTGGCCTTCGGCTTGAGATATACATCGGAGTAGAGGGGAACATACTCCGGCCTTATATAATATACCGTTGATTAACTGATAGTTTCTTGCTCTGAGCTTTAACCTTGACAATTGGGGCTCTTCGGGCAAATTCGTTCCTCCTTGCAAGAGTTCTATGATTGAATCTTTCCAATCTGCACTAGGAATGCAGAGAATCTCTGCAGAAGCAACCTTGTGGCACCGAAGGCATATTGAGCTCCTCATAGAAAGCTTCGTCAGGCACATCCACAGCTCCGGCAGCAGCCTTCGCTAAAATGTCCGCTTGCACGTTTTCAGCTCTTGGTATACTCGAATGGAAATACCCTTGAAATGTGCTTCGATCTTGCGAATTTCTTCTAAGTACTTTGCAAGCTGTGGATGTCGGACTTGAAAACTTTTGTCTACGTGCCCTGCTACTATCTGAGAATCTGTTTTTATAATTATCCTTGTAGCCCCTAGAGCACGTGCTTTCCGGAGTCCTAATAATATTCCTTCGTACTCCGCTATATTATTGGTAGACTTAAAGTTGAGTCTTGCGGAGTACATTGCTCTTTGTCCTGATGGAGAAAATTAATACTGCCCCAATGCCTGCTCCGGATGCTTGGAAAGCTCCATCGGGTAAACAGTCCAGACTCCGTCATCTGATTTCTCCGGAGTCAACTTCGCAGGGGAGTCCACTCTGCTACGAAGTCTGCCAGGACTTGAGATTTGATAGCTGTCCTTGCCAGGAAAGATATGCCGAAGGGTGCTAGTTCTACTGCCCACTTTCCAATTCTTCCAGTGGAATCTTTGCTTCGGAGCATATCTCCTAAGGATACGAAGTTGGTACAATTACATTGTGAGCCAAAAAATAATGTCTTAGCTTCCTCGAAGCCATTATCAGAGCATAAACGAACTTCTCAAGTTCGGAGTATCTTGTCTTCGCTCCTGACAATGCTTCGGATACAAAATAGACAGGATTTTGGACCAACTTCCCATTGATATCAGCTTCTCTGACAAGGACTGCGCTGACTGCTGAGCCTGTGGCTGCAAGATACAGAAGTAGGGTTTCGTCCGCAATAGGCACCGTAAGTGTAGCAAGATTGCTGAGATAATCTTTAATATCTTCGAAGCTTTTCTGACACTCCGGTGTCCATGCAAAATCTTCGGACCCTTTCAAAGCTTTAAAGATTGGCAAGCTCCTCTCCGCAGACCTTGATAAAAACCTACTAAGTGCGGCCAGACGTCCGGTCAGCTTTTGCACTTGCTTTACATTCTCCGGAGGAGCCATCTTCTGCAGCGCAGTTATTTGAGTAGGGCTAGCTTCAATTCCCCTGCTTGAAACTAAGTACCCTAACAACTTTCCAGCCTTAGCTCCGAATATACATTTTTCGGGGTTAAGGCGGATGCCACATGCCCGAAGGCTATTGAATGTTTTCTGCTAAGTCTAGGCTATGTTGGTGCTTTAAAGCACTCTTTATTACAATATCATCCATATAGGCCTCCACATTGCGACCTAGTTGATGACCTAGAGCCTTAGCAACTAATCTTGAAAAAGTAGCCCCGGCATTTCTTAGGCCAAAGGGCATTCTTACATAGCAGAAGACCTCCCGAAGGAGTTACAAAGCTCGTCTTGATTTCATCTTCGCGCTTCAACCATATTTGATGATATCCGGAATACGCGTCGAGGAAGCTTAGTAACTCCGAACCTGCAGTGGAGTCAACTAGTTGATCAATTCGGGGCATGGGGTAGGGGTCACGTGGGCACGCTTTATTCAAAGATGTGAAATCAATGCACATGCGCCACTTTCGGAAGACTTCTTCCTGACGAAGACTGGGTTTGCTAACCATTCTGTATGGGCCACCTCTCTGATAATCCCAGCCTTCAACAATTTTTCAACTTCGTCCTTAGCTAGAGCAGCTCTCTCTGCGGACATCTTCCGGAGCCCTTGTCGAACAGGCCGGGCCTTCGGGTTTACAAGCAAGCTGTGCTCAATAATATCCCGATCGACTCCGGTGATATCTTCGTCAGACCAGGCGAAGACATCCAAATTTTCTCCTACAACCTTTTCCAAGGAAGTTGCAACTTCGGGAGGTAAATCTTTACCAAATTGAAAAGTGTATTCTTTACCATCTTTGACAATGACCTTCGTTGCAATCTCTCCTTCGGGACTTGGTCTTGGAAATGACTTCTTCGAAGCTTCGGAGGAGGCTGAAAAAATTTCTCCATTTTCTTGGACACTGTTTACTTGCCTCGGATCAAGAGGAGGACCATGACCATATTCTGCTCTCCGAGCTATGGCTTGATCTCCGAAGACTGTCAGAACTCCTGATTGTGTGGGCATCTTCATGCACAAGTAATTGTGATGCGCCACGGCTCCGAACTGATTCAACATGCCTTGGCCAAAGATAACATTATAAGCATACGGGGCATCCACCACATCAAAGATAACTTCTTCAGTTCGGGCTAGTAAACCTTCTCCGAAGGTTACTTCTAGGCCTATCTGGCCAAGTGCATCTAGCGGAGGTCCTGCAAAGCCTTGCAGAGGACGAGCCGCTGGGAGAAGATGCTTCCGGGAAATGCATAACTGATCGAAGGCTTGTACAAATATGATATCTGCCGAGCTACCTCCGTCGATTAGCACCCTTCGGACTTCAGTTCCGGCAATATCAGCAGTGATAACCAATGGATCTGCATGCGGGAACTTGATACCAGCTGCATCCTCCGCAGAGAAAGATATTGGAACATGAGACCACTCCGGCATTGCAGCTGCAGATGACGAAGTCCCAATGTGGCCTACTTCTCGGACGTACTCTCTTCGCTGTCTCTTGGACATGCTTCCGAGGGGTACCTCCTCCGGAGATAGGGAGAACTACTCTCTTCCCTCTATCTTGCCCTTCTTCTTGCTTCGGAGGTGGCATAACGTTGGCCACCGGAGGATGCCTTGCAGCATCAAGATTTTCTATCCGCGCTACAGCCTGGACCGGCTCCGAGCGCACTGCTGCTGCTGGACTTCGGTCGGTACTACCTCGACCCGAAGTTCTCTCCAAGTATTCTCCCCGAAGGGTAAGAATAGCCTTGCAGGTGTCAGTTGCATGGCTTCGGTTCTCTCCATGAATACAGCAAAAAAGGGTCTGGCCTTTGCAGCCGTTTTCCCTGGCGGCCTCCAGCCGCTGGACTTGTTCCCTGCAGGCTGTGGAGCTCTTGGTGCAAACCTCTGCGGGGGTGCAATGCTTAAGACCTCAGAACGAGGGTGCTTTTGCCCTCTTCTTTTATCATGTTGTACTTCGGGGACTGGCTCTTGCGGCGAAGCCGAAGTCTTCACCTCTGCTTTAACTTCTGTCAACACTGTCGAAGTAGCAGTAGTCCTCCGAAGCCAACCTTCTTCCGACTTCGAGTACTCCTCGAAGTACGACATCAACTGTGATACTGTGGTGATGCTTTTCCGATGCAATTTATCCAGAAGGCCTTTATGACTGACGCCTTCCCGAGCCGCATCAACCACCGAGGATGTGGACAGCCCCCGAATTTGCGACTTCGTGTGAGCGAAGCGCTTGAAGTACTGCCTCAATGTTTCTCCGGGGAGCTGTTTCACTTGGAAAAGGCTTCCTGTAGACATGGGGGGCACGAAGGTGCCCTGAAAGTTACTTATGAATTTCCTTTTTAACCGTGACCAAGAATCGATTGATCCTGGCTTTAAAGACCAGAACCATCTCAACGCCACCCCTTCAAGGGCTAACGGGAAGCACTTCGCCATAGTTTCTCTGTCTCCGCCACTAGCCTCGATTGCTAGGGCATAAGAACGCGCAAACTCACTGGGATCTTCGTCTCCGGCATACTTGCTAAGCTTCGAAGCTTTGAACCTTGGATCGAAGCGAACCTTCTGAAGCTCGGGATGCAACGGAGATTCATTGTCGTAAGAGGCGTTCTCCGGAGCTTCGGGATAGTCAAGATCGTCGTCTTCGTGCACTTCGGGGATAGCTGGGGTGGCTTGAGGACGAAGCTTGTTCGCAGCCTCTTGCCGCCACCTTGCTACCTCGGCTTGAAGATTGGCCATTTGAGTGGCCATGTCTCCAAGGCTATCTTCATCTCCTCCGGAAGGACCTTCCGGGTCTTGAGAACTGGTATGATCAGTTCCGATCGGAATGGAGGGTGGCAGAGTGGCTCCGGGCGGTCGGGAGTGTAGAAGGGGTTGGTGGAGAGGTTTCGTATCCTCGAGGGATATAAGCCCCTTGCGGAGTTTGAGGTGGGGGGACAGTCGAAGGCCCTCCGACTTCAACTGTGTCGAAGGGTATCTCTCCGGAGATCCGAGAGGACCTCCGAGTGGGATTGCGAGGTGCACTCCGCTTAGGAGGCATGATGCAAGAGGTTGGTAGAGAACGAAGTTTTTTGGACTAGGTTCCCCACGGACGGCGCCAACTGTTGGCGTAAAAGATTACGCTAACAGGTTTCTGTAGAAAAGAAACTAACAAACGAAGTGTTTGCGAAGCAAACTGTTCTAAGCCTCCGAAAGGATAATAGCTTAGAATAGTTCGAAAGTGTGTATTGATTCACTTGTAAATCGGTCCCCATTACAGGGTGAAATGGGGGGTATTTATAGGCCCAAACATTAAGGAAAAGACCTATTTACCCCTCTATTACAACCGACATTAAGGAAACTATTTAACTTCCTTAATAGGGCTAAAATGGTAAAAGACTAATCTAATAGGATAGAAGATAAGTCTTCCATCTTAGCTGGCAGAAAAGATCCTGGAAGGCTTTGGTTCGAAGATATACTTCGAACCAATGCCAGTCTTCGGACTCTTGACGAGGTTCCAAGCCGCCTTCGAAGATGACCTTCGGACTATCTTCGAACTGGTTAGCTGTCTTCATGTTGCTTTGGCAATAACCCCGAAGATGGGATATTTTCCCCCAACAATCTTCTTCTTCGAATAAGGTCTGTTCCATGTCGTGTTCATTTGCCTGTTTAAAAGCAGAACTAACAGAGGGGGTTGATTCATCAAAAGTCACATCACATGACTCGATGACAGTGTTAGTTTCCAAATTATAAACACGATACGAATGACCATGTGTAGTATAGCCCAAAAAGATCCCGTCAGAAGAGCGCGACTCAAATTTATCCAAGTTACCACGTTTTAGGATAAAGCAGCGACAGCCAAAAACTCGAAGATGAGTAACCTTGGGCTGTCTCCCAAAACGCAGCTCATAAGATGTCATATTTAAAATTGAGCGCAAGAAGATTCGGTTTGAGATGTAACAAGCAGTGTTCATGGCCTCAGCACAGAATTTTCTAGGAGTCCTATGCTCATCAAGCATCGTCCTAGCCATCTCAACCAAAGTGCGGTTTTTCCTCTCAACAACACCATTCTGTTGAGGAACCCGCGGAGCAGAGAATTGATGTTCTATGCCATGCTCCATGCAAAAGTCAACAAAGAGACTATTTTGAACTCAGTGCCATTATCGCTTCGAATGAATTTTAATGCACCAGGGAGTTCAGTGAAAAGTCTCAAAGCCAAGCTCCGAAAGTGTGAAAACACTTCATCCTTCTTGGCAAGAAAGAAGACCCAAGAGTAGCGAGAGAAATCGTCGACAATTACTAGAACATACCACTTGCCGCCTAAAGAACTAACCCGAGAGGGACCTACAGTGTCCATATGGAGAAGTTCTCCGGGCTGTTCAGTCATCACTGTGGTGACTGGTGAATGCGAAGCGGCAATCATCTTTCCATGTCGACAAGGAGCGCAAACTAAATTCTTCTCAAACTTGAGCTTGGGCAATCCTCGGATCAGACCTAGGGCGCTCAGACGAGCGAGCAACTCAAAGCTCATATGCCCTAGTCTCCTATGCCACTTCCAAAGCTCAGAAGTCGAATGTGCAAAAAGACAATGAGAAGAACCAGATGACTCTGAAAAATCAGCTCCAAAAACTCTCCCAACACTAAAGATCTTACACACCACAACGCCATCAGAATTGAGCACTTGCGAAGTATCGCGATGGAATCGCACTTCGAAGCCCTCATCAAGCAACTGAGATACAGACAGCAAATTGTATCCCAGGTTCTCAACCAAAGCAACATCTTTGAGAGTGAAGTTCGCGTTAATTCTTACCATACCTTTACCTTTCACTCTACTCCTTCGATTGTTTCCGAAGGTGATATGTTCCCTTTGCTTGGTTGTGGTGAGGCTGGAGAACCAAGCTGCATCTCCGGTCATGTGGCGTGAACAACCGGAGTCCATGATCCACGTGCCCTCCAAGCCTCGATCTGTCGCCTACACACGATAAGAATGTCTCGATCGCTCAGTGCTGGGGTGAGTGAAATAATGACGAGGCATCCAGCACAGAGTGACACGAGTAGTAGGAACAGTAAAAGCAGACGGTCTACGCACATAATAATCAGAATGATGCAAAGTGCGAGGTCTACCTACATGCTGTGAACGAACAACATGTCGAGGTCTTCTACTCTGACGAGGTACAAATCTGCTAGCCCAAGGTCTACCACCATATGGAACATGGTGAACACCTCGAGGAGCAAAACCTCTCTGAGAAACAAGAGGAGCCTCAAAAGCAGGACGATAGTACATCTCAGACTCATGCATACCTAAAGATGGGTAATGCATGTCCTGGTAACTCATCGCCTGTGCGCGTCACTCATCCTTGATGCGACGAAAACAGAACCCAACCAAATGACCCGCCCGCTGACAATAGGAACAATGAAACACTCTCCTGGGGGCACTCTCATGGGTCACAGGAGCAACTCTCACAGGCTCCTTGGGTTTCTTCTGTGTGGTTTTCTTGGGAGGATTTTTCTTGGCAGGAGGTGTGGTTTTCTTTGGTGGATGGGTAGGTTTTTTGGCCGATGGGGTGTCCAACAGAGCTCTCTCTTTCTCTAGGGTGGTGGGAGAGGTGAAAACAGTTTTGGACTTACTGTCTGAAGGTATCCTCTCAAAACCCAAACCTAGAGCTACCCCGGCTCTATCTGCACACAACTTGGTTTTGGCCAAGAGCAAATCCATCCTACCCTTTCCCTCAGTGCATTTGTTTACCACAGAAAGAAGGTATTCATTTTCAGACATGAGGTTTTCAGCTTGCTCTCTAACAGTGCATAGCTGGTCCTTAAGGGTAATGCATGTGTCACACACAGGCTGCACATCCTTAAAACTACCGGCCCTCTCCAATCTAGCCTCCAAATCATGAACATGCTTATCACGTAAATTAATGCTATCGCGTAATAAAGAGCAGTTCATGCAATCAATAATATCATGAGGTCTAGAATCCTCCTCCAAAAGCTGCTTCTGTGCAGTCTCAAGCTCAGAAAGAGTTTGAGCATGAACAGAACGCAACTGAGCAAGCTCACTCATGACAACAGAACAGGACTCACATTCAGCGTCATCAAATTTAGACTTAAGCATGGCATATTCAGTAGAAACATTTTCTAGCCTAAGTCTAAGGTCTTTTCTTTCTCTAGCGGCTTGCACAAGTAATCTATCCTGACCAAGCACTACTTCATTCAGCTCATCTAATTTAATTAGTAGCTGGTCAGATGATAGGTTTACCTCAGATGAGTCAAGCTCATCGCCGCTGTGATCGCTGTCGGCCATGAAGCAAAGGCCGGTGAAGTCACGTCCCTTCTTGTCCTTCTTGTCCTCCTTCCTTGGAGACTCCTCCTCCTCAGAGCTCGACTCCTCAGTTGAGGACGTGTCGATGTCGCTGAGAGCAGCAACAAAAGCTCTGGAAGCGGCCTTGGCTACTTTCTTAGCCATCTTGTCGCGCTTGCCCTTCACAAAGGGTTTCCTCTCCTTGTGGTATTTGGGGCGCTCACTCTCATTTTTCTTTTTGAGCTTAGGGCAATTAGCCTTGATGTGAGAAGTGTCACCACATTCAAAACAACCACCAAAACCACTTCTCCTCTGATCCCGTCTCTCATGATGAAAGCGGGTGAACCTCCGGGCAATGAGAGCAAGCTCATCATCAGCTAGAGTGTCCACCTGCTCCTTTGTGACGGAGACCAGGGACGACAAAGCAAAACCATCTGTAAAAACACAAGTATCAGATGTGCTTGGTTCTGCAGTGGTGCCACGGCTAGTGCTAGAAACCAATGCCAATGGCTGTGGCAAAGAGCTTCTGTGCACAGCAAGAGATGCCTTAGCAATCTCTGTGGACTTCAGCTTGCTAAAGAGTTCATCGCAGGTTAAAGTGTCATATCCTGCGGACTCCTCAATGCTGGATATCTTAACTTCCCATATGCTACGGTCAAGAGCATAGAGAAGCTTGATAGCCCTATCATGATCACTGTAAGCAAGCGTCCCGTTGGATCGCAAGTTACTCACTATCGCGTCAAAGCGAGAAAACATGGCATCTATTGATTCACCAGGTGCCTGCACAAACAGCTGATACTGTTGGTTGTAGGTGCTTTGGCGCCTGGCCTTAATCTGAGTAGAGCCCTCATGAAAGACAGTGAGTGTTGTCCAAATCTCCCTAGCAGTCCTAAGGTGCTGCACCCTATCGAACTCACTTCTACTCAAACCGATGAACAATATATTTCTTGCCTTGGAGTTGGCATTATACTGATCCTTCTCAGTCTGAGAGGTGCGAGTCTCAGGGATGGAGTATTGTGAGTCCACAATCTCCCAAATTGCATTTCCTTGGCTTAACAAGTAAGCCTCCATGCGCACCTTCCAGTATGCAAAATCAGTCCCATCGAACAGAGGAATTTTACTGCCTCTATCCATGTCGCCAACAGATCACAAAACCGGTTAAGGTCAACTGGTGATCTTAACCTGCTCTGATACCAATTGTTGGACCGGAAACGGCGACCAGAGGGGGGGTGAATGGGAGCTTTTAAAATTTCGGGCTAAAAACTAGCCTTCGGTTTCAGTTATGTCTTCTGCGGAACAGGCTTCGAACACTACCTTCGAAGGTCTGGTTCGGAGGTACTTCGACACCTTCGAACACAGACTTCGGAGGAGCAAAAGTTCGAAGTCAAGAAGACTTCGCTCCACTAACAACCCTCGAAAATCTACTCTGCTAAGTCAGTGCAGGCTCCGCACACAGGGTGCTTCGAGCAGACTTCGCACTTCACCCTTCGCAAGAGTGGATAGCCCTCTGAGGACTTCGACCAAATACTTGGCAGCAGCAACTGGTGCTGTGCTTCGTACACGAAGGTCTACACGCACACAAACAGACTACGCTAAGGGCTTCGACACAAGAAGCAAAACGGGCCTCGGTCAGGGCTTCGCTAGTAAGCAGTGAGATCACGCCTCCTGTTACACAGAGCGAACGCACACTGACAAAACACACTTCGCACGAAAAACAACCTTCGCCTTAACAGGCTTCGGTGCACAACTACAGGCGAGGTATGCAACACGAGCTCAAGCAAAAAGCACAGGAAACAGGGCTTCGCCGCTTGAACAAGGAACACAAATAGATTGAACTCTGGATGAATACAGCGAGGTATGTGGCTACAGGAGCTCAACAGTAAATGCTCAAAGTGTTAAATGTTACCTACCGAGCCCCCATATTTATAGCCCACAGTTCACCCAAAGGAAAAGACTACTTTACCCCTAGGGTTTACAAAAGATTTGACTCTACAGAACTAAGGGGTACAAAAGGTAGTCCACCTTTATTCTGGAGGCTTCTCTGTCAGCTTTGCAGAGGGGACAGTGTCAGCCTTTTACAGAACAGACAGTGTCAGCCTTTGCAGTCTTTGACCTTCTGGAATCCTCCCTTTGCACGCGAGGGTGCGGTAGCTTCGGTGAGAAGCCTGAAGCCAGATGGCCTTCGCATCACCGAAGTCAGCCTTCGATACAGTGACGGTTTTGAGCCGAAGCCGTCAAAGCTTCTTGGGCCTTCGCACCAACACCTCCGGAGTGGACCACCATGGCTTCGCAGCTTCACCCAGCTCGAACTCCGTCAGTCCGTGTACCGAAGCCATGCAGGCCGAAGCACCTCAAGTCAACCTTCCTCCGGAGCTAGCCTCGCTCCGATGCCTTCCTCACTCTGAAGCCCCACCTTCGGAGTACCACCCTTCGAAGTCCCTCCTTCGTCCAAGGCCTTCGCATGAAGCATTCCATGAGCACTTCGTCGCAGTGTCTCTCCCCGAGCACACTCCTCGACGAGCCTCAGCCAGACCATGCCTTCGATGCGCCTTGACTTCTGAGACCTTCGTCGGGTATCTTCGACTGTCTCCCTCCGGAGCACACTTCGAACTCCTTGCCTCCGTAGAGGACTTGATCCATCCAACTCCGAAGTCACTCCTTCCGGAGTACCTTCGAAGTGCCTCGCCTCCGAGGACTTTGTCTCGGAGTACCTTCAGTCGGAGCCACGCTCCGCACTCTCTGCCTTCACCTGGTGCACCTCGACCCGAGGACCGACCCGGACCACCTTCGTAGCCACCGTGACGGAGCTCCCCGCTCTCTTGGCATCAAGCCTCCCACTCGACCCAGGTTCACCTGCTGCGAACCTTGTCCGTCGCCTCCGAAGTCCCTGCGCACCACCGACAAACAGACAAGTGTATCCAGTACTCCGGAGACCTCTCCGGGTTAGCAACCTCCAGCACACACTCCGGTGTACCGCCCAAAGTACCGAAGCCATCGGTACACACCCAGTCATCGTGTACTGTCGGACCCCTCCGACACGCACACTCCGCTGCAACAGCTGCAGCAAGCAAACACCGAACACCCTTCGGTGAAACCACCTCCGAAACCCCTCCGGAGGTACCCTCCTCCGAACCCCCTTCGGAGTTACCCTTCGAACAGAGGGTAAAAAGCCTGTCAATCACTCATCACAAAACACCGAAACCAACCCTTGGTTTCTCAGAAGGTAACTGTCCCAGAACTGATTCGGAGTTTATATCTTCGTACATTTCAGAGATAAATTAAAATCTAATAACCCCTACGCCTGGTTATCTTTTCTTCCGTATACTGCTCTCCTAACATTACAGGTTTAACGGAGAAGCGTATTCGAGGGGCTACTGTTGGGGGAAAATATCCCATCCTTAGGGTTATTGTCGTAACAGCACAAAGGCAGATAATGGATTCGAAGGTTTCCAGACGTTCATCTTCGAAGATGTCCTGAGTCAAGCTCGAAGTATGAAGTTAGGCATTGGTTCGGAGTATATCTTCGAACTAAGGCTCTTTGAGATCTTTTTTGCCAGCTAAGATGGAAGACTTATCTTTTTTCTCACTAGATTAGTCTTTTACCATTTTAGCCCTATTAAGGGTACCGAATAGTTTCCACTATGTCGGTTGTAATAGAGGGGTAAAAAGGTCTTTTCCTTAATGTTTGGGCCTATAAATACCCCCGTTTAACCCTGTAATAGGGACTGAATACAAGTTATTCAATACACACATTCGAACTATTCTAAGTTGTTATCCTTTCGGAGGCTTAGAACAGTTCACTTCGCAAACACTTCGTTTGTTAGTTTCTAATCTACAGAAACCTATTAGCGTAATCTTTTACGCCAACAATGATTGATATGGATTATTCCAATATTAAATTATGGAGACATATAGATAGCTTTATAGTCCACTAGTATCTTTTTTTAATTTGTACTATTATAGGCGCTCGCCCCCTGTAGGACCGAAAGTAGCAACCAGAGGGGGGGGGTGAATGGGCGCCTAAAAATTTCTCGCTAAACTATAATCTAATCCCAACACCCAACCAAACTTAAACAGACAAATAATATTAGCAAAGCAAATTACTGGAATTAAAGTTGTCTAGACTAAAAATAATTGGTGTCCCAATTAAAATGACATTAAAGATAAACTAAATAAAAATACTGCAGTAAAGTAAAAACACCTTGAAATATCACAAAATATTTATATTGCAGTCTAGAAATAAAATACTAATCAATTGAATAAACACATGGATCATCCAGAAATTAATTTAGAAATAAACCTAAAATATTTCATGTAAATCTAGAATGAAGATATTACTACGACTATTTATAAATTTTTCTTTTTATACGAGAAGATTAAAAATACTTAAATAAATAATACGAGATAAGTAATAGAAATTTAATAGATTTAAACATTTAAATGCGAGATTAGTTTTTATGCTAATACAATAAAAACCAACAGATAAAATTACTACGAGATACTTAATCAGATTTAATCTAATCAAGAATAAAAAGTTGATTTAATTAAAACGCTGAAAAATAGTAGATTAAGAAAAACTAATCTGCATTACGTCGCTCGCCGCCGGCCGTGGCTTCCCGTGCTGAGAGGCAATCCTGTGTCGCACGCTGCAAATGCCGTGGAAACCAAAAAACAACGTCTGTGTGCACAGTCGCCGGGGGCCCCCCGTGCGGCAGCTAGCTAGCCGGCTAGCCCGTAGCTGTAATCTCAAAAACCGTGCGCAATCCTGAGGAGAGAAGAGGCCAGTGTAGCTCTGCCGTGCTAGAAATGTCACCCGCCAGGAGAAAAACAAGACGTCGTGGGGCCCTCCACAGCAAAGGCTCCCGCCGGTGAGCCTGCTTCTGTGCGCTGGAAAAAAGATTTTCCAACCGGGAGTAGAACGCAGGCACGCGTCCCGAGGTAAGAAAAAAACAAACAAAGCTAGTGTTGCTGCCGGAGTGCTGATCCAGAAACAGTAGCCGGGCGTGGGGAAGAAACGAAACCGCCGTTGAGAAATAGCAGTACTGGAGAAAATTTTTGTAGATGAAAACTTTCGGTGGAAAACTGAAAATGGACTATAGATTGATCTATTGAAAACAATCATCTATCCCCAGGGGGTAGGGGTCTATTTATAGGCGACTCCTAATACATGAAAAGACTAATTTACCCCTAAGGTAAATTAAACTGACCCTAAAATAAATTCCGAAAATTACTAAAATATTCTTAGAAAAATCACCTGACTCAAATAAAAATATTCTAAACTTAAAAACTAAATATTAATATCCTAAAAATAAACATAATCATAGGTTGTTAGTTTTGCGCCGAAACTGACAAAGCGTCCACCGTCTTCGCAGCGGGTACCCGGATTGGGCCGACCCGACCCTGCAGCCTCCTTAGCCCGGCAATCGCTCGCCGCCCGTGTACCTGAGTCAAACCCAGTCAACAGACCGGTGGATCATCTGCCGCTCCTAGCCATGTACCCGAATTGGGCCAGCCTGACTCCGCGGATCCTCTGCCCGGCCATCGCTCGCTGCCCGTGTACCTGAGTCACACGTGCCTCAGACTCGGCAGGTCTTCATATCTCTCTTCCTTTGACTTTCATTGACAATCACTCATCACATCTGGAATATCAAAACCATATTCTTCAACATGGTTTCTCAATCTCCCCCTTGATGAGTGCATTGTCAACACCCTTTTTAGCTCATCTTTAGAACCTGCAAAACATGTGGAAACAAGGAAACAAAACAAAAGAAAATAGAAGAAAGAAAATAAAAGTTTAACCCTAATGACCAAAAGCCAAACGGAAGCAATAAAATGGTCATTATGGTTAACCAAAAATAAAGACTCAAAAACAAGTGCAAATCTCAGAATTACCAACAAGGAACTCCCCCTGAAATAAATTCCAGAGAAAGCTAAAAAATGTTCTCTAAACTCCAAAATTTCTCCCCCTTGTTGACAATTGGACTCATCAAGTGAGACTAAATGCACTCTAAAGAGACATAAACACAAACTCCCCCTAAAATGCAGCCCCCCTCTCAAAATATTCCATGAATGCAGATGGTGTGCAGGTGGAGTGTAAAAAGCATGCTTCTTAGATATGATTAACTGCAATTACAACATCTAACAGGTATAGCAAAAGATATACTATCTAAGATACATGACATGATCAGTGCAACCGATGATATCTAAAGAGAGTCATTAGCACACATTTTTCGATTTTTTGTAAACAAAAGCATCACCACATTTTCTAGTTGACAAGCAAGGTAAAACATGATATGCAAAAGCTAACTGATATCTACCAAGATAAGCATTGTCCAAGACAAAGTGCTTCAGCAAACTTGTCATCTTTTTAGATTTTTTTTGACTTTCTCTTTTTCCTTTTTATTTTTCATTTCTGCCAGGGGTTATTTACATGTCAAACCTTATGCTAACCGACCAAGTCAACCCTAGGCCAGAACTGGACCATCAGAAGCTTAAGACATTGGTCTTGGCATACATTACATCATCCTAGTTCATACCAAAGTGCTATGATAAGCAGTCCAGAACAATGCAATGCGACAAAGCAAACCCACCTGGATCTTTTCTAATAATCATAAAAATGCATAAATTTTTCATTTATCTGAATTTTTATCATTTTTATAGCAAATTTTTCATATATAAATATCCAAGTTGCATATCTGCATCTAAGTAAGGATCTAGCTACAAGGCATGTAAAAGATAACGAAAGAATTCAGCTTACACATGCTAGTTACTAGAAGCATTGGTGATCATTTTTCAATTTTAAAGCATAAAAGCCATGCATATGACAAATATCAGATATATTATGTGAACTGAAACAAAACATGATCAGCGACAAGTAATCAAAAACATATACTGGCTAGAGAAAGTAAAGCAGATTAATCATATAACAGAAGCAAGCTCAAAATGTAATTGATGATTATGCATGATATGAACGCACACAAAAAGACTCAATAAAAAATTTAAAGAAGAAAAGAAAAACTAACTCAAAGTTTCCTAGAAAGGATACACAACTCCCAAATCCCCTTGTAAACGCTCAAAAGTAGACTGATCTAGGGGTTTAGTAAAAATATCAGCCAACTGCTGATGAGTATCAACGTGAATAAGATCAATGAATCCTTTCTCATCTTGATCCCTCAAAAAGTGAAAGCGTACATCAATATGTTTGGTTTTTGAATGAAGACATGGGTTTTTCCCTACACTAATTGCACTGGTGCTATCACAAACAAAGGAACTCTAGAAGGGAAGAACAACCCAAAATCCCGCAAAGTAGAAATCATCCAAACCAACTGAGAACAGCAGCTAGCAGCAGCTACATACTCAACCTCAGTAGTAGAAAGCGCAACTCTAGATTGTTTTCGAGAAGACCATGAAACAAGTGAAGAACCAAGAAGCTGGCAAGTACCGGAAGTAGACTTACGATCTAGCCGGCACCCACCAAAATCAGCGTCCGAAAAAACCAGCTAAGTCAAGAGACGATGATGCAGAATAATAAAGACCTAAATCAGGAGCATAAGTAAGATACCTGAAAATACGCTTAACAGCCTGCTGATGAGATGCACGTGGTGAAGACTGAAAATGCGCGCACACACCCACGGCAAACTGAATGTCCGGTCTCGTCGCAATCAAGTATAGCAGTGATCCGATCATCCCTCGATACTCTCTCTCATTTACCTTGACGCCGTCCTCGTCCTTGTCCAGACCTCTAGATGTACCCATTGGGGTCATCTGTGGCTTTAGCTCTCCACCAAAGTCAAATTTCTTTAACATATCTCGTGTGTACTTACCCTGGTGGATTAAAATGTCGTCCTTGGTCTGCTTGATCTGGAGCCCTAAAAAGTACTTGAGTTCTCCCATGAGACTCATCTCAAACTCGCTAGGCATCTGCTCAGAAAACTTGGATACAAGCTCATTAGTAGAACCACCAAAAATAATATCGTCAACATAAATCTGAGGAACCAACAAGTCTGCGTCTTCTCTAAGCAAGAAAATAGTCTTGTCCACAGAACCCATCACCGTAGGACCGAAAGTAGCGACCAGAGGGGGGGGTGAATGGGCGCCTAAAAAATTCTTTCGAATCTATGGCCTACTCCCAACACCCAACGCATCGCAAGAAACTTAAACATCAAAACACATCATCCAAGCCTAAAAGTATCTACCCTAGAAATGAGCGATGTCCTAGACAGAGAAACACCAATACAATGCTAATAGGCAGATAAACGAAGTATTCAAAACATGGCAGATCAAACTTCTTAGCAAATGATCTAAGTGCACAAAGAATGAGATGAGAAGTTACTGTTCAAAATTTGTCTCCTGTTCGATACTTGGCGAAGCCTGTATGGTGTGAAGCCTGTAGATGACGAAGCCTGCTTCGCAGTGTCGAAGCCTGCTTCGGAGTTCAATGTCGAAGTATGACGAAGTCTGTCGTAGACGTGCCGAAGGTTTATGTAGTCAAAACTTGTCCGGAGGTGTCGTGCGAAGTTGAAGATGTCGAAGGTTTGTGGAATATAGCCTAGTTCGAGTGTGGCAGAATGCGAAGTATGCTTCGGTGCGAAGTATGAAAGTATCGAAGCTTGCTTCGAATAGTGTACTTCGAATCCTAGACTCCGATCAGAAAGCTTCGAACTAAGTTCACAGTAAAGCAAACTTCGAAAGAGAAGCGAAGCCAAACACACAGCAGCAAGACCAAAACAAAGCCTACAATGCTACCTTCGATGCTAGCTAGATTGGAGTATGACTACCGAAGTAGTAACCTCCGACCCATAGACTTGCTTCGAATCGAAGTCTGTTGATACTCTTACAAGAGATCAAAGCCTAGACACATACTTCGAATGACAAACTTCGAATCCACAAACTGAGATCCACGAAAATGACAACCGCAGAAAGACTTCTCAGAAAACACACTTCGAGCGAAGTCTACCAGAGAGACATGCTTTGAAGCTAACTTCGAAACATGTCGAAGTATGCTTCGCAAGAGCTGCCGAAGTATGTCAAAACAAAACCAGAGCACACTTCGAAGCTAGGTTCACAATTCAAGTTCGGAGTTGAAAGTTCTAGCAAAGCCTTTGGAGAAGTCTGGTCGAAGACTGCTTCACAGAGCTGAAGGACTTCGAAACAAAATAGGAGGCTTCGCCAGAAACAACAAGAGACAAGTAAGATACTATTTCCTCGATCAAAAAGCCATGTCAGGAAAAGCAAGGCTAGAGAACTAGCACACTGTACCTACAGGAAAATAGTACTACTTGCTACAATCCGCAAGAACTAGTACTCTCAGGCCTCAGCACAGAAGCAACCAGAGAAGCCATTCGCTCAGGAATAAAAAGCATTTACACGCAAAACGATGTAGACACAACCACACAAAAAAACGTTGCGCACAGAACGTCAGAGAATAAAATCTTCCAGATCCATGAAGAACGAGATGAACTCACAATGAACAGGAGAAAATTCCCGACGGCGCACGCAAGGAAAGAGAGAGAGAGCAGGAACCAAAAGTGACCCAATCCTTGATTAAAAAGTGATTTCTTGAAAGGGTGACCTAACCCTAGGGATTGGGGCCCTATTTATAGGCTACCCAAAAGCTAGGAATATTCCACCAGCCCCTTAGGGTTTTACAGATGTTGAAATAAAAGGAAAAGACTAAACCACCCTTAGGATATTTTTACAGACTCGACTGACTGACTGTGGGCCTAGGGACAAAATAATAAACTCCTATTTACAAATGACTTATTCGGAAGCTAAGCTTTCGTAGCGACTACGACTTCTCTTCTGGACAGTCCGATACAAGATCAGCGGTCGTCAGTTTTGCAGCCGAAACTGACAAAGCCTCCACCGACTTTGCACCAGGTACCCGGATTGGGCCGGCCTGATTCCGCAACTCTCTCAGCCCGGCAATCACTCGCCGCCCGTGTACCTGAGTCAATCCTAGTCAACAGCCCAGTGGATCCTCTGTTGCTCCTAGCCCATGTACCTGGATTGGGCCAGCCCGACTTCGCGGCCCCTCTGCCCGATAGTCGCTTGCTTCCCGTGTACCTGAGTCACACGCGGCCCAGATGCAGCAGGTCTTCTCTCTTTTCTGTCCTCTTTGACTACCGTTGACAATGACTCATCACATCTGGAGCCATGAGGCCCACGCTCTTTAGCATGGCTCCTCAATCTCCCCCTTGATGAGTGCATTGTCAACACTTCTCTTCAACAGCTCTTCAGTACCTGCGAACACATGTGGAAACACGAAAACAAAACAAAACACAGGAAAACAAAGAAGAACAATATAAAGTAAAGTTTAACCCTAATGACCAAAAGCCGAACAAAAGCAAGAAATGGTCATTATGGTTAACCAAAGGTAAAAGCTCAAAAACGAGTGCAATCTCAGAATCATCAACAAGGATAACAAAAGAATAAGACACATGGGACAAAAACTCCCCCTGAAACAAATCCCAGAACAAAAACTCCCCCTGAAACAAATCCCAGAGAAAACCAAAACTCCCCCTTAAACTCTTCTCCCAAAATTTCTCCCCCTTAGCTTGTTGACAAGTGGACTCATCAAGCGAGACGAAATGCACTCGAAAGAGACACAGACTCCCCCTGAAATGCAACTCCCCCTCAAAATATGCAATGAATGCAACTGGGGTGCAGGTGGAGTGAAGAAAGCATGCTTCTCAGATATGATTGACTGCAATTTACAACATCTAACAAGTATAGCAAAAGATATACTGTCTAATACACATGTCAAGATCAGTGCAACAGATGATATCTAAAGAAAGTCATTAGCACGCATTTTTCAGTGTTGGCAAACAAAAGCATCACCATATTTTCTAGTTGACAAGCAAGGTAAAGCATGAAATGCAGAAGCTAACTGATATCTACCAAGATAAGCATTGTCCAAAACAAAGTGCTTCAGCAAACTTGTTATCATTTCAATTTTCAGGCTTTTTCTTTTTCTTTTTTCATTTTTGCCAAGGGTTATTTGCATGTCAACCTTATGCTAACCGACCAAGTCAAGCCTAGGCCAGAACTGGACCATCGGAAGCTTAAGACATTGGTCTTGGCATACACTACACTATCCTAGTTCATACCAAAGTGCTATGGTAAGCAGTCCAGAACAATGCAATGCGACAAAGCAAACCCACTTGGATCTTTTCAACTCAAGCATAAAAGGCATGGAATTTTCATTCATTTTTGATTTTTATCATTTTTATAGCACATTTTCCATGTTAAAGCATAAAGATGTCCAAGTGACATATCTGCATCTATGTGAGGAACTAGCTACAAGGCATGTAACAGATAGCAAAAGCACTCAGCCTACACATGCTAGTTACCAGAAGCAATGGTGATCATTTTTCAAGTTTAAAGCATAAAAGCCATGCATATGACAGATATCAGACATATCAAGTGAACTGAACCAAAGCATGATCATTGACAAGTAATCAAAAGCATGTACCAGCTAGAATAAGTAAAGCAGTTCAATCATATAACAGAAGCAAGCTCAAAAGTGTGATATGTGAGTATGTATGACATGAATACACACAAAAGGACTCAAGAAAAGAGTAAAGAAGAAAGAAAACTGACGCAAAATATCCTAGAAAGGATACACAACACCCAAATCCCCTCGTAAACGCTCAAAAGTAGACTGATCTAGGGGTTTGGTGAAAATGTCAGCCAACTGATGATGGGTATCAACATGAACAAGGTCAATGACACCTTTCTCATATTGATCCCACAGAAAGTGAAAGCACACATCAATGTGTTTGGTTTTTGAATGCAGACAAGGGTTTTTCCCTACACTAATAGCACTAGTGCTGTCGCAAAACAAAGGAACTCTGGTAGGAAAGAACAACCCAAAATCTCGTAATGTGGAAATCATCCAAATCAACTGTGAGCAGCAGCTAGCAGTAGCTACATACTCAGCCTCAGTGGTCGAAAGAGCAACTCCATATTGCTTTCGAGAAGACCAAGAAACAAGAGACGATCCAAGAAACTGGCAAGTACCGGAAGTCGACTTGCGATCCAACCGGCACCCTCCAAAGTCAGCGTCCGAAAAGCCAGATAAATCAAGAGATGATGATGCTGAGTAATAAAGACTGAGATCGGGCGCATAGGTGAGATACCTGAAGATGTGCTTGACAGCCTGCCAATGAGCCGTGCATGGTGAAGACTAGAAGCGCATGCACATCCCCACGGTGAACTGTATGTTCGGTCTTGTTGCCGTCAAGTACAGCAACGAACCGATCATCCCTCGAAACTCTCTCTCATTGACCTTGACGCTGCTCTCGTCCTTGTCTAGGCCCCCAGATGTTCCCATTGGGGTCATCTGCGGCTTCAGCTCTCCACCAAAGTCAAATTTTTTCAACATGTCACGAGTGTACTTACCTTGGTGGATGAAGGTGCCGTCCTTGGTCTGTTTGATCTGGAGCCCTAAGAAGTACTTGAGCTCACCCATGAGGCTCATCTCAAACTCGCTGTGCATCTGCTTAGAAAACTTGGACACAAGATCATTAGTAGTACCGCCAAAAATAATATCATCCACGTAAATCTGAGCGACTAAGAAATTGAAGCATCTCTAAGTAAGAAGAGAGTTTTATCCATAGAACCCATCACAAAGCCCTTCCCCAACAAAAACTGCTTCAACCGGTCATACCAAGCCCTGGGGCTTTCTTCAACCCGTATAAAGCCTTTTGCAACTTAAAACATGTCGAGGAAACTTAAGGTTTTCAAAAATGGGGGGTTGCCTAACAAAAACCTCCTCCTCTATGTACCCGTAAAGAAAAGCACTCTTGACGTCCATTTGAAAGAGCTTAAAACCCTTCGAAGCGGCAAAAGCGAAGAGAATGCGAATGGACTCAAGACGGGCAACACGGGTGAAAGTTTCTTCAAAATCAATACCTTCCTTCTGGCAAAAACCCTAGGCAACCAGTCGAGCTTTACTGTGCAACACAACCCCATCTTCACCTTGCTTGTTCTTGAACACCCACTTGGTGCCTATGGGGTTGCATCCGGGTGGCAGCTCAACCAGTGTCCAAACCCGATTGCGGACAAAATTCTCAAGCTCTTCTTGCATAGCATTAATCCAATTAGAATAAGAAAAAGCATGAGAAATGTCTCTCGGCTCAAAAGATGCAACAAAAGTAGATTTAGCAAACACAGCAAGAGAGTCAACGGACGAACGCAAAGTTCTCTTAGTCAAATCACCAATGATAAGCTCTGAGGGGTGATCACGCTGAACTGCTCGAGATCCTTGGTGATCTGAAGTCACCTCACCGGAGTCAGCAGCAGGCACCTCTGGACTCGATTGAGGGGGCTCGATCGAAGTGGAAGAAGGGATCAGAGGTCTGCCCTCGTCCTTAGTCAAAGTCTCAGAAGGTGTGGGTTCTGCAGGCTGTGCAGAAGGCCCACCCTCATCAACAGCTGGAGTGTCATCATCTTCCTCGAAGATGGACTCTCCGAGCTCACCATCTCCAGAAAGCTCAAAAGAAGGAGTCAAAGAAGGCAAGGACTCATCAAAAGAAACCTCACAAGTCTCGACAAGCTACTGGGATTAGAGGTTCCAAACACGGAAGCCTCGAGAATGCAAAGCATAGCCAAGAAAAACTCCATACCAGCAACGAGACTCAAACTTGTCCAAATGCCCTCCCTTCTTGAGCACAAAGCACTTGAAGCCAAACGCTCGCAAGTGGCTCACCTTGGGTTGTCTGCCAAACCGCAACTCATATGAGGTCTTACCTAGGTAAGCTCTAAGAAAAATGTGGTTGGCCAGATAGCAAGCCGTGGTCATGGCTTCAGCCCAAAAACGCCTAGGAGTCCTGTGCTCATCGAGCATCATCCTGGCCATCTCGACTAGCGTGCGGTTCTTTCGTTCCACAACGTCGTTCTGTGGGGGAGTGTAAGGAGCAAAAAACTAATGGTCAAGACCCTGATCACTACAGAAGCTGACGAACTGAGAGTTCTTGAACTCAGAGCCGTTGTCGGAGCGAATTGATCCCATCCAACCATTGTTCTCATTCTTCAGCTTCAAAATCAGGCCATGAACAAAATAAAAAGTTTCATCCTTAGACTCCAAAAAGAAAACCCATGAGAATCGAGAAAAATCGTCAATGATCACAAGCGCGTACCACTTCCCACCGTGTAACAGCTCGCCCGGATACGAAGTCATCACTTGAGTCACAGGTGAGTGAGAAGCGGCAACCATTTTCCCATGACGGCAGGGATGGCAAACTAGATCCTTCTCCATCTTAAGCTTGGGCAATCCTCGGATTAGGTCCATAGAGCTCAACCTGACTAGCAGATCAAAACTCAAATGGCCCAACCTCCTATGCCTCTTCTAGAGCTCAGAGGAGGATCCTGCAATCAAACAGCGAGAAGGGCCAAAAGAACTAGAGAAGTCAATTCGAAAAACCTTACCAAAAGGTAAGATCTGGCAAATCAAAGACCCTCTAGAATCAATCACAGAAGAATTTCCCTTCTTAAAGCGAACCTCCAACCCATCCTCAAGAAGTTGCGAAACAGAAATCAAATTGATGTTCAAATTTCCAACCAAAGCAACGTTCTTTAAAGAGAAATGGTCAGAGATGCGAATTGAGCCAATGTCGTGTACCTTCCCTTGACCACTGTTACCGAAAGTGATGTACTCTTTGGAGCTCGGGGGAGTGAGACTGGAGAACCATCTGCGATGTCCTGTCAGGTGGCGAGAGCATCCTGAGTCCATGATCCAAACGTCCTCTAGTCCCTGATCCTGCACAATCAGTGGTTGTAAGGGGGAGCAAATGGTCCGACACCAGGTTTAGCAAAAGAACTAAACCAGTGTCGTGCCATCTGCTCAAAAGACAGAAAGCAAAAACCATCAGAAGAGTTTGGACCAAAACGCGGCTCAAAGCGCGGTCCATGGTTCTGCCTAAAACTCCGACCACGAGGTCCAGGACCATAGCAACCACGGCCTGGAGCTCTGCCGGAACGAACACCACCAACTGGAGCACGGGCAAGAAAGTTGTCTCCTCTACCACCACCTACACGACGTTGCCTGGCCTCCAGCCTCTCCCCGCGTCGAGGAACACGTGGTCTACCACCCTGCTGGTAGAACCGCTCCTGACCACCACGAGCTCTCTCTGCTCTCTCGACCCGCTTCCTCCTGAAGCAAAACTCCGCAAGATGCCCGTCTCTCTGACAATACTCACAATGATAAGTGGGCTTCTTGGGATATGGTTGAGGCTTGGGGTTCTTGGGCTTAGTGGTGTTTGGTGTATTCTTCTTGGGTTGAGAGGGTCCAGGAAGAGAGTCAAGAGAAGTGTGGAGGAGTTTGGGCTTTGGAACCCAGATGGGCTTCTTGGGTGGAGCTTTGGACTGTTCTTGGATCACTCCATCCTTGGGCTGACTAGCCTGGAAAGACTCAGTGGAGTGAGTCTTGGGGTATCTCTGCTCTAGAGTCATTTTACTCCACTCCACTGCCCGGCTAATGGCACTCTCAAAGTCAGCCTTGGTGTAGGTGTAACCTACCCCAAACCCATCCTGCCTCTTAAACTGCTGGATCATCATGCCGAGTTGTGGCTCTCTGGCACTAATCTAGCTCAGGATAGAACAGAGGTAAAAATTTTCATTCTGAGAATCAGCTAGCTCCTCTCTCAAGGAAGATAGAACCTCCATCTGAGACAAGTAGGTCTCACACTCGCTATCTACTAGGACAGATTTCTCGGCTTTCAGCTTAATCAACTCCAGTATAAGACAGAAGCAGTTCTCACAGATAGTGGGTGGAACTGACAGTGTCTCAAGCTCTAGCCTAGTCTGCGCCAGCTCAGCTCTCACTCTCTCCAAATCACCCAAATGCTCATCGCTCTTGGCTTTCAGCTCAGCTAAACTAGCTAGATGAGATGGGGAATCAGCACAGAGCACGACGACAGTGGCTTGAGCATCTTTCAGCTCCAGCTGAGCGCTTTCAAGCTCAGTGGCCAAAGCGTCCCTCTCATCAACCCTTTCTGTGTACCTAGACTTCAGAGTCGACAGATCACATAGAAGCACCTAACACTTTGGGCACTCACTGCTATCACCCAGGCAAGGGGAAGAAGATAGACTCTCAATTCTACCATTGGCTACGGCAAGCTCACTCTCTAATTCATCTATCCTCTTCTTGGCCCCCCTAAGCAGTTTTTCCCGATATTTTAACTCCTGACGATTGCTTTCAAGTAAATCAACGATTTTGCGTTCATAAGATGATACCTTTTCGTTGTCGTTGTCGTCAGAGTCATCGGAGGATCCCTTCTCTTCCTTATCCCCAAGAGCCATTGAGCAGAAACTCTTGCTGGATTTTTGGCGCTGATGTGAGTGGCTCTTCGGTCTTTCCCCGAAGGCCATGAAGCAAAGGCATGCTGGATCATCCTTGTCCTTCCCCTTCCTGATGACGATCTCCTCATCGCTTGAGCTCGATGAAGAGGAAGAAGACGTGGACCGCTTGGAGTAGCTCTTCTCCATCTCGGCGAAGAAAGCCTTGTCGCACTTCTTGTTCTCACGTCGGTAGTCCTTCAGGGCCTTTTTGAAGAATCTGGTCTTTGGCTTGCCCTTGTTGAAGGAGTTGTCGTGCTTGCCGGAGTCGTGAAAGCCACCACCGGTGCCCTTCTTGTGTCCATTGCGCTTGGGGCAGTCGGCAATGAAGTGTCCTGGGTCACCACACTCAAAGCACCCGGATTTTGTGCCGCGTCTCTTGAACATTATTTTGTCATAAACACGACGCACCCGGTTGTTAAAAAGACACAGGTCATCATCTCCCAAAGACTCAAGTTGGTCCTTAGTGATAGACATCAAAGAGAACCCAGCACAGCTCACAGAAGAGGGACCAACAGAAGGTGTAGCAAATGTCAGAGACTTTGATCCAGAGCCAGTGAGATTTGATCTCAACTGGATATCAACCTCGGTGGCCTTCAGCTTGCTAAACAACTCAGAAATGGTCAAGGTATCACAAGATGTGCTCTCAATGATAGAGGATACCTTGATCTCCCAGATCTTTCGGTCCAAGGTGTGGAGAACCTTGAGCGCCTGCTCATGATCTGAGACTAACTGAACACCCTCAGCCTTGTTGTCCCGAAGCTTGTTTATGATCGATTGAAAATGACCAAACAACGCTTCAACAGATTCACCTGGCTTTTGTGTGAAGTTCTCATATTCACGCCGGTAGGTCTGATAGAGCCGAGCCTTGACCTAGGCTGTCCCCTCATGGTGTGCCTTGAGGGTAGCCCAGATCTCTCTTGTAGTGGAGAGATGGCTCACACGCTCAAACTCAGTGGGACCTAAACCAGAAAACAAAATGTTCACAACTTTACTATTGTTCAGATGCTAGGCAATGATACCAGGTGTACCACGCTCAGCAACTGCCAATATGACAAACATAGCGTGAACGCAAATGTCCTAGATGTCTGAGCTTTGGCTCATGAGATAGGCTCACATGCGAGTCTTCCAATAATTATAGCCATAAGCTTCCAAGGACGGGACCTTGCCAGGAGACGTCATGATCACTACTGGGGTTTAGAACTGGTTAAGGTATGGAAAAACCCTAACCAGGCTCTGATACCACTTGTAGGACCAAAAGTAGCGACCAGAGGGGGGGAATGGGCGCCTAAAAAATTCTTTCGAATCTATGGCCTACTCCCAACACCCAACGCACCACAAGAGACTTAAACAGCAAAACAGATCATCAAAGCCTAAAAGTATCTAGCCTAGAAATGACCGGTGTCCTAGACAGAGAAATGCCAATACAGTGCTAATAGGCAGATAAACGAAGTATTCAAAACATGGAAGATCAAACTTCTCAGCAAATGATCTAAGTGCACAAAGAACGAGATGAGAAGTTACTGTTCAAAATTTGTCTCCTGTTCAATACTTGGCGAAGCCTGTATGGTGCGAAGCCTGTAGATGACGAAGCCTGCTTCGCTGTGTCGAAGCCTGCTTCAGAGTTCAATGTCAAAGTCTGACGAAGTCTATCGTAGACATGCCGAAGGTTGATGTAGTCGAAACTTGTCCGGAGGTGTCGTGCGAAGTTGAAGATGTCGAAGGTTTGTGGAATCTAGCCTAGTTCGAGTGTGGCAGAATGCGAAGTATGCTTCGGTGCGAAGTATGAAAATATCGAAGCTTGCTTCGAACAGTATACTTCGAAGCCTAGACTCCAATCAGAAAGCTTCGAACTAAGTTCACAGTAAAGCAAACTTCGAAAGAGAAGCGAAGCCAAACACACAGCAGCAAGACCAAAACGAAGCCTACAACACTACCTTCGAAGCTAGCTAGATCGGAGTATGACTACCGAAGTAGTAAACTACGACCCATAGATTTGCTTCGAATCGAAGTCTGCTGATACTCTTACAAGAGATCGAAGCCTAGACACATACTTCGAATGACAAACTTCGAATCCACAAACTGAGATCCACGAAAATGACAACCGCAGAAAGACTTCTCAAAAAACACACTTCGAGTGAAGTATACCAGAGAGACATGCTTTGAAGTTAACTTCGAAACCTGTCGAAGTATGCTTCGCAAGAGCTGTCGAAGTATGTCAAAACAAAACCAGAGCACACTTCGAAGCTAGGTTCACAATTCAAGTTCAGAGTTGAAAGTTCTAGCAAAGCCTTGGGAGAAGTCTGGTCGAAGCCTGCTTCACAGAGCTGAAGAACTTCAAAACAAAATAGGAGGCTTCGCAAGAAACAACAAGAGACAACTAAGATACTATTTCCTCGATCAAAAAGCCATGTCAGGAAAAGCAAGGCTAGAGAACTAGCACACTGTAGCTACAGGAAAATAGTACTACTTGCTATAATCCGCAAGAACTAGTACTCTCAGGCCTCAGCATAGAAGCAACCAGAGAAGCCATTGGCTCAAGAATAAAAAGCATTTACACTTAAAACGATGTAGACACAACCACACAAAAAAACGATGTGCACAGAACGTCAGAGAATAAAATCTTCCAGATCCGTGAAGAACGAGATGAACTCACAATGAACAGGAGAAAATTCCTGGTGGCGCACGCAGGGAAAGAGAGAGAGCAGGAACCAAAAGTGACCCAATCCTTGATTAAAAAGTGATTTCTTGAAAGGGTGACCTAACCCTAGGGATTGGGGCCCTATTTATAGGCTACCCAAAATCTAGGAATATTCCACTAGACCCTTAGGGTTTTTACATACGCTGAAATAAAAGGAAAAGGCTAAACTTCCCTTAGGATATTTTTACAGACTCGACTGACTGACTGTGGGCCTAGGGACAAAATAGTAAACTCCTATTTACAAATGACTTATCCGGAAGCTAAGCTTTCGTAGCGACTACGGCTTCTCTTCTGGACAGTCCGATACAAGATCAGCGGTCGTCAGTTTTGTGCCGAAACTGACAAAGCCTCCACCGACTTTGCACCAGGTACCCGGATTGGGCCGGCCCGATTCCGTAGCTCTCTCAGCCCAGCAATCACTCGCCGCCCGTGTACCTGAGTCAATCCTGGTCAACAGCCCAGTGGATCCTCTGTTGCTCCTATCCCATGTACCCGGATTGGGCCAGCCCGACTTCGCGGCCCCTCTACCCGACAGTCACTTGCTGCCCGTGTACCTGAGTCACACGCGGCCCAGATGCAGCATGTCTTCTCTCTTTTCTGTCCTCTTTGACTACCGTTGACAATGACTCATCACATCTGGAGCCATGAGTCCCACGCTCTTCAGCATGGCTCCTCAATCACAAAACCTTTCTGCAACAAGAACTGCTTCAGGCGATCATACCAATCCCTAGGGGCCTGCTTCAGACCGTATAAAGCCTTCTACAACTTGTAAACATGTCGTGGAAATTTAGGGTTCTCGAAACCGGGGGGTTGCTTAACATAAACCTCCTCCTCTATATACCCGTTTAGAAAAGAACTCTTGACATCCATTTGATGAAGCTTAAAACCTTTTGAAGCAGCAAAGGCTAAAAGAATACGAATGGACTCAAGGCAAGCAACAGGGGCGAAGGTCTCTTCAAAGTCAATGCCTTCTTTTTGACAAAAACCTTGTGCCACTAATCGAGCATTGTTGCGCACCACAACACCATCTTGTCCTTGTTTGTTCTTAAACACCCACTTGGTTCCTATGGTGTTGCATCCAGGTGGCAGCTCAACTAGTGTCCAAACCCAATTGCGAACAAAATTTTCAAGCTCTTCTTGCATGGCGTTTATCCTATTTGAATCGGAAAAAGCATGAGAAACATCTCGAGGCTCAAAACTAGCAACAAAAGCAGACTCAGCAAACATAGCAAGTGAACCAGCTGAGGAACGTAAAGATCTCTCCGTAAGATCTCCTATGATGAGTTTGAAGGATGAACACACTGAACTGCTCGGGATCCTAGGTGATCTGAAGTCACCTCACCAAAGTCAGCAACTGGCTCCTCTGGACTCGGTTGAGAAGTCATCTCACCGGAGTCAGCACCAAGCACCTCTGGACTCGGCTGAGGAGGATCGATCGAAGTAGAAGGAGTAATTCGAGGTCCGTCCTCATCCTCAGTCGAAGTCTTAGAAGGTGTGGGGTCTGCAGGCGGTGCAGAGGGCCCATCCTCATCATCAGCTCTAGGGTCATCATCTTCCTCGAAGATGGACTCTCCAAGCTCATCATCTCCAGAAAGCTCAAAAGAAGGAGTTGGCGAGGGCAAAGACTCATCAAAAGAAACCTCACAAGTCTCGACAAGCATCTGAGAGTCTAGGTTCCAAACACGAAAGCCTCGTGAATGCAAAGCATAACCAAGAAAGACTCCATCCCAACAACGAGACTCAAACTTGTCCAAATGCCCTCCCTTCTTAAGCACAAAGCACTTGCATCCAAAAGCTCGCAAGTGACTCACCTTGGGCTGTCTACCAAAACGCAACTCATATGACGTCTTACCTAAGTGAGCTCTAAGGAAAATGCGATTGGCAAGATAACAAGCAGTGTTCATTGCTTCAGCCCAAAAATGCCTAGGAGTCCTATGCTCATCAAGCATCGTCCTGGCCATCTCGACAAGCGTGCGGTTCTTTTGCTCCACAACGCCATTCTGTGGGGGAGTGTAAGGAGCAGAGAACTGATGATCAAGACCCTGATCACTACAAAAACTGACGAACTGAGAGTTCTTAAACTCAGATCCGTTGTCCAAACGAATTGCTCGCATCAGACCATTGTTCTCGTTCTTCAGCATTAAAATCAGGTCATGAACATACTGAAAAGTCTCATCCTTAGACTCTAGAAAGTAAACCCACGAAAATCTAGAAAAATCGTCAACTATTACCAGGGTGTACCACTTCCCACCGACTGAGCGTACTCGAGCTGGACCTACTGTGTCCATGTGTGAGAAACCAAGGGTTGGTTTCAGTGTTTGTGATGAGTGATTGACAGGATTTTTACCCTCTGTTCGAAGGGTACCTCCGAAGGGTGTTCGGAGGCTGTACCTCCGGAGGGGTTTCGGAGGTTGTACCTCCGAAGGGTGTTCGGAGGTGGTTTCACCGAAGTGTGCTCGGTGGTTTGGTTGCTGCAGCTGTTGCAGCTGAGTGTGCGTGTCGGAGGGGTCCGACAGTACACGATGACTGGGTTCGTACCGAAGGGTTCGGTACTTTGGGCGGTACACCGGAGTGTGTGCCAGAGGTTGCTAACCTGGAGAGGTCTCCGGAGTACTGGATACACTTGTTTGTTTTTCTGTGGTGCGCAGGGACTTCAGAGGCGACGGACAGGTTCGCGGCAGGTGAACCTGGGTCAAGCGGGAGGCTCGATGCCAGGGGAGCAGGGAGCTCCGTCACGGTGGCTGCGAAGGGGGTCTGGGTCGGTCCTCGGGTCGAGGCGTGCCAGGTGAAGGCAGAGAGTGCGGAGCGTGGCTCCGGCTGAAGGTACTCCGAGACAAAGTCCTCGGAGGTGAGGCACTTCGAAGGTACTCCGAATGGAGTGACTTCGGAGTTGGTTGGAACAAGTCCTCTGCGGAGGCAAGGAATTCGAAGTGTGCTCCAGAGGGAGACATTCGAAGGTACCCGACGAAGGTCTCAGAAGTCGAGGCGCATCGAAGGCATGGTCCGGGTGAGGCTCGTCGAGGAGTGTGCTTGGGGTGAGGCACTGCGACGAAGTGCTCATGGAATGCTTCATGCGGAGGCCTTGGACGAAGGAGGGACTTCGAAGGGTGATACTCCGAAGGTGGGGCTTCGGAGTGAGGAAGGCTTCGGAGCGAGGCTAGCTCCGGAGCAAGGTTGACTTGAGGTGCTTCGGCCTGCATGGCTTCGGTACACGGACTGACGGAGTTCGAGCTGGGAGTAGCTGCGAAGCCGTGGTGGTCCACTCCGGAGGTGTTGGTGCGAAGGCCCAAGGGCTTTGACGGCTTCGGCTCAAAACCGTCACTGTATCGGAGGCCATCTTCGGCGAAGCGAAGGCCACCAGGCTCAAGGCTTCTCGCCGAAGCTACCGCACCCTCGCGTGCGAAGGGAGGCTCCAGAAGGTCAAAGACTGCAAAGGCTGACACTGTCTGCTCTGCAAAAAGCTGACGCTGTCCCCTCTGCAAAGCTGACAGAGAAGCCTCCAGAATAAAGTTGGACTACCATTTGTACCCCTCTGTTCTGTAGAGACAAAACTGGTGTAAACCCTAGGGGTAGTGTAGTCATTTCCTTTGGGTGAACTGTGGGCTATAAATATGGGGGCTCGGTAGGTAACATTTAACACTTTGAGCATTTACTGTTGAGCTCCTGTAGCCACATACCTCGCTGTATTCATCCAGAGTTCAATCTTTTTGTGTTCCTTGTTCAAGCGGCGAAGCCCTGCTTCTTTGTGCTTTTTGCTTGAGCTCGCGTTACATACCTCGCTAGTTATAGTGCACCGAAGTCTGTCTAGGCGAAGGTTGTTTCTGTGCAAAGTGTGTTTTTCAGCGTGCGTTCGCTCTGTGTAACTTGAGGCCAGACCTCAAAGATTACTAGCGAAGCCCTGATCGAAGCCCGTTTTGCTTCTTGTGTCGAAGCCCTTAGCGGTGTCCGCGTAGTGTGCGTTTAGACCTTCGTGTACGAAGCCCAGCACCAGTTGCTGTTGCCAAGTACTTGGTCAAGTCCTCAGAGGGCTGTCCACTCTTGCGAAGGGTGAAGTGCGAAGCCTGCTCGAAGCACCCCATGTGCGGAGCCTGCACTGACTTAGCGGAGTAGATTTTCGAGGGTTGTTAGTGGAGCGAAGTCTTCTTGGCTTCGAACTTTTGCTCCTGCGAAGCCTGTGTTCGGAGCTGTCGAAGTACCTCCGAACCAGACCTTCGAAGGTAGTGTTCGAAGCCTATTCCACAGAAGACAGGATTAAAACCGAAGGCTGTTTTTAGCCTGAAATTTTAAAAGCTCCCATTCACCCCCCTCTAGTCGCCGTTTCCGGTCCAACAATGTGCAACAGCTCTCCCGGGTACGAAGTCATCACCTGAGTCACAGGTGCGTGAGAAGCGGCAACCATTTTCCCATGACGACAAGGATGGCAAACTAGATCCTTCTCCATCTTAAGCTTAGGCAATCCTTGGATAAGATCCATAGAACTCAATCTAAAAATTAGATCAAAGCTCAAATGGCCTAACCTTCTATGCCACTTCCGTAGCTCAGAGTAGGATCCAGCCATCAGACAGTGAGAAGGACCAAAATAAGTAGAGAAATCAATACGAAAAACCTTACCAAAAGGTAAGATCTGGCAGACTAAAGATCCTCTAGAATCAACAACAGAAGACATGCCCTTCTTAAAGCGCACTTCTAAACCATCCTCAAGCAGTTGTGAAACAGAAATTAGATTAAAGTTCAGATTTCCAACTAAAGCAACATTCTTTAAAGATAAATAATCAGAAATACGAATCGACCCAATACCTTGTACCTTACCTTGACCACTGTTCCCGAAAGTGATGTATTCCTTGGATCTCGGGGGAGTGAGACTGGAGAACCATCTGCGGTGTCCCGTCATATGGCGAGAACAACCTGAATCCATGATCCATACGTCCTCCATCCTCGATCCTGCAAGATCAATGGTCACGAGTGGGAGCAAATGGTCGACCACCAGGTCTAGCAAAAGTACTAAAATAGTGTCGGGCCATCTGCTCATATGTAGGAAAGTACAAGGAATCATATGAGTCTGGACCAAAACGCGGCTCAAAGCGTGGTCCTCTAGTTCTGCCTAAAATCATAGTCACGAGGTCCAAAACCGTATCCATAACGATCTGGAACTCTGCCGGAACGGAAACCACCCTCCGGAGCACGATCATAAAAACCGTCTCCTCTACCACCACCTACACGACGTGGCCTAGCCTCTAGCCTCTCTCTACGTCAGGGAACTCTCCGTCTACCACCCTGCTGGTAGAATTGCTCTTGCCCACATCAAGCTCTCTCTGCTCGCTCAACCCGCTTCCTCCTGAAGTAAAACTCCTGAAGATTCCCGTCTCTCTGACAAAACTCATAGTGATAGGTAGGCTTCTTGGGATGTTGTTGTGACTTAGGGTTCTTAGGCTTGGTGGTGTTGGGTGTAGCATCTTTAGTGTGAGAGGGTCCAGGTAAAGAATCAAGAGAAGTGTGGAGAGTTTAAGGCTTCGGAACCCAAATCTGCTTCTTAGGTGGAGCTTTAGGTTGTTCTTGGATCACTCCATCCTTGGGCTGACTATCCTTAAAGGACTCAGTGGACTGAGTCTTGGGATATCTCTGTTCGGGAGTCATCTTACACCACTCCACTGCTCGGCTAATGGCACTCTCAAAATCAGCCTTGGTATAGGTGTAACCTACCCCAAACCCATCTTGTCTCTTGAACTGCTGGATCATCATGTCGAGTTGTGGCTCTCTGGCACTAAACCAACTCAGGATCTGACGGAGGTAAAAGTTCTCGTTCTGAACATCAGCTAGCTCCTCTCTCAAAGAAGCTAACACCTCCACCTGAGACAAGCAGATCTCACACTCTTTATCAACTTCGATAGACTTCTCAGCTTTTAGCTTGATAAACTCCATTCTAATGGACAAACAGTTCTCACAAACAATGGGTGGAACTGATAAGGTCTCAAGCTCTAGCTTAGTCTGCTCCAACTCAGCTCTCACTCCAGCTAACTCGCTCAACTGCTCATCACTCTTGGCTCTCAGCTCAGCTATACTAGCTAAATGGGATGGACAGTCTATACAAGGTGCGACGACAGTGGCATGAGCATCTTTTAGCTCCTGCTGAGCGCTCTCAAGCTTAGTGGCCAATGCGTCTCTCTCATCTACTCTCTCTGTGTACCTGGACTTAAGAGTCATCAGGTCACACAACAGCACCTCACAGTTAGGGCACTCACCACTATCACCCAAGCATGGGGAAGAAGACAGACTCTCGATCTTGCCATTTGTTGTGGCAAGCTCACTCTCAAGCTCATCTATCCTCTTCTTAGCCCCTCTAAGCAGTTTCTCCCTATACTTCAACTCCTGACGGTTCTGTTCTAATAAATTTACAACTTCTTGTTCATAGGATGATACCTTCTCATCGTCGTCGTCGTCGGAGTCGTCGGAGGAGTCCTTTTCTTTCTTCTCCCCAAGAGCCAATGAGGAGAAGCTCTTGTGGGGTCTTTGGCTGTCACGTGAGCATCTCTTCGGCTTGTCCCCGAAGGCCATGAAATAGAGGCCCACCGGATCATCCCTGTCCTTCCCCTTCCTAATCACGATCTCTTCATCACTTGAGCTTGACGATGAGGAGGAAGACGCGGATCTCTTGGAGTAGCTTTTCTCCATCTCGGCGAAGAAAGCCTTGTCTAATTTCTTGTTCTCACGCCTGTAGTCCTTCAAAGCCTTCCGAAAGAATCTCGTCTTGGGTTTGCCCTTTGTAGAGTTGTCGTACTTGTCGGAGTCGTAGGAGTTGCCGCCGGTTCCCTTCTTGTAATTCTTCCGCTTGGGGCAGTCGGCAATGAAATGACTTGTATCACCACACTCAAAGCATCCGGATTTTGTGTCGTGTCTCTTAAACATTCTCTTATCATAGACACGCCGCACTCGGTTGTTAAACAAGCACAGATCATCATCTCCTAGAGTATCAAGTTGTTCCTCGAAGATAGACATCAAGGAAAACGCAGTACAACTCATGGCATTAGGATCAGCAGATGGTGTCGCAAGCGCCAGAGTCTTTGTTCCAGAACTAGTGAGATTTGATCTCAACTGGATATCGACCTCTGAGGCCTTGAGCTTACTAAAAAGCTCTGCGACGGTCAAGGTATCATAAGACGCACTCTCAACAATAGAAGAGACCTTGATCTCCCAGATCTTAGGATCCAAGGTATGGAGTACCTTAAGCGCCTGCTTATGATCCGAGACCAGCTGATCACGCTCAGCCTTGTTAACTTGAAGCTTGTTAATGATCGATTGAAAACGACCAAACAAAGCCTCAACAGTCTCACCCGGCTTCTGTGAGAAATTTGCATACTCACGACCGGTAGGTCTGGTAGAGCCTAGCCTTAACCTGAGCTGTCCCCTCATGGTGTGCCTGGAGGGTAGCCAAGATCTCTCAAGCAGTGGTGAGATGGCTAACACGCTCAAACTCACTAGGACCTAGACCAGAAAATAAAATGTTCACTGCTTTACTATTATTTTGATGCTGTGAAACTACATCTACAACAGTATCCACAGCAATAGTCCGTATGGTGAAAGTAGGATGAACACAAATCTCCCATATGTTCGAGCTCTGGCTCATAAGGTATGCTCGCATGCGAGTCTTCCAATAAGTGTAGCCAAAAGCCTCTAGGGACGAGATTTTCCCAAGAGACGTCATGGTCACTACCTAGGTTTAGAATCGGTTAAGATATTAGAAAATCCTAACCTTGCTTTGATACCACTTGTAGGACCGAAGGTAGCGACCAGAGAGGGGGTGAATGGACGCCTAAAAATTTCTCGCTAAACTATAATCTAATCCCAACACCCAACCAAACTTAAACAGACAAATAATATTAGCAAAGCAAATTATTGGAATTAAACTTGTCTAGACTAAAAATAACTGGTGTCCCAATTAAAATGACATTAAAGATAAACTAAATAGAAATACTGCAGTAAAATAAAAACACCTTGATATATCACAAAATATTTATATTGCAATCTAGAAATAAAATACTAATCAATTGAATAAACACATGGATCATCCAGAAATTAATTTAGAAATAAACCTAAAATATTTCATGTAAATCTAGAATGAAGATATTACTGCGACTAATTATAAATTTTTCTTTTTATACGAGCAGATTAAAAATACTTAAATAAATAATATGAGATAAGTAATAGAAATTTAATAGATTTAAAAATTTAAATGCGAGATTAGTTTTTATGCTAATACAATAAAAACCAATAGATAAAATTACTATGAGATACTTAATCAGATTTAATCTAATCAAGAATAAAAGGTTGATTTAATTAAAATGCTGAAAAATAGTAGATTAAGAAAAACTAATCTGCATTACGTCGCTCGCCGCCGGCCGTGGCTTCCCGTGCTGACAGGCAATCCTGTGGCGCACGCTGCAAATGCCGTGGAAACCAAAAAACAACGTCTGTGTGCACAGTCGCCGTGGGGCCCCCGTGCGGCAGCTAGCTAGTCGGCTAGCCCGCAGCTGTAATCTCAAAAACCGTGCGCAATCCTGAGGAGAGAAGAGGCCACCATAGCTCTGCCGCGCTAGAAATGTCACCCGCCCGGGAGAAAAACAAGACGTCGTGGGGCCCTCCAAAGCAAAGGCTCCCGCCGGTGAGCCTGCTTCTCCGCGTTGGAAAAAAGAAACTGCCAACAGAGAGTACAACGCAGGCACACGTCCTGAGGGAAGAAAAAAACAAACAAAGCTAGTGCTGCTGCTAGAGTGTTGATCCAGAAACAGTAGCCGGGCGTGGGGAAGAAACGAAACCGCCATTGAGAAATAGCAGTACCGGAGAAAATTTTTGTAGATGAAAACTTTCGGTGGAAAACTGAAAATGGATTGTAGATTGATCTATTGAAAACAGTCATCTATCCCCAGGGGGATAGGGGCCTATTTACAGGCGACTCCTAATACATGAAAAGACTAATTTACCCGTAAGGTAAATTAAACTGACCGTAAAATAAATTCCGAAAATTACTAAAATATTCTTAGAAAAATCACCTGACTCAAATAAAAATATTCTAAACTTAAAAACTAAATATTAATATCCTAAAAATAAACATAATCATAGGTTGTCAGTTTTGCGCCGAAACTGACAAAGCGTCCACCGTCTTCGCACCGGGTACCCGGATTGGGCCGACCTGACCCTGCAGCTTCGTCAGCCCGACAATCGCTCGCCGCCCGTGTACCTGAGTCAAACCCAGTCAACAGACCTGGTGGATCATCTGCCGCTCCTAGCCATGTACCCGGATTGGGCCAGCCCGACTCCGCGGCTCCTCTGCCTGGCCGTCGCTCGCTGCCCGTGTACCTGAGTCACACGCGCCTCAGACTCGGCAGGTCTTCATATCTCTCTCCCTTTGACTTTCAGTGACAATCACTCATCACATCTGGAGTATCAAAACTATTCCAAGCCTCCGAAAGGATAATAGCTTAAAATAGTTCGAAAGTGTGTATTGAATAACTTGTATTTGTTCCCCATTACAGGGTAAAACGGGGGGTATTTATAGGCCCAAACATTAAGGAAAAGACCCTTTTACCCCTCTACTACAACCGACATAGTGGAAACTATTCGGTACCCTTAATAGGGCTAAAATAGTAAAAGACTAATCTAATGAGAAAGAAGATAAGTCTTTCATCTTAGCTGGCAAAGAAGCTCTCGGAAGAGTCCAAGTTCGAAGATATACTCCGAACTAGAGTACGTCTTCATACTTCAAACTTGATTCAATGCATCCCCGGAGATACATGCTGGAAACCTTTGATTCAATCGCCTGCCTTTGTCCTGTTACTGCAATAACCCTGATGATGGAATATTTTCCCCCAACAATGATTGATATGGATTATTCCAATATTAAATTATGGAGACATATAGATAGCTTTATAGTCCGCTAGTATCTTTTTTAATTTGTACTATTATAGTTAAGAAAAACACTTGTACATGCATTCTACAAAAGGATTTAAAACACTCAAATTAAGTGGCTTTGATTATTTGATATTCTAGACCGTCATGATCATACATGAATTTTATGAATTTTGTCATTGGTATGCATGAGCAGATACACTCTAATAGACGTGTATAGGGAGGAAATGTGGAATGATAGTATGAATCTTGTTTTATATGCGATATTCTTTTTTCATATGAAATATATGTTGTGATATTATGTATAAATTATGCATGATTTCATTGGGTGATTAGTATTATATCTATATATACTTTATTATATATATTTCTTTTCGTATGCAATTTTTTATTTGACAACAACATAGATAGTGTAACGAAACCTATGCGTCACCCGTTTCGGACCAACATGTCTCACACGTGTCATGCGTGTGAGATGTGTAGGTCCAGAATTGTCCCTTTTTGGACAGCCTCGGAGTGGGCAACAGAGCGTGGTCTTTATGATGAGTCATGAGTCCGAATGGGATTTCAGTAACATAACCTTGTTGTTCTCCATTGCACCACTATCAGGCGTGCAATTGGAGAACAGCGGGGTTATGCTGCTGAAATTTCGTTCGGACTCATGACTCGTCATAAATACCACGTTTTGTCGGTCACTCTTGGGTGGGTTTAGGACCTATCTTTTCCTATAGACATAGGCCCGTGGTACTTATGATATCGATGCATTCTCGATTGAATGAATGTTTTGCCTATAGAATGGCTGAGGACGACCGACGGTGGATGTATAGTGGTTGGATAAAAAGTGGAGCTCACACGAGGGAGTGGGTAATCAACGCTGAGAAATTTATTGATCGTGCATTCGCTTTGACAACAAACACTGGCGTGAGGTGCCCATGCATGAAGTGCAGAAATTCTCGTTGGCAAGACAAGAGGACGTTGTCATTGCATATTTGCAAATATGGTTTCGTGCGAGGTTATGAAGTTTGGACTTTTCACGGTGAGACAGGCCGTAAAAAAATGGTATTAGTAGTGGAAGAAGAAGATGATAGTGTTGCTGACGATAGGATGGATGAGATGCTTGATGCTATATGACTGGAGTTTGAATCAAACCCTGAGGATCCTCCAACACCGGAGGTTCAAAAGTTTTTCGACATCCTTCGAGCTTTAGAAGAGCCATTGCATGAGCACACCACTGTAAGCATTCTCACTTTCGTGACTCGTATTATGGCTATTAAGTCAAAGTTTGCATTTCAAACAATTGTTCTAAGGAGCTCTTGAATCTGATCAGCGATATCCTTCCTAAGAACCATAAGGTGCCGAAAGACATGTACCAGTCAAAGAAAATGCTTTCTGCTCTCGGTATGGAGTATGAGAAGATTGATGTGTGCCGAGATAATTGTATGTTGTTTTGGAAAGAACATAGTAATGAGGTGAAATGCTTAAAATGTGGTAAACCGAGATTCATAGAGGTAGTAAATGAAGACGGAGAGAAGGTGACGACAGAGGTTGCTCATAAGAAACTTCGTTACATGCCTCTTACACCTCGGGTGAAACGATTGTTTCTCTCAAAGAAAACCGCTAGACATATGCGATGACATAAAGAAGGTGTACGTGAGAATAATCAAGTAATGGTGCACCCATCTGATGGTGAGGCATGGAAGGCTCTAGATGATTTTGATGCTGACTTTGCTAGTGATGCAAGGAATGTTCGCATCGGGTTGGCAACAGATGGATTCACGCCTTTCAATGTAACCGCATCGTCGTACTCTTGTTGGCCTGTGTTTTCTATTCCGTACAACCTTCCACCTTCGTTTGTATGAAATATGAATTTATGTTCCTGTGTCTCATTATACCCAGTCCAGAGCATCCTGGAACATGACTAAACGTGATGCTGAAGCCCTTAATTGAAGAGTTGAAATAATTGTGGAAAAGAGTTGAAGCATATGACTATGACCAGAAGTAAAAATTCAATCTTCGAGTTGCGTATCTGTGGTCGGTCCACGATTTTCCGGCATACGGTATTTTTTCTGGTTGGAGTTGTCATGGAAGGTTGACATGCCCGATATGTGCGAAGGACACAGATTGTTTCCGTCTGAACTTCGAGGGAAAGATTTGTTACTTTGATTGCCATAGATGCTTTTTTCCCTTGAATCACCCATTTAGGTTACAGAGGAACAATTTCAAGAAGGATAATATTGTTGTAAAGGGACCACCAAGGCGTTTAAATGGTAGAGAAATCACTGATATGCTGAATGAGTTGGTCCTTAATGAAAATGAGGATGGATTTGTAGGATTCAGAACCGAACATAATTGGACACACATATGTGGCTTATGGGAACTATCGTATGTCAAATCACTAATTCTGATGCACAACATTGACGTTATGCATCAAGAACGTAATGTTGGTGAAAGCATTATAAGTACATGTATGGATTTTACTGACAGGACAAAAGATAATGTAAAGGCGAGAAGAGATTTAGCTGAGATTTGTAATTGACCAACCCTTGAGTTGACGAATATTGGTGGCAAGCCACGTGCCCCATTTTGTTTAAAACCTAAAGAAAAAAACAAGTAATGAGGTGGTTGAAAAATTTGAAATTCCCTGATGGTTACGCCGCGGGATTTAGAAGAGTTGTGAATTTGAAGACAGGGAAATTAAATGGATTGAAAAGTCACGATTACCACATAATAATGGAAAGACTCCTTCCTGTAATGTTTCGCGGGTACCTGAATGATGATGTGTGGAAGGCGTTAGCTGAGCTGAGCCATTTTTATAGACAACTTTGTGCGAAAGAAATTAAGAAATATATGATGGAGATGCTAGAGAAAGATATCCCGGTGCTTTTATGTAAATTGGAAAAAATATTCCCTCCAGGGTTCTTCAATCCAATGCAACATTTACTGGTTCATCTACCATATGAAGCTAATGTAGGTGGCTCTGTGCAATATAGGTGGATGTATCATATTCAAATGTCCCTAAAGAAGCTTAGAGCGATGGTTGGTAATAAGGCCAGAGTTGAAGGTTGCATCGCGGAAGAATTTAAATTGAAAGAGATAGCATACTTTACTAGTGTATACTTCGCTGAGCATCACAATGTCAACACACCTGCTACACAGGACCATATGGATGAAGACTATCCTTGTAGTGATCTCCAAATTTTTGGGTGGAAGGGCATAACTGTTGGTGTCTCCACGACTTATTATGTAACTCAGGAAGAACGAACATATGTCTTGCTCTACATGTACTCAAATATGGAAGAGATGGAACAATATTTCGCGTAAGTAAATATTTTTTAGTTTTATATTTTACCTCCAAATATTATACCCGTTTGTTTACCTATTCGTTACAATGACAGTATGTTTGATTCGAAATACTTGACGTCTGGTCGTCAACCAATGGAGAAGAAATTATATAAATTGCGTCGAGAAGGAGTAAATGGCGGGCCTAGTTTCCTCACTTGGTTCAGAGAACATGTAAATCCTTACCTTTTGTGACACGTATTATTTTACTCTACTAGGTTAATTATCTTATAATCTTCTATGATTTGCAGTGCGTGCTCGCTGACAATGTACATATAGACTTGCGACAGCTCTCTTACGGAAGTATTAGTGCCAAAAGTTATGGTCCCTATGATGTTAATGGTTTCCGCTTCCGTTCAACTATTTTTGAAGCATATCGACCTCTAGCGGCAACAACTAATACTGGAGTTGTTACAAGGGTCGTTGATGGACAAGGACATGAAACTATGTATTATGGAATCATCAAAAATATAATCGAGTACAATTTTGGCAAGAATAAGGAGATTAAAGTAGTCTTCTTCGATTGTGATTGGTTCGACCCTAAACATGGTACTCGTGAAAACCAATTTGGGATGGTTGAAGTCAAACACTCAGAACGATTATGTGGTTGCGATAATTTTGTCCTTGCTCACCAAGTCGAGCAGGTGTATTATATGTCGTACCCATGTGAAAAACTAAGTGCTTGGTGGGTAGTCTACAAAGTGAATCCTCGGGAACATCTACACACCCCTAGTGATGGCGCTTATCAATTGGAGGTTGAAGAGGTCGATGAGGTTTACCAAGATGATGAATTGCCGACTTCGTTTAATGTAGAGTCAGAATTGTCGACAGATTCTTTTCTCGGCGATTCTAATGATGTAGCAGTTCCCGAGAAAAGGAAACACCAACATAAGAAGAAAAAAGTAACATGGCGTGCTTTGGCGAGAAAAGGACAAATTGATCCTGATTTTGATGATAATTGACAAGTAATTGTTTTCATACATGCATATGCAATATACTTCATATTACATATGTACAAACCTTCTTTACTAATAAATGCTCGTTTGTGCTTATTTTGAACAGGATGTCAAAAAAGGTGAAGAGTGTCACGAGGAAGCTCTTCCGCTTGGGGAGTACATCGGCGAGTACTCCGGTGAGTACACCGACGAGTCAGGAGGACACCCTATTCTAGGGTAGTTCCTCTTCTTCAAACAGACGTCGTCAAGAGCAGCTCCTAAGATGCATAGATCCGACATTAATTGGTCGGCCTATTGCATTTCAACTGGATGATGAGGTAACTTTCAGATTGCTTTTTATGCCAGTTATAAACTATTACTAATTTTTTCAATACTATTTTGTAGGAGGAAGAACACCTGGAGAGTGCGGGTCACGAGGATGATCCGATGGGTGGGGGCAGGAGGGGGATGTCCCGGAGCGTGCGGCGCAGAGGGATGACCCAGAGGGTGTGGGGCAAGGGGATGACCCAAAGGGTGCGGGGCAGGGGGATGTCCCGGATGGTGCGGGTCAGGAGGAGGGGGTTGAGGCTTCCGGGGCCTCAGTATCTTTCAGGATGAGCCACCTGGTCGCCCCACCAGTAGTCTCTTCCGGTGGAGCCAAGATCGAGATTACGCTTGTAGGTGACGGGTAAGTCTAATACTCCTCTGTTGTTTTGCTTTTTTCAAAAAATTTCTTTCACTAAACTGACTTTATTTATTATGTATTTCTAGATCTTGGATTGACTCTCGGTTTGACAGCACTTCGAGGGTCAGGCAGGTTAACTAGATATTGGGTAACCTGTGTCGTCTGCATTACCTAGGGGTGCTGACAATGCTGTCCGGTGAGCGGGTTCTATGCCATACATGGGACCAGTACCGGTTTGCTCCTGACGGGCGCCACAGAACTTCTCAGGGGGCGGTGTCTCATGACTTTTGGGTATGCATGTGTTTTTTCAATCTTCTTTTAGTTCTAACACAAAGCTTTTCGAGTTACAACACTTTACTAATTATGACTTTTGCAGTTACGCTTTTGCTTGCCAGAAGTCGGCAATCACCATAATCATGCCCTTCAAGTCTTCAACCACAATGCACATAAGGTGGTGAAGGACGCTATTTCGTATGCCCGTATTCAAGTGAACAATGCTTACTACAAGGATAAGCTAGGGCAACGAATGAGCAAGGCGACAGGCACATCGTCAATATATTTGACTGAAGAACAATACCGTTCGGTAAACAATTCTAACTTTTTAAATTTCAATTGTTGAGATTTGTTGTCATATAATACAAATAGCATCTCTGTTCAGGTGAGGATTCCATGGTTTGCAAACCGCGAGGACACATATTTCAAATTCTGCAAGATTTGGTCTTCAGCTGCATTTAAGAAGAATTCCGGGCAGAAAAGACAATGCCGCGGGACAGATCCGAAGCACAGATATGGTGCTGATGGACATATTCGCCACGCTAAACGCATGGTAAGACCTTCTGTCACTCTCTAGCTATATATGCATTGTAATGGGACTAACTCATTTCTATTGTACAGGAAGCTAAATCTAGCAACGTGCCAAGTGACATAGAGGTGTATACCTCTGGTCACAAAGGAAGCGATCCTACACAGCCAGATATATTGTGTAGCCAGACAGCCACGGACCATTTGGTGAGATGTTAGCAATGTTACGAGTTTGCGTAATTTCATTTTTCTTGATCTAATCGGACATGTTTTTTGTAGGCGCGGTATGGTGAACACATGGTTCGACTCCATGGAGAGGACTATGATTGGCGGAGAGAACATGTCGACCAAATGGCTGTGTACTCCAGCGGAGGTGGCAAAAGCCATGGACGGTGAGACAATGTTTTTATTAATGTCTTGTGTATGGTATTGTGATGGTAACTAACTCATTCAATGTTGCAGGTACTCCATGTTCAATGGAGTTATTGACTCGAGAGCGGTGAGAGCTCAGAAGTCAGCTCAGTCATCGTAGAGCTCCGTCGGAGTTGGCTCCAGCCGTCGTCGCTCAGAAGAAACCCCGGAGATGGTTCGGGTGAGGGAGGAAATGAGGCGGCGTGACGAGCACAACAGGAAACAACAAGAGTACTCTACTGCCTGCTTAGTACAACAGCATTACAACATGTGTAGCAACTAGCCCAGCAGCATGGTGGATTTGACATGTCCATGTTCCAACCACTACCTCCCCCGCCACCACCACTATCTCCTACATCACGTGAGGTACCTCCTAGATACTTAAGTTAGCATTAAGAAGGGTAGTTTAGTTCATTCTATGATTTTGTCTATTTCTTCAGAGTTTCCGTACGCCTGGTCAGGATGGAGCCTCCGGGGCAAATGTGGATGAAGCGGGAGGCAGCGGCGGCGCCCACGACCCAAATGTGGGCAATCAGTGAGTATGGATGTGTATTGTGAACCTAGATTAAATCTGGATGTAGTGGCAGAGTTCAGCGCTAACTTCCATCGGCCAAGTGAAGCCGACGGAAGTTAGCTAACTTCCGTCTACTCGCTTCCGTTGGCCAAATGCCGACGGAAGTTAGCCTTTTGCCGACAGAAGTTAGCTTCTTCCGTCGGGAAAGGGCTAACTTCCGTCGGCTTTGGCCGACGGAAGTTGCCTGGATTGTTGTAGTGGCTCTACCACTTGGATTTGTCCTAGCTTTCTCCAAATGCAGTGGCTCATCTCACCATCTCTGAGTGGGCCATGCATGCGGGCCGAATGTTGTGAATGCCGAGCGGAGGTCTTTGCCATTATGCACGAAGCTAGCTGTCAGCCTAAGAAGTAGAAGGGCGAAGACGGGGTGACGAAGTTGCTGGCCTATGGAAGCATCAACTTCTAGCTTTTCAAAGAGTATCAAGATAACTTCCCAGCAAAGTCTATCAACGAGCGGTGGTATTCTGACTAGATCCATCGCTGGTTCTATGTCGAGCTGGGCGAGGATTCGGGGCTGCTAGGAGGAAAGCAAGGGATCCACTACCAGAGGGAGGCCGACGTTACTGCGGACGTGGACTCAATGTGAGCTCTTGTTCAGCTCCTCAAGATTGTCTCATGTTGAATGACTATGATGGATCTAGTGGAGGAATTTATTTCACTTCGCATATCTTTGCTCAAACTCAACTGGCCAACCTCCCTTTAGAGTGTCCGGAGTGGGGAGCTCAAGGAGACCTTACCCGAAATCATAGGTAAGACTCTAAGCACCTACTTTGGAGTATTGTGCTTCGAAATGTGTCTTATCGCCATACTTCTTAACTCGAATGCTTCATCTATTTTTAACAACTTCAAGGGCTGACATGACTTCGGAGCAAGTGGTGAGGGTCGTAAAGCGGGTCGTCGGAGCCCCTACCATGGGGAAAAAATGAGGCGCCTCAAGCTAGTCGGGCCGTGAACGTGATTCAACCGTGTGTGTGGAGCAAACTCAGCATCACCCCGTCAACGCTTCCCGACTTCGAAGTTTCAGACCCTGTGCCCAAGAAGAGAAAGGCTGACAAGGACTGACAGGAGACCTCGAAGTCTCCTCTAAAGAAGAAGTCCCGTGGCCCTAGAGTCCAAAGGGGTCAGGCCTCCCACCGGCCCTGGCCACCACTAGGGACATAGTGTCATGAGTCAGGGTGGCTGGCGTCGAAGTGGTTATTTATAGCAGGTGATTTGGGGACGGATAACCCTCTGGTCGTAGTCAACCCGGCGCAAATACCGACCGGCGATGCGAGCATAGGGACCAAGGACAATGCTCCTATTGAAATATGAGATGACTCGGAGGACGCGGACAAAGGCCATTATGAGAGGGGCTTCGAAGGGACTAGCTAGTGAGGCGAAGGCTCTTCTGGGGGAGCACTTGGATTACCTCAGCAATAGCTCGGATCTTGGAATGCCTCCCGGTGCTCTAGAACTTTTTGACCCCTAGATCGGGCCTTCGTGCATAGGTGGAACCCTTAGTTCAAGCGACTCACGACTTGGGCCAGTGTGACCTAGCTGTCGACATCAGTCGGCATGAAGAGCTGGAACTTGTGGATGCGCTGGAGAGCTCGTTCTACCAAGTAAGTAGCACTTTGCTTCAGCACCATGGAAAGGCAAGCCTTAACTTTCATACTTATAAGTTTGCACTGCTCCTTCTTTTCTTCTTTGTTTGCTTTAGATCTTCATCTTGGCTTGGGGGGGCTTACTATGCTTTCGAGAGGCAGAGAGATCAACTTATGGACGAAGTCACATCCCTCAGTGATCGACTAGCAGTTTCTCAGGAAAAGGATTTAGACTTAGAGGATAACCTTCGCCGAGAGCAAGAAAGACAGGCGGCCTTCGAAGTAGAGGCCGAAGGCCTCTGAGCAGAAAATGAGAGATTGGTGGCCGAAGTCGAACTCCTTCGAGCAAAGAAAAAGGTGCTCGAGACTAGGGCCTCAGATCTCCTTGCATCTAATGCCAAATTGAAGGCTTCGGAGGAGAACTAGAAAGCCGAGAAGTCTAGGGGCGAGAGCACTTTGGTACTTCTTGCCCTCCTACTTCGTCATTGGATAACAAGCCCCTTGCCCACAGGCTGAAATTTATGCAGGTCGAGGCAAAGATGGCCAAGGCCATGATGATACGCTACGGGGAGCTCTCCGGAAGGGTTGCTTCTCAAGGCGTCCTTCATCACCTCAAAGATGTTGGACGCGTCATCGAGCCATCGACGGGAGTGACACCTATTACCTTTGCGGATGAGCGTCTACTAGCTTCGTTGACGAGGGTCGCGACTTCTTGGGAAGCTTTCCAAGGGTCCTAGAAGGCCGAGGTTCGTGAGGGTACTAAGACTCTGATGGACGAGGCTCACCGCCTCCTAGTGACACTCTGTAGGATGCCCCCGAGGTGTAGTATCTAGGACCTCTTATGTAGCTCCTTTTGTAAGGTTTTTATAATTATAAATGAAAGAAAAGATTTTGGGTTTACTCAAGGTTTTTGTTCTGCCTCTACACCCGAAGTGGAGGTAGTCAAGGTTAACGATGATCTCTGCCATTAGTGGTCTATTTTCGAATCCCTCAGAACTAATAGGCATTCCCGCTTTACTATTCCCTACGATAGACTTGGTAAAATAATACCTATTGTGGCTAATGAAGTGTTGAGTTCGATAAAAGAGGAGGAAAAAGGGAAAAGACTTCGTCTTCATCATCGGAGTTTATTGATTGGTCCGATGGAGACCAAGAACCTACTAAAGCAGAGTCTACTCACAGTGGGCTTCACACATGGGCAGAGTGTCAAGAGGAGCGGAAGGCTTGGAGGGCCTCGAAGAAAAGGAAGCGGTCCAAGGTAAACACGAAGACTACGTTAGCTTCGTCTAACCTCCGGACGTTGGGCCCCGAAAGGGGTCCTTGGAACCAATCGTATCCTCAAGGGCGAAGGGGTTTTCGGTTCCTTCTTGGTCTAGATACTAATTTTTTTATTGTAATTCGGTTGTGCCTGAGCTGTGTTTGTACCGAGTTGTATTTGTACTTGATTTTTTAGCGAATAATACTTCATCTTGTGAGATGTGCCTAGAATGTGTTTGTGTATCCCATCTTTGTGGGGGTAGTATTTTATATTTGTTAAGTGTTATAGCGCCCAGATTTAATAAAACCCAGGCTTTATTGAAATTCCATAGAAAATAAATAATCACATGATGTTCATCACACGACGACGCACATACGTCAAACATTCATGGCTCGCATACCACATTATTACACAAAGGTTAAAATAAAAGAAACTAGGAAAACAATAAACTCGATGAACATCTTCTCTAGGGTCGCTTCCTTGATTAGGTTGCTACTCTAGACCATCCTCATCGTAGTACACCTCTGAAGTGGTTTTTCCAACGGGTGAGTACAAACGTACTCAACAAGCCACTGAGAAAATACAATAATAACGCAAGGTAATAACAAAGAGAGGTAATGGGTTAAAGTGTGGAAAAGTACATTTTTATCTTGCAGCCTTTAATGTGAGTCAGGTTTATTCATACAAAATATTTAAATCATGGTTGATGCAACATCTTCTAACTCAAGGAGTACAGTCAGCCCTCCTTGCTCAACAGTCCTTATATGCCCAATCAATCATGCAACACTTCTGAAACATAGACTAACTGTGGGATGTCACTCCACTCGCCCTTGATCGTGGGCTTGTCTTTTCAAAAACATTTAACTCTGATCAGAGGTGTACCACTGTACCCACAAGGCACTCATTCTCGCACACCGCAGTGTGTCAAATGATCCAAGTCATGGGAACTTATGTTGAAACCATTAGCATGAACCGCTCCAACTCAATGACACAGACTATAGGTTTCGCCGGCGTGCCGGTGCACCGGACCAACGTCACGCCCCCTTTTGTGCCACATGGCCCAAGCCACTCGCATGTACTTCTTTCCCTCTCCATATAGTGCCTCGGGTTGGAACGACCCATACCTCTAGTTAAGACTTACCCACTAGACTTGTGATTGGTACGGAAGTGCTTTGCGACGAATCCCTCAGATCGGTCCTTATAGTGCCCCAGGCGCGACTAACCAATGCCCTCACTTGCACTCGTAACCCACCATGCTAACTTATCAAACCAATTCCAAGACAAACAGAATACCATGGGGGATAGACATAGGGGATCATATATTAGAACCCAAGTACCTACGACTCGTTTTTAAGCCTAGCAGTTATGTCGATACATTGGACACTTCTAATATTAATAAGTATACTGGTGACAAGGAATTTAGGCTCGATAGCATGGCTTGGGTTTGCACATCAAGGTCGAGGATTCGATAATTATAATGTAGGGTTATGTATTTGACTAATGCAAATATAACCTATGAGTTTTAGCGATATTTAATTGAAAACTGTGCTCAATATGCTCAAAATGGGGTTGGTGACTTGCCTTGTTCAGCGAAAGTAGAAGGGTGAGCTTCGGGAAAGTATTCCAACGCACTGTGCTGTGAGCTGGAGCGCAGATCAACGTTGTTTCGAGATTTGGCGGCCACAATACGTGCGGGGTTTTAAATAGAAATCTATGGCTGAGATTAGATGATACCCCTTTGCCTAGATCAGACGGTCTAGATTAAATCCCGAGGGGATATATCCTCCACTGTTTAATCGAGATCGCACAGTCGGGATGAAATCCGACATGGCACAATATAACTACTTTGTCGGTCGTCTTCTTCGGCGATGGCTGAGTATGGCGAGGGCCCTAGCAGGGGCAGCAGTGGCCTAACGTTCGATCTAAACCCGGAAATGCGATGAGAATAGTGAGGGGGTCCTGATGGTACCGTCGGTGAGGCTCGGGGTCGACTGGACGAGGCCGGCGACGTGCGGGGTGGCGGCGAACCCTCGAGTCCTCATCGGCGACAGCGTTCCGGCGGCGATGGGCTCGAGCGAAGTAGTGGACGAGGTTGAGGAGGCGATGGGGATCACTTTGGTGGTGTCGGCGGGACGAGGGGAGTACTCCAGTGATGATGAGCGGCGGCTGGAGGCAGGTCAGAGGAGCGGCGCTAAAACAGCAACGCGAGCTCACATTTCTGGCTAGGAGTGGCAATTGAGTGGTGTGAGGGAGGCGGTGTGCTCCGAGGCTCCTTATATAGTGTTCCGGCGAGGGTGAGAGGGCCGAGCGCAGTGAAGACCGAGGAAAAGGGGAAGCTTAACTCCAGTGAGGCCATTATAGTGATTAAGAGACTTAAAATGAGGGAATCCGAGGCGATCGGGATATAACCGCGGTGGCTGGGGATCGTGGGCGCGTGAGGAAGACGAAGACTGATAGGTGGGACACACTGGTCGGTGAGCACGAAAGGATGAGGGGTCTAACGGTCAGCGCCGACAAGTGGGGTCGTGGCGAGAGATGTGAGGGGAGGGGACTGACAAGTGGGTTCGGGCTCGGGTGTGAGGCTGAGTGCGCCGACAGGCGTGGCCCGTTGGTCAGTGAGAGGGCAGCGTGATGGTTGGGTTGGGCTGGCTGGGGAGAGAGGAATGAGGGGAGCAGCCCATTAGAATTTAAATTGATTTTCTGAATAAAAATAATTCCAGAAATTGATTCTTAAATTATGGACTAGCATCCAAGGTTGGAAAAATTTGTAAAAATTCCGAAAATTGCATCTTGGTCTTAGGAACATAATATAAATTTTTAGACCCTGATTTGAATTATTTATCTAGTGTGAAACCTAGTGAGGTTTCACTGTGGTTTCTGTCTTTATGATGAGTGATTGACAAGGATGAGTGATCGAGTGAATGAGTGAGTGTTGGTTTGTGATGGTTTGATTGCATCGATGGGAGCGATGTGTGGTCATGGAGAGTGGATTTCGAGGGAATCGGTGTGCGTCGTGTTTCGTGTTTTGGCTTGTCTCAAGTGTGCAGGGTGGAGATGCTAACCAACTGTCAGCGGTGAGTGATCAAGGGTCGATCGGGGAGCTCGATGCCGGAGGATCAAGGAGGCTGGGTGAAGTTGGAGATGATCTCAAGAGTGCACGAAGAGACCAAGCAAGACATGGACGGATGGATGGTCGAGATGACATGACGGTCAAGTCAGCGAAAGGGAGGCCAGTGCAAGTGATCAGGTGGCTCGAGGGGATCGAGAGCGGGAGAAACTTGCTGGCAGTCGAGTTCGCGGACTGATGATGATCGTCGACGATCAGGGAAGCTTTGTCATTTTTTGCTGAAAACTGTCGCATCTCTAAATGCTTTAATTTCAATAATTAGGAATCTTTTATTTTGAGCAATTTAGAGTAATGTGTAAACTTTTAGTATTTTATCAGGATTTCCCAATTCTGAAAATATATTAAAAAGTTGAGTCAATTTGTAATAAATAGTAAAAGAGGTTTAGGAGAGTAGTTTTAAGAATTTCTAATTCTGAAAATGTGTCATGTCCTTATGTGTAAATCTGAACATTTCAAGGGGCTCCATGTAATGCAGCCATCTTTGGGTGGGCCTATATAAAGGGGCATCCTCACCCAAAGTGGCTGTCCACTTTTTACCAACTAAAAATATATCTTGGCTAGTTTTATTTTTTCTTACTTGTGATCCAAGAAGCCTGCAACTTCTGTTTTCCTGCATCTGGATGTTGATGTTTGGCGTGGAAATGATCTAAGCATCACAAGTGGGTTCTTCATACATCTGATCATGAAGAAGTCCATGTATTTCACCAGCAAAAGGATAACCAAACAAGTTTGTGTCTAGTCATCTTGATCTGTTTTCACTGTAGAAATTTCCCTGAGTTTATACTTTGCTGCATTGTTGTTAAAATCTGTAATCCCTGACTTAGTTGATGTGTTTAGTCATGATTGAGAAGAGATTTCTTACTGTGAACAATAGAAAGTTGGTGGGTTAGAGTGTTTTGGGCTGAAAACTGCATATTCCTGTGATCTGTTTTGCTACAGTGTTTCCAGGAAATTTCTTATTTGGTTCTTGAGGTTACTGCTTTGCTGATCTTGCTGGTTCTTAGTTTTTTGCCTAGAACTATTTGTGTGCTGTGACTATTTCCTACTATGAGCAGTGTTCCCTTGCCTGATTTGGAACAATACTGCTTCTATTTGCTGTGATAAACTGAAGAAAGAATACTGCTCCTCTGTTTTGTTTTTGTTGATTCTGGTTATGGATTCCTTTTCAACCTGCTCTTAATAGATGATTTATACCATGACTAGGCTGTTATGTGTTTTCACCTATGAATCTGAGTTTACTGGACTGTCTACATTTTTGTCAAGTCTGAATAGACACTGAACTATATCTTATCATTGGAGTTGACAGTTTTGAAAAAATTTGATGAGTTCATTTTACTTTGGATTCTTGTGATCTCAGATAAGGAAATACTCTTTAGAGCTCAAGTTATTTTGTCTTTCAGACTATTTGCTAGATCATAGTACTTTCAGTTTATGCAATAGAAGTAGCTATGTATAGCTCTGATTTTTGCATCTCTGAATACAAATTGATTAGTCTGAGTTGGTTTCTTTGATTCCTTGTGTGTTGCTGAGAATTACAATATGTTGTACAACACTCAGCTGAAATGAAACAGGTTATTTCAAGTTCAGAATTGACTGAATCATTGTTGTGCCAAAACTAGCTTGCTTCAAAACCTGATTTGCTGGTTCACAAATTTTCTGAAGATCAAATACTGAGTCTCCTGTTGTTGGTGGTTATCAGTGAAAGTTGGGAGCATTTTTGTGAATCTTTTTGGATGAACAATTACTGAAAATCTGTTTTATGTGATTCTGGTTTGTCTCATAAAACTAAAGTTACTAATTCTAGAATCCTTCATTTTCAGACTGTTCAGTTTGTAAATCAGTGATTTGGATCAGTCTTTCATTCTAAATTATTGATCTGAAGTTTTAACTGAGTTCATCACTTGATCATGAGTCCAATTTGCAAATGTGAATGATCTGATTTGGTTCAAGACATTGCCAACAATTGAGTTTGCTGTTTGGACTATTCTGAATCTGTTTTCAGTTCAGTCACTTATAGACTTTCAGAAATCTGATTCTGTTTGAGTAATTCTGAAATTAGTATTTGAACCTTTCCTATTCTTAACATAAAAATGTCTCAAACTTCAACTAAGTTCTTCTATCTGTGTTTTGGAAATCTGAAACAGTACTACAAGTACTTCCCTGAGTTTAAACTAAATCTGTAGTTTACCTCTGTTGTTCAGATTTCTTATTGCAATACTGTGTTTCAGCTTCAGTATAAAATCTGTGTTCTGATTTGAGGTAAGTTAACACTGTTCATTATCCAGTTTTCATTAGAACATCACTTGAATTCATTTTGAATATACATCAGTGTAGTTTTGTATTTGAAATTGCAAAACCCTGAAATTGGAATCAGAATCTGTGTATTTACTGTTCATCATCAAGAAAATTTCAGAAGTTTAGTGTCTTCATCTGAAATTACTATTTTTGTTCAGATTTCTGTTTTCAGATTCAAAATATGAATTGAACACATTTTTGAACATGCTGCAATCTGTTTTCTGAATTTAAAACAGTGGATTTTGTTCAACATAAAGTAATTCTCAGAAGCTGTGTGTATTCCAAACTGAAAAGCAATTTAAAAGTTTCTGATTGATGAAATCAATTGATCTGAAGAAAGTTTGACTAGTTTGATTGGTTTCTAGTATCAAGTTTTAGTCCAAAGTGCCGAGTACGTGTGGTTTCAAAGGTTTCTGAATTTTGGTTTGTTTCAGAGTTTCAGTTGCCGATTTAACTCTGTCGATCATCCAATTGTCAATCTACTCGTTGTAGTTCGGAATATAAATTGTCGACAGAGTGCTTCGACGCTTCAAACTCCGAACAAGACTGAATTCTGAATTTGAAAATATTTTATTACTCTGATTCATACTGGTTGGTTTAAATTTGAATATGAAATTATTAGAGGAGCGTTGGGTGATTTGAATAGGTCGTCTGATTCACGAGAATTTGTTAAGACGTCTATTCACTCCCCCTCTAGTCGCCATTCTGATCCCACATCTGGATTCTATTTATTTAGGAAGTTATGACTTTTTGAGAATTAAAATAAATCTTTTCTTAAAAATTCTGATTTTTCTGAATTTATTTTATTGCTCTAAAATTTGGGGTGTTACAAGTGTCCACCTCATGCAATGTTTGGTACGATTCGAAGAACATGTCCCTAGTTATACGTAATTTTTGTTTTTCTTCAACCTTTGTTTTAGATGCTTCGAGATGTTTCTCGTAGTCCCTTGCTTTAGGTTTGTGGCTCGTGGCTCACTACCCGATGAGCACAGAATGTTAAAAGGCTGTCCCGATCTTCCGATAGGTATGATTGAGGCGATGAGTGGACGTTCATGGTTTAAGGCTTCCGATCAGAGATGGAAACCTTGCAATCGCTAGCCCCTCTCGTCTAGTTGTTATCAACCACACTTTCATGTAGTTGACCTCACCACAAATGGCTCGATGACTGAAGGAGGCCAGCATCTGAGGGTGGCGGCAATCAGCCTCAGGAGAACTAGGTGATGGCCGATGTTGAAAGAGGTCGCCCGATGGTCGTGGTATTCAGCTTGATGGCTCATGCTAGTGGAGGTCGATGTCCGAGTGGTAGCCGGTGGCGATGGCGATCCAAGTGGTGGCCGATGCTGATGGAGGTCGCAGTCGGCAAACGGCTGATCCATCATCTCTTCTCCCATGTTCCTAAGTATAGTACAATCATAACCCGAACTTAGTAATCCATTCATAGGAGAATTTGCTTGAGTAACAAGGAGTGAATCCACCTGATCATTATGTTGACAAACTCGAGCATGAGTCATCGGTCCTTGGTACTCAGGTGTGGGTGTATTGGTCATAGGTATGTCCTAATCATCCTCCCCTTCTTGAATTGGAGTTGTCCTCGACTCACCGTTAAGTTCTTCACCCAAATAGCGTTTCAAATCGGCGACATTAAAAATATTGCTAACACCATAGTCTGTAGCCAATTCAATCCTTTATGCATTATCATTTATCTTGGCAAGTACTTTAAAAGGTCCAGTAGCTCGAGGCATCAACTTAGATTTTCGTAAATCGGGAAATATATCCTTTCATAAATGTAACCTTACCAAATCGCCTGGTTCAAAAATAACCTCTTTTCATCCCTGGCTACTAGACAATTGATATTTTGCATTCATACATTCTATATGTTCTTTAGTTGTTTGATGCAACCGGAGAACAAATTTAGCACATGTTTTAGCATCAAAATTCATCTTCTCAACAAATGGTAATTGTAATAAAATAATCGGAGCATAAGGGTTAAAACCGTATACCACCTAGAATGGACTTAGTTGTGTGGTAGAGTGTAGTGATCAGTTGTAGGTGAACTCAACATGAGGTAGACATTCTTCTCACATCTTCAAATTGGTCTTCAACATAGCTCGCACCATTGTAGATAATGTTCGGTTCACCACTTTGGTTTGACCATCAGTTTGAGGATAACATGTGGTGGAAAACAAAAGCTTGGTTCCCTATTTCTTCCATAATATTCTCCAAAAATGACTGAGAAATTTTGTGTCACGGTCAGAAACAATTGTGTGTGGCACGCCGTGAAGATGAATAACTTCCCTAAAAAATAAATTAGCAACTATTGTAGCATCAGCAACTATTCCTCCCCTTCTTAGTTCGAGCTAGTCCCAAAACAAAGTCCATGGAGATATCTTTCCAAGGGACGCTAGGAACAAGTAAAGGCATGTATAGACCATTGGTATTAAGGCGAGACTTAGCTTTATTGCATGTGGTGCACTGGGCTACATAGCGCTCCACATCACGCCTTAGCCTTGGCCAAACTAAATGAGTGGTCAGCACATCCTCTGTTTTCTTCACGCCAAAATGCCCCATTAACCCTCCACCGTGTGCTTCCTGCAAGAACAGAAGACGAATGGAGCTGGCAAGAGCACACAACTTGTTAGCATGATACAACAATCCATCATTAAGGATGTATTTGTTCCAAGTTCGTCTTTCCCTGCATTGACCAAATGCTTCTTTAAAATCAGGGTTAGTAGCATATAATTTCTTAATTGTCGCTAATCCAAAAATTCTATGATCAAGTTGAGACAATAGGGTGTATTGGTGGGACAAGGCATCATCAATTATATTATCCTTTCCCTTTTTATGCTTAACAATGTAAGGGAAAGATTCAATGAATTCTACCCATTTGGCATGTCGTTTGTTCATATTAGCTTGACTTCTATTGTGTTTCAAAGACTCGTGATCGGAATGAATGATGAATTCTTTCGGCCATAAGTAGTGTTGCCATATTTTTAAGGACTGAAATAAAGCATATAATTCCTTATCATAAGTAGAATAGTTCAAGCTAGGACCAGATAGCTTCTCACTGAAATAGGCAATCGACTTACCTTCTTGTATCAAAACATCGTCGATCCTGATTTCACTGGCATCACACTTGAGTTCAAAGACCTTATCGAAATTGGGTAGTTGTAGCAGTGGTGCGTAGGTCAGCATCTGCTTCAGCCGATTGAAGGCGTCTTCATGTTCTTTTCCCCATTGAAAAGGGGTGCCTTTCTTCGTGAGTTGATTCATCGGGGCAGCAATGGTGCTTAAATCACATACAAATCTTCGGTAGAAACCCACCAAACCGAGAAAACTCTTTACTTGGGTAACCATTTTAGGAGTCGGCCAACTCTTGATCACCACTATCTTGGTCTCATCAACTTCAATACCCTGCGGGGTCACAAAATATCCAAGAAAAGAGGCTTGATCGGTGCAAAACATGCACTTCTCGATGTTCCCAAACATACGTGCATCCCTTAAAGCAATAAAAATGGCACGTAAATGTTCTTTATGTTCTCCTATGAACTTGTTGTAAATGAGGATATCGTCGAAGTATACTACCACAAATCTTCGAATAAAGTTATGTAAAACTTCATTCATTATTAGCATGAAAGTACTAGGTGCATTAGTTAAATAGAAAGGCTTCACCAACCATTCGTACAATCCAAATTTTGTTTTAAACGCAATTTTCCATTCATCGCCCAATTTCATTCTTATTTGGTGGTAGCCACTATGCAAGTCCACTTTGGAAAACATAATAGAGCCACAAAGTTCATCAAGCATATCATCTAACCTAGGAATAGGATGACGATATCAAATAGTTATGTTGTTAATGGCTCTACAGTCAACACACATGCGTAATGATTGTAATGCCCAAGATTTAATAATTCTGTACTTTAATGAATTTCAATAGAAAAACAATAAATACAAGATGTTCATCACACGACCATGTCTTACGACAATCAAGGTAGCTCGCAGGCTACATTTATTACACAAAAGATAAAAAATGTGTCTTCTGGATGAACATCTCCTTCCAGTCTCTCGTCACGACTAGGACAACTACTCCAGACCGTCATCTTCACAGTATGCAGCCTCTGATGTTGTATCAACAAGAGTGAGTACAAAAAGTACTCAACAAGCCACCAAAATGTAGAGTAATGCAGGGTAATAGCAAGGATAGGCATGTGGCTTATATTTGTGAAAAAGTACAGTTTGTAATTAAGCATTTAACATGAGCATGTTTTAATTATGCAGAATGTAAATATCATGTATGAAACCATCCACTAACTCGAGTAGTACAACAGTACTCCCTCGCACAATAGTCCTTAGTAACCCATATCCATTGCACATTCATAAAAATAAACTAATTGCGGTGAACATCACTCAACCCGCCCTTAATCGTGGGTTCGGCTTTTCGAAAAGTTTGTTCTCTGATCAGAGGTGTACTACTGTACCCACAAGGCAAGAACTTGGTGTCAACCAAAATATCACTATGCTACCTTGACCAAGTCCCTGCCAAAACTTTCACCATGGACTGCTCCAACCCCAGGACAACCACACTAGGTTTCGTCGGCGCACCAATGCATTGGACCAACATCGTACCCCCTTTTTTGCCTCGTTGGTACAAGCCATCCGCAGATGCAACTTGACCCCTTCGCTCGGTGCATCGAGTTGGAATGATCCATACATCTAGTTAGGCCTTACCCATTAGACTTGTGGTTAGTATGGAAGTGCTTCGCAACAGATCCCACAAATCGGTCCTTATATGGCCTCGGGTGCGACTAACCAATGCCCTCGCTTGCACCTAGAACCTACCATGCTAATACACTTAAACATTTTCTAAGTTATTTTCTAAATTTAGAATTCCAAGAGATGAGATGTAATCCGGGGAATATAATAGAGTAAAAGTATTTATTCTATTCTATGACTCATTTTTAGCCTACTAGCAATTGTGTCGATACTTTAACACTAACTAATAAATATTATTAAAGGCGACAAGGAAAAAGGTTCAAGAGCATGGCTTGGGTTTGCACATCAAGGTCATGGGATCTAGTAAATATAGTGTAAGGTTATAAATTGGACTAATGCATTTATATCCGATGAGTTATAGCATTATTTAATTAAAAACATAGGCTCAATATGATAGATATTAAGGTTGTGACTTGCCTTGATCAAAGAACTGAGAATGGAGGGACCTCTGGATGATACTCCGGCTCCTCGGTGGCGTCGTAATCTTCTCGGCATGCAACTTAAGACAAATAAACAATTAAAATAAATAAAATAAACAATACAAACATTTCAATTAAATTGGTTAAAGTTGTATAGAATTAAATGAGGAATTTTCTGGAATTTGAATGGTAAAATTTGGAGTTAAAATGAAGAAGATATGAATTTTTGAAGTTTAAAACAATTTCTAGAATTTATTTTAAATAGAAAATAGACTCCGGTCCATGATGAGTCAGGTCCATCGTGAACCCGAGCACTATACAGTGCACCAGAGCGCTATCAGTCATTGGATCATGATTGGATGGATGCGGGAGATGTGGGTACGTTAAGTGAAAATGGACGGCCGAGATTGCGTGATACCGGTCAACCTAGGGTCAAAGAAATCTGGGCGGTTGGCTCCAAGTTTTAATCTTGACTGTTCGCTCAGATTTGATGGTCTAGATTGAATCCATCATGGCACGGGAACTCCTGTCTTCTCCGGCGACGGTAGGGGGTGGCGGTGGAGCTAGCGGCGACGGCGGTGGCTAAAGGTCTCGGGTGAACCCAAAAATGGAAAGAGAATAGTGCGGGGTCATTACTATACCAGAATCAGGGGTCAACGGTGATGGAGTGTGGCCAGCAATGAGCGGGGGCGACGATGTGTTCTCACGTGGACGATGATGGTGGTGTTCCAGCGGTCGGCAGCACCAACGGAGACGTGGCCGAGGACGAGCGGGCGTCGGTGGTCATGATGGTGCGGTCGACGACGTCGGGGACGGTCTTCGGTGACGGCGAGCGGCGGCTGGAGGCGAAGCAGAGCGGTGGCACAAAAAGGGTGCGGTGGGGCATGCGGGTCGCTGTGGGTGGGCGATTTTTGGATGCTTGGAAGCAGATAGGGAAGAGGGTTTATATAGGGCATCGCTGGCGGGGTAAATGGAAGGCGCGCAAATGGAAACCCGAGGCAATTCTGAGAATAACTCTGGTGAGGTTTCCATACATGCGGATTCATTGAATCGTGATGGAATCGCGTCGAGTAAATGGGGGAAAGTGATCCCCGAGATAAGGCAAGTGCAATGGCGGGGCCAATTTAGCGGGAGGTCCACAGCGACGGTGGATTGGGCACGGTTAGGGTTCGGCCGGGGAGATTTGGGGGAGTTTTCATCGGAGACGATGGATCCGATAGGTGGGTGTAATGCCCAGATTTAATAAATCTGGACCTTTATTAAAATTCCATAGAAAATCAATAAATTAAGACGTTCATCACACGACCGCGCAAAATACGACAAGCATTCATGGTTCGTAGACCATATTAGTACAAAAGTGTTAGAATAAAAGAGAAACTAATAAAATAAGGGTCCTAGATGAACGCCTTCTTCCAGTCTCGCCTTGACTGGGTCGCTACTCTAGACCTTCATCCTCCTCGTAGTACACGGGCTCTGGTGGTGTAAGTCAATGGGGGTGAGTACAATCGTACTCAACAAGCCACCAAATGCAAATATAATGCAGAGTAATAGCAAGGAAGGTAGTGGCAGATTTTGCGGAAAAGCATAATTTGTAAAGCAGTTAATGTGATCAAGTTATTAATACAGAAACATAAACATGTATATGCATCATCTTCTAACTCGAGGGGTACAGTCAGCCCACCCTCGCTCAACAGTCCTTACATGCCATGAATAACTCAATCATCCAAACAATTGTAAACTAACTGCGAGAAGTCACACAACCCGCCCTTGACCGTGGGCTCGGCTTTTCAAAAATATTTAATACTCTAATCAGAGGTGTACCACTGTACCCACAAGGCACACACTCATCCCATACACCAAAGTGTAACAAGATGACCCATACCATGGGAACTCGTGCCAAAACCTTCCATATGGACCGCCTTGACCCAACAGCACCCTCTTATGAGTTTCATATGGTGCCCCGACGCGTCGAGCCAACACCATACCCCCCTTGAGCCACGTCGGTACAAGTCACCCACAGGTTGCCCCTTGCCCCCTCCACTATGGTGCATCGAGTCGGTTTGTTCCATACTTCCAGTTAGGACTTACCTATTAGACTTGTGGTTAGTACGGAAGTGCTTTGCAACAGATCCCACAGACCAGTCCTTATAGTGCCCCAGGTGCGACCAACCAATGCCCTAGCTTGCACCCGGAACTCACCATACTTATAACATAGCCAACTCCAACAGAGTCCAGAGACGAGAATAACGGGGAAATACATAGAGTAGAATCCATCTATCTACGACTCATTCTTTTTATCCTATAGCAGTTGTGTCGGTACATTGGACACTAGATAATATATTATTGTAGAGTGACAAGGAGTGTATGCTCAATAAGCATGGCTTGGGTTTGCACACAAGGACGGGGATCTAATAATTATAATGTGTAGGGCTTTGAGATTAGACTAATGCAATATTATCCTATGAGTTATAGCGATAATTTATTAAAATATGGGCTCAATGATGATCAAAATGGGGGTTGTGACTTGCCTTGCTCAGCAAATGGTGATGGTGGAACCTCGGGGTAATACTCTAGCTCCACGGTGAGCCAGGCCCATGGTGAACCGCTGCACTGTGCACATGGACCGGATTAACTAGAACCATCGAATCTGGATCCAGTGGCCAGGCGCGAGGCGGGATCGGTTAAGTGGCATCGGACTGCTGAGATGGCCCCATACCCTTTCGGTTTAGACCGATAGCCCAGATTAAATCTTTGGGATTAGGGTTTAGGGTTTAGGGTTTAGTCTGTGCGCTCCGATCATGATCATGCGGCCAGGATTAAATCTGGCATGGCACACGCTAAGGGACCCGTACCCCCCTTCGTCCCTGACTCCGGCGGGCTCGGGCGCGGCGGCGACGACGATGGCGAGGGGGCTAGGCCCTAGCTTTTGGCTGAAATGGAAAGAGGAGGGGACGACGGTCATGACCGTACCTGCGGCGGCGGAGAGGGATGTCTTACGGCGATCGGCGGTGAGGGTAGACGGTGAAGGTGTTTCGGGTGGTTGGTGGCGACGACGATCCAATGGCGCTTGGGTCCAACGGAGATGAGGCTGACGTTGGGTGAGCGACGACGGTCTCGACGGTGGCGGTGGCATGGACGTAGGAGGCTTGTTTCGGCGGTTAGCGGTGGCCAGAGGTGAAATAGAGGCGAAAACAAAAAAGGGGGTAGCAGCGCTCTGGTTTCGCTTTGGCTCGGGCTACGGCGGTGTGGGCAGAGTGCGGTGATCGGTAGGGTTTAAATAGGGGGTTCGCCGGCGTATAAACATAAAGGAACCAAGGGGTTTCCTTCCCTCTCCGGCGAGGGTTTCCAAACACTCGGATATACTTCCATAATCGTGAAACCGCGTTGGCTTTTGATGGAAAGTGGTCGCCGGCGTTCGGGAAGGGAGTCCGGGGCGAATCCGAGTGAATCGAGGCGGCCGGCGGCGAGAAATGGAAGGTGGTCACTGTTGGGGGAAAATATCTCATCTTCGGGGTTATTGCCAAAGCAGCATGAAGACAATCAACCAGTTTGAAGATTGTCCGAAGACCATCTTCGAAGATGCCCAGAACCTGGTTCGAAGCCCGAAGACAGACACTGGTTCGAAGTATGTCTTCGAACCAAAGCCCTTCAGGATCTTTTCTGCCAGCTAAGATGGAAGACTTATCTTCTATCTTATTAGATTAGTCTTTTACCATTTTAGCCCCATTAAGGAAACCGAATAGTTTCCTTAATGTCGGTTGTAATAGAGGGGTAAATAGGTCTTTTCCTTAATGTTTAAGCCTATAAATACCCCCCATTTCACCCTGTAATAGGGACCGAATATAAGTGATTCAATACATACTTTCAAACTATTCTAAGCTATTATCCTTTCGGAGGCTTAGAACAGTTTGCTTCACAAACACTTCATTTGTTAGTTTCTTTTCTACAGAAACCTGTTAGCGTAATCTTTTACGCCAACAGTTGGCGCCGTCCGTGGGGAACTTAGTTCAAAAAACTTCGTTCTCTACCAATTTCTTACATCATGCCTCCTAAGCGGAGCGCACCTCGCAATCCCACTCGGAGGTCCTCTCGGATCTCCGGAGAGATACCCTTCGACACAGTCGAAGTCGGAGGGTCTTCGACTATCCCTCCACCTCAAACTCCGCAAGGGGCTTCTATCCCTCGAGGATACGAAACCTCTCCGCCAACCCCTTCCATACTCCGACCGCCCGGAGCCACTCCGCCACCCTCCATTCCGATTCGAATTGATCATACCAGTTCTCAAGACCCGGAAGGTCCTTCCGGAGGAGATGAAGATAGCCTTGGAGACATGGCCACTCAAATGGCCAACCTTCAAGCTGAGGTAGCGAGGTGGCGACAAGAGGCTGCGAACAGGCTTCGCTCTCAAGCCACCCCAGCTATCCCCGAAGTGCCCGAAGACGACGATCTTGGTTATCCCAAAGCCCCGGAGAACGCTTCTTACGACAATGAATCTCCGTTGCATCCTGAGCTGCAGAAGGTTCGCTTCAATCCGAAGTTCAAAACCTCGAAGCTCTCCAAGTATGCCGGAGACGAAGATCCTAGTGAGTTTGCACGTTCTTATGCCCTAGCGATTGAGGCTAGTGGCGGAGACAGAGAAACTATGGCGAAGTGCTTCCCGTTAGCTCTTCAAGGAGTGGCGTTGAGATGGTTCTGGTCTTTAAAGCCAGGATCAATCGCTTCGTGGTCACAGTTAAAGAGGAAGTTTATAAGTAACTTTCAGGGCACCTTCGTGCCTCCTATGTCAACAGGAAGCCTTTTCCAAGTGAAACAGCTCCCCGGAGAAACAGTGAGGCAGTACTTCAAGCGCTTCGCTCACACGAAGTCGCAAATTCGGGGGCTGTCCACATCCTCGGTGGTTGATGCGGCTCGGGAAGGCGTCAGTCATAAAGGCCTTCTGGATAAATTGCATCGGAAGAGCATCACCACAGTATCACAGCTGATGTCATACTTCGAGGAGTATGCAAGATCAGAAGAAGGTTGGCTTCGGAGGACTACTGCTACTTCGACAATATTGCAAGAAGTTAAAGCAGAGGTGAAGACTTGGGCACAGCCGCAAGAACCAGTCTTCGAAGTGCAACATGATCGAAGAAGAGGGCAAAAGCACCCTCGCTCTGAAGTTTTGAACATTGCACCCCCACAGAAGTTTGCACCAAGAGCTCCACAGTCTACGGGGAACAAGTCAGTGGCTGGAGGCCGCCAGGGAAAACGGCTAGGCAAGGGCCAGCCCCTTTTTTGCTGTATACATGGAGAGAATCGAAGCCATGCAACTGACACTTGCAAGGCTATACTTACCCTAAGGGGAGAATACTTGGAAAGAACTTCGGGTCGAGGTAGTACCGACCGAAGTCCAGCAGCAGCAGTGCGCCCGGAGCCGGTCCAGGCTGTGGCGCGGATAGAAAATTTTGATGCTGCAAGGCACCCTCCGGTGGCCAATGTTATGCCACCTCCGAAGCAAGAGGAAGGGCAAGATAGAGGGAAGAGAGTAGTTCTCCCTATCTCCGGAGGAGGTACCCTCGGAAGCATGTCCAAGAGACAGCGAAGAGAGTACGTTCGAGAAGTAGGCCACATTGGGACTTCGTCATCTGCAGCTGCAATGCCGGAGTGGTCTCATGTTCCAATATCTTTCTCTGCGGAGGATGCAGCTGGTATCAAGTTCCCGCATGCAGATCCATTGGTTATTACTGCTGATATTGCAGGGACTGAAGTCCGAAGGGTGCTAATTGACGGAGGTAGCTCGGCAGATATCATATTTGTACAAGCCTTCGATCAGTTATGCATTTCCCGGAAGCATCTCCTCCCAGCGGCTCGTCCTCTGCAAGGCTTCGCAGGACCTCCGCTTGATGCACTTGGCCAGATAGGCCTGGAAGTAACCTTCGGAGAAGGTTTACTAGCCCGAACTGAAGAAGTTATCTTTGATGTGGTAGATGCCCCGTATGCTTATAATGTCATCTTCGGACGAGGCATGTTGAATCAGTTCGGAGCTGTGGCGCATCACAACTACTTGTGCATGAAGATGCCCACACAATCAGGAGTCCTGACAATCTTCGGAGATCAAGCCATGGCTCGGAGGGCAGAATATGGTCACGGTCCTCCTCTTGATCCGAGGCAAGTAAACAGTGTTCAAAATGATGAAGAAATTTTTTCAGCCTCTTCCGAAGCTTCGAAGAAGTCATTTCCAAGACCAAGTCCCGAAGGAGAGATTGCAACGAAGATCATTGTTAAAGATGGTAAAGAATACACTTTTCAATTTGGTAAAGATTTACCTCCTGAAGTTGCAACTTCCTTGGAAAAGGTCATAGAAGAAAATTTGGATGTCTTCGCTTGGTCTGACGAAGATATCACCGGAGTCGATCGGGATATTATTGAGCACAGTTTGCTTGTAAACCCGAAGGCCCGGCCTGTTCGACAAGGGCTCCGGAAGATGTCCGCAGAGAGAGCTGCTCTAGCTAAGGACGAAGTTGAAAAACTGTTGAAGGCTGGGATTATCAGAGAAGTGGCCCATACAGAATGGTTAGCCAACCCAGTCTTCGTCAGGAAGAAGTCTTCCGGGAAGTGGCGCATGTGCATTGATTTCACATCCCTGAATAAAGCGTGCCCACGTGACCCCTACCCCATACCCCGAATTGATCAACTAGTTGACTCCACTGCAGGTTCGGAGTTACTAAGCTTCCTTGACGCGTATTCTGGTTATCATCAAATATGGTTGAAGCGCGAAGATGAAATCAAGACGAGCTTTGTAACTCCTTCGGGGGTCTTCTGCTATGTAAGAATGCCCTTCGGCCTAAGAAATGCCGGGGCTACTTTTTCAAGATTAGTTGCTAAGGCTCTAGGTCATCAACTAGGCCGTAATGTAGAGGCCTATATGGATGATATTGTAATAAAGAGTGCTTTAAAGCACCAACATAGCCTAGACTTAGCAGAAACACTCAATAGCCTTCGGGCATGTGGGATCCGTCTTAACCCCGAAAAATGTGTATTCGGAGCTAAGGCTGGAAAGTTGTTAGGGTACTTAGTTTCAAGCAGGGGAATTGAAGCTAGCCCTACTCAAATAACTGCGTTGCAGAAGATGGCTCCTCCGGAGAATTTAAAGCAAGTGCAAAAGCTGATTGGACGTCTGGCCGCACTTAGCAGGTTTTTATCAAGGTCTGCGGAGAGGAGCTTGCCAATATTTAAAGCTTTGAAAGGGTCCGAAGATTTTGCATGGACACCGGAGTGTCAGAAAAGCTTCGAGGATATTAAAGATTATCTCAGCAATCTTGCTACACTCACGGTGCCTATTGCGGACGAAACCCTACTCCTGTATCTTGCAGCTACAGGTTCAGCTGTCAGCGCAGTCCTTGTCAGAGAAGCAAATATCAATGGGAAGTTGGTCCAAAATCCTGTCTATTTTGAATCTGAAGCATTGTCAGGAGCGAAGACAAGATACTCCGAACTTGAAAAGTTCGTTTATGCTCTGATAATGGCTTCGAGAAAGCTAAGACATTATTTTTTGGCTCATAATGTAATTGTACCAACTTCGTATCCTTTAGGAGATATGCTCCGAAGCAAAGATTCCACTGGAAGGATTGGAAAGTGGGCAGTAGAGCTAGCACCCTTCGGCATATCTTTCCTGGCAAGGACAGCTATTAAATCTCAAGTCCTAGCAGACTTCGTAGCAGAGTGGACTCCACCTGCGAAGTTGACTCCAGAGAAATCAGATGACGGAGTTTGGATTATTTACTCCGATGGGGCTTTCCAAGCATCCGGAGCAGGCATTGGGGCAGTATTGATTTCACCGTCAGGGCAAAGAGCAATGTACTCCGCAAGACTCAACTTTAAGTCTACCAATAATATAGCGGAGTACGAAGGAATTTTATTGGGACTCAGGAAAGCACGTGCTCTAGGGGCTACAAGGATAATTATAAAAACAGATTCTCAGATAGTAGCAGGGCACGTAGACAAAAGTTTTCAAGTCCGACATCCACAGCTTGCAAAGTACTTAGAAGAAATTCGCAAGATTGAAGCACATTTCAAGGGTATTTCCATTCGGAGTATACCAAGAGCTGAAAATGTGCAAGCGGACATTTTAGCGAAGGCTGCAGCCGGAGCTGTGGATGTGCCTGACGAAGCTTTCTATGAGGAGCTCAATGTACCTTCGGTGCCACAAATTGCCTCTGCGGAGATCCTTTGCATTCCTAGTGCAGATTGGAAAGATTCGATCATAGAACTCCTGCAAGGAGGAACAAATTTGCCCGAAGAACCCCAATTGTCAAGATTAAAGCTCAGAGCAAGAAACTCTCAGTTAATCAACGGTATATTATACAAGGCCGGAGTATGCTCCCCTCTACTCCGATGTATATCTCAAGCCGAAGGCCAAGAAATTCTTCGAGAAATTCACGAAGGCCTTTGTGGAAGCCATTTAGCCCCTAGAGCACTGGCAGGAAAAACACTTCGCCAGGGGCTTTATTGGCCCACAATAGCAGCTGATGCGGAGAGCTTGGTCCGCACTTGTCAAGGATGCCAGTGGATGGGTCGACGGAGTCATCGCCCACCAACAGCTCTTCAAGTCATAGCTCCGGTATGGCCTATGGCCAGATGGGGTATGGATCTAATTGGTCCCTTTCCGTTAGCAAAGGGAAATCTGAAGTTCGCAGTGGTAGCTATTGAATATTTTTCTAAGTGGGTAGAAGCAGAGCCCTTAACAGCTATCACTTCGAACAATGTACAGAAATTCTTCTGGAAGAACATTATTTGCCGGTTCGGAGTGCCTAGATATCTCACAGTTGATAATGGAACACAGTTCGACGCAGAACCCTTCAGGAAGTTTTGCGAAGACCTAGGCATTCAACTATGTTTTGCTGCAGTGAGACATCCTCAGTCGAATGGAGCCGTTGAGCGAGCCAATGGAAATATTTTATCAGGGCTAAATCGAAGAATAGTAGGATTATCAAAGGGACTGTGGACCGAAGAGCTTCCGAAGATTCTGTGGTCCATTCGGACTACGCAAACAAGGTCCACAGGTTTTACTCCGTTCAAACTGCTATTCGGAGATGAAGCTATGACTCCAACGGAGCTCAAAGGAGGATCATTTCGCAGCACCGAACCAGACATCGAAGAAGAGAGACAAGCTTCGTTAGATTTGTCAGAAGAAACAAGACTTCGAGCTGTAGCTAATTTATCAAAATATCACCAGCAGACGAAGACTTGGTATGACCCGAAGGTTAAGCTCAGCGAGTTAAGGCCGGGTCATCTTGTTCTACGAAGCATTATAGTACCAGGGAAGTTAGGCAATAAATGGGAAGGTCCATATCTAATTGTCCGCTCAGGACGCCCTGGTTCATTTAAATTAGCTAATTTAGAAGGTGAAGAGTTAGCACATACTTGGCATGCGGAGCACCTAAAGCGATACTTCGCATAAGGGCTCCTTGTAATTCGCTTGTAATCACCTCTAAATTAATAAAGCATACACCCTGATAGTTGCCTTCCCCTTGTTGACTCCTAGCTTCCCGAGCGGACGCGCTGGAACGGAAGTCGACCGAGAGGGAAGTGTCATTAAGCTGGGTTGTATTTCCGGACTTCGTACCCATAAAGTCGAAGCCTCCGGTGTGGTGGCTGAAATCCATCCGGAGCCCAAGTCTCGGCTTGTAGGCATCCGTAAAAGAGCCAATACCACATTCTACGGAGTCCAAGCTTCGGCTGGTAGACTTCCGTAAAAAGAGCCGAAGGTGGCCAAAATCTGCGGAGTCCAAGCTGCAGCTTGCAGACATCCGTAAAAAAGAGCCGAAGGTGGCCAAATTCTGCGAAGTCCAAGCTCCGGCTGGTAGACTTCTGCAAAAAAGAGCCGAAGGTGGCCAAATTCTGCGAAGTCCAAGCTCCGGCTGGTAGACTTCTGCAAAAAAGAGCCGAAGGTGGCCAAATTCTGCGAAGTCCATGCTCCGGCTGGTAGACTTCTGCAAAAAAGAGCCGAAGGTGGCCAAATTCTGCGAAGTCCAAGCTCCGGCTGGTAGACTTCTGCAAAAAAGAGCCGAAGATGGCCAAATTCTGCGAAGTCCAAGCTCCGGCTGGTAGACTTCTGCAAAAAACAGCCGAAGGTGGCTAAAGCAAAACAACATTTGAGCCATGAGCTTCGAATGTTTGTTCATATAAGTCCAAAGTGACAAATTTTTTAAGACACTAAAGTGTCCTGGAAGTTATCTCAATTGATTTCTTTCGTTAAACAAAGGTACCAAGTTACCATTCTTCTGACTACAAAAAGTCGAAGGCATTTCATAAAATTTCAAAAGATCTTTAAATGACAGAGGGGCTCCGAACCCCCAAAAAAAATTGTACTCCGAAGTTTTTTCTTTGCGCATAACCATCTTTGAATACAGTTCGAAGTTGCTTATACCCAAAGAGGGGCTAGTAATATGGAGACTAATTTTAAATCGGCATTCATTATCGAAATAAATGTATTTACAGATTACATTATGAAAAATTGGTATCTATACCAAGAAGGAATCGGAGACCTCTTCGATCCCGAGAGCTAGGGGTGGAACGACTAGTTCCAACATCGGAAGTTCTAAGAACTTTGCGCTTAACTCTCTTCCTCCCCTTCGAAGCTCTAAAATCCTTCTGCTCTTGTTGAAGCTCGGCCCAAGTTCGAAGCCGCTCGGGGCTTCTTTCCCAGCTTCTAAGATCTTCAGATCTTTTATTTTGGGCTTCACCTTCGTCTTCGGACCAATTAGTGTCTTCAGAAGACGAGGTGTTTGCGTCAATCTCTTTATCTTTCTCTTTAATATAAGACAATACGTCTTTGATTACTTCGGGCGCAATAACGCCGGAGTCATCTCGAGGGATAAGGAATCGAGGACGTTTATAACTCTTTAGAAGTTCGAAGGTGTTCCACAGTGAGCGAAGTTCGCTGTTAAGCTCTAACACTTCGATATCTTCCATAAGAGGCAAAGCCTAGAAATATGATAAACAAGACTTTCATTGATAAATGTTTACAAGCATAAAGCTTTACATGATTAGAAATCCTAAAATATTCCTAAACCTGCGGGTTCGAAGGAGGTTGACTGCTCGAAGCTTGGCTCCGAACTTGCTTCTGGCGTTGGCCTTCATCAATCCAAGCCTTGATCGCAGATCGACCTTCGGCTCTCCATGAAGTTTGAAAGGCTCGCCAGGCGGCAGCCACGCCTTCGGAAGGAATCAGAAGTCTTGCGTCGTCGAAGATGATGGAGCCCTCTGCGCTCGGAGTAATTACTCGGCCCAAATCCTCATAGTAACGAAGTAATCCAAGGGCAGACACTTGTCCGGAGAGTTCTCCATAACGCATGCCTGCCGTCTTCATTTGCTTCGCTGCTCCTTGGATCCTCTTTAACCGGCGCAGCAGAGTCACATTGTCATCCGAAGGTAGTGATCCAGTAGTACCGAAGTACTCCAAGACACCTAACATCTGTTCGATGACCTCCGAAGCCACCTTCTCAGACTTAAGCCTTTCCTCAATAAGCGCATCCTTGGCCGAAGTCGTTTCTGCTAAAACTCCGGAGATTCTAGCGTTCTCCGTAGTCAGAGCATTCTTTTGAGTCCGGAGCTGGCCAGCCTCTTCTTGCAGCCTTACAAGTTCGGACCCCTTCGCAGCATCCTCCGTCCGCAGTCTCTCAACCTCTGCTCGAAGCACAATTCTTTCTGCTTCGAGCTCTTTCTTCGCAGCCTCCAAGCTCTGCCTAGCCCTTCGCTCTGCTAGTATTATGTTATCCATCTGAGCTACTCGACCTTCGGAGAAGTTAAAATTTCTTTGAAGAGCTTCGTTCTCTTCCCGAAGTTGAGCAATTTCATTTTCGCTCGATAAAGCCGCAGCGCGGGCTAAGACTGCTTGCTAAGAAAAAAGAAAAACTGAAATAAGAAATTATTCATATATAATTTGCTATTTGCTTCGAAGATGCTTTATACCTGATAAGCTGCTCTTTCTACAGCAAGGTTAAGCTCCGGGCCCTTCGCTCTGCTTAAAAGGGCTACTAGTTCTGTTTCCCCGACTTTGCGACTGGCTTGACCCAAGGGTTTAACCAAAGTCCCAAGTCCGGTTTTCTCCTCCAAAAAAGGAGTTATGAGAGGAAGCATTTCTAAAGCCTTCTGATCAGCTCTGCTTAGCGAAGGTCCGGAGAGTTCTTCCGAGGCTCTTGGAATTTCTGAAGATGGCCCCCCCTCGGTTGATTCACTTTCATCTGTCGATTCAGATGAAGTCGATCCTTGAGTAAGAGGAGGCTCTATGTGCCTTTTACCTCTTCCAGGCCCTTGTTGAGTAACCTCCGGGCGTGGCTCCGAAGTTGTCGAAGGCCTTTGAATTGTATCTTCAAGGGGTACTTCGACAACAGGAGGCTCTGCAATAACAGAAATATTATACATTGTATAATTTTGCAGAAATTGATAAGAATTATGCAAAATTTTACCTTCAACATTCTCCGGGAGATCAAGTACTGGACTGATCGGAGGATCAAAAGTGAAGTCATCATCTGACTCCGCAGTTAGATTCTCCGCTGTCGGAGCATCTCCGTGATCAGCCCTTTCCTCCACAACCGAAGTTGCAGGAACTTCGGCTTCATCTTCGCCCATAAGGGCTTCGACTTGTTCCTCTTGGGTATCCGGAGCTCTTACTTCTTCGATGTTGGCCTGAGGCTCCGGTATACCTGCAGTATCTTCAATGTGAATACTTCGTTGAGCTGCATCTTCATCAATTAATTTCACTAATAAAGTACCTTCATCCTCTTTAGAACCAGAAAGTGAGGTTCTTGAGCTTGAAGGAGCAGGATCCGAAGGTGCGAGATTCTTTGGCTTCCGAGCCACCTTCTTCACCGGGGTTTTCGCTGAACTTGAAGCTCCGGCTTCAGCTACTCTTTTCTTGGGGCCTTTCTCCTGAGGCACCCAATCCATCAGAGGGGGTGGAGTTAACTCCAGCATTCCCCATACTCTGTTAAATCGCTCCCAACTTCCGACTAATTTGATTCGCCATTCTTTTTCCGACGGAGTTGGAGCACCCAGAATCTTCTCCGAAGCCCTTACGATTTGTTCTGATGTAATGGGGTCTGAAGAAGCTAAAAAATAATTCGAGTTAGTCTTTCTTCGAAGTAAATATGTACAATGCATGTTGATTTCGAAGTTACCTGCAGGGCTCGAAGTATAATTGATTTTGCGAAGGCCGCCTTCGGAGTCATCTTCGAAGATGATAGGCCAGTTGGCCATCAGTGGAGGAATTTGAAGACCGATAAATTCTTCAGCCAAGTCTCGCATACTGAGCCTTTGGCTAACTTTTTCAAGCAGGTTCAGGCGGGCTTCGAGCTGGCCTTCGTCAGGTTGCACTAGGGCTTCTTTCCGGAATCGGATTTCTTTGAGAGGCCCAGCTAGAGGACTGCTAGCTCCGAATTCGGCATAAAACCACCTCAGTACCCAATCAGTGTACCATCTAGCATTGATGGCCTTAGCAGGGAATCGTAGAGCATATTCGTCTCGAAGCCTAAAATTAATGCTTCCGAAGGCAACCACCACCTTCTCACCTCCGGAGCCTACGAAGGTCTTCGGTTGACAAGTCGCTCTATGCAGTGCAGCGAAGATTTCAGCCCTCCCCTCACAACCTTCGGCTCTCAGCGCCCACTCAAAGATAGCTAATCTAGCTACAACGTTCGGAGATAGCTGGGGGAGGGTTACATGAAACAGGTCAAGAACTTCGGCCAAGAAATCCACAGCAGGGAGGCCTAAGCCTGCTTCGAAAAAAGCTTCGAACACTACAACCTCTCCGGGTCTTGGTGATGGAATTGATTCTTTGCCCGGCCTCCGAACCATAACCCCATTGCTAATCTTTCCTCCTGCTGTGATTGCCAAAGATTCTCTCTTGCAGGTAGAGGGCCCCAACTCAAAAGATTGATCCAAGTATTTAGTCGAAGGTGGACACAGACCTTGGTCATCGGGGATTTGGGGATTCCTCCCCCCTGCCGCCATGGATGTTCCCGCCTGCATCGAGGGTGCCGCCGCCAATGTCGCTGCTGCTGCTGCGGCTGCCTGCTGCCGAGCCAAAGCCGAAGGAGGCGCAGATCCTTTGGTCTTCACCATTATGATCGCTCGGTTGCTCAAGAACTCAAAGGGCTCAGGAACTTAAAAGCTAGGGCTCAAGAACTCAAGGGGCTCACAAAGCTTTTGACTAAGAGGAGACGGTGAAAAGGTAATCGGGTAAGTTTTGGGCTCTTTATTTATAGCCTAAATGTTCCGTTTGTTACCGTTTGAGTTCTGCCTTTTCGCATTCTTGCCCGTTATTTTCTTCCGAAAATAACGGATCGTTTAACTTCTGTTAGAAGAAACAGGTTAACGGCTATTTTTTCTAAGTCTAAAAAGTCTTCAGTCTTTCTAAAGACACTTCTAAGTTACTTCGAATGTAACTCCTTCGAATGCCAATCCGAAGCATTTATCTCCACATAGTTCGGAGATGATATAAATCTGTTAACCCCTACGCATGAATACTTTTCTTGCGTATACTGCTCTCCTAAACGTTACAGGTCAAACGGAGAAGCGTATTCGAGGGGCTACTGTTGGGGGAAAATATCTCATCTTCGGGGTTATTGCCAAAGCAGCATGAAGACAATCAACCAGTTCGAAGATTGTCCGAAGACCATCTTCGAAGATGCCCAGAACCTGGTTCGAAGCCCGAAGACAGACACTGGTTCGAAGTATGTCTTCGAACCAAAGCCCTTCAGGATCTTTTCTGCCAGCTAAGATGGAAGACTTATCTTCTATCTTATTAGATTAGTCTTTTACCATTTTAGCCCCATTAAGGAAACCGAATAGTTTCCTTAATGTCGGTTGTAATAGAGGGGTAAATAGGTCTTTTCCTTAATGTTTAAGCCTATAAATACCCCCCATTTCACCCTGTAATAGGGACCGAATATAAGTGATTCAATACATACTTTCAAACTATTCTAAGCTATTATCCTTTCGGAGGCTTAGAACAGTTTGCTTCACAAACACTTCGTTTGTTAGTTTCTTTTCTACAGAAACCTGTTAGCGTAATCTTTTACGCCAACAGTCACCGGTATGGAAGGGGGGATCCCCTTCCAACGAAGAAGACAGACCCGACAGGTGGGTCCCACCTATCAGCGGGTGAGCGAATAAGGAAAGGGGCCAACAGACGGGCCCGTGCAGTTAGTGGCGGAACGAGAGGGAGGGAGAGACTGACGCGTGGGGCCAAGGCGGGTGCGAGCGGGAGAGAGAGGAGGGGAGCGGCGCCGACACCTAGGTCCCACATGTCAGTGTCACAAGGTTTGGACTGGGCTGGGGGGGTAGATGTGAGGGTTGCGGCCCAACAGGATTTAAAATACTTTTCTTAATTAAAATAATTCCAGTAATTCATTTATTTGATTAAAGGTTGAATCACTATTGGTAAAAATTTGTAAAAATTCCTAAAATTATTTCATGGCCTCTAGATCCTATCATAAATTTTCCAAGTTAAAATTTGGAGTATTCTCCCTTGTTTGGCTTTAATAGGGTTCTTTTAGTATTTTCTTTAATTTCATAAATCCTTTATATTCCAGAAAATCCCTTTTCTTTATTTTATTTATTTTTAATTATTGGGATGTTATAGTGGGTCCAATCCATCAGCGAGTGCAAGTGCGGGAGCAGGCGCAGGTCACGATGCTGAGTAAGAAGGGAGGGGTGGAGCGCGTGGGAAAAGGAGAGGGAGGATGACAAGAAGGACCTGCATGTCAGGGAGGGCGTGGGAGTGGGTTGGGCCGACCTGGAGGGAGATTGGGAGAGGGCGGCCCACTAGGAATTTTAATTCCTTTTCAATTAAAATAATTCCAGAAAGTTATTTGTATTTTCTATGCTAGTTTCCAATGTACTGAAAATTCAGGAAAATTCCTAAAATTTTATCTTAACTTGAGGTATCTAACATAAATTTCCCAACTCATGATTTGAATTATTTCTCAAGGTTTTTATTCATTTGTCATTTTTAGCTTCTTTATTATTCAAAAATAATTCTTTTATTAAAATTTTATTTTCCCCATTTTATTTTACCTTGGAAATTTTAGGGTGTTACAATGATCCATCTTTCTTAGGAACCAAAATGACTGGAACAGCACAGAGACTAAGACTCTCTCATATGTACCCTTTGTCGAGTAGGTCTTATACTTTGTTGGGGGGAAATACTTCATCCGCAGGGTCTCTACAGCAATAAGACAAAGCCAATCTACTAAATTGAAGTTCCAGTATTAACTCCGGTTTAGTACATGATCAAGCTCGAAGAATCAATGCAGACTTCTGTTCGGAGTATGACTTCGAAGGTTGAATCTTCAGAGAGCTTATCTGCCAGCGAGGATGGAAGACTTATCTTCTTTCTGATTAGATTAGTCTTTTACCATTTTAACCCTATTAGGGGTACCGAATAGTTTCCACTATGTCGGTTGTAATTGAGGGGTAAACGAGTCTTTTCCTTAAGATTTTTACCTATAAATACCCCCTTCTCACCCTGTAATAGGCATCGAATATTCAGTTATTTAGTACACAACTTTGATCTGCTTCGAGCTATTATCCAATTTGGAGGCTTGAAATAGTTCACTTCACAAACACTTCGTTTGTTAGTTCTTAATCTCTAGAAACCTATTAGCGTAATCTTTTACGCCAATAGTTGGTGCTGTCCGTGGGGAACCTAGTCCAAAAAACTTCATTCTCTACCAATTTCTTAGAACCATGCCTCCTAAGCGGAGCTCAGGTGGTAGTCCTACTCGGAGGTCCCCTCGGACCTCCAGAGCAAGATCTTCGAATACAGTCGAGGTCGGAGGACCTTCAGTAGTTCTTCCACCTCAGACCCCCGAAGGGAATTCCCTTCCTCGAGCATACGGAGTTCCTCCTCCAACTCCATCTATGCTTCGGCTAGACGGAGTCCCTCCTCTAACTCCGATTGTGCTTCGAACTGACATGCACAGTTCTCAAGACCTGGAAGATCCTTTCGGAAGAAATGAACACAGTCTTGGCGACATGGCGACCCAGATGGCCAGTCTCCAAACTGAAGTGGCGAGGTGGAGGCAAGAAGCCACAGATAGGCTTCGTTCTCAGGCCACCCCGGTCATTCCCGAAGTGCCTCAAGATGACGACTCTCTTCTTTATCGTGAAGCCCCAGAGAACGCTTCCTTCGATAGCGAGTCTCCGCTGCATCCCGAGTTACAGAAAGTGCACTTCGACCCTAAGTTTAAAACTTTGAAGCTCTGTAAGTACTCCGGAGAACAGGACCCAGGGGAGTTCTCCCGTTCATATGCTTTGGAAATTGAGGCCAGTGGAGGAGTTCGAGACACCATGGCCAAGTGTTTCCCCCTTGCTCTCGAAGGGGTGGCTTTGTGTTGGTTCTGGTCCTTAAAACCAGGATCAATTAGAACCTAGGAGCAGTTAAGGAGGAAGTTTATAAGTAACTTTCAAGGTACCTTCATACCCCCAATGTCAACGGGAAGTCTTTTCTAGGTGAATTAGCTACCTGGAGAAACCTTAAGACAAATTTTCAAGCGCTTCGCTCATACGAAGTCGCAAATACGGGGACTATCTACGTCATGCGTGATTGATGCAGCCCAAGAGGGAGTTACCCATGCGGGCCTCCTTGATAAACTTCATCAGAAACAGATATCTTCTATAGCACAGTTGATGGCCTATTTTGAATAATATGCTAGGTCAGAAGAATGGTGGCTCCGAAGAACCGCTTCAACTCCATCAATCCTTCAAGAAGTCAAGCTCGAAGTGAATACTTCAACACCTTCACAGGGGCCTAGCATCGATGTCCAGCATGACAGGCGTCGGGGGCAAAAGCATCCTCGCTCCGAAGTCCTGAACATTGCTCCTCTGCAGAAATATTCCCCTAGAAATCCACAAGCTTCGGGAAGCAAGACCAGCGGCTGGAGGCCACCAGGGAAGCCTATTGGCAAAGCCCAGGCCTTCTTCTGCTGCGTTCATGGTGAAAATCGGAGTCACGCTATTGATGTGTGCAAGTATATACTCGCTTTAAGAGGCGAGTACCTTGAAAGGACCTCTGGTCGAGGCACTACTGACCGAGTCCCTTCCGAGGAACGTCTGGAGCCTGTGCAGGCTGTCGCATGCGTGGACAACTTTGACCCCACAAGACAACCTCCGGTGGTCAATATTATGCCACCTCCGAAGCAGGAAGATGGCCAAGATTGGGACAAAAGGGTAGTCCTCCCCATTACCAGAGGAGGGACCCTCAGCAGTATGTTGAAGAGACAGCGAAGAGAATATGTCCGGGAAGTAGGCCATATTGGAACTTCTTCGTCTGCAGCTACCATGCCTGAGTGGTCCCAAGTGCTGATATCTTTCTCTACAGATGATGCAGCTGGCATAAAGTTTCCACATGCAGATCCCCTTGTTATTACTGCCGATATAGCAGGGACCGAAGTCCGGAGAGTGCTGATTGACGGAGGGAGTTCAGTAGATATCATCTTCATTCAAGCCTTCGATCAGCTCTGTATCTCCAGGAAACATCTCCTCCCTGCACCTCGTCCCCTGCAAGGGTTCGTAGGACCTCCTCTTGATGCCCTCGGCCAGATAGGTCTGGAGGTTGCTTTCGGAGAGGGGCTCCTAGCAAGGATGGAGGAAGTGATCTTAGATGTTGTAGATGCCCCTTATGCATATAATGTTATCTTTAGAAGGGGCATGTTAAATCAGTTCGGAGCCGTGGCGCATCATAACTATTTATGTATGAAGATGCTCACGCAAGCAGGAGTACTCACTGTCTTCGGAGATCAAGCCATTGTGCGAAGAGCAGAATATGGTCATGCCCCCCCTCTCAACCCGAGACAAGTGAACAATGTACAAGGCAATCTGGAGGATATCTCTGCTCCAGGTGAACCTTCGAAGAAGTCCTTCCCAAGACCCAGCCCCGACGGAGAAATTATAACAAAGGTTATTGTAAAAGATGGCAAAGACTATTCTTTTTAGTTTGGCAAAGATTTGTCTCTAGAAATCGCTACTTCATTAGAAAAGGTAGTTGAAGAAAATTTGGATGTCTTTGCTTGGTCTGATGAAGACATTCCGGGAGTCAGTCGAGATATCATTGAGCATAGCTTGCTTGTGAACCCGAGGGTTCGACCTGTTCGACAAGGACTTTGGAAGTTATCCATAGAGAGGGCCATCCTTGCTAAAGGAGAAGTGGAAAAATTGCTGAAGGCTGGGATCATCAGAGAAGTAGCTCATACGGAGTGGTTAGCTAACCCAGTCTTCGTCAAAAAGAAATCCTCCGGGAAGTGGCGCATGTGTATTGATTTTACATCTTTGAATAAAGCATGCCCACGTGACCCCTATCCCATGCCCCGAATTGATCAATTAGTTGATTCCACTGTTGGTTCGGAGTTATTAAGCTTCCTCAATGCGTATTCTGGCTATCATCAAATCTGGTTAAAGCGCGAAGATGAAATTAAAACAAGCTTTGTAACTCCTTCGGGAGTCTTCTGCTATGTAAGAATGCATTTTGGCTTAAGAAATGTCGGGGCAACTTTTTCGAGGTTAATTGCTAAAGCTCTAGGTCATCAAATAGGCCGCAATGTAGAAGCCTATATGGATGATATTGTAATAAAGAGTGCTTTAAAGCACGAACATAGCCTAGACTTAGGAGAAACGTGTGATAGCCTTCGGGTATGTGGAGTCCGTCTCAACCCCGAAAATGTATCTTCGGGGCTCAGGCTGGAAAGTTGCTAGGGTATCTAGTTTCGAGTAGAGGGATTGAAGCTAGCCCTACTCAAATAACTGCATTACAAAAGATGGCTCCACCAGAAAATTTAAAGCAGGTGCAAAAGCTAGCTGGCCGTCTAGCAGCACTTAGCAGGTTTCTAGCAAGGTCTACGGAACGAAGTCTGCCTATTTTCAAAGCATTGAAAGGGCCTAAGATTTTTCATGGACACCGGAGTGTCAAAAGAGTTTTGACAATATTAAAAATTATCTAAGCAACCTCGGTACACTCACTATGCCCATTGCAGACGAAAACCTACTCCTCTACCTTGCAGCTACTGGCTCTGTTGTCAGTGCAGTCCTTGTCAGAGAAGTTGATTTCAATGGGAAGTTGGTGCATAATCCAGTCTATTTTGTATCTGAAACCTTATCTGGAGAAAAAACAAGATATTCTGAGCTTGAGAAGTTCACGTATGCACTGATAATGGCTTCAAGGAAATTACGACATTATTTTCTAGCACATAATGTAGTTGTACCAACTTCGTATCCCTTGGGAAATATGCTCTGAAGCAAAGATTCTACGGGAAGAATTGGAAAATGGGCTGTTGAGCTAGCACCCTTCGGCATCTCCTTCGTAGCAAGGACAACAATCAAGTCACAAGTGGTGGCAGATTTTGTGGCAGAGTGGACTCCATCTACAGTATGGGCTCCGGAGAAATCAAATAAAGGAATTTGGACTATATACTCCGACGGAGCTTTCCAAGCGTCTGGATCAGGCATCGAAGCAGTAATAATTTCACCTTTAGGACAAAGAGCAATGTACTCCGCAAGGCTCAACTTTAAGTCCAATAATATAGCGGAGTATGAAGGAATTTTGTTAGGACTTTGAAAGGTGCGTGCTTTGGGTGCTACAAGAGTTGTTATTAAAACAGATTCTCAAATTGTAGCAGGGCACGTCGATAAAAGTTTTTAAGTCCGTCACCCGCAGCTTGCAAAATATTTGGAAGAGATCCGTAAGATCGAAGCAACATTCAAAGGGATTTCCATTCGAAGTATACCAAGAGCTGAAAATATGCAAGCTGATACCTTGGCAAAAGCTGCAGCCGGAGCTATGGACATTCCAAAAGGAGCCTTTTACGAAGAGCTTACTTCACCTTTGGTGCCACAAATCCCTTTTGCGGAGGTTCTTTGCATTCCAAGCACTGATTGGCGGAGCTCAATTATAGAATTGTTGCAAGGTGAAGAAAATTTGCCTGAAGGGCCACAACTTTTGAGGTTGAAATTAAGAGTTCGAAATTATCGTGTAATCAACGGTATTCTATACAAGGCTGGAGTATGTTTCCCTCTACTCCGATGTATATCTCAAGCCAAAGGTCAAGAGATGCTCCGAGAAATTCATGAAGGCCTTTGTGGTAGCCATCTGGCTCCTCGGGCTTTGGCAGGAAAAACACTTCGCCAGAGGCTTTATTGGCCTACAATAGTAGCTGATGCGGAGAGCTTAGTCTGCACATGCCAAGGTTGTCAATGGATGGGAAGACGAAGTCATCGTCCGCCAACGACTCTTCAAGTCATTGCTCCAGTTTGGCCCATGGCCAGATGGGGCATGGATCTCATTGGCCCCTTCCCAGTAGCAAAAGGAAATCTGAAATTCACAGTGGTAGCAATTGAGTATTTTTTCCAAGTAGATCGAAGCAGAACCCCTCACAGCTATCACTTCGAATAATGTACAAAAGTTCTTCTGGAAGAATATTATATGCAGATTTGGAGTGCCTTGACAGCTCACAGTCGACAATGGGACACAGTTTGATGCAGAGCCCTTCAGGAAGTTTTGCGAAGATCTTTGCATACAAATATGCTTTGCTACTGTGCGCCATCCTCAGTCTAACGAAGCTATCGAAGGGATAATGGTAATATTCTATCAGGGATGAATCGAAGAATAGTAGGGTTAGCAAAGGGGTTGTGGACCGAAGAGCTCTCGAAGATTTTATGGTCCATTCGGACCACTCAAACAAGGTCCACAGGTTTTACTCCTTTCAGATTATTATTAGGAGATGAAGCTATGACACCGATAGAGCTTAAAGGAGGATCTCTTCACACCACCGAACCTGAAATAGAAGGAGAAAGGCAAGCTTCGCTTCATTTAATAGAAGAGACAAGGCTTCGAGCTATGGCTAATTTGTCGAAATATCAACAGCAAACGAAGACTTGGTATGACCCGAAGGTTAAGCTTAATGAACTTAAGCCAAGTCACTTAGTTTTGCGAAGCATCATAGCACCAGGGAAATTAGGAAATAAGTGGGAAGGTCCATATATTATTCTGCGTTCAGGACGCCCTGGTTCTTTTAAACTAGCTAATTTAGAAGGCGAAGAGTTAAAGCATGCCTGGCATGCAGAGCACTTAAAGCGATATTTCGCATAGGGGATCAACACCTTCTGAATTAATAAAGTTCATGGTTCAGATAATGCCTACCTCTCAAACACTCACTTCATACTTCTAGTGCACGCACTAGAGGAACAAAGTTGGCTGTGAGGGAAGTGTCATTCATTTGAACCAATTTTGCGGACTTCGAACCACTGGTTCGAAGCTTCCGACGAGGTGGGAAAGTCATAGTTCAAGGAGACCAAATGATACGGATTCCAAGCTTTGGCTTGAAAGCATCCGTAAAAAGAGTCCAAGGAGACCATTATGCGAATTCTGAACCACTAATTTGATAGCATTCGCAAAAAGAGCCGAAGGAGGCCAAACAAAACAAACTTTGAGCTAATAGCTTAGAACGTCTGTAAAAAGAGTCCAAAGCGACCAACTGTTTTGGATACTAAGGTATCCGAAAAAGAGTCCGAAGTGACTACATTCAAACAAAAGGTACTAAGTTACCAGTTTTCAGACTCCAAGTAGTCGAAGACATTTTTTGAGATTTTAATCAATCTTTAAGTTGTTAAGGGGCTCTGAGCCTCCAAAATTGTACTCCTAACTAAAGTTGTTTTCGTTGCGCGTAACCACCTTCGATGAATTTCGAAGTGGCTTACACCGAAAGAGGGGCTGGGAAGTAGGGAGACAATTTTGAAACTTTAATCTTTATCATTCGAACAAATTACATTACATCATGAAAAGTCTGTATCTATACCAAGAAGGAAACGAAGACCTCTTTGGTCCCTAGAACTATTGCTAAAGCCAGAACAACAAGTTCCAGAGCTGGGAGTTTTAATAACTTTACGTTTAACTCTTCTCCCTCCTTTCGAAGCTCGGAAATCTTTTTGTTCCTTCTGGAGTTCAGCCCAAGTTCGAAGTCGCTCGGGGCTTCTCTCCTAGCTTTGAAGTTGTTCAGGGTTTTTCTTTGTTCGTTCTTTAGCAGTATTTTCTTCTTCGGACCATTCAATGTCTTTAGAAGATGAAGTTTCCAAGTTAACTTCTTTTTCCTCCTCTTTAATGTAAGATAATATATCTTTGCATATTTTGGGCGCAATTACACCGGAGCTTTCGAACGTAGCCCATAGCAAGCGAAGCTCTTCGTTAATGTCACGCCCCGATTTAATAAAACTGGGAATTTATTGAAATTCCATAGAAAATCAATAAGTACAAGACATTCATCACACGACTGCGTACAATACGCCAATCCATCATGGTTCGTATACCATATTATTACAAAAAGTTAAAACAAAGAGAAACTAATAAAATAAATCCTCTAGATGAACGCCTTCTTCCAGTCTCATGCCTTGACTGGGTCGCTACTCCAGACCTTCGCCCTCCACGTAGTAGACTGCCTCTGGGGGTGTAAGTCAACGGGGGTGAGTACAAACGTACTCAGCAAGCCACCGAATGCAATTATAATGCAAGGTAATAACAAGGAAGGTAGGGGCTCACTTTTGCGGAAACGCATATTTGTAAAGCAATTAATGTAATCCAGTTATTAGTGCAGAAAAGTAAACATGAGATCATGCATCATCTTCTAACTCGAGGGGTATAGTCAGCCCACCCTCGCTCAACAGTCCTTACATGCCATGAATAACACATTCATTCACATAACAGTAAACTAACTGCGAGAGGTCACACAACCCGCCCTTGACCGTGGGCTTGGCTTTTCGAATAGATTATTTACTCTGATCAGAGGTGTACTACTGTACCCACAAGGCACTCATTTCCCGCACACCGCAGTGTGTTAAATGACTCCTGTCATGAGAAGCTCGTGCCAAAACCTTCAGCATAGAACGCACCAATTCGGTAACACCCTCTTATAGGTTTCGTATGGTTTCCCAGTCACTTCGGGCCACGCCATACCCCCCCTTGAGCCACGTTGGTACAAGTCACCCGCAGGCTTTCCCCTTGTACCCCTCCACTATGGTGTTCCAAGTTGGTATGATCCATACCTCCAGTTAGGACTTACCCACTAGACTTGTGGTTAGTACGGAAGTGCTTTGCAACGGATCCCGCAGACCGGTCCTTAGAGTGCCCCGGGTGCGACCAACCAATGCCCTAGCTTGCACCCGGAACCCACCATACTTATAACATAGCCAACTCCAAAAGAATCCAGAGACGAGAATAACGGGGAAATCATATAGTAGAATCCATCTAACTACGACACATTCTTTTTATCCTATAATAGTTGTGTCAGTACATTGGACACTAGCTAATATAATATTGTAGAGTGACAAGGAGTTCAGGCTCAATAAGCATGGCTTGGGTTTACACACAAGGACGGGGATCTAATAAATATAGTGTAGGGCTTGATATCAGACTAATGCAATATTTAATTCCTATGAGTTATAGCGATAATTATGAAAAACTAGGTTCAATGATGATAAACTATTTCCACAGGAGGGTTCTGTGACATGCCATGATCCGCAAATGGTGAAGGTGGAACTTCGGGATAAGACTCCGGATCGTCGACGGCGATGTAGTCTTCTAGACACGAAAAAGTAAATACGACATTCAATAAACAATCCAAAAATCAACCATACAAGCATACATGTTTTTGTTGGATTAAGTAAAGGAGATAGAGACTTAATTTTTAGGGAATTGTCACTTAAATATTTAAGATTAATTTTTAATGAGATTTATAAATTGGTGTAAGTATTTTTCTAAGGGGGTTTTTATTTTCCCTTTTTTTAGAGATGAATTAAAAAGGTATAAAATATCCTTAATGTTTTTATTGCAGTAAAAAGAGTGAAATTAAGTTATTAGGTCTTCTAAGTTATTTTATAAGTTTTCATGATATTTTTATAAAGTGTTGCATTTTTATTATATGAATTAATTACTTATCCTAAAAGGGCCTTGGAAATATTATTTAATAAAATGAAATGGGCAAAATGAACATTCTATTTTTATTGCATTGAAAACAGTGACATGGTGTCATTATGTCCTCTGAATTTAATATATAAATGTTTAAGGGTCTTTTCTGAATCATTTAATGAAATATAAATTAAATCCTAAAGGGGACTTTTCTTTATTATTTAATAAGAATATTTTGTGCTAAATAAACATATTGTTTTTATTGCATAAAACTGTAGATAATAAAAAGACAAATTTTCCAGAATTAAAATGGTCAAATTTGGAGTTAATTTGAGCAAGATATGAATTTTTGAAGTTTAAACTATTTTCTGAATTTATTTTAAAGGGGAAAACAGTCTCTGGTCCACGGTGAACTGGGTTCACCGTGAACCGTTGACTGCGCACGTGTACCAGGCCGATCAGGACAGTTGGATCCAGATCCAACGGGCGGGCGTGAGGCGGGATGCTTAAGTGACAATCAACGGCTCACAGGCCTCGATACCCTTTCGGCCAGATCAACAGCCAAGATAAATCCCCACGCGGGATCTAATCTACGCCGTCCATCCGTCATCGCACGGCGGAGCACGCGTCCGGCACGCACGCGGCACGGGGAAGACAGAGGTCTTCGTCCCCTGCTCCGGTGGCGCGATGGCGAGCGGCTTCCGACGGCGACGATGGCCTATGGTCCTAACCACCGGCAAAAATGGATAGAGGAGTGAAAGGGGAGTGTGATCGTACCAAAATCGAGGACCGGCGACGATGGGTGGCGGCCGACAGCGAGGAGAGGCGGTGGAGGCCTTCGGGTTCGACGACGTCGGCGGGCTCCGGACCAACGAAGGTGGGGCCGGGGAAGGGTGAGCGACGATGGTCCCGACGATGTCGTTGGCGAGGGTGGCGGCGGCTCGAGGCGTCGGCACGGGTTCACTGGAGTTGAAGCAGAGGCAGCGGCGCTAAAATGGCACGGGGGCTCGGGAAAGAGAGGAAGGGGGTGAATTGGTGCGTGCCCGAGACGCGGCGGAGGCTAGGATTTATAGGGGAGTCGTCGGTGGTGAAAAAGGAAGGGGTAAAGAGGGAAACCGAGGAGGGAAACCTACCTCGTCGGCGAGCTTCCATCCGTGTGGGAACTTACCAAATGCGGCGGAAAGCGCGTGGCAAAAGGGGGAAAGTGACCGCTGGTGTGAGGGGAAGGGGATCCCGGCCTCGATCTGGTGAATGCTGGTGGCAGGCGGCGAATATGGCAAGGGGGGCGTCGGCATGGAAGGGGATCCCCCATTCCATCGAGGAAGATGGATATGACAGGTGGGCTCCACCTGTCATAGACCGATGCAAGGGGGTGGGCTGGCTAGCGGGCCCGTCCGGTTAGAGGGGGAAGGGGGCGCGCGGGAGGCCGACGGGTGGGGCCGGCGGGCGGGCGTGTGTGGGAGAGAGGGGGCGGGCGGCACTGACAGGGTGGCCCCGCCTGTTAGCGGGTGCAGTCTTGGACTGGGCCAGGCCGAGGGGAAAGGAGGGAGGCGGCCCACTAACATTTTAAATCCTTTTTCGATTTAAATTAATTCCAGAAATTCATATATTCTGGTAGAGCTCAAAATACTATTTCTAAAATTTTGTAAAAATTCTCAAAAATATTTCTAGGCGTCTAGATTCCACAATAAATTTTTCAGCTTCAAATTTGAAATATTTCTCCCGGTTTTGCCTTGATTGGGTTCTTTTAGCCTTTTCTTTAATTAAATAAATCCTTTTATTTTAGAAAATTTATTTTCCTCATTTTTATTTTATTTTTAATTTTGGGGCTGTTACAATCCTATCCCCCTTACAAAGAATCTCGTCCTCGAGATTCGAAGCGAACCTCGGGAAAGCTAAGGGACGGGGTTCTGCGGGTGCTCCAGATTAAGAGAAGGGGTTACATCAGAAATAGGCAAAGTATTCTTCGGGACTGAGTTGGTTGAGATCAAACTGGGAATGTCTTCGGTCGTACCTTGGTTTTCTTGGGCGGAGATGTGATGAACTTGGGTTTGTCCCACGGGGCTTGTAACGGAGGATGACGCCTGCTTGGGGTAGGGGCACATGTTGGAGAAGTGGCCTTCTCGGCGACAGTTCAAGCACACGTTTGGGTTGTCATGTCGGTCCCTCTTGTACCTGGTAGCTTGTGCTGGAGTTCTTCCGACTGGCGGTGCTTGTGATGGGATGCCTGAGCTTGGCCCTCCTAGGGTGGTATGTGGCTCGGCAGGAGTTGGGGTTTGAGGCGGAATCACCGGGCGTGGCTTCTGCACCATTACTTGCTGCTGGCGGTAGGCGATCATCCTTCGTTTCTTCAGGTCCACCTTGTTTTGCTCGGTCTCTTGGATAATAGCTTTGTTTACCAATTTCTGAAAATTGGCAAAGTCCCCGGAGACCAACTGAAGGGAGAGCTCGTCCTTCAGTCCCCGAAGAAACTTGGCTTGGCGGGCTGCGTCCGTGCGCACTTCCTCAGGTGCATAATGGGCCAACCGGTTGAATTCGTGCAAGTACTCCGTGACGGTCCTGCTTCCTTTATGCAGGTCCCGGAATTCTTGCTGCTTCTGGGCTACCATGCCATCTGGAATGTGGGTGGCCCGGAAAGCAGTGGTGAACTCAGCCCATGAAATTTCATTGCCCTCGGGCTGAGTCTCTCGGAAATTGTCCCACCACTCCGCGGCGGGTCCTTGGAGCTGGTGAGCGGAAAATGCCACTCGCTCCTGCTTGGAACAGGGCAAAAGGTCCAACTTCTTGCCAATGGTCCTAAGCCAGTCTCCTGCCTCCATTGGATTGGTGGTGCTGGACAATATGGGCGGCCAGACATGCATGAACTCTGAGAGTTGAGAGACTGGTGCCGGTGCCTAGACGACGGTGCGGAGGGGAGGCTCGGGTTGCTGTTGATGAAGACAAAACAATTGTGTCTGCTGCTCTTGCATTTGGTTTTGTTGTTGTTGCATCTGAGTCAGCAGCGTGGCAATCAGTTGGTTTTGGCTTGCCATCATTTCTGCTAGTGTCGGATGATTGGCAATGGGGGCCTGCCGTTGGCCGGTTGCTCCCCACTAAGGCAAGTTGCCCGAGGTGTTTCCATCGCGCGGGGCTTCAGATCCTTGGTCGTTGGCTATCCTGAAGTTGAAGGGTTCAAAAAGAAGGTGCCAAAAATTTAGGGGAAATTGTTACTGATTTTATTGCCCAAAATGAATATTTTGTCCTAGATGCTTACATCTTTTATTTTAATCTCTTATTGAATTTTACACTCATGTCTTATATTCTGACATGAGCGGCACAACAAATAAAACAATCAAAAGAAACAAACAACCGTAATCTACGTCTAAGGAAGCTCGGGGGACGACTTGATCATAGGCTCGATGGAGAGGGTCGGTGCAGGGGTGGTGGAGCTAGAGGGCCCGGTGGGAGGTGCACTATGGGAGATCCTCTTGGGCCTAACCATGGGAATCCGGAGTGTCTTCCTCTTGTGAGGCGGAAGGGGAGCGACCTCCTCGAGATCCTTCTGGAGCTCCTTGGGCTGATGATGTAGTTGGGTGGTGACGACGGCGCCCTGGCGTAGAAGCTCGTTCTGACGCCTCAACTCCGCTACCTCGGTGATCAAGTGGTGGTTCTGCTGAACCTGGCGACGAAGATCGGCGTTCTCGCGGTTCAGGTTCTCCGACGAGTGGCGGTAGAAGTCGATGGTGTCGTGCTGGCTCTCTGCGTCGAGGATGGCCTCCGTGTGAAGGTTGTCCATGGCCTCCAACAATCTCATGGTGCGTGCGATGGCGGAGTTGTTCTGAGTGAGGGAGCTGACGTACATGCTGCGATGACTCCCTGGTGTGCGCATAGGCATGAAGCAGTAGATGGTGTCGCGGAGGTGGCAGTCGTAAACCAGTCAGAGCTCGGCGAGGGCCTAGAGTGTAGCGCGCTGGATGGCCACCACGAACGAAGGTCCTCTGACTCCATGGGTGTAGAAGGGAGGCTGTGTGGACGAGGAGCGAATGACGACCATGACCTCGTAGTAGCTCTCGTTCGCATCGGGAAAGATCCCGTGGAACGCGGGCTCATGCACGAAGCCGAGGAAGTCGACGAGCATGCGAAGCTCGCGGATGAATCCAGCCTCATCGCGGAGAGTTCCACTCATGGTATGGACCGGCATCTACAAAAGAGAGGAAATTTTTTGTGAAAACTTCAGAAGATGAGAGGGTTAGTAGTTTCATAAGAAAATATGGTTAATATAAGTCCTAGGGTTAGGTTTGTTTGGCTTCCTACAGTCAAGTCGGCTCTCATACCATCTTGTCACGCCCCGATTTAATAAAACCGAGAATTTATTGAAATTCCATAGAAAATCAATAAATACAAGATGTTCATCACACGACTGCGTACAATACGCCAATCCATCATGGTTCGTAGACCATATTATTACAAAAAGTTAAAACAAAGAGAAACTAATAAAATAAATCCTCGAGATGAACGCCTTCTTCCAGTCTCGTGCCTTGACTGGGTCGCTACTCCAGACCTTCACCCTCCTCGTAGTAGACTGCCTCTGGTGGTGTAAGTCAACGGGGGTGAGTACAAATGTACTCAGCAAGCCACCGAATGCAATTATAATGCAAGGTAATAACAAGGAAGGTAGGGGCTCACTTTTGCGGAAAAGCATATTTGTAAAGCAATTAATGTAATCGAGTTATTAGTGCAGAAAAGTAAACATGAGATCATGCATCATCTTCTAACTCGAGGGGTACAGTCAGCCCACCCTCGCTCAACAGTCCTTACATGACATGAATAACACATTCATTCACATAACAGTAAACTAACTGCGAGAGGTCACACAACCCACCCTTGACCGTGGGCTCGGCTTTTCAAAAAGATTATTTACTCTGATCAGAGGTGTACTACTGTACCCACAAGGCACTCATTTCCCGCACACCGCAGTGTGTTAAATGACTCCTATCACGAGAAGCTCGTGCCAAAACCTTCAGCATAGAACGCACCAATTCGGTAACACCCTCTTATAGGTATCGTATGGTTTCTCAATAAGCATGTCTTGGGTTTACACACAAGGATGGGGATCTAATAAATATAGTGTAGGGCTTGATATCAGACTAATGCAATATTTAATTCCTATGAGTTATAGCGGTAATTATGAAAAACTGGGTTCAATGATGATCAACTATTTCCACAGGAGGGTTCTGTGACTTGCCTTGATCCGCAAACGGTGAAGGTGGAACTTCGGGATAAGACTCCGGATCGTCGACGGCGATGTAGTCTTCTTGACACGGAAAAGTAAATATGACATTCAATAAACAATCCAAAAATCAACCATACAAGCATACATGTTTTTGTTGGATTAAGTAAAGGAGATAGAGTCTTAATTTTTAGAGAATTGTTAATTAAATATTTAAGATTAATTTTTAATGAGATTTATAAATTGGTGTAAGTATTTTTCTAAGGGGATTTCTATTTTCCCTTTTTTAGAGATGAACTAATAAGGTACAAAATAGCCTTAATGTTTTTATTGCAGTAAAAAGAGTGAAATTAAGTTATTAGGTCTTCTGAACTTATTTTATAATTTTTCATGATATTTTTATAAAGTGTTGCATTTTTATTATATGAATTAATTACTTATCCTAAAAGGGCCTTGGAAATATTATTTAATAAAATGAAATGGGCAAAATGAACATTCTATTTTTATTGCATTGAAAACAGTGACATGGTGTCATTATGTCCTTTGAATTTAATATATAAATGTTTAAGGGTCTTTTCTGAATCATTTAATGAAATATAAATTAAATCCTAAAGGGGACTTTTCTTTATTATTTAATAAGAATATTTTGTGCCAAATAAACATATTGTTTTTATTGCATAAAAGTGTAGAGAATAAAAATACAAATTTTCCAGAATTAAAATGGTCAAATTTGGAGTTAATTTGAGCAAGATATGAATTTTTGAAGTTTAAACTATTTTCTGAATTTATTTTAAAGGGGAAAATAGTCTCTAGTCCACGGTGAACTGGGTTCACCGTGAACCGTTGACTGTGCGCGTGGACTAGGCCGATCAAGACCGTTGGATCCAGATCCAACGGGCGGGCGTGAGGCGGGACGCTTAAGTGACAATCAACGGCTCACAGGCCTCGATACCCTTTCGGCCAGATCAACGGCCGAGATAAATCCCCACGCGGGATCTAATCTGCGCCGTCCATCCGTAATCGCACGGCAGAGCACACGTCCGGCATGCACGCGGCATGGGGAAGACAGAGGTCTTCATCCCCGGCTCCGGCGGCGTGTCGGCGAGGGGCTTCCAATGGCGACAATGGCCTAAGGTCCTAACCACCAGCAAAAATGGAGAGAGGAGTGAGAGGGGAGTGTGATCGTACCAAAATCGAGGACTGGCGATGATGGGTGGTGGCCGACGGCGAGGAGAGGTGGTGGAGGCCTTCGGGTTCGACGATGTCGGCGGGCTCCGGTGGTCCTCCGGACCAACGAAGGTGGGGCCAGGGAAGGGTGAGTGACGGCGGTCCCGATGGTGTCGTTGGCGAGGGTGGCGGTGGCTCAAGGCGTCGGCGTGGGTTCGCTGGAGTTGAAGTAGAGGCGGCGGCGCTAAAATGGCACGGGGGCTCGGGAAAGAGAGGAAGGGGGCGAATTGGTGCGTGCCCGAGACGCAGCGGAGGCTAGGATTTATAGGGGAGTCGTCGGTGGCGAAAAAGGAAGGGGTAAAGAGGGAAACCGAGGAGGGAAACCTACCTCACCGGCGAGCTTCCATCCATGCAGGAACTTACCAAATGCGGCGGAAAGCGCGTGGGAAAAGGGGGAAAGTGACCGCTGGTGTGAGGGGAAGGGGATTCCGGCCTCGATCTGGCGAATGGTGGCGGCCGGCGGTGAATATGGCAAGGGGGCGTCGGCATGGAAGGGGATCCCCCCTTCCATCGGGGAAGACGGATATGACAAGTGGGCTCCACATGTCATAGACCGATGCAAGGGGGGTGGGCTGGCTAGCGGGCCCGTCGAGTCAAAGGGGGAAGGGGGCGCGCGGGAGGCCGACGGGTGGGGCTGGCGGGCGGGCGTGTGTGGGAGAGAGTGGGGGCGGCACTGACAGGGCGGCCCCACCTGTCAGTGGGTGCGGTCTTGGACTGGGCCAGGCCGAGGGGAAAGGAGGGAGGCGGTCCACTAACATTTTAAATCCTTTTTCGATTTAAATTAATTCTAGAAATTCATATATTCTGGTAGAGCTCGAAATACTGTTTCTAAAATTTTGTAAAAATTCTCAAAAATATTTCTAGGCTTCTAGATTCCACCATAAATTTGTCAGCTTCAAATTTGAAATATTTCTCCCTGTTTTGCCTTAATTGGGTTCTTTTAGCCTTTTCTTTAATTAAATAAATCCTTTTATTTCAGAAAATTTATTTTCCTCATTTTTATTTTATTTTTAATTCTGGGGCTGTTACAGTTAACCTCTAGCACTTCGAGATCATCCATAAAAAGTAGAAAAGACTAAAAACATTTCCAAATAAGTCTTTTCATTCATAAAAGACCAAAGCATAAATTTTTACATATTTGGAGCCCTAAGCAAAACTAGACCTTCGGGTCTGGTGGGGGTTGGCTGCTCGAAGCTTGTGACCGTGTTGTTTCTGGTGAAGTCCTTCATCGATCCAAGCCTTGATCATTGATCGACCTTCGGCTCTCCAAGATGCGGCTACGTCCTCGGAAGGGTTTAAGAGTCGGTTATCGTCAAAGGTAATAGGAGATGTCGCTAAGTCTGGTGCTACTGATAGCCCTAGATCCTCATAGTAGCGAAGTACTCCGAGAGCAGATACTTGGCCGGAGATTTCTCCATACTTGAGAAACCAAGGGTTGGTTTCAGTGGTTGTGATGAGTGATTGACAGGTTTTTAACCTCTGGTTCGAAGGGGTACCTCCGAAGGGGGTTCGGAGGTTGGACCTCTGAAGGTGTTCGGAGGTGGTTTCACCGAAGGGTTCGGTGGTTTGGTTGCTGCAGCTGTTGCAGCAGAGTGTGCCTGTCGGAGGGGTCCGACAGTACACGATGACTGGGTGTGTACCGAAGGTCTCGGTACTTTAGGCGGTACACCGGAGTGTGTACCGAAGGTTGCTAACCCGGAGAGGTATCCGGAGTACTGGATACACTTGTCTGTTTGTTTGTGGTGCGCAGGGGACTGCGGAGGCGACGGACGGACGTAGCAGGTGAACCTGGGCCAAGCGGGAGGCTTGATGCCAGGGGAGCGGGGAGCTCCGTCACGATGGCTGCGAAGGGGTCTGGGTCGGTCCTCGTGTCGAGGTGCACCAGGAGAAGGCAGTAAGTGCGGAGCGTGGCTCTGGGTGAAGGTACTCCGAGACAAAGTCCTCGGAGGCGAGGCACTTCGAAGGGTACTCCGGATGGAGTGACTTCGGAGTATGGTGGATCAAGTCCTTTTCGGAGGCAAGGCATTCGAAGTGTGCTCCGGAGGGAGACATTCGAAGGTACCCGACGAAGTTCTCAGAAGTAGAGGTGCATCGAAGGCATGGTCCGGGTGAGGCTCGTCGAGGAGTGTGCTCGGGGAGAGACACTGAGATGGAGTGCTCATGGAATGCTTCGTGCGGAGGCCTTGGACGAAGGAGGGACTTCGAAGGGTGGTACTCCGAAGGTGGGGCTTCGGAGTGAGGAAGGCTTCGGAGCGAGGCTAGCTCTGGAGCGAAGTTGACTTGTGGTGCTTCGGCCATGCATGGCTTCGGTACACGGACTGACGGAGTTCGAGCTGGGAGTAGCTGCGAAGCTGTGGTGGTCCACTCCGGAGGTGGTGGTGCGAAGGCCCAAGGGCTTTGACGGCTTCGGCTCAAAACCGTCACTATATCGGAGGCTATCTTCGGTGAAGCGAAGGCCATCAGGCTCAAGGCTTCTCACCGAAGCTACCGCACCCCTCGCGTGCGAAGGGGGGCTTCAGGAAGGTCAAAGACTGCAAAGGCTGACACTGTCTGCTCTGCAAAAAGCTGACGCTGTCCCCTCTGCAAAGCTGACAGAGAAGCCTCCAGAATAAAGTTGACTACCTTTTGTACCCCTCTATTCTGTAGAGACAAAACTGGTGTAAACCCTAGGGGTAAAGTAGTCATTTCACTTGGGTGAACTGTGGGCTATAAATATGGGGGCTGGGTAGGTAACATTTAACACTTTGAGCATTTACTGTTGAGCTCCTATACTAGCCTCCTCATACTTTGAATACATCCAGTGAGTTCATTTTTGTGTTCCTTGTTCAAGCGGCGAAGCCCTGCCTCGGTGTGCTTTTTGCTTGAGCTTGTTTTACATACCTCGCTGCATACTTCGTTCATTTGTGTGTCACCCTGAGTGACTTGTGACAGTGCATCGAAGCCTGTGTTGACGAAGTGTGTTGTGTGCGAAGTGTGTTTTTCAGTGCGCGTTCGCTCTGTGTAACAGGAGGCTAGACCTCGCTGCTTACTAGCGAAGCCCTGATCGAAGCCCGTTTTTCTTCTCGTGTCTAAAACCTTAGCGAAGTCTGTTTAGTGTGCATTTAGACCTTCGCAGAACGAAGCCCAGCACCAGTTGCTGTCGCTAAGTTTTAGGTCGAAGTCCTCGGAGGGTAGTCCACTCTTGTGAAGGGTGAAGTGCGAAGCCTGCTCGAAGCACCATGTGTGCGGAGCCTGCACTGACTTAGCAGAGTTGTTTTCGGGGTCGTGGGTGGAGCGAAGTCTGCTTGGCTTCGGACTTTTACTCCTTGCGAAGCCTGTGTTCGGAGCTGTCAAGTACCTTCGAAGGTTGGTGTTCGAAGCCTGTTCCGTAGTAGACAGAATTAAATCCGAAGGTTGTTTTTAGCCCAAGTTTTTAAAAGCTCCCATTCACCCCCCCCCCCCTCTGGTCGCCGTTTCCGGTCCAACAATTGGTATCAGAGCAGGTTAAGATCACCAGTTGACCTTAACCGGTTTTGTAATCTGTTGGCGACATGGACAGAGCTAGTAAAATTGCTCTATTCGATGGGACTGATTTTGCATACTGGAAGGTGCGCATGGAGGCTTACTTGCTAAGCCAAGGAAATGCAATTTGGGAGATTGTGGACTCACAATACTCCATCCCTGAGACTCGCACCTCTCAAACAGAAAAAGATCAGTATAATGCCAACTCCAAGGCAAGAAACATACTGTTCATTGGTTTGAGCCGGAGTGAGTTTGATAGGGTGCAGCACCTTAGGACTGCTAGGGAGATTTGGACAACACTCACTATTTTTCATGAGGGCTCTACTCAGATCAAGGCCTGGCGCCAAAGCACATACAATCAACAGTATCAACTGTTTGTGCAGGCACCTGGTGAATCTATAGATGCCATGTTTTCGCGCTTTGATGCTATAGTGAGTAACTTGCAGTCCAACGGGACGCTTGCTTACAACGATCATGATAGGGCTATCAAGCTTCTCTATGCTCTTGACCGTAGCATATGGGAAGTAAAGATATCCAGCATTGAGGAGTCCACAGGTTATGACACATTGACCTGTGATGAGCTCTTTAGCAAGCTAAAGTCAGAAGATTGCCAAGGCATCTCTTGCTGTGCACAGAAGCTCTTTGCCACAGCCATTGGCATTGGTATCTAGCACTAGCCGTGGCACCGCTGCAGAACCAAGCACATCTGGTACTTGTGATCTTGCAGATGGTTTTGCTTTGTCCTCCCTGGTCTCTGTCACAAAGGAGCAGGTGGACACTCTGGATGATGATGAGCTTTCTCTCATTGCCAGAAGGTTCACCCGTTTTCACCATGAGAGACGGGATCAGAGGAGAAGTGGTTTTAGTGGTTGCTTTGAATGTGGCGACACTTCTCATATCAAGGCGAATTGCCCTAAGCTCAAAAAGAGAGATGAGAGTGAGCGCCCCAAATACCACAAGAAGGAGAGGAAACCCTTTGTGAAGGGCAAGCGCGGCAAGATGGCTAAGAAAGTAGCCAAGGCCGCTTCCAGAGCATTCGTTGCTGCTCTCAGCGACATCGACACTTCCTCAACTGAGGAGTCGAGCTCTGAGGAGGAGGAGTCCCCAAGGAAGGAGGACAAGAAGGACAAGAAGGGACGAGACTTCACCGGCCTTTGCTTCATGGCCGACAGCGATCACAGCGGCGATGAGCTTGACTCATCTGAGGTACCTCTATCATCTGACCAGCTATTAATAAAATTAGATGAGCTGAATGAAGTAGTTCTTGGTCAGGATAGATTGCTTGTGCAAGCCGCTAGAGAAAGAAAAGACCTTAGACTTAGGCTAGAATCTGTTTCTACTGAGTATGCCATGCTTAAGTCTAAATTTAATGATGCTGAATGTGAATCTTGTTCTGTTGTCATGAGTGAGCTTGCTCAGTTGCGCTCTGTACATGCTCAAACTCTCTCTGAGCTTGAGACTGCACAGAAGCAGCTTTTGGTGGTGGATTCTAGACCTCATGATAATGTTGAATGCATGAACTGTTCTTTATTGCGCGAGGGCATTAATTTACGTGATAAACATGTTCATGATTTAGAGGCTAGATTGGAGAGGGCCGGTAGTTCTAAGGATGTGTAGCCTGTTTGTGACACGTGCATTACCCTTAAGGACCAACTAGGCAATGTTAGAGAGCGGGCTGAGAACCTCATGTTTGAAAATGAATACCTTCTTTCTGTGGTTAACAAATGCACTGAGGGAAAGGGTAGGATGGATTTGCTCTTGGCCAAGACCAAGATGTGTGCTGACAGAGCAGGGGTAGCTCTAGGTTTGGGTTTTGAGAGGATTTCTTCAGACAGTAAGAACAAAACTGTTTTCACCTCACCCACTACCTTAGAGAAAGAGAGAGCTCTGTTAGACACTCCACCAGCCAAGAAACCTACCCGAGCTCATAAGAAAACCACTCCTCCTGCCAAGAAAAATCCTCCCAAGAAAACCACTCAACAGAAGCCCAAGGAGCCTGTGAGAGTTGCTCCTATGACCCATGAGAGTGCCCCTAGGAGAATTTTTCATTGTTCCTACTGTCAGCGGGCGGGTCATTTGATTGGTTTCTGTTTTCGTCGCATTAAGGATGAGTGACGCTCTCAGGCGATGAGTTACCGGGACATGCATTACCCATCTTTAGGTATGCATGAGTCTGAGTTTTACTATCGTCCTGCTTTTGAGGCTCCTCGTGGTTCTCGGAGAGGTTTTGCTCCTCGAGGTGTTCACCATGTTCCATATGGTGGTAGACCCCGGGCAAGTAGCTTTGTACCTCATCATAGTAGGAGACCTCGACATGTTGTCCGATCACAGCATGTTGGTAGACCTCGCACTTTGCATCATTCTGATTATCTTGTGCGTAGACCGTCTACTTTTACTGCAGCCTACTACTCGTGTCACTCAGTGCTGGATGCCTCATCATTTTTTCACTCACCCCAGCACTGAGCGATCGAGATATTCTTATCATGTGTAGGTGACAGATCGAGGCTTGGAGGGCACGTGGATCATGGACTCCAGTTGTTCGCGCCACATGACCGGAGATGCATCTTGGTTCTCCAGCCTCACCACAACCAAGCAAAGGGAACATATCACCTTCAGAAACAATCGAAGGAGTAGAGTGAAAGGTAAAGGTGTGGTAAGAACTAACTCGAATTTCACTCTCAAAGATGTTGCTTTGGTTGAGAATCTGGGATACAATTTGTTGTCTGTATCTCAGTTGCTTGATGAGGGCTTCGAAGTGCGATTCCATCGCGATACTTCGCAAGTGCTCAATTCTGATGGCGTTGTGGTGTGTAAGATCTTTAGGGTTGGGAGAGTTTTTGGAGCTGATTTTTCAGAGTCATCTGGTTCTTCTCATTGTCTTGTTGCTCATTCGACTTCTGAGCTTTGGAAGTGGCATAGGAGACTAGGGCATATGAGTTTTGAGTTGCTCGCTCGTCTGAGTGCCCTAGGTTTGATCCGAGGATTGCCCAAGCTCAAGTTTGAGAAGAATTTAGTTTGTGCTCCTTGTCGACATGGAAAAATGATTGCTGCTTCGCATTCGCTAGTCACCACAGTGATGACTGAACAACCCGGAGAACTTCTCCACATGGACACTGTAGGTCCTTCTCGGGTTAGTTCTTTAGGCGGCAAGTGGTATGTATTAGTAATTGTCGACGATTTCTCTCGCTACTCTTGGGTCTTCTTTCTTGCCAGCAAGGATGAAGTGTTTTCACACTTTCGGAGCTTGGCTTTGAGACTTTTTACTGAACTCCCTGGTGCATTAAAAATCATTCGAAGTGATAATGGCACTGAGTTCAAGAATAGTCTCTTTGTTGACTTTTGCATGGAGCATGGCATAGAACATCAATTCTCTGCTCTGCGGGTTCCTCAACGGAACGGTGTCGTTGAGAGGAAGAACCGCACTTTGGTTGAGATGGCTAGGACGATGCTTGATGAGCATAGGACTCCTAGAAAATTCTGGGCTGAGGCCATGAACACTGCTTGTTACATCTCAAACCGAATTTTCTTGCGCTCAATTTTAAACTTGACATCTTATGAGCTACGTTTTGGGAGACAGCCCAAGGTTACTCATCTTCGAGTATTTGGCTGTCGCTACTTCATCCTAAAACGTGGAAATTTGGATAAATTTGAGTCGCGATCTTCTGACGGGATCTTTTTGGGTTATACTACACATGGTCATTCTTATCGTGTTTATAACTTGGAGACTAACACTGTCATCGAGTCATGTGATGTGACTTTTGATGAATCAACCCCCTCTGTTAGTTCTGCTTTTGAACATGCGAATGAACACGACATGGAGCAGACCCTATTCGAAGAAGAAGATCCCGGAGATTTCGAGGATGAACCCCTACTACCCTCAACATCAACCCCCGAAGCTGACCCCGCTTCAACTACTTCGGCACAAAGTCCCGAAGCAACTACCTCAACATCGGTCATCTTGGACCACTCCAACGCACAAGTTGAGGGGGAGACTGCATCCCGCCGCGAGGCTCCACACCATGTTCAAAGGATGCACCCTCCAGAGAAGATCATTGGTGAGATTGATCAAAGGGTAACATGTTCTCATGCTCATTTCATTGATTCCGCTTTTGTTGCTTCTTTCGAGCCCTTAGATGTTTGTCATGCACTTTCTGATTCTAGTTGGATCAATGCCATGCATGAGGAACTTGAAAATTTTGAGAGAAACCAAGTCTGGTCATTAGTTGATCCTCCACCAAATGTTCATTTCATTGGAACAAAATGGATTTTCAAAAACAAACAAGGGGAGGATGGGACTATAGTTAGAAACAAGGCTAGACTTGTAGCTCAGGGTTATTCTCAACTAGAAGGGATTGATTTTACTGAAACTTTTGCACCTGTTGCTCGCCTTGAGGCCATTAGGATTTTGCTTGCCTTTGCGACATCCCGGGGATTCAAACTCTATCAAATGGATGTCAAAAGTGCTTTTCTTAATGGCTTCATAGGTGAAGATGTTTATGTAAAACAACCCCCTGGTTTTGAAAACCCCAAGTACCCACATAAAGTCCTTAAACTTCATAAGGCTCTTTATGGACTCAAGCAGGCCCCTCGGGCATGGTATGATAGACTTAAGTCTTTTCTGCTTGAGCGAGGGTATTTGATGGGATCTGTTGATAAAACCCTATTTACTCTCAAGCATGGCAAAGATTTCCTCCTAGTTCAGATTTATGTGGACGATATCATCTTTGGTGGCTCTTCTCATGCTTTGGTTGCCGAGTTTGCAGATACCATGAGCAGGGAATTTGAAATGTCTATGATGGGTGAACTCACCTTTTTCCTTGGTTTGCAAATCAAACAAAGCAAACAAGGTACTTTCGTCCACCAGACGAAGTACACCAAGGACCTGCTCAAGAAGTTTGATATGTCCGATGCGAAGCCCCTCGCCACTCCAATGGCTACATCTGTAGCATTGGATCCTGACGAAGATGGAGAAGCCGTAGATCAGAAGGAGTTCCGAAGCATGATCGGCTCCCTCCTCTACTTGACTGCTACGAGGGCTGACATACACTTCGTTGTGTGTCTGTGCGCTCATTTTCAGGCTTCACCACGAGCTTCGCACCGCCAAGCGGTAAAGCGCATCCTAAGGTATCTCAAACATACCCTCGAATTTGGCATATGGTATTCAGCATCTTCATCTTTATGTCTTCGAGGTTATTCCGATGCGGATTTTGCTGGGTGTAGGATTGATAGGAAGAGTACCTCTAGTACTTGTCATTTTCTGGGTACGTCTCTGGTTTGCTGGTCTTCCCGCAAACAGTCTAGTGTTGCGCAATCGACGGCTGAGGCCGAATATGTTGCTGCAGCTAGCTGTTGCTCTCAGATTTTGTGGATGGCTTCCACTTTGCGGGATTTCGGGTTAGATTATAAGAGTGTTCCACTTTTCTGTGATAACACTAGTGCTATTTGTATTGCAAACAACCCGGTTCAGCACTCCAGAACCAAACACATTGATGTGCGGTATCATTTTCTCAGAGATCACAATGAGAAGGGTGATATTGAACTTCAATATGTTGATACCCAACACCAGCTAGCCGATATTTTCACGAAACCCCTCGATGCTTCTCGATTTGCCTACTTGCGTGGGGAACTTGGTATTTGTCACCCTTACGGCATTTTGTGAGGGGGAGCAGTTTTAGATGGATGTGCATTTGCTAATTGTGTGTTGAAATTGCATTTACATCTTTTGCACTTATATGCCTGATTATAATCCATGAAATCATGACAGCTCAGCTCTTTTTAATTCTTCTGAAACATTAATGTGCATGATGTTTTCTTTCCAAAGTCAAATCATGCTCACTGCTTAGTCTTGAATCTAGCATGTTTAGGCACGACTGCTTTAGCTATCCTTTACCTACTTGACAGCAAGACACTTTTCTTTAGATGCTAAAAATTGCAACTTGCAAAATTGTTCTACTTCCTCATGGATGTTTATCAAATGATAAAAATTGGTTCACTTAGTCAAAATCAAAAACTCCATGATTTGTATGCTTCAAAGCAAAAGATCCAGGTGGGTTTGTTTTGTCGCACTACTCTATTCTAGACTGCTTACCATTGCACATCGGTCTGAACTGGAATAGTGTAGTGTCTGCCAAAATCATTGCCTTAAGCTTCTGATGGCTTTCATGCCTAGGCTTGGCCTGATTGGAAAGTATAAGGTGGACAAACAAATAACCCCTGGCATTAAGAAAAGCACAACACAATTCATTGATCATCAAGTTTGCTTATCATGCTCCATTTGAACTGGACTTGTCTGTCTAGAGTAGAAATTGACTAGCTTTGCGCAGTCCTTGCTTTTACTTGTCGAGTTTCCTTGACTAAGTGGTGATGCTTTTATTTCAAAATGATAAAATCACATGTTGTCATCATATTTTTAGAGAATGTTAAATTGAGCTGAGCCCATGATCATTGGTATTACTGTTGGCATATTTTTGCTTTATATGTCTTTGCAATTCTGCTCATTTCCAAGCAATGCATCTTTTACATGCTCCTTGATGCTTGCATTGCCAAAGGGGGAGAAAGTGTTGAGTTCCTTGTTGCAAGGGGGTATAATTTTCACAGGGGGAGTTTTTATCTTGAAAAAGGGGAGATTTGCCGAAGGAGCTTTTACTCTTTTGAAAAGGGGGAGGAAAATTCTTTTATCAAGTGACATGTTTTGGCTCGTTTCTGAGTTTTTATGGTCACTTGTGTGCTGAAAGTCTTTAATTTTTCTTGAATCTGAAATTGGTTGTCAATGCACTCATCAAGGGGGAGATTGAGAAACCAAGGGTTGGTTTCGGTGGTTGTGATGAGTGATTGACTGGTTTTTAACCTCTGGTTCGAAGGGGTATCTCCGAAGGGGGTTCGGAGGTTGGACCTCCGAAGGTGTTCGGAGGTGGTTTCACCGAAGGGTTCGGTGGTTTGGTTGCTGCAGTTGTTGCAGCGGAGTGTGCCTGTCGGAGGGGTCCGACAGTACACGATGACTGGGTGTGTACCGAAGGTCTCGGTACTTTGGGCGGTACACCGGAGTGTGTACAGAAGGTTGCTAACCCGGAGAGGTCTCTGGAGTACTGGATACACTTGTCTGTTTGTCTGTGGTCCGCAGGGGACTGCGGAGGCGACGGACGGACGTAGCAGGTGAACCTGGGCCAAGCGGGAGGCTTGATGCCAGGGGAGCGGGGAGCTCCGTCACGATGGCTACGAAGGGGTCTGGGTCGGTCCTCGGGTCGAGGTGCACTAGGAGAAGGCAGTAAGTGCGGAGCGTGGCTCCGGGTGAAGGTACTCCGAGACAAAGTCCTCGGAGGCGAGGCACTTCGAAGGGTACTCCGGATGGAGTGACTTCGGAGTATGGTGGATCAAGTCCTCTACGGAGGCAAGGCATTCGAAGTGTGCTCCGGAGGGAGACATTCGAAGGTACCCGACGAAGGTCTCAGAAGTCGAGGTGCATTGAAGGCATGGTCCGGGTGAGGCTCGTCGAGGAGTGTGCTCGGGGAGAGACACTGAGACGGAGTGCTCATGGAATGCTTCGTGCGGAGGCCTTGGACGAAGGAGGGACTTCGAAGGGTGGTACTCCGAAGGTGGGGCTTCGGAGTGAGGAAGGCTTCGGAGCGAGGCTAGCTCCGGAGCGAAGTTGACTTGTGGTGCTTCGGCCATGCATGGCTTTGGTACACGGACTGACGGAGTTCGAGCTGGGAGTAGCTGTGAAGCTGTGGTGGTCCACTCCGGAGGTGGTGGTGCGAAGGCTCAAGGGCTTTGACGGCTTCGGCTCAAAACCGTCACCGTATCGGAGGCTATCTTCGGTGAAGCAAAGGCCATCAGGCTCAAGGCTTCTCACCGAAGCTACCGCACCCCTCGCATGCGAAGGGGGGCTTTAGGAAGGTCAAAGACTGCAAAGGCTGACACTGTCTGCTCTGCAAAAAGCTGACGCTGTCATCTCTGCAAAGCTTACAGAGAAGCCTCCAGAATAAAGTTGACTACCTTTTGTACCCCTCTATTCTGTAGAGACAAAACTGGTGTAAACCCTAGGGGTAAAGTAGTCATTTCACTTGGGTGAACTGTGGGCTATAAATATGGGGGCTGGGTAGGTAACATTTAACACTTTGAGCATTTACTGTTGAGCTCCTGTACTAGCCTCCTCATACTTTGAATACATCCAGTGAGTTCATTTTTGTGTTCCTTGTTCAAGCGGCGAAGCCCTGCCTCGGTGTGCTTTTTGCTTGAGCTTGTTTTACATACCTCGCTGCATACTTCGTTCATTTGTGTGTCACCCTGAGTGACTTGTGACAATGCATCGAAGCCTGTGTTGACAAAGTGTGTTGTGTGCGAAGTGTGTTTTTCAGTGCGCGTTCGCTCTGTGTAACAGGAGGCTAGACCTCGCTGCTTACTAGCGAAGCCCTGATCGAAGCCTGTTTTGCTTCTCGTGTCTAAAACCTTAGCGAAGTTTGTTTAGTGTGCATTTAGACCTTCGCAGAACGAAGCCCAGCACCAGTTGATGTCGCTAAGTTTTAGGTCGAAGTCCTCGGAGGGTAGTCAACTCTTGCGAAGGGTGAAGTGCGAAGCCTGCTCGAAGCACCATGTGTGCGGAGCCTGCACTGACTTAGCAGAGTTGTTTTCGGGGTCGTGGGTGTAGCGAAGTCTGCTTGGCTTCGGAATTTTACTCCTTGCGAAGCCTTTGTTCGGAGCTGTCAAGTACCTCCGAACCAGACCTTCGAAGGTTGGTGTTCGAAGCCTGTTCCGCAGTAGACAGAATTAAATCCGAAGGCTATTTTTAGCCCAAGTTTTTAAAAGCTCCCATTCACCCCCCCCCCCCCCTCTGATCGCCGTTTCCGGTCCAACAATACCGAATACCCGCTCTCTTCATCATCTTCGCTGCTGCTTGGATCATCTTCAACCTTCGCAGCAGGGGGACATCGCTAGTCGAAGGTAATGTCCAAGAAGTACCGAAGTATTCCAAGACACCTCGAAGGTTGTCCATGGTCTCTGGAGCTACCTTCTCGGACTTCACCTTGTCTTCGGCCAAAATATCCCTTGACGAAGACAGCTCGTCTATCAAAGAAGATAGCCTGGTTGCCTCCGTAACCAAGGAGTTCTTCTGACCGAGCAAGTTGTTGGCATCTTCCATTGACTTCGCCTGCTCCGTTCGCATTCTTTCTACTTCAGCCCGAAGCACGATTTGTTCGGCTTCGAGCTTTCGATTAGCAGCTTCCAGACCAAGTCTGGCTTTCCTTTCCGCTGCTACCATCTCGTCCAAGCTGGAAGTTCGAATTTCGAAGCCGTCAAGACTCCCTTGGAGGGCAGTTATTTTCTCCTTAAGACGATTGCATTCCCGCTCGTTAGAAACAGTCGCAGCTCAAGCCAAGACTATTTGCTGCGAAGGAAAAAGCAATGTGAGTAAACTATTTACAAGTTGAAACCAACTCTGTTATTGCAAATACTTCATACCTGGTATGCTGCCCACTCCAAGGCTGCATCTAACTCTGACCCCTCAGCTTCCCCGAGTATAGCCACCAAGTCAGTCTCCCCGACTTCGCGATTAGCTCAAGCCAAAGGCTCTAGTAGAGTCCGAAGCCCGGTCCTTCACTCCAGGAAAGGAGCTAGGAGGGGGAGCATTGACAAGGCTCTTTGATCGTCTTCATTGGGTGAAGGGCCGGAGCGCAGCGCCGCATCGCCGGAGACATCGGTGGATTGGCCCCTGTTGGGGGAAAATATCTCATCTTCGGGGTTATTGCCAAAGCAGCATGAAGACAGCCAACCAGTTCGAAGATTGTCCGAAGACCATCTTCGAAGATGCCCAGAACCTCGTTCGAAGCCCGAAGACAGGCACTGGTTCGAAGTATGTCTTCGAACCAAAGCCCTTCAGGATCTTTTCTGCCAGCTAAGATGGAAGACTTATCTTCTATCCTATTAGATTAGTCTTTTACCATTTTAGCCCTATTAAGGAAACCGAATAGTTTCCTTAATGTCGGTTGTAATAGAGGGGTAAATAGGTCTTTTCCTTAATGATTAGGCCTATAAATACCCCCCATTTCACCCTGTAATAGGGACCGAATACAAGTGATTCAATACACACTTTCGAACTATTCTAAGCTATTATCCTTTCGGAGGCTTAGAACAGTTTGCTTCACAAACACTTCATTTGTTAGTTCCTTTTCTACAGAAACCTGTTAGCGTAATCTTTTACGCCAACAGCCCCCTTCCGCGGATTGGCCTCCGTCTGTGGATTCCGACGGGGTTAATCCAGAGTTCGGAGCAGGAAAAGGATCCACTTTCCCTTTACCTTGTCTGGGCCCCATTTTTATAACCTCCTCCGGAATTGACTTCGGAGATGTCGATGTTGGGGGAAAATATTCCATCTTCAGGGTTATTTCAGTAACAGGACAAAGGCAGGCGATTGAATCAAAGGTTTCCAGCATGTATCTCTGGGGATGCATTGAATCAAGTTCGAAGTATGAAGACGGACTCTAGTTCGGAGTATATCTTTGAACTTGGACTCTTCCGAGAGCTTCTTTGCCAGCTAAGATGGAAGACTTATCTTCTTTCTCATTAGATTAGTCTTTTACTATTTTAGCCCTATTAAGGGTACCGAATAGTTTCCACTATGTCGGTTGTAATAGAGGGGTAAAAGGGTCTTTTCCTTAATGTTTGGGCCTATAAATACCCCCCGTTTTACCCTGTAATAGGGACCGAATACAAGTTATTCAATACACACTTTCAAACTATTTTAAGCTATTATCCTTTCGGAGGCTTGGAATAGTTTATTTTGCAAACACTTCGTTTGTTAGTTTCTAATCTTCAGAAACATGTTAGTGTAATCTTTTATGCCAACAGTCGAGGTTTTAGGAACAGTCTTCGCGGCAGGAGTCGTCTCCATAGGGGTTGATCCTGCAAAATCAAAGGTATTATATATTGCATAATTTTGTAGGACATGAAGAAAAAGGTGCTCTAATGAGGCTTACCTTCGAAACCATGTCGACGAACGAGTATGGGATTACTTGGAGGATCGAACGCCCCTTCAAAGTCTTCATCGGATGCGGAGTCGGGAACCGAAGGATTGGCTGTTGGAACCTCTCCCAGAACAGCAGTTATCACTTCGTCTGGAATCGAAGCTTGATCAGTTGCTACTTCAACTCCGCCTTCAGCGGCAGGGGCTTCTTGGCTTGGCAGAACATTCGAAGTCCCTGTCTGTTCGAGGTTATCTTGCGCAGCCAGCACGGCCGCTGCATCACCTGTAGATGGGACTTCGACATCTGCTTGCGCCTCTTCATCTCCGGTAACAAGGTCTATAAAGACCCTTTCATTTTTCTTTATCCTTCATCCTCAAATGAATCTGAAGACGAAGTAGCGGACTTGGAAGGGGCCATGTTCTTGGGTTTACGGGCCAACTTATTCACAGGAGTCTTGGCTGGTGCCGAAGTCACAGCCTCAGGTTTCCTCTTCTTCAGACCAGCCTCAGAAGTAATCCAATCTAGAAGAGATGGGGCGACGACTCCGAGTATGCTCCATACCCAGTTGAATCGCTCCCAACTGCCTACCAGTTTCACCCTCCATTCTTTTTCAGCGGGGGTAGGAGCTCCGAGGACCTTTTTCGAAGCTCGTATGACTTGCTCCAAAGTCAATGAGGCTTGTGGAGCTGAAAGATAAGTTTTTATCTATTAAATCATTTTTATGAAATTATCATACATGAAACATGTTGTAGTTTTCGAAGTTACCTACAGAGCTCGAACTCGGAGAAATTTTTCGGAGTCCACCCTCCGGATCCTCTTCAAAGTTAACAGGCCAGTTGGCCATCAGAGGTGGAATCTAGAGCCCGATGAACTCCTCCGCTAAGTCCTGCATGCTCATGCGGCGACTTATCCTTTGTAGCAGATTGAGACGAGCTTCGAGCTGACCGGGGTCTGGATGAACTTTGGCTTCCCTTCGAAAATGTATGCCTTGCAGAGGCCCAGCCAAACTGCTATCTACTCCCACTTCGGCATAGAACCACCGAAGAATCCAATCCGTGTACCATCTGGCATTGATGGCCTTCGCTGGAAATCGCATTTGGTACTCGTCTCGGAGTATAAAGTTAATACTGCTGAAGGCAACTATGATCTTCTCTCCTTCGGAGCCCTGGTAAGTCTTCGGTTGGCAAGAGGCTTTGTGAAGTGCTGTGAATATTTCTGCTCTTCCTTCGCAGCCTTCGGCTCGCGGGGCCCACTCGAAGATAGCGAGGCGCGCTATCGCATTTGGAGAAAGTTGAGGAAGAGTGACGTGGAAAAGCTCCAATACCTCTGATAATAAGTTCACCGCTGGAAGCCCTAACCCCGCCTCGAAGAAAGCTTTGAAAACAACTACTTCTCCAGGCCGAGGCGAAGGGATGGCCTCTTGCTTGGGCTCATAGATCCTAACTCTCGGGCTAATCTTCCCTACAACTGCTGCTGCAATCATCTTCGTCTTGCAGATTGATGGCCCCAGCATATAGGATTGGTCTGAGTACTTGGAGGAAGCCGGGAGAAGGTCGTGGGGGCCAACTTGTGGGGGATTCCCCGCAGGTGCTGCCGCTGCTGCCGCCGCCATGGCTTGCTGCCTGGCCAAGGTCGAGGCTATCCCGGGAGCCTTGAAGCTTGTCTTCGCCATCGTACGGAACAAGGAGTTTGGACTAAAGCTCTAGAGGCTAAATGGGAGATTGCATGAGAACAGTGAGAAAAGTATCTCGTATGCATTTCACTCCTCTATTTATATCTTGAACTCACAATTTTTACCGTTCATACTTGGTGTTCCATCTTTTGGACCGTTATTATTTACGAAATTAAAGCAACGTTATAGCTTCTTCTGAAAGGAAAAAAGATAACGGCTATTTTTCTGAGTCTAACGGTCTTTTCAACTTCGCAGAAATTGATTTCGGAGCTGTTCGAATAAGACCTTCGCTTGGAAATCGATTCGAAGTTCTAAATTTTTGAATATTTTGAAGGTTGATAAATTTTATTAACCCCTACGCATGATTATTTTTCTTGCATATACTGCTCTCCTAACTTTACAGATCACTCGGAGAAGCGTATTCGAGGGGCTACTGTTGAGGGAAAATACTCCATCCTCAGGGTCTCTACAGCAATAAGACAAAGCCAATCTACTAAACTGAAGTTCCAGTATTAACTCTGGTTTAGTACATGATCAAGCTCGAAGAATCCATGCAGACTTCTATTTGGAGTATGACTTCGAAGGTTGAATCTTCAGAGAGCTTATCTACCAGCGAGGATGGAAGACTTATCTTCTTTCTAATTGGATTAGTCTTTTACCATTTTAACCCTATTAGGGGTGTCGAATAGTTTCCACTATGTCGGTTATAATTGAGGGGTAAAAAGGTCTTTTCCTTAAGATTTTTACCTATAAATACCCCCCTTCTCACCCTGTAATAGGCATCGAATACTCAGCTATTCAGTACACAACTTCGAACTGCTTCGAGCTATTATCCAATTCGGAGGCTTGAAATAGTTCACTTCACAAACACTTCGTTTGTTAGTTCTTAATCTCCAAAAACCTATTAGCGCAATCTTTTACGCCAACATACTTGTTGCGGAATTTCCTTAGTTTCTTCAGGGTTTGTCCGGTATGGCGCATTGTTTGGTAGTGTTTCTCCCGAAATCAAGTCGATTTGATGTTTGATTCCTCTCATCAGGGGCAGTCCTGGGGGTACCTCTATTGGAAACACAGCAGAAAACTCATGCAAGAGAATAGGAATATCAGGAGGCAAGGAGGTCATCAAATTTTCCAGTGTAAAGAAGACCTCTTTGCAAACCAAAGCATAAAAGATAGAGTCATGGGTTACTGATTCAGAAATTTTAGACTGAGTAGCTAGCATAGAAACACCCTTCAACTTAGCTATATTCTTTTTTACGGGTGTTGCATTCTTTTCCTTTTTGATGGGAAAACATCTTTAGCTACTTGTTGATTTTCAGTTTGTGTATCACTCAATTTTCTTGCACGTTCCACTCGTGCCATATCATCTTTCGAAATTTCAACGGGACTCATTGGTAGGAGCTCCATTTTTCTATCATTGTGGGTGAAAATGTCGGCGGAGATGATGAGGGGATCGGTGTGCGAGAACTTGACTCCGAACACGTCGTCAAGCGTAAAGGAGATAGGCACGTGCGACCACACAGGCATGGTTGAAGCAGATGTTGAGGTCTCAATGTGTCCCACCTCATTCACGTACTCCCTTTGCTGTCATTTTGACATGTTGCCCATGGCACCACCTTCGGTAATGGGCAACACTATACGTTTCTGATGGTCAGGGCCATCTTCGACCTTCAGGGGTGGTAGCAGGCTTGGAAATGGGGGTGCCTAGAAGCTTCGTGTCCTTTGATCCATCTGACGGCCTGCACCGGCTCGGGGCAAATGACTTGTGGCGCTCTATTGGTGGTCCCTCGGCCACTGCTTCGCTCGAGATACTCATTCACATGGATAGAATAGATTTACACAAATTAGTATTATGACTTCGATTCTCTCCGTGAACATTACAAAAAAGGTATGCACTAGCTTGGGGGACCTCGTCAGGGGCCTTGAGCTGCTGGTTTGGCTTCCACCTTGGTTCTACAAGTACTTCTGTGGCTTCGAAAGGGAGGAGGAAATGTTGAGCACTTCTGACTAGAAATGTTTCAGCCTCGTCGGGAGTCTTGTGGCTGTTGCTCCAATGACGTAGCTCGAGGAGGGCTTGGAAGCCTTGCTTCAGAGGTTTTAACCTCTAGGGCCCGCACCTAGGTGACAGTTGTAGTTCTTCGGAGTTGTCCCTCCTTTGACCTAGTGTACTCTTTGAAGTACATCATCAACTGGGCCACTGAAGATATGGGCTTCCGGTGGATCTTGTCGAGGATGCCAGGATTGGTAACGCACTAGCTTGGGGGACCTCGTCAGGGGCCTTGAGCTGCTGGTTTGGCTTCCACCTTGGTTCTACAAGTACTTCTGTGGCTTCGAAAGTGATGGGGGATTGGTCCCGATCTTCCGCTAGGTAAAGGATAACTTGGGTTGGTGGACAATCTCGACGTTGGCGATCCAAGGCTCCGGTCCGGCGGATCAAAACCTTGCAATCGTTACACCACTGTCTCCGTTGGTTATCAACCACGCAGGACGCGATTGACCTCGCCACGAAGACTAATTCCTGCAAGCGAACCCAAGAACACAAGCAAGAACAGGAAGGATACAATTCGAATGCCAAATCACAGACAAACGATGATAAGGTGAGGTTTCACAAACGCCAATGCAGCAGCCAATCGGTCCGGTGCAAGAGGCGGGATCTAAACACACAAGTGTAGATGCAAACAAAGCAAAACCTAACCCTAAAGGCGGCTGGCGAGAATATATAGGGCGTGGGCAGTCTGTGGAAGGCGAACAGACTCAGACTATGGGCTAGAAGGCGAACAGACTTTGGACTATGGGCCAACACGGCCTAGTTCTGTCATGCAGGACTGTTTTAAACACACAGGTCGACTCGAGACTCCAAATGAGATGAAACCAACGGCAAACGATCCGTCTTCTCCTCAGCTTTCCAAAAAGTCCAAGAACGCGTCAATCGGACTTCGTATGAGGAAGTTATGCCCATTTTGGTGCATGGTGGTCGATGTAGTCCGAACCAGCGAAATCTTGACTTCAAAACATCCGTGCGACTCCGTCTTCAACTCCAACTCTTCTATTCCATCTCCCATGTTCCTAAGCAACAAAATATCACTAGTATTCAGTAGCATCCCGTCCAAACAAATATTAACATAGTTGCTAAGGAAAGAATTAACCTCATGGTTCAAGCGACGGGCACGAGCGCGTGTGATTGGTCCTAGTAATTGAATTGTCGGTGGAGGCTCCATGTGTGTATCATGTGAAGTGATGTCCTCATCAGAAAGGGAGGAGGAAATGTTGAGCACTTCTGACTAGAAATGTTTCAGCCTCGTCGGGAGTCTTGTGGTTTTTGCTCCAATGACGTAGCTCGAGGAGGGCTTGGAAGCCTTGCTTCAGAGGTTTTAACCTCTAGGGCCCGCACCTAGGTGACGGTTGTAGTTCTTCGGAGTTGTCCCTTCTTTGACCTAGTGTACTCTTTGAAGTACATCATCAATTGGGCCACTGAAGATATGGGCTTCTGGTGGATCTTGTCGAGGATGCCAGGATTGGTAACGCCTTTGCGAGCAGTGTCGACGACAGAAGATGTGGATAGCACTTTGATTTGAGACTTTGTGTGAGTGAAGCATTGGGAATATTGGCGTAGTTTTTGACCCGGCTGTTGCTTCACCTGGCAGAGGCTTCCTATGGACATCGGGGCCACGAAGGTTCCCTGGAAGTTATTAATAAATTTCTTTTTAAATTGCTCCCACAATTTCATGGACCCTGACTTTACATACCAGAACCATAGGAGCATGATCCCCTCGAGGGCAAGGGAGAAGCACTTCACCATTGTGTCGTGCACCCCTCCATTAACCTCAATCGCCAAGACATAGGAGCGGGAGAACTCTCTTGGGTCTATGTCCCGAAGTATTTGGGGAGTTTGGCCGCTCAAAATATGGGGTCGAAGCGCACCCTTTGTAACTCGGGGTGCAGTAGAGAGTCATCATCGAAGGAGGCGTTCTGCTTGCCCCTCCTAGGTTCTTAATCTTCGAGGTCAATTACTGTGACGACCTTAAGGAGCTCTGGTGGTTCCCTCGGTTCATTATGGGTGCGAGGCTAATCCGCTACCGCCTATCGCCATCTATGGAGCTTCGCCTTGAGCTAGGCCATCTCGGCGGCCATGGAGTCATGTAGACTCTCGCTTCCACTAGAGTATGCCTCTGGGTATCACAATCAAGCAAAGTTGGTCCAGAGCACCATCGAAGCCTGAAGGAGGTCTTAGGTTCAGCGGAGGCCAATTGCCCCTTGCGGTACAGGAGCCTGATGGTCCTCGAATGGGCCAACGGACCTTGAGGGGCCATCTGCTATTGAGGAAACCGAAGTGTGCTCTTCGATCATAGGTATTGTGTTTGGTGCCACGGGGGAAGTATTTTCGATGGAGGCAGCGTTGTTTGGCTAGGGGGAACTACGGAGGGTTCCGTAGCCCATGTGGTGGTGTCAGTAGTTCCCTGCCTGGAGGTCCGAGCAGACCTTCGGATGGGAACCAAACTCTTACTTCTCTTCAAGGGCATGGCTTCGAAGAGTTTGATGGTAGAGACGCTAGTTTTGGTACTAGGTTCCCCACAGACGGCGCCAACTGTTGGCGTAAAAGATTACACTAACAAGTTCAAATAGCCTCGAAGGGCTAGCTTAGAAAGAAAGTATTAGCACAGATTGGATCAGGCCTTCGAGATATGATAACTTTTGTCCATCTTAAGCGTTTTTATTACTCGGTTCTCTATGCCCTATTACAGTAGAAGAGATGGATATTTATAGGTAGGGATACCATAGGAAAATAATATCATGCTCTTTAGTTACAACCGTCATTGCGGACCTTTATTCGCAGGACTTCATAGGGGCAGAATAGTAAAGACACATGTAAACCCAAAAGTAAAGCAAATGTCTTGTCAGAGTTCACGACACTCCTTCGGAACGAAGCCCATTGACAAAGCTTGCATCCCTCTGGAGCCATCCGATCACCCAGGGGGACTCCGGGTGCCCCTACGAGGGCCCTCGGACTCATAAGAAGAGGTTTTGAATCCTTTGCTTCAGGGTATCCTTCGCTGCTACCAGAGGGATTCGAACTTTAGGCTTCGAAGCATATGTCAGTGTCATTCGTCTAACCATTTTGTTGATGGAATTATTTTCCCCCAACAATATATATATATATATTAAATTTTGGATAATAATAAATTAAAATATGCAATAATTTGTACGACATGTTACGAAGATATGGATCTTATAAAACTGAGTGTTTTAAAGGGTTTTTAGCTGCTGGGAATATCTGACTGACCTAGAAGCTGCTCTCTGAACTAATTATACCCGATCGATCGATCTCTTCCTCATTTTACTTGATCTTTCTTTTTTTTTCTTTCGCCTCCTTGTCAGCATCTCCTCCCTTCCATGTCGTCGGCCGTAGTCCCATCTTCTTCGTCCTCAATGCAATTGGCCCTGTCAAAGTACTCGTAAGAGACTAGCAGTTGTCGCTACAGTCCTCGCCTCAGCCAAGGTCATTACTATTGACCCTGTCCTTGTCTCGTGGAGCCATTTTTGCCACAATATCGTCGCAGCTCCCAGTTTTAAAACATAACTATTTCTAACATTTAAATTTAATTTTAATATATAGACATTTCTCCACATACTTGTCTATAATCATCTCTTATTTAATTTGCATGATCTTATTTAATTATAAATGTTTCTCATTTAATTTGTCCTGTGGATGGAGGAAAGGGAGGAAAAGGGTGTTTAAATCGTACTGAGGCAACAGTTTTTCAGTAGGTATATTGGACATTTTTATATCGTATATACACCGTACATTACATTAGAACACGTCATAATTCAATTGTGGTAAATTTTACCGCAAACCTAAAGAACTATATATGGCATGTTCATACTATTTCTTTTTTATTTTATTTTTCAAAAAATAATTATTAATATTTATTTTTATGCTTCTAAATACATATGTGCAACCAACCACTACACCATCACACACTTTTGCCTTTAGTTTTTTGTCGTAAATCTAATATATGTTTATCAGAAGGTCTGTCAAAAATAATGTGATGATTTCCTAACGAAATATCTATCGGAAATACCAGCTTTCTATAGCATGGAAAACTATTAGCAAAGGATGGTGAGTGGGCGAGTTGAAAAAATGACTTTAGACGCAAAACTAAATTTTCAAACCCTAATATTTCTCAGCCACCCAAACCATTTATCCCCTACCCTTCCCTTTCAATGTTGCCACCCTACCCCCTCCCTTTGATCCCTACCGCCCTACCTCGTGAGGTCCCACCGAAGCCCAATGTGCATTGGCCTCCCTAAATCCTGTCGCACACACGAGCACCTCCTAAGCCTACCATGTGCGTGTGCTGGCCTCCCTGAAGCCCGCCACGTGAGCGCCTTCCTTGAGACCGCCACGTGCTCACATCTCCCCCGAGCCTATCACGTGCGCCTTCCCCTTGCCCTCTCGCATGCGTGCCACCCCCATCCCTCCCATGCACCGCTCCTTAGCCCCCCCCCCCCCCCCCTCCATGCACCTCCTATGCTTCTAGCAACCATTGTGTGCCTCCTGTGATATCCATCCTATCCATTTAGTTTCTTCAAGGTAGTTCTCTTCGTGTTGTTTATTTGATTTGCAACAAATGAAAGTTTTTTACATATTGGATTCATTGTTTTTTGCATGTTGGCACTAGTTGATAAAAGATTAATGTCCTCTGTCAGGTTATTATGTTGTTTGAGATTTGGACCTAAAGGATAAGATTTGAGCTTCTTGAAGATTTATTTCCTAGTAAGTTTGCTTGTGCTATGTTAAGTTTTCTTGTGTCAGCAAAGGGTCCTCAACATGGCTATATCCTAGCTGTCGGCATAGGATACAACTGTCGGTCTTGACTATTTCTATCGTGACTGTTTTGTTAACCGTTGGGAAAGATTTTACCGATACTTTTCTACCATCACAGAGAGGGTTTGCTGATGGTAGTGGCTGATGGAAAAAGTGTGCGATGGTACAGTGAAGCTCTTGCGTCATGTGTTTCTTCTAGTGAAATTAGAAAAGAATAGGGTTTGGACATCTTATAAATTGAAAATATCGGACAATGCATTGTTTCACATTTCATCACTTATTCAAAAATATTTCAATAAAATAAATAAAGTCAAATGAAGTCAAATCTAAATGAAAACATTTTACTCCTACTCGTATGAAACATTGATTTTCAACTACTACAATATAAAAAACGAGAGTGTATATATATAATGGTTTCTTGGTGTTGTAAACAACATCATCAAATGTTATTGTTTGAAATATTTTTAACTAAGTGATGAAATATTTTTCACTTGGTGTTGAAACGCAATTCATTTTCTGTATTTTTTTAGACGTGCTAAATAAAGTATTTTCGTTCTTCTTCTAATTATCGTGCATGATGCCTACTGACTTTCTCCAAAACTTATGTGTTTCCTTTCAATGCCGTGTGTATGCGCCTTCTCATTTTTCTCCAAACTAGATGCATGCGTGCAACCACAACCATTTATACCATATCTCGTAGCTTCGGGTTAACGGCTTATGCATTGATGACGACGGGCTCCGGATGTAGATTCTTTGTCCTATAAACTGTAGTCAAATTAAATATTTTATTCTGAGGTTTCAGAAAAATAAATTAGAATGGTAGAACAACGTCTAACCAACTTCAAGTGTGTCACTCCAACTTCAATATAAATTTTAGAATCTGAAGTTGTACCAAACGGACCCTAAAATTAGTGTCGTACCGAACTCTCGACAAAACATGCACGTGCGAGCACCCAGAAAATTGTCCTCCGAAATATCAATCTAATTAACTGTGTACACAAGCACCATCAGATGAGTGCAGAATTGTCAATCGCTTGACATAATGGTCCTGTATTTTTCCGTGAAAGTTGTTAATTTCAATATCTTAGGATACTAGTTAGTTAGGCTAGCTACTAGCTATGGCTGACGATGCACGCTGTATTAGCAGTCAATTTTCTCGCTTGATTATTAAGAATGTTGACCCTAACTACTTTAATTTGTTATCCCCCAGTCATGCAGCAGGCGAACACACACTTTTCTGGAGCTCGTCAAGGCTAATCTTTTACTTTTGCAAGACAAACAAAAAATGAAGATACCATAGAGAAATTAACTCGGTATCAAATTACAATAATGGTGAAGAAATGGTCTCTCAAATTAGGGGAAAAATCAGTGCATGTTGTATCCTCAGGTCAAACAGTGCATACCCTCCTAGATTATTGACATGTGTGCACAATTATCCTATCCAACGGTGCCCAAGATTTATGTTCCTAAGGCTATTCACAATAGAGGTTTCATAGGATGTTTTATAGTATTGATTACCATGCCACATTAGATTTTTTGCTGACATGGTATTCAATTAATGAGGAAAGAGAAAGAAATATTGTCATCACCATGACATGATACTAACTCGCTTCCAAGACGAATGAAATAAAATGAAACAACCATTGAGAGTCAAATCATTTCATCAGAGAGAGGGTATTTCATGAGAGCTAATTGCATTTAATTACACTGGTTAGCCTAGGAAATAGTGAAATAAAACTCTCCACTGAGAGAGGGTATTTCATTCAGTTGTAAAGCTGATGTGGCATTCTAGGAAACAATGTTATGAAACTCACCATTGTGAATAGCCAAAGCTTTGGCTCAACTCAAGCTCGACACCCCTTACCCTGATTTCGCATACACTCCCGATTTAGCGTGATGGAGAAAACCTGTCATGAGAGTGTTGTCGTCCTCAACGCATCGGCATGGGGAAGGAGACTGCCCATCGAGCTCATGTCTCAGGGGCCATCAGGTTGTGCATCGTTCAGCCGTTGTGCACCGCCACGAGAGCGCTGTCATTCTCAACATGTCAACCTAGGGGAGGACCGTAGAGATAGTGTCTCAGGGCGGGTCGGGCCACCACGCCCCGCCACACCGTTGGGCCACTACGCCCTGCCACACCACTAGGTCATGTGTGTCCCGCTGCGCTGCTAGACAGCCATACCTCGTTGCACCACTCGACCACCATGTCCCACCATGTCGCCGAGGCATCACGCCCGGCCACACCGCCGCACAACAGGGCCGTTCCTAGGCTAGAGCGAGAGGGGTGACCGCCTAGTGCCCAGAAAAATTAGGGGTCCTAATTTATATATGTATATATAAGTTAGTATTTTTATATTCTCTATACCACAGTCCACAATACAAAAATGGTCCAACATGCAGCACAACAAATCTACAAATTAGAACATTGCCTAGCGTGATACCGCCCTAGTCCAGTCCAATGTAGCATGCTAGCAGTCCAGCATTGCAAATGCAGGCCAGCTAGGTAGCCACGCACTAACGCTTGTCCTCCCATGATATCGCCCAAAATCCTCACCTGCTCACTCGGCAACCTAAATCCCCTGTTCATCGGCTCACGATGGCACGACTCTTGCTATGGCAACGCCACAATGGGCAACGAACAATGGATGAGCAAGGCTTTCGTCGTCTGAGTTACTCCACTAGAGGCTAAAGTGCTAGTGAGTGGTGACCGGTCCAATTCTTATCCAAAATTCTAATGCTAGGTCGGTGGATGGTAGTGAGTAGTGACAATGGTTATGCCCTTGGGGTGAGCTATGTGAGTGATCCGACTGACAACATGGTAAGAAGCGGCGTTGTCAATTCGCCGATGCTCACATGCTGCCGCTGCCTGTCGCTAATACCCTTATACATCTACTCGTACAATTTGCTCACACACTAAAAATAGATCGAATGGCCCCTAATTTTTTTTTTCGCTTAGGGCCTCGAAAATACTAGGAACGGGGTGCGGGGGGCTGAAATGGCATGTGTGGGAGCTAGAGTTGGCCGTTGGGGGTACGACCCTCACTAAAAATGGAACCTAGCTGGAACCCCGGAAAAGAAAACTAGCGCCGATCCGCACAATTGGACACTGTTGGATAGGAATTGTGCACACGTGTCAACAACCAGAAATGGTATGCACTGTTTGGCCCATGTGGATAAAGGATGCACTGAATTTATTTTTTTTCCTCATTAAAGCCTCCACATGCTGTATCAGCGCTAATATAACCAAGTTTCCATGGAAGAATTTGCATTGTTAATGCCTCATGTACAACTGAACTCATCAATTAATCTCCTGCTGTTATTAATAATCTGCCATTTTGAGATGACGGTTTTTTCATTTCTTTTTTTCTCTGTTAATGAGATGAGACATATATTCCATCGAATCCTTGTTTTTTTACATAAAAATTATACCTTGAGCTGTAATGTTAGGTTTGCTCGAGGAGGGCGGCCGCCGGAGGCGGCGCTGGTGCTCATCGCCACCAGGCTGGCGCCGTGGCCGATCTGCTCTCTCAGGCACTGCAGCGTTCGGAGCACAACGTCCGTCGTGCTAATGGCCTGCGACGGCTGGGTCGTCACCGCTACGTTCAGCGTGCAGGTCTCTGTGGACTCTTCTCCGGCCTCCGCCACCGCTGCCGCCGGTCCGGCGCCGCTACTGGTCACCTCGATCTCAACTAAATCCTGTGCCTTCTCGCTGGCCTGATCGATCGCCGTCGTCTCGTTGTCTTCGTCCTTGGCGACGGCCGCGCGGCTGGCCAGCTGCGCCTCGAGCGCTCGGTTCTTCTCCTCCAGCTCCGACAGCTTGGACTCGAGAGACTTGACATACTCCCTTGCCCTAATCAGAATGGACGTCTTGTCTTTCTGCAATTAAAAAGGATAATTAAATTCGACCACATATATATACGTACGTATTACATACACATGTTTTAATACGCGTACATATATGATAAATGTATACGTGCTTGTACGTGTAGAATACCATACCTTTGAGCCGGGAGGGAGTACGGCTTTGAGGGCGACGAAGCTGTCATTGAGCTTCTCCCGCCGCTTGCGCTCGGAGATCATGTGCTGCAGCTGGTTGCCTGCCGGCGGCGCCGCCTCTTCTGCTGCCGACACCGCCTGCTGGTAGTAGTACTGGCGGCTGCACTTCATTGCCATGTTCATCTTGGCCAGGACCGACATGGCCGTCTTGAACATCCTCTGCCCGCACGCTCCCGGCTTGGGCGGCCTCCTCGGGCCGAGGTGCCGCGCATAGCGCCTGAACGCGCCACCACCTGTGGCGGGCAGCTCTGTCGGCGGCAGCAGGCCGCTGTAATGGGTGTGCTGAGGGGTCTCGTAGGGTACCAAGGGGACTAAGCATAACTCCGCCTGCGAGGAGACCTCCGGGTACTGGAATCCCGTTGCCGCCGCTGGCACCGCAAGGACGTGCGCCGCCGAGCTCTCCGGGCTGCATGAAACCGAGGGGGAGCGGAAGGACGACGAGGAGGAGGAGGAGGGGAAGCTTCTGGCGGCGTCGTGCGTCGACGACGAACCGATGAGGAGGTCGTCCACCATGCTGCTGGCGCCGTTGCTGGGACCGCCGCCGTACACCGCCGCCGGCTCGTCATCCATACTCATGTGCATGCTGATCTGCATACATATATCATGCACCTACCAAATTAGTCCCATATTTTTCGATTTATGCATTGTTGCTGCGTGAACAAACAAAGATTCAGAGCTATCTACTGGATATGAAAGAAATGAATTGCAATTAATCTTGCCTGGTTGAGGCGATGCTGCATCTGCGAGCTGACCAGCAGCTGCTGCTCCCTATCCTGAAAGTAATACTCCCCATCTGGGCTGCAGCTGCATGCGTACGTGTAACTGATCGATCAGCCAAACCACTCAAGAACGTAGGAATTTACAGATGATCGATATACATATATCGTAGAAATCGATTAATCGGTCGATGGAATACATGTACAAACCTGGCAGAGTAGCCGCACATGAAGCCGTTGTTGCCGGCAGTGTTGGCGTTGGTGTAGCCTTGGATCCAGCCACTTCTATCCATGCTGATTGATCGATCAATCAATCACAGATTCACAGCTCGATCTAACTAGCTATATGTTCTCGACCGATCAGCACAGGTGATTTCGTATTGTTGCAATCGAGCTGTAGCCTGTATGTACGTAGTTGATGCCAGAGCTAGCTGCTCATCACTGTGCACGCATGCATGTGAGGAGCATCTAGCTAGTTTGGATCAGTAAGAAGTAACCATATGTATATAGGTATAGTTAAAGTTAATTAGCTGCAGTGGTAGCTAGGCAGTGTGTCTGCGTATATATAAGCAAACGCGAAGGCAGGAGCAACTCATCAAGTAGGTGCAACAGATGACTCGCGCGCTCGTACGAACTTGCGATCATCACGTGCCAAAATTAGTTCGAAATTTCCAGCTGCTGATGCCTGCAACTAGCTAGCTAGCTGATGAGTAGTAAATTAATCGGCGGCGACCGGATCTCGAGACCGGCCGGCCTGCTCACCGCCGTTGGATGGCTATGATCAAGTGACGGACGATCGACGACGACGAGATATGGGCGAGGGCCGAGGGATCCGAGTCCACGGTCAACTTTGGTTAATTTGGCAGGACGCAAGCGTGCGTAAGTGTGGGTGCGTAATATCACCAGCCAGCAGCTTTTGGGTTGGAATTTTAGAGATCGCTTTCGTCCAACTGGGCCAGAATGCATGCATACCGAGCTAGACAGCTTCGTTTCAGTTTGACGAAAGTTTGGGATCTATCGATCGGCGTGTGGATTGGAATTCCAATCTCGGCTGATAATTAAATTCCAGGTCGATCTATTGAGATACGTATCCTATCTTCAACTTCGCGGAATGATTGATTAATTAATTAATTAACCACTGCAACCACTAGGGTCATACTCCTTAATTAATCATCAATTTTGCTTGTACTGACTAGTTTGTCAAGCTAGGAATCGTTCCGTGTCGTCCGTGCATCTGATCGGTTTTGGGATGTTACGATTCATGCATGTATTAGAGATGATTACATATTTATATGCATGCATGGGCGGCGACGGATTATATATAAACAAACCAGTAACAATTAAATTTGCTTTTGTGCACGTCAGGTTGGCAGAGTATGAAATATTAGGGCATGCATGCACGCAGCCGTCCGGTCGTGGGGGATTTTTTTAATAATATTTTCTTAAAAAAATCAAATCTGATATCCTATTTTCAAAATTTACAAATCTAAACTCCGTCAGTGGTGTAACCACCAAACGTGGCCACGTGACGCCACGTTCGGCACTGGTTCGACCGAAGTTGCCACGTCGGTCACGTTTGGCCGTTGTGCAACACGTACTAATTTGCAACACAACTCAAATTGTCTGGACCTCTCAGCTCATCTGACGGAACAGTCACCCGGTTTTGATGGTTGGGCTAGTAGCGAGCACACTCAGGTGTTTAGAGCTTCGCAGCTTCAGGGAGCACCACTGCCCACTCGGCCTACTCAGACTGAGGAGCAGCTGCCCACTAGGCCAACTAGACAACGTCGAGCATTGGATAGGCTTACATTGTCGGCGAGGCCACTGAAACAGACTCGTGGTAGGAGTAACCATGACTAAGGTGTGTGAATCACCAGATAGGACTACATTGTATCGAACATTTTATACTAAATCTCAATTTTTAATATGACTAGTATTGTATTTGTTTCATTTTATTATGATTTTATTTCTATGTATGTATTCGCTACGATGCTTTATATTTCACTATAAAACTCCTACACACATTTCTATCTATCATGAAACTAGTAGCACCATAAAGTAAGAAATATGTAATTACTATTTTAATTAACACTATCAAATTGTGATTATGTGATAATATGTTCTCCTAGATGGCTTCCTCCTCGATTTCAACTCATGACCGACTTACCTTGAGGAAGCCTGGAACACTCCACCGAGAAGAAGAGGGGGTGTGTGGTGATGTAGTGGTGAGGGGGCCTTCAGCCGAAGGTACCATGTCGGCCACGTTCGGCCATTTGCAGCGCCAAACATGGCCCCCCTAGCGCCACGTCGGCGCGCAACGGCTAGCTGGGCCGAACGTGGCCACGTCACCCATGTTCGGCCAACGGCTAGCCAAGCCGAACGTGGCCATGTCACCCACGTTCAGCCCTTGTACCGCCGAATGTGGGTGACGTGGCCACGTTCGGCACGGCTAGCCGTTGCGCGCCGACGTGGTGCTAGATGTTGGCCATGTTCGGCGCTGCAACGGCCGAACGTGACCAACGCGGCAACGTTCGGTGGTTACACTGCCAAACGTAGCGCCACGTGGCCACATTCGGTGGTTACACCACCAACAGAAGTTTAAATTTGTAAATTTTGAAAATGAATACTAGAATTGATTTTTTTAAAATATATATATATTATTAAAAAAATTCTGGCCGTGGGTTCGTCGGTGAACAATGAAGAAGGACGTACGACGGCCTCCTCACGGCCGGGTCGGATACCCACGTGGCCACATATAGGTGACAGCTTATAATTAGTTTATGTTAAAAAATAATGACCAAACGAAAAAAATTATAGATAGTTTTTAAGTGTTAATTATAATTAGTAATATAACTAATAATCACAATGAGCTATAATCCTACTTATCAAATAATGATGATTATATTAAAATTCTGATTATTTTAAGTTGTTCCAACAGTTTGAGACTAGGCACGGTTTGTAACCGTGTTAATTTGGATAAAATTTCAATTCTTTTTTTAATTTAAAAATTTTAGTGCAACGGTTATCGGGCACTGCCCAGTCCGAATTTTTCTTTTTATATTGTATTTTTACCAATTTTGTTATGCTCCAAACTCTTAGAAATTAAAATATTTATAGAAAAAATCATCATAAGTTACCTAATATTTATATGTTTTTTCAGAATCATCATAAATTTTATATTTAAAGTTAAAATTTCAAATTAAATCAATAGGTATAGTGAAAGTCGGTCTGGCTAGCTAGATTATTTGAACGGTTACAAGTAAGATCAACCCTATTCTCCACTTATGCACATATACAAGGGTGTATCTTATCCAAGAGATCTGCTAAATTTTATTCTCTGAATCTCATATAAAAATCATCGATTCTAAACTCCATATCAGTTTCTTTTATCTCTAATTTTAAATCCCATAAAATAACCTATAATCCATAATAATTTTTATTATTACGTGAAACCACGATACCTTCAGATATAAGTGTCGTCTAGTCTATAACACAATGCGTATGGAAGAAAACTAATCGTATATTTGAAAGAGAGGAGAGATAGTTTAGAGAATTAATTGCTGCTAGTTATTTTTCACCAAAATATCTAATTTCGGATTTAAATCGCTGAATTAGCACTGCTATATATCTTCCAGGTCACTCAGCTCCTTAATGATCAATTTCGCTTGTACTGATTAGTTTGTCAAGCTAGGAATTAATTCCGAGTCGCGCGTCCGTGCATCTGATGGGTTTTGCGATGTTACGGTTCATGCCTGTATTAGAGATGATTACATGCATGGGCGCCGACATAGAGAAAAATGAGGTTGTTGGCAGAGTATGAAATATTAAGGGTGCATGCAGCAGCCGGCTGGACGTGGGTTCGTCGGCACGGTCGGAGTCATGGGGGCCCCAGCAGCAGGGGCCGTTGTCCCCCTAAGATGATTAGGAAAAAATTATGTGTTGATACATGTTTTAGTTAGATAGTTTATTTTAATCAAAGTTGACATCACTATAAAATATAACATTTTATGTTTTTAGTTAATAAAAAATATAAGAGTTAAATGATAGTTTTAGTGAAAAATCCAAGTAGCTTATCACTTTATATATTTCTTTGTTTGTTAGAGATTCATTCCGCTACTTGAAAATGAATGATGTGTGTTGTCTAGCTTTAAATTTCTACCATGGTGATTTTACTAAGAAAGAAATATCTTGACATATGAGTTACAACATTATGAATTGAAATGGATGCACCAATTCTAGGTTTCAGAATTTGACAATCATCATTATTTTTTATTGTCGGCTAGCAAAAACTAGAAAATTAGAATACTATTATTTGATTGATATACTTGTTAATAACGATGATGCAATTCACACACGCCTAATTGAAAGTTGTCTAGGGATGAATAGTCAATCTAAAAATTCTCCACCAAACTTATTAGTTCAAGCTTCCATGGCTTGGATTATTCGAACTTAGTCAGATACTTAGGGTACCTCCGAGCTTCGGATTATCAGGCTTAAGCGGGGCACTACATAACTGAAACAAAAATATCTCGTACAAAATAATCTAGCCAATGAACTTTGGAAATATGAATTCAATGAACCTTATGCTAGCTAGTTAATGGATAGTTCAAAAGGAATAACAGCTAGCAATGGTAAAATTCACACAACAGATTTTTCACCGAAGTTTGAATCCAATGATCCAACGTCTCTCTTGAGAAAATCCTAAATGATCGGAGGTCTCTTTCAACCCTAATCCTCACCAAGCGCTCACCATTACAAGCATTGGTTATCCACTATATTATATCTTTGAAGTCAAGGCGAGATCAAGTACAAATGTGTTCGGTCACCCACAATCTATTTGGTGCTTATGGATTGACGCCTAACTATCTTGCAGACCTCAATCTCTAAGAGTAAAGAATTCATTAACGTAATCTAAAGATGTGTGCTCAAGAAAACCACAAAAATCATGATGCACATGCCACAATAACTCCCAAAATATGAATCAATTCACTGTCACAAAAACGATGTTTAGTGATACAACTTTAGTGATGGGAAAAAGATGCATGTCAGTAATACACTTTTAGTGATGGATTGTTTCACACACGTCATTAACGTTGTCTTATTAGTGACGGGTGGTGGTATGACCTGTCCCTAAAGAAAGACACCCCCATTAGTGACGGGTTATGATATAACCCGTCACTAAATATCTCCCCTATAGTGACGGGTTATATTTCCACCCATCACTAAAGAAGTTTATCACCCCGATGACTCCACTAATAAATAGGTATAGCACGAAGTGAATCGTCACACTTTTATTTCGTGCAACCCTAACCCTATACTCCCGTCGCCGCGGTCGCCTTCGTCGTGCTCCTTGTCGCTTTGTCGCGTGTGCTCTCCGCACCTCAGTTGCATTCTCATTCTCATAAGTTTGTTCATGCTTACTATTAAATTTTAGTTTATAAAATAATTTATCTGAAATTTGTTTATTGAGTTTGTGAATTAGAGATATGGCAAGGATTCCAAACAATCTACAAGTACCAACCTATGTTCATGATAGTTGCTTAATAAAGATCAATCATCTAGTTAATGGTGGGTGTCACCAGGTTTAATTATATTTTTTTTGTACATTTCATGTCCTGTTTATTGTGTTAACAAACTGAAGCACATCTGTTCCTATTATAGTATTTATCAAAAAGATTTTATGAGGTCAATAACATTTATATTGGCGACACCCTCCAAATAATGATAAGAGATGGGTGCGTCACTGAGGTTGAGGTTCCGAGCTGTGCGAGCGGTGGTAGGATATTCCTCCACAAAGAGTGGCCTGAATTTAGCCGAAGAGGAAGTCTAACACAAGGGGACTATTTGGTAATAACAATGGGACAAACCCCATTGACTGTTATGGCAAAATTCTACACTAGCTTTGGTGATGAGAAGACCCCAACAACCATCAAAGTGGAGGACAACAACGATAGTGGTATACATAGAGAAGTGACATTACTACACATGCACATCTTTTATTTATATTCTTATCATGGTTTCTTATAATGTTAGGAGAAGGTCATAGCAATGTTGCAGACAGGAAGGGGATAGCTAGGGAGATCGACATCGACCTAATGGACCAATTGAAGCACATCTGTTATTTTGGCAATCCAATAGATCTAACTCTAGTAAGGAAGACTCTCCTACAAGACATCTCAGTAGGTTTATCCACCGAGAGTCAGCTATATGTTTGCATAATAAATAACACAATCATCAATAAGAAGTCGGTGGTAAGTTATTTGCACATGTAGTTGGTCTATACACATAGCCTTCTCTAATAGCTTTGTTTAAATTTTATTTTATAGTACTTTTCAAGGTAGTACTGTGAAAAGTATATCATATCTCACTTACACCACCAGACCACCGAGATTCAGGTGGAAGCAGCAGGGTCTGACGCAATCCTAATTGTGGTGCATAAAGCGACGGATGGACGATGTTATCTAACTAAAGGTTTTGACTAATTTCTTAGTGACAACTTATTAGAAGTTGGCACTGTGTGCGTATTCCATTTCAACATCAATAATGATGTAATTGAGGTTGTAATGTATGTACTGTAAACCTGGGGTATGATACAATATTAGGTTATAAATCTTTTGTGATAAATTATCTGTATTCCATGATAAATTGTTTGTGATATGTTGGCTGTCAAATCCTAGCTTTGTTTCAAGTTGCAACCTAAAAATTGTTTGTGATATGTTTTGGAATATTGGCTTCCAAATCCTGGCTTTAATTCAGGTTGCAACCTAAAAACTACTATTTTTTCAAAAATACCATAACATTAGTGACGGGTAATAATAATCAACTGTGACTAATAGATAGTTTAGTGATGGGTGAACATTGTTACTAGTCACTAAAGGTTGATCCAGTAGTGACATGTTTTAGTTATACCAATCACTAAAGGCCCCTACATCATCAGTGATGGATGGTTGACTCCTTTCGCTTATAAATAGGCGGGAAACCAAAGTGAATCGCCAGGCTTTTATTTTGCGAAACCCTAACCCTAACTCCCACCACCGTCGTCGCCTTCGTCATGCTCTACGCCGCACCTAGCCATATGTATCGTCGGCCGTGGCACCCGCATCGTCGACGTGCGTGGCCGCCCTACTCGCCGCCACCTTGGTTGCATCCTCCTCGTCCTCCTCCTAAGGTCGTCATCCTCCTTCTCTTCCCTGTTCGAATGCACCATCCGTCGTTGCTAACTTTGTTTTAATTTTATTGTTACAGGGTAAACTGACCTGCTTTTAGCCAATTTTTCGAGATAATTGATGGTCTTAGACAATTTCTTCGAGATAACGTACTTAAAGTTGGCATGACTATTCACGGTGGTGCTCCTACTCGGACTCTTCTATAGTGCTCTTGCTACTACCCACTGGGCTTCTGTTCAAGCTATCCATGGTGGTGGTGGTACAAGCTTGGATAGTGATAGGATACTATCCAAGCTCTTGATATTGCTATAGGTTAGCTATTAGCTAGTCAAAATCCATGAAACCATCTTGTATTTATCTTTATTTTAGCCATGTTCTTTGAGATAACGAGTTAGAAGTTAATATATGTGATACTAATTTGGTAATGAATCTTCTGAGATGAATTGTCTGTGATGTGATTTGGATGTTGCATATGTTGGCTTCTAAATCCTGGCTGTGATTTAGGATGCAGCCTAAAAAACTATTATTTTTTGAAAATGACCATATCATTAGTGACGGGTGATAATAATCACCCATCAGTAAAGAGCACATTAGTAACGGGTGTAAAATACTCCCCATCACTTAAAATGACCTTTAGTGATGGGTAACTATGTTCACCCGTCACTAAAAGGGGGCATGCCGGACTCGGCGTGGACCTGGAGAGAGCCTTTAGTGACGGGTATTTACCTATCATTAATGATAGAGCTTTACTGACGTGATAAGGGTGACAGAGGACATGTCCGTTACTAATGTACGTTATGACCCATCACTAATGTATCTTTCTGCAGTAGTGCAACCAAAAACATGAGGAGTTTGTGGAGAACTCTCAATCAACTGTCAAGATCCAATCAAGAATCAAGCACTAGAGAGAAAGAGAGAGATATGGCAATGCTGGTAGGGTTTGGAATCACGTGCCTTGATTATGGAGTGGGGAGGTATTAATACCCCTATCTCAAATCTAGTTGTTAGGGCAAAAATTGTACATTGTTCATCCGAACAATCCGATCTTAATCAGATGATTCAGACTAAAAAATTGAAATAGTATCAGTGTTTCAGATAGCCCGTCTTGTATCTGGATATTTCAGACCAAAAATAAATCCCAATAGAAAGGTATGTTTGGATCATCCGACGAAGGTCCGGATGCTCTGGGCCATGAAATAAAATCAACCGAAGAACAATTTTCGGATCATCTGGCCAAAGTCCGAATGTTCCATCTCACACAAATAAATTCAATATAAATATGTTTTTGAATCATCTAAACAGTTCCGGATGTTCCGGGCTTTAAAGAAAATCCAAATAGAAACATGTTTTTGGATTACCTGGCTTGAATTTAGATAGACTGACTTGCAAAATAAATCAAACATGAGCAAGTTTTAGAATACTCCGGACATATCCGGATTATCCGGCTTTGCTGGAAAAACAAAATCCAACTTAGAAATTTTTCAAAAACTTTTTAAGAAATATTTTTCTTTGAGCACTTAGCTTTGGATCATTAATAAATGCATTCCTCTTGATAGTATGGCACACCTAGACTCAAGAAAATATGAAATATACATAATTTACACAATTTGAGCCTAAGTGGTACTAAAGGAGGCGATTTCTCCAAATTTGATTAAATCATAATGCCACTTTAGTTTTCGACATCTACATATATCTTAGCAACAATGTTAGTAATATTTGATCACTATTGTCATTAATACACCAAAACAAATTAGGGGTCTAAATGCATCAAGATGCAATTTCAACAATAGTATTAAAATAAAACATGTTAGTTCCTTTAACCTTCGTGTGTTTACCATTAGATTTTGTACATCACAAAATTTTTAAATTTTTAAATTACAAAAGCCAAATACATGCTTATTTAATGAGAATTTTCCATAATATATATCAATATGTAGTTGATATATATAATTATTAAAATTTACACTATATTTATATTTTCGTGTAAACAAATCAAACGAATATCAAGCACTGGCTGGTTTAGTAAAAAATGAATCCATTTTTAAATATACAGAAAAATATAAAACTCATATGATAAGTAGATGGACAAATTATAGGAAAATATAGAGATGCAAAGAAAATTTGTGTTAAAAAATTTAAAAATAACATGATTTATTATTTTTAGATGAATTAAATGTTACAACATCACAAATTTATTTTTGTAAATTTTTTGAAAAAAATATAAACAAAAATGGAAACAATAGAGATTTTTTCTTTTAGGGCTCCTTTGGAATGTAGTATTTTTCGAAGAAATTTTGAAGAATTTAGTTTAATTCCCATAAAATTCCTATAAAATTCATGTATTTTAAAGGAGCCCTAATATTTTTTATCAATCTTGTTATGCTCCAAACTCTTAGAAATTTAAATATTTCTTAAAAAATCATCAGTCCAACCATGCTGACTGGGATAATTTTTAGTATTAATGACATTGTCATTGTCATGTCAGTCAAAATGTGATATAGTAAAGTATTATTGAGGTGAGATAAAAAATGATCTCTCACGTAAGAAACCAATTATACATAATATCTAAGAAACAAAGAAGGGAATTATGAGAGAAAAGAGAGTCAAGATAGGTGATTGGATACAATTTTATTTTTAAAAAACTATTCATTAGAGAAGTAGTGAAGTGATAACTAAAGAAAAAAAGAGAGAAATACACTCTCACAAATATTATAGGTTGAGATTGCACTAAATTACCTATTGTTTATAGGTTTTTAAATTTTCTTAACTTTTAGGTTTAAAATTAAATCAGTAGGTTTTACTGAAAATCAGTCTGGCTGGATTTAATTCAACGGTTACCACAGTAACATGAACCCTAGTTTCCACTCATGCACATACTGATCGACATAGACAACTTTTGCGGCCGGAGCAATGGCTGAATTTTGCCATAATGCGTGGTTCCCCAAAACTCGCTGAAATTGCCGCTGCTATCGTACGAAGCATGTGATTATAGCTAGCCATTTTATTTTAATATATATAGTGGCACATGCATGCATAGCTAGTGTGGTGTAAAAATTAAAATCATGTGTGGAATAGTAGTAGTAGTGCACTGTGGATGTAGTGTGGAAGGTGATGCGGCCATGGCGTACGTGTCGTCGTGGACTCGTGGCTTCCAAACACCTAGCTAGCTAGCTATGCGGCAGGCAACTGCGACGAAGGAGCAGGAGCTTTAATTAGATTAGCTCTAGCTTGACTGCCGCCGGCGACCGCCGTAGCTACAAGGAGAAAAGTCTCGGCCGATTCAGATTTTAGATGTCCAGCCAACGACCATACGTCGTCTCGTATGCCGGTCAACACCTCTCTCTCTCTCTCTCTCTCTCTCTCTCTCTCTCTCTCTCTCTCTCTCTCTCTCTCTCTCTCAGTGTCGGTCTCATCTTGCGTATCTGCGTCTCGCTCGCCGGCGCGCATGCGCTGTTGGTTAGCTTCGTGCGTTTCGATGGAACTCCTTTTAAACGAGAGATTTTAAAATTTTGATAATTTACTATCACCAAAAGGTTGTTTCGTTTCATCTCATTCACATATCATTAATTTAAGTAGTGTCACTTATTATTATAATTAATCAAATATGTTGTATTAATAATGACAAATTATCAATTTTTTTTCATTTTAAACACCATACACTGCCTTATTTTTTTATTGCAAAGTGTGTAAATATGTGCTCCCTCCCTCCCAAGAAGCCTAGATTATGCTCCGAGGTGAGTTTGTATACGAATGCTAACTATAGTTATTCTTAAAAAATCTCCTGACCGCTTAATTCATATTTTTCTTTTTATTATAAGCAGGCTTGGTACATGTAGATTTATAAATAGATTAGTATCCAGAACTAGACGCTCCATGTATTTGCATTCTCAATGAATACATATATATGCTTAATATTTTTTATGTTTCAGAATGTAACAAGTTTTTTAAAATTTAAAATTTATTCTAAATATAACGACGGGTACTTATAAAATAGATACCTTTCTTCTTCAATGTACTAAATCGAGCCCACACTCATTCATTCAAAGAATGGTAGTACGATATTTTTACTTATTTTCTTTATCTAAATCTAAAAAAAGCTAGATTTTTGGAGCGGATAAATTAAAGTAAGTGCTTCCTAATATCTTAAATTTCTTTGAACATGAATGAAGACGTGCGTTTTGACCTACTTTGAACACAATATCTTAACTATATACACACACCATATACATACACAGAGACTACAGGACATAATAATGTGGCCTGCCCTTTGCCGTCCGCCAAGCGCCAACACGCGCGCTTGGGACTCACCTACTCACCTGATTGGTTTGGATTAACCGCAGCTTAAATGTAACAAGTTTCAAATTTTAATAAAATTTATCTTAAATGTATCAACTTAATACTTATAAAATATAATCTTTTTCTTTAAAATATATATACTATTCTGGACTTAATTACTCGTTATTTCATCCATCAGCTAGCTAATTCCACACTCATCATATATACTGATCCACCTTGAGAAAGGTAGAACGTTCTTCTTATTTATCTTCTTAATACATATGAAAAAACCTAAAACTGGCTACAATTTAGAGATAACCATGACAATATCTGAATTTTACAAATTAATTTAGGGCCTGACAATATCTGAATTTTACAAATTAATTTAGGGTATGTTTGGATTCTAATTATTGGATTCAGAATTGAAGAATTAGAATTTAATTCTATGAGATAGACTGGTTGGACTATTTTGAAATTAGAATTATAAAATCTTATCTAAAATTCAACCTATAATTCATAGTTCAACCTAATTTCTTTTCAATAAAAAAGAATTGACCAGAATCATTACCTCTCCTCCTGTTGTACTTATGTGGAGATGGTGATGCTTTTCTTATAATAATGGAATTGATTCTATAGTTTGATCATCCAAACAAATTTTAGAATTAGTTCTCATATTTTAATTGTATTGGATATCAATTGAATTTCACGCAATTCAATATTTTATAGAATCTGAAATAAATTTCAATTCTTCCAATACCTAGGAGCCAAACAGAGCTTTAAGTTTGCCGTCACTTTCTATTTTTCAACCTTAACTTTTAAGAACACTAAAAAAAATACAGGGATAAAATCTTAGTATAAAATTATTTTTTGTTACTTCTGTTAGATGTCTCAATTTACACGGCGTAGCCTAGAAAGAAGTTGGTGCAAGCATAGCCTTAAGCCCATGCCCAGGGTGGATGTACACTCGGACATGGCAAGTTTTATGATACAATATTATCTCCAGATCCGATATAGTTTGAGAATAAGATAGTACTATCTATGCCTAATATAATTCGAGAGGAAGAAGACAACATTATCTCTAGACCATCTAAACTCATCTATGTCCAATATAATCCGAGAGGAATAATATAATATTATTTCTAGGCCTAATACAATTTTACAAGGATTATAATGTTGTCTTTAGAGCCGTCTAGGCCCAATATAGTTTGAGATGAAGGTAATATTATCTTTAGGTCCATATTGGCTCACTATAGTTCAAGGAAGATAATACTATCTTTAGGCCCAAGACAGTTTAACTGAAAGATGATATTATCTCTAGCCTCTAATATCAACACAGTTTAAGAGGAACATATTATTATCTATAGGCCCAATACCAATACAATTCAAGAGGAAGATAGTATTGTTTATAGGCTGACGTAATTTGACATGAAGATAATATTATCTCTTAGCCCATCTAAGCCCAATACAGTAAGAATGATAATATTATCTCTGGCCCATCTAGGCCCAATTCAGTTTTTCCCCGATCTTTTTCTTTTTCCTTTTTCTTTCTTCTAAAATCACGATCCGAATCGAGCGAGGAGAATCAGATCCACCGCGAGCACGAGCGGATTCGCCGCGGACCTCGCGGCGTCGATTCTCCGGATCGCCTCCACGCCAGGTAGGAGGGGAGACCGGGAGAGGAGGCTGGGGATGGCGGCGGAGAATCCGGCTCCGGTGAGGGTGCTCTACTGCGCTGTGTGCGGCCTCCCCGCCGAGTACTGCGAGTTCGGCCACGACTTCGAGCGTTGCAAGCCGTGGCTCCGCGCCCACGCGCCGGGCGTCTACCCGGAGGAGCACCTAGCGTCCTCATCCTCCGGCGGCGGTGCTGTCGACAAGGTCGTGGAACGGCTGCACGGCGTCGGGATCTCCACCGCCGATGGCAGGTCATTTTCCCACTAGTATTTTTTTTGTGATTTTTAGTGCATAATCGGCTCTTCATTTTTATCTCTCTATAATAATACCTCTTCTATCAAAATTGTTTTTTTATTTCTTAAACATTATATTTAACTTCTATATTTTGCTCCTTATATTTTAGGGTTAATTGCATTCGTGTCACTTTTATTTTTGAAATCGAACGAAATATCGCTACTATTTCATTATTTATCTTCATATTATTACTGTTGGCGTAAAAGATTACGCTAACAAGTTTCTGAATATTAGAAACTAACAAACGAAATGTTTGCGAAGTAAACTATTCCAAGCTTCCGAAAGGATAATAACTTAAAATAGTTCGAAAGTATGTATTGAATAACTTGTATTCGGTCCGTATTACAGGGTGAAACAGGGGGTATTTATAAGCCCAAACATTAAGAAAAAGACCCTTTTACCCCTCTGTTACAACCGACATAATGGAAACTATTCCGTACTCTTAATAGGGCTAAAATGGTAAAAGACTAATCTAATGAGAAAGAAGATAAGTCTTCCATCTTAGCTGGCAGAGAAGCTCTCGGAAGAAGTCTAAGTTCGAAGATATACTCCGAACTAGAGTCTTTCATCATACTTCGAACTTGATTTAATGTATCTCCGGAGTTATATGCTGGAAATCTTGGACTTAATCACCAGCCTTTGTCTTGTTACTGCAATAACCCTGAAGATGGAATATTTTCCTCCAACAGTAGCCCTCGAATACGCTTCTCCGCTAAATCTGTAAAGTTAGGAGAGCAGTATACGCAAGAAAATAATCATGCGTAGGGGTTAGCAGATTTAAAACCACCTCCAAAATACGTAGAGATGCAAAACTTCGAATCAGTTTCTAAGAAAATTACATTCGAACCGTATTAGAACTAACTCGAGAAGTCCGAAAGCTTTTTTAGACTTGGAAGAAATAGCCGTTGGCTTCTTTCTTCTAACGGAAGTTACGCGACGCGTTAATTCCACAACAAAGTAATGGTTTAAGAATGCGAAACGGCATAGGCAAACGGTAAAAAATCGGGGTCTGGGCTATAAATAGAGGGTCTAGACCCTTCTTGAGTACATTTCCATCGCTTTCGTGCAAACAAACCATCAATCAAGCCCTAGCCTCCATTTTCCTTCTAAAGCAATCCGTGAGATCCCATGGCGAAAACTAGTTTCAAGGGTCCTAGAGCAGCTTCAACCTTGGCTCGGCAGCAGGCTGCGGCAGCAGCGGCGGCTGCAATATTGGCGACGATAACTCCGACACCAGCAATGGCAACAATGGCGGCGGCGGGGAGAAATCCCCAAAATGTCGGCCCTCGAGACCTTTTTCCGGCATCAACGAAGTACACGGATCAGTCCTATCAATTGGGGCCTTCAACCTACAAAAGAGAATCACTAGCGACCGCAATAGAAGGCAAAATTAGTTCGGGAGTCATGATTCGCAAACCTGGGAAAGAGATCATTCCGTCGCCAAGGCCCGGAGAAGTGGTTGTCTTCGAAGCCTTCTTCGAAGCTGGCTTGGGGCTTCCGGCGGTTGACTTCTTGGCGGAGGTATTGGACTTATTCTACGTTACTCTCCTCCAGCTCTCTTCGAATGCCGTAGCACGTCTTGCCATCTTCGAATGGGCGTTGCAGGCTGAGGGTTGCGAAGGAAGGGTTGAGATCTTCGCAGCACTGCACAGAGCTTCGTGTCAACCGAAAACCTTCGTAGGCCCCGGAGGTGAGAAGATGGTAGTAGCCTTCGGAAGCATCAACTTCAGGCTTCGGGACGAGTATGCTCTTCGGTTTCCGGCCAAGGCTATTAATGCTAGATGGTATACAGACTGGATCTTGAAGTGGTTTTATGCCAAAGTTGGGGCAAGCAGTCGCCTAGCTGGACCCTTGCAAGATATCAACTTCCGAAAGGAAGCTCTTGTGCATCCGGATCCAGGCCAGCTCGAAGCTCGCCTCAGCCTGCTCCAAAAAATCAGTCACCGCCTGAGTATGCGGGACTTAGCCGAAGAATTCCTCGGGCTTCAAATCCCTCCTCTGATGGCCAACTGGCCGATCACCTTTGAGGAAGATTCGGAGGGCGGTCTTCGCAAAATTTCTTCGACTTCGAGCCCTGCAGGTAACTTCGAAAACAACATATATCATGTATATTTATTCGAAGGAATAACCAACTTAACTCATTTTCAGCCTCTTCAGCCCCTATAACTTCGGAGCAGATTGTACGAGCTTCGGAGAAGATTCTGGGCGTCCCAACTCCGACCGAAAAGAAATGGAGAATTAAGTTGGTTGGTACATGGGAACAGTCTAACCGAGTATGGGGGCTACTCGAAGTTGTTCCGCCCCTCTTGTGGATTGGGTGCCTTTGGAGAAAGGGCCCAAAAAGAGAAAAGCCGAAGTTGGAGCTTCGAGCTCTGCCAAGACTCCGCTAAAGAAGATGACTCGAAAGCCAAGAGTTCCCGCACCTTCGAGCCCGAGAGCTTCAGTCTCCGATTCCTTGGAGGATGAAGGCATGATGCTTGTCGACCTGATCGATGAAGATGCAGCCCAAAGAGATGTACATATTGATGAAGCTGCGAGCATGCCAGAGTCTCAAGAGAACCTTGAGCAAATGAGGACTCCGGCTGCTCAAGAAAATTTACCGCAAGACGGAGCCCCTGTGGACGAAAGCGGAGTCGAAGTTGCTGCAGCTTCGATTTCGAGTGAAGTAACAACGGCCGTTCCCGAAGATGCTCCAACAGTCGAAGATTTGACTGTAGATTCTGACGAGGACTTTGGAGTAGCCTTCGACCCGCCAAGCAGCCCAATGCTCACCCGTCGCCAAAACATCGAAGGTAAACTTCACATAATTCTTTTGTTCTTTTTTTCTGTGAAGTTATACAATGTATAATACCTTTGTTTTAACAGGATCTACTTCCGTGGAAGAGGTCTGTCTCGAGGATATAATTCCTGGACCTTCGACAGCTTCGGAGCCAATTCCAAGAGCCACTCAAATGGGACCTGGAAAAGGCAAAGGCAAGATGGACCACCTCCCTGCTCCGAGCTCAAGATCAACTCCGTCTGAATCAACAGACGAAAGTCAATCTACATAAGGGGGCCAATCTGCCGGAGCTCCAAAAAATACGGCTCAGCACTCCGGGCATTCACCAAACGAAGATGACCAGCAAGCCTTGAGCATGCTCCCTCTTCTAGCTCCTTTCTTGGAGCGAAGAACTGGACTTCGGACTTTGCTCGAACCTTTGGATCGAGCTAGCCGCGAAGTGGGGGAGACGGACTTGGTGGCCATCTTAAGCGAGGCGGAGAGTTCAGAGCTTAACGCTGCCATGGAACGTGCAGCATACTAGGTATGAAGTATCCGCAAAACAGAGTCAAACTTATATACAACTAATTTCTCACCTTGGTTTTTTCTCTTCGCAGCAAACAGTCTTGGCCCGAGCTGCGAACGTCTCAAATGAACGTGGAAGCCTTCGCCGTCGAGAGGAAAATACAACTCTTCAACGAAATCTTACTATCTCCGAAGGTCGGGTGGCCCACTTGGACAACATGGTTTTGACGGAGCGCAGGGCCAGACAAAGTTTGGAAGCTGCGAACAAAGAGCTCGAAGCAGAACAAATTGTGCTTTGAGCGGAAATTGAAAAGATGCGGGCGGAGCATGCTGCGGCGGGAGCTGAACTTGTCAGGCTCCAAGAAGAAAAAGCTAAAGCTGCCGAAGAAGCTAGCCAGCTACTTAATCAGAAGAATTCTTTAGCTACGGAGGCAGCTAGGCTCTCTGGAGTAGTAAGAGAATTGACTTCGGCGAAGGATGCCTTAATTGAAGATAAGCTGAAGTCGGAGAAGGTAGCTGCAGAGGTCATGAACCAGCTGCTGGGCGTTCTAGAGTACTTTGGTACTACTGGGACGCTTCCCTCAGATGACAACATCCCCCTGCTGCGATGGCTGAAAAGGATCCAAGGAGCAGCGAAGCAAATGAAGACAGCAGGCATTCGGTACGGAGAAATCTTCGGACAAGTGGCTGCTATCGGCATACTTCATTACCACGAAGATCTGGGCAACTCGATAACTCCGAATGCAGGGGCGACTCCCATTACCTTCGACGACAATTAGCTTCTTACGCCTTCCGAAGGTGTGGCCGCTGCTTGGCAAGCCTTTCAAACTTCATGGAGAGCCGAAGGTCGCTCTGCGATCAAGGCTTGGATCGATGAAGGGCAACGCCAGAAGCAAGCTCGGTCTCAAGCTTCGAGCAGCCAGCCTCCGCCAAACCCGCAGGTTTAGAAATGTCTTAGGATCTTCGACTATGTAAAGCATTACGCTTTTGAACATTTATGAATGAAAATTTGCTTATCATGTTTTTAGGCTTTGCCTCATACGGAAGATGTCAAAGTGTTAGACGTTAACGACGAACTCCGCTTACTATGGGCTACCTTCGATATCTTAAAACTTCACAAACGCCCTCGATTTTTAGTTCCTCGGGACAGTTCCGGAGCGATTACGCCCGAAGTAAGCAAGGGCATATTGTCTTGTATTAAAGAGGAAGAAAAAGTTAACTTGGAAACTTCATCTTCCGAAGACATTGTATGGTCCGAAGACGAAGATGAAGCTCAAGGTAAAAAGCCTAAAGAACTTGGAAGCTGGGAAAGGTGCCCCGAACGACTTCGAACTTGTGCCGAGCTTCAACAAGAACAAAAAGATTTTAGAGCTTCGAAGGGAGGCAGAAGAGTTAAACGCAAAGTTGTTAGAACTCCCGGCTCTGGAACTAGTCGTTCCAACCTTAGCTCTAGAAATCGAAGGGGTCTTCGATTCCTTCTTGGTATAGATACCGATTTTTCATGATGTAATCATATTTTTCAAATAATAAATATCGATTTAAAATTGTCTCCCTATTTACGAGCCCCTCTTTGGGCGTAAGCAACTTCGAACTATATTCAAAGATGGTTAGGTGCAAAGAAAAACTTAGGAGTACAATTTTGGGGGTTCGGAGCCCCTCAGCAATTTAAAGATTCATTAAAATCTTATAAAATGTCTTCGACTATTTGTAGTCTGAAGACTGGTAACTTAGTACCTTATGTTTTTTGAAAGAAATCACTTTGGACAACTTTCCGGACACTTTAGTGTCCTAAATGACTTGTCACTTTGGACTTTTCTAACAGACATTCGAAGCTCATGGCTCAAACTCTGTTTTGTTTTGGCCTCCTTCGGCTCTTTTTGCGAATTCTGTCAAACCTAGGGATGGCAATGGGGCCCCGTTCCCCGATCCCCGACGGGGATTTCCTCTATTAGGGGACGGGTATGGGGAAATCTCGTCCCCGCGGGGAGACAATCGGGGAAAAATCTATCCCCGTCGGGTGAAGCGGGGACGGGGACATTCCTCTACTCCTCATCCCCGTTCCCCGTTAATATACCCGCGAAAATTAAATGTGGGTCCATATATTATATATATACATATGTATGTATATGTATGTGTATGTGTGTATATGTTTGTGTGTATATATATGTATGTATATATATGTGTGTGTATGTATATGTATATATGTATATATATATATGTGTGTATATATATACCTAAACGGGGATTTTCTCCCCGACGGGTACCCGAATCTCCGACGGGGAGCGGGGATGGGGAAAATCTATCCCCGAAGCCGGGGACGGGGAACGGAGATTTTTTGTCTAGCGGGGACGGGGACGGAGACCCCTCCCCGCCGGGGATTCTCCCCGTTGCCATCCCTAGTCAAACCAATGGTTTGGAGTTCGAAGTGGTCTCTTTGGACTCTTTTTACGGATGCCTACAAGCTGGTGGCTTGGACTCCGCATCATTTGGTCTCCTTGGACTCTTTTTACGGATGTCTTCCAGCCGTTGGCTTGGACTCCGCATTCTGTGGTCTCAGGCTCTTTTACGGATGCCTACAAGCCGGTGGCTTGGACTCCGGATTATGTCAGCCATCCACCTCGGAAACTTCGGACCAGTGGTCCAAAGTCCGAAAATATGATTCAAATTAATGACACTTCCCTCTCGGTCAACTCCGCTATTCCAGTGCGTCCACTCGGAAGTGGGAAGTTTATGAGGGGTAGGCATTATCTGAACCATATGCTTTATTATTTCGGAAAGTGCTTACAAATGATTACAAGGAGCCCTTATGCGAAGTATCGCTTTAGGTGCTCCGCATGCCATGTATGCGCTAACTCTTCACCTTCCAAATTAGCTAATTTAAAAGAACCAGGACGCCATGAGCGAACAATTAAGTATGAACCTTCCCATTTATTTCCTAATTTTCCTGGTGCTATGATACTTCGCAAAATGAGATGACTCGGCCTAAGTTCATTAATCTTGACCTTCAAGTCGAACCAAGCCTTCGTCTGCTGCTGATACTTTGATAAATTTGCCACAGCTCGAAGTCTTGTCTCTTTTGTTAAATCCAGCGAAGCTTGTCTTTCTCCTTCTATTTCCGGTTCGGTGCTGCGAGGTGATCCTCCTTTGAGCTCTGTTGGTGTCATAGCTTCATCTCTGAATAATAGTCTGAATGGAGTGAAACCCGTGGACCTCGTTTGAGTGGTCCGAATGGACCACAAAATCTTCGGAAGTTCTTCGGTCCAGAGTCCTTTTGCCAATCCTACTATCCTTCGATTTAGCCCTGACAAAATGTTACCATTGGCTCTTTCTACAGCTCCGTTAGACTGAGGGTGTCGCACTGCAGCAAAGCATAGCTGGATGCCTAGATCTTCACAAAATTTCTTGAAAGGTTCTGCGTCGAATTGTGTTCCATTGTCAACTGTGAGTTGCCTAGGCACTCCGAACCGGCAAATAATGTTCTTCCAGAAAAATTTCTGTACATTGTTCGAAGTGATAGCTGTTAAGGGCTCTGCTTTGACCCACTTTTAAAAGTATTCGATTGCTACCACTGTGAACTTCAAATTTCCTTTTGCTGCTGGGAATGGACCAATAAGATCCATGCCCCATCTGGCCATGGGCCATACTAGGGCAATGACTTGAAGAGCTGTTGGTGGGCGATGACTTCTTCGTTCCATCCACTGACATCCTATGCAAGTATGGACCAAGCTCTCCGCATCAGCTACTATTGAAGGCCAATAAAGCCCCCGGTGAAGTGTTTTTCCTGCCAAAGCTCGAGGGGCCAGATGGCTACCGCAAAGTCCTTCATGAATTTCTCGAAGAATTTCTTGACCTTCGGCTTGAGATATACATCGGAGCAGAGGGGAACATACTACGACTTTGTATAAAATACCGTTGATTATTTGATAATTCCGAGTTCTAAGCTTTAACCTCGAAAGTTGTGGCCCTTCGGACATATTTGCTTCTCCTTGCAACACTTCCATGATTGAACTTCGCCAATCTGTACTTGGAATGCAAAGGACTTCCGCAGCAGGAATTTGTGGCACCGAAGGTGTACTGAGTTCTTCATAAAAAGCTTCTTCGGGTATATCCATAGCTCCGGCTGCATCTTTTGCTAAGATGTCAGCTTGCATATTTTCTGCTCTAGGTATACTTCGAATGGAAATTCCTTTAAATGCTGCTTCGATCTTTCGGATTTCTTCTAAGTACTTTGCAAGCTGTGGATGCCGAACTTGGAAACTCTTGTCTACGTGCCCTGCTACAATCTGAGAATATGTTGTAATAACGACTCTTGTAGCCCCTAGAGCACGTGCCTTTCAAAGTCCTAATAAAATTCCCTCATACTCCACTGTATTATTGGTAGACTTAAAGTTGAGTCTTGCGGAGTACATTGCCTTTTGTCCTGAAGGCGAAATTATCACAGCTCCGACGCCTGCTCCAGATGCTTGGAAAGCTCCATCAGAGTAAATAGTCCAAATTTCTTCACTTGGCTTCTCCGGAGCCCATGCTGCAGGGGGAGTCCATTCTGCCACGAAGTCCGCCAATACTTGCGACTTAATTGCTGTTCTTGCCAGAAAGGATATGTCGAAGGGTGCTAGCTCAACAGCCCACTTCCCAATTCTTCCAGTGGAATCCTTACTTCGGAGCATATCTCCCAAAGGATACGAAGTTGGTACAATGACATTATGTGCCAAGAAATAATGCCTTAGCTTCCTCGAAGCCATTATCAGAGCATAAACGAATTTCTCAAGCTCGGAATATCTTGTTTTTGCTCCGGACAATGCTTCGGACACAAAATAAACTGGATTTTGTACCAACTTCCCGTTGAAATCAACCTCTCTGATAAGGACTGCACTGATAGCAGAGCCAGTAGCTGCAAGGTAGAGGAGTAGGGTTTCGTCCGCAACAGGCACCGTGAGTGTAGCAAGGTTACTGAGATAATTCTTAATATCTTCGAAGCTCTTCTGACACTCCGGTGTCCATGCAAAATCTTCGGACCCTTTCAATGCTTTGAAAATAGGCAAACTTCTCTCCGCAGACCTTGCCAAAAATCTACTAAGTGCTGCAAGACGACCGATCAACTTTTGCAGTTTCTTTAAATTCTCTGGGGGAGCCATCTTCTGCAACGCAGTTATTTGAGTGGGGCTAGCTTCAATCCCTCTACTTGAAACTAGGTACCCTAACAATTTTCCATCCCGCGCCCCGAAGATACATTTTTCGGAGTTGAGACGGATCCCGCATGCCCGAAGGTTATTGAATGTTTCTGCTAAGTCTAGGCTATGTTGGTGCTTTAAAGCACTCTTTATTACAATATCATTCATATAGGCCTCTACATTACGACCTAATTGATGACCTAGAGCCTTAGCAATTAACCTTGAAAAGGTAGCCCCGGCATTTCTTAGGCCAAAAGGCATTCTTACATAACAAAAGACTCCTGAAGGAGTTACGAAGCTTGTCTTGATTTCATCTTCGCGCTTTAACCAGATTTGATGATAGCCAGAATACGCGTCGAGGAAGCTTAATAACTCCGAACCGGCAGTGGAGTCGACCAATTGATCAATTCGGGGCATGGGGTAGGGGTCGCGGGGGCATGCTTTATTCAGGGATGTAAAATCAATACACATGCGCCACTTCCCGGAAGATTTCTTCTTAACGAAGACTGGGTTGGCTAACCATTCCGTATGAGCCACTTCTCTGATAATCCCAGCCTTCAGCAACTTTTCAACTTCGTCTTTAGTAAGGACAGCTCTGTCCGCAGACATCTTCCGGAGTCCTTGCCGAACAGGCCGAGCCTTCGGGTTCACAAGTAGACTGTGTTCAATAATGTCCCGACTGACTCCGGTAATGTCTTCATCAGACCAAGCAAAGACATCTAAATTGTCCTCAACTACTTTCTCTAAGGAGACAGCAACTTCTGGAGGCAAGTCTTTACCAAATTGAAATGAATATTCCTTGCCATCTTTGACAATAACCTTCGTTGCAATCTCTCCTTCAGGACTTGGTCTTGGGAAGGATTTTTTCGAAGATTCGCTAGGAGCAGAAAAATTCTCCGGATCATCTTGCACACTGTTCACCTGTCTCGGGTCAAGAGGAGGACCAATTTGGCCGAGGGCATCAAGAGGGGTCCTGCAAATCCTTGCAAAGGACGGGCTGCTGGGAGAAGATGCTTTCTGGAGATGCAGAGTTGATCAAAAGCTTGGACAAAAATAATATCTGCCGAACTCCCTCCGTCAACTAGCACTCTCCGAACCTCAGTTCCTGCTATGTCAGCAGTAATGACAAGTGGGTCTGCATGTGGAAATTTAACACCAGCTGCATCATCTACAGAAAAGGATATTGGTACATTGGACCATTCGGGCATAGCAGCTGCAGATGAAGAGGTTCCAATATGGCCACTTCTCTGACATATTCTCTTCTCTGCCTTTTTGACATATTTCTGAGAGTCCCTCCTTCGGAGATGGGGAGGACTCCTCTTTTTCCTCGATCTTGCCCCTCTTCTTGCTTTGGAGGTGGCATAATATTAACCACCGGAGGGCGTCTTGCCGAATCGAAGTTCTCTATCCGCACCACAGCCTGGACAGGCTCCGAACGGACTTTAGCCGGAACTCGGTCAGTAGTGCCTCGACCCGAAGTTCTTTCCAGATATTCTCCTCTCAGAGCAAGTATAGCCTTGCACGCATCAGTTGTGTGACTCCGGTTTTCACCATGAATACAGCAGAAAAAGGTCTGGCCTTTGCCAGCCGGTTTCCCTGGCGGCCTCCAGCCGCTGGTCTTGCTTCCTGAAGGTTGCGGAGCTCTTTGGGCAAACTTCTGCGGGGGTGCGATGTTCAGAACTTCTGAACGAGGATGCTTTTGCCCCCGACGCCAGTCATGCTAAAATTCGAAGCTAGGCCCTTGCGGCTGTGCTGAAGTTTTCACTTCCAATTTAACTTCTTGCAGTATTGACGGGGTTGCAGCAGTTCTTCGAAGCCATCCCTCTTCTGATCTTGCATACTCTTCGAAATAAGACATCATCTGAGAAACAGAAGATATGCTTTTCCGGTGAAGTTTATCAAGGAGGCCTGGATGAATAACTCCCTCTCGAGCTGCGTCAACTACTGAAGACGTAGTTAACCCTCGAATTTGTGACTTCGTATGAGCGAAGCGCTTGAAATATTGTCTTAAGGTCTCTCCAGGGAGCTGTTTCACCTGAAAAAGACTTCCTGTTGACATTGGGGGTACGAAGGTACCCTGAAAGTTACTCACGAACTTCTTCTTCAACTGCCCCCATGAACCGATAGATCCTGGCTTCAGGGACCAGAACCACCGCAATGCAACTCCTTGAAGAGCTAGGGGGAAACCTTTTGCCATAGTGTCCCGCACTCCTCCACTGGCTTCAATTGCTAAAGCATAAGAACGGACGAATTCTCCAGGATCTTCATCTCCGGCATACTTGCAAAGCTTCAAAGTTTTGAACTTAGGGTCGAAGCGTACTTTCTGCAACTCAGGATGCAGAGGAGACTCGGTGTCGAAGGAAGCACTCTCCGGGGCTTCGGGATAAATAAGCTCGTCGTCTTCGGGCACTTCGGGAATGGTTGGGGTGGCTTGAGAACGAAGCCTATTCGTAGCTTCTTGCCGCCACCTTGTTACTTCGGCTTGGAGACTGGCCATTTGAGCAGCCATATCACCAAGACCGTCTTCATCTCCTCCGGAAGGATCTTCCGGGTCTTGAGAACTGTAGGGATCGGTTCGAAGTGGAACTTGAGGTGGAAGGGGGATTCCGGCTGGCCGAAGTATAGATGAAGTTGGCGGAGGAACTACGTATGCTCGAGGAAGGGAAATCCCTTCCGGAGTTTGAGGTGGAGGAAACGTCGAAGGTCCTTCGACCTCAACTGTGTCTGAAGATCTTACTCCGGAGGTCCGAGGGGACCTCCAAACAGGATTACAGCTGCTCTCCGCTTAGGAGGCATGGTTTGAGAACTTGGTAGAGAACGAAGTTTTTTGGACTAGGGTCCCCACGGACGGCGCCAACTGTTGGCGTAAAAGATTACGCTAACATGTTTCTGAAGATTAGAAACTAACAAACGAAGTGTTTGCGAAGTAAACTATTCCAAGCCTCCGAAAGGATAATAACTTAAAATAGTTTGAAAGTGTGTATTGAATAACCTGTATTTGGTCCGTATTACAGGGTGAAACGGGGGGTATTTATAGGCCCAAACATTAAGGAAAAGACCCTTTTACCCCTCTGTTACAACCGACATAATGGAAACTATTCGGTACTTTTAATAGGGCTAAAATGGTAAAAGACTAATCTAATGAGAAAGAAGATAAGTCTTCCATCTTAGCTGGCAGAGAAGCTCTCGGAAGAGTCTAAGTTCGAAGATATACTCCGAACTAGAGTCTTTCATCATACTTCGAACTTGATTCAATGTATCTTCGGAGTTATATGCTGGAAATCTTAAACTTAATCACCAGCCTTTATCTTGTTACTGCAATAACCCTGAAGATAGAATATTTTTTCCCAACAATTACTATCTTTAGATAGTCGCTTTCATACCGTTTTGTAAACGTCTAAGGTATACGAACCCATCTACAATACTATTTTTCTTATATTGACCATATTCTCCTTCTTCCCTTTGAGCTGAACAAGAAGAATACCAGGTGGCCGATACCCAACGGCGAAGGCATGGGTGGTCCGACGCGAGGCTGCGGGCGACACGGTCGGCGTGGTCCGGGAGGGCGCAAGGCCTGCGGGGGGAAGCAGTCGACGGTCCGGCGAGGCACGGTCGGCGCAAGGCGTGATCCGGCAAGGGCGATGACAACGTGGAAGATGACATCGCCATGGATGACAGCACCTTGTGCACCAGCGGCTCACTGTCGATTTGAATTCAAAGCCACTGATTTCGTGTCTCACTAGCTAGCAGCAGCCAGCAGGAGTGAGCAATTAAGTGAGAGCTTGTCATATTTCAATTTGTTTCATGGATGCTGATCATACAGATTGTTAATTTGTTCGTGGAGTAAAAATGGCTGCCAAATCTTTGTTGTCACTAAATCCTTTTTAATCTTTCATTTGGTCCATTATATTGTATATTTTTTCTTCTTTTCAAGAAATCTTTTTTCTCCTTTTTCTGAATGAACTACGGGAGATCTCCATTAATCTGCTTGTGTTGCAGATGATCCTTTGTGAATAAAAATGCTACACAAAATGATGTCGCTCACTGCTCGGGCTTACGCCAGATAGCCACTGCATCGCTCGGGGTGCACATCCGTGCGAGGGTGCTGGAGGAGACGCGTTGACAGAGGCTTGCCCGTCGTCCGCTACCGATGCCACCACCTGCGCTGAAGCCCGTTGCCCGCCATCCACGCGAGGAAGATGAACAGTGCAGGTGAAGTCAAGGAAGACAATAGTACTCGAGAAAGGGTAATATGACCCCGTTGTTGTCCACCGCGAGAAAGAAGATCGGGGAGGAAAAAATATTTAAGGGCTGGTTTGGGAGCTCAAAATCCCAGCCCATTCCCTGGGGATGGGCCGGGATTTTAGGCATCCCAGCCCATTCCCTGGGGATGGGCCGGGATTTTAGCCTAAAATCCCGGCCCATCCTCAGGGAATGGGCTGGGATTTTGGGCTCCCAAACCAGCCCTAAGGGTAGTATGGGTAATACGTAATTTTGGGAGTCTGCAGGTAGACCCATAGATGTTGTGGGTGTAGAAAATGACATGAAAGTGAACATCTTAAAATAATAATGGTATAAAGACAAATAACAAAATAGTAATAATAATGGTGGCATGGGTATAATTAACTCTATATTTTATCAATATTTCATAACTACTAAAATAAGAAAAAAACACATATAACAACACATACCAATGAACATACTAGATTATAATAAAATATTTCAGAAAAATATAAAATTGTACTAAAAATAATAATATATTGCATATAAAATTATACTAAAAATATAGAAATGCATATAAGCGTTGAAAAATATGATAACTTAATTTATTATACATATTATAAAATATTATGATATATTATTATTTTTTTATGATATTTTACAATATATAAATATTTTCTAAATAATAATAAAATGGGATAGGGAGTGATGCTCTAGGAGAACAGAGAGTGGTTGGAATAGGGAGGAAGATTAGACAGGGAGTGAAATAGGAAATTGGATGGAGAAAGTTTTTAAGGTATTTTGTTAAGTAATAGGATGAGAAGTAGGATAACAGATTGGTTAGAGTAAGGGTCTGTTTGGTTCCTTTAGGGACTAAACTAAACTTTAGTCTCCTCTTTTTTATAGGACTAAACTTTAGTCTCTTGGTGTTTGGTTCTAAGGACTAAAGTACTAAAAGAGAGTGAGGGATGAGAGGTAAGTAGTACTTTTAGTCCCCTTTAGCAAGTTCTTTGGGACTAAAGGCTAAACTTTAGTCACTAAAGTTTAGTCCCACTTTAGTCCCCTTGTTTGGCAATTTAGGGACTAAAAGGGACTAAACTTTAGTCCCTAAAGTTTAGCAAGGTGGAACCAAACACCCCCTAAGTAGAGTGACTGGTCAGACCTCGATCCAGGATACTACTCGTGCGAAAAATGTTGTAATCTGTGCTCTTCGACTGCGCAGAGGATGCTTCGGGATCTAAGGGCATGTACAATGCCCGTCCTTTTGCCGTCGGTAAGAAGCCAACGAAGCAAAAAAATTTGACGTGGCTAAACATTAATTATGAGAGAGAACAAGATCGTCGTCTCGTTTGTCTACGGCCTCAGCTCGTCTTCCGACGAAGCTCCTGCGTCCACCGTGCTACATACCGTGCACAGCTTAAAACAAAAAGAAAAATGTAGAAAATTATTAAACACTAAGCGCTGGTATATTGGATAGCACATAAAATTTAACCCTTGAAGTTAAATCTTCGATCCCTCAAACACAAAACTTTCTTCTCCTTTTTATTTTTTTATTTCATTTTTTTAATATCAAACTTCAGTTTTCTATATAGTTAGTATTAAAAATAATATATATAAAGGACAAAAAATAAATAAAATTGTGTGTATATATATATATATATGTTGTCATATTTGATCGACGTTTGCATGTATGCATTAAATAGTTTGTAGACAGTCAAACAAACAAGCCATTGTAGAAGCTGTCTTTTTAATTGTCTATATGTGATGTGGCAAAACTTATAGACAGTACATTGTCTATGGATTGTACATGCCCTATGGGAGACGTGAAACGTTTGCTTGGTGGTAAGATCAAGAAGGTTGGTTCCTCCACTTTCCGCAGCTCACTTGGTTATCCTAGCATTATGTCGATCTCGTTTGCATATGGTTACTACACATGACTTACTAGTGGATGCTTTTTTGAAATGGGAAACACAATCCAGTATAAATCTCTATGTACACCACATTGGTGGATAGAACATTATTTGTGAGAAATTTCTCGTTTGACCTGCAGGACAAACAAGAGGTTGTGATTGAGAAGATTGTCCGCAACAAGCGCAAATGCGTTATTGTGGTTAAGGGCCTGGAATTGTTTAGTGCGTGTTGTTTTCATAATAAAATATATTCTTCGAGTGAAATGGATGTGTAGAAAGTGCAAACTAACTAAAATGTACAGTAATCAAAATGGACATAAATGTATGTAAACTCAGTAGAAGAGATTGCGTTTTTAATATTGATTCCCATTTAGACTGAAGCTAGGGAATAATATTTTTTATCATATTTTCTTCCCTGGATCATTAGGTATCAAGATTTGTGATGCTTCAAAGAAGCTTGGGAAGAAGTTTAATACTGGAGCTTCTGTTGTTAAGTTTAATACTTGTGATGCTTCTTCCCTTTCTTTATTGTCTTTCTTAGGGTCCCACTGAGAAGGACCAAATTGACGTGCACGGGGATATATCATATGATATAGTGGAATTCATTACAGATACTTGGCTTGATGTAAATAATTCATCATCTCTTCATTTTTTACCTTTTAGTTTTCATGTTCAGTATCATTGTGATACTCTGTCCAGGTATACAGTTCATTTAGCTTCACAACATTCGGTGGAGTCTAGAGACATCAGCGACGCATCCATTTGACTTTTAGCACATACATTTATACTGAGAAATAAACTAAATTAAAGTTAATATATACTAGCACTCATAGTTTTTATGACATTGTCATATCGTCAATATGTCGTTATGTTGTTGTGGCAGAAATTTGCTATTCGCCACAAGCCACCATAGCGTTGGAGGGTCTGTGGCGTGCGCCACAAGAGCGTGGCACCGTTGTGGCGTCTTGTGGTGCCCACAACGGCTAGGGCTCCTGCCATAGGGGAGGGAGAGAGCTGTAGGAAGTTAGGTGTGGCGCGGTGGTGCAGACTTGCAATTAGGGCATGACATGGTACGATGTCACAGACTCATGGCTAGAGTGTAGCGTGGGACATCATCACAGCTCAAAAGAGGTAGCGTCAAGTTTGCTAGAGAAGAAGAGCTTGGAAGAGGAAGAGAACCAGAGAAGGAAAGAGGAAGAGAAGAAAGAAAGCGATACAAAAGAAAGAGAAGGAAAGAGATAAAAAAGATAAAGATAAAAAGGAAAGAGAAGAGGAAGAGGAAGAGAAGGAATGATAAAAAGAAAGATACGGGAAAAAAGAAAGTTACTCTCTATAATTTGGTTTAAATGATTTTTAATATATGGGAAAAAGAAGGAAATTCACTTTTCAGAATTTATTTTAAATGATTTTTAATAAATGAGGAATTCAAAACTTTTAGTGATAAGATAGTTTTATGTCTTTTATGCTATTGCATTGCTATTTTAATGCAATAAATCTTAGACTATGACCATTTTGCTACGTTAAAGATCCGTTTGATTTGGGAAAAGAATGGATATGATGATCATATCTAAGGATTTAGAGATAGGATGATACATTTGAGGTGTTTGGTTAGATGGATAAGATGAGATAATTTTTTGTTTGATTAGATGTATATAACTTGGATGAGATAAGCTTAAATTTAGTGAGACCTACTTATCAAATATATTTTTTAACAAAAATATAATCATATGAGATCTTATTTTGTAGATTAAATTATAATCAATACAATGATGTAATTAAATCATAAATTTGATAAATAATATGTAAGTAAAAATAATTTTAATATTTATAAATAAAAAATAAAAAATGTGTAATAGATGACACATCATCTCGTCTAATATTGAATGAGCTCATCCAGAAAAATTTCCTGAATCCCTCCATCCACCGTATTGAAAGAATATTTCTTTTAGTGACCATTCCACCCACCTTTGCTCTCCAACCAAACATTTGACTGAATAGGATGACCCTATCCCATTCATGGATATCCAAAGAACCAAATGCACCCTAAGTCACATTTGTACTACATTTGTATTGCTATCAACTTTGTATTTACATCCTACAATGATCTTATTATATTTGATTGCTCACCACGCCGATGTGTCTATGGCGACGCCATGCCGCACGCCATAAACGTTGTAATGTTGTGAGGTGCTAGGTCACCACGCTTCACCGTGTCGCCGTAACAACTATGCTAGTGCTTCTCTAACCCATACTTGTTGCCCTTTGGTTGGTATATGACTATATAACTGCAGTAATATTTGGTGATCATGTGTTCATGTTCAGTGAAAGGTGGGTGCAGAGAATGGGTGTGTGAGTATTGAGTTCCTTTCATTTTTTTCACATTCAAATTGGAAGGTCTAAAGTTAAGGACCAAGGGAAGCTTCTATCTCCTATGGTGCAATACTACCTGATTCAGCCTTTCTGTAGCACCATTCGAAGACTTGTCACTTAAGATTTGTTTTATCACCATCGTTTGATTGGCCCAGACATTGTTAAATCATAATGTCTTCATCAAAAGATTTTTCCATGTTGTTTATCGAGTGATGATTGCCTTCTAATTTTCAGGTACCTGAGTCAGCCATTTTTTCATTGAAGATGGAAGGAAGGCTGCTGCTTCTTGATGTTTTATGGTAAAAGGCATAATACCAATGGAGTTACAAATATAGTAAAAATATAAGAGAAGAGTGTGCTTTTCAAGGTATGTCTCTTGAGTTCTTCAACGTTAGGATCTGTTTGGTAGAGCTTCAGATCCCGAAATACATACTTAAACTAGAGTGGAGCATTTAAAACTGGTTAGGTTCTGCTCCACAACTCTAGTTTATTTTTCTAGAGTATTCTTAGTAGAATCCGCTCATCAGGAAAAGTGTTTGGCTTGACTCCAACTCCACATAATAAAGAAGCTGGAGCTAGAGCCTTGCCAAACACACCCTTAGTCCTGTTTAGGCAGTGTTTAGTTGCATGTATCATTTTATTTCTGTACCATTCTGTCCTGGATGGTTTTGTTCGAAGATTTTGCTCGAACCACATGATACAGGATTGCTGGAGAATATTTCATAATTTTTTCATAAATCTTTATCAGTTCATACATGATGAAATGGTTCAATTCAAGCAACCAAACACATGGAGAGTCTCATATCCAGAACAGAATGGTACAATAATGAAATGATAAGGTAACCAAACACTGTCTTAGTTCATAACCGGTGTTTTGTTTACCACTGGTCCCCTCGTGCATCAACTCTATCCTGCAAGTTAGTTTGGTATTGTTAGCCATTTGAAGTGGCAAATGTTTTGTGCGCATAAGATTAACGCAGATTAAGGCCGCATTTCCTACCAAGGATTTTCACATGAATTTTGCGGAAATCGAACGGATTCCTGTGAAATTCCTGTGAAATTGTTTCTTTTTTTTCTTTTCTAGAAGAGAAATTTTACAATCCTTGAGGAGGTATCAAGAGGTACCGTATTTTTCAGTGTTAATTTTGGTAATTCCTGACACATGAGGTATTAGGAGGTACCAAAATTAACACTAAAAAATGTGGTACCTTCTCAAGTACCGTAAAATAACCCTTCCTAGAAAGGCTGTATCACTCAGTGTATTACATCTTAAGGTCTGACGATTTGCCAGTGATTTCGTTGAGTTCTACTCCGTTCACCATCTCCTCTCAGTTTCTCACACCCCAACGAGTACCAACTGAGCGATAAAATGAACAGGTGATTGGATGGTTTTATTGGATTAAAACACGGATCGACGAATTATGCTTTTTGAACCCAAGCATTACATTCAAAACTGCACCAGTACCAAATTAAAAATAGCAGGAAGCATATACCACAATGCAAGCGAGGACCTATCTGTAAGAATATGGTTTACTCGACTGGTTAGTATTGTAATGCAGTCCCTCCATTTTACAATGCAAGTTGTTTGGATTTTTTAAAATTTGATCAATTTTATAAAATAATATATTAATAATTATAATATCAAATTAATTTTATTAAACTAACTATTAAATATGTTTTAATAGTTTATTTATTTGATATTATTAATGTTAATATATTTTTAGTTAAACTTAATAAAAACTGAAGAAATATATAATAAAAATCAAAGTGAAACTGTAAAAGGAGTTAAGTAACAAACCTACAATAGTAAAAGGTTGGATTGTTACCAATGGTAGCTGACTTACGTGGGGTCCTAATTGAAAAATTCGAGATCGTTATTGAGTTATGCGCTGACTTATGTATACGTGTGTGTATATATGTGTTGAGAAACCAAGGGTTGGTTTCGGAGTCTGTGATGAGTGATTGACAGAGTTTACCCTCTGATTCGAAGGGGTACCTCCGAAGGGGTTCAGAGGTTGGTTCTCCGAAGCTGTTCGGAGGCTGTTTCACCGAAGAGTTCGGTGGGTTTGTGAGAAACCAAGGGTTGGTTTCGGAGTCTGTGATGAGTGATTGACAGAGGTTATCCTCTGGTTCGAAGGGGTCCCTCCGAAGGGGTTCGGAGGTTGGATCTTCGAAGGTGTTCGGAGTTGGTTCACCGAAGGGTTCGGTGGTTTGGTTGCTGCAGCTATTGCAGCGAAGTGTGCCTGTCGGAGGGGTCCGACAGTACACGATGATTGGCTATACCGAAGGTCTCGGTACTTTGGGCGGTACACCGGAGGGTGTACCGAAGGTTGTTTACCCGGAGAGGTCTCCGGGGTACTGGATACACTTGTCTGCTTGTCTGTGGTGCGTAGGGGACTTCAGAGGCGACAGACGGTTCGTAGCAAGTGAACCTGGGTGAAGCGGGAGGCTTGATGCCAGGGGAGCGGGGTGCTCCGTCACGAAGGCTGCGAAGGGGTCAAGGTCGGACCTCGGGTCGAGGTGCACCAGGAGAAGGCAGTAAGTGCGGAGCGTGGCTCCGGGTGAAGGTACCCCGAGGCAAAGTACTCAGAGGCGAGGCACTTTGAAGGGTGCTCCAGAAGGAGTGACTTCGGAGTATGATGGATCAAGTCCTCAGCAGAGGCAAGGGTTCGAAGTGTGCTCCGGAGGGAGACACTCGAGGGAACCCGACGAAGGTCTCAGAAGTCGAGGTGCATAAAAGGCATGGTCCGGGTGAGGCTCGTCGAGGAGTGTGCTCGGGGAGAGACACTGCGATGATGTGCTCATGAAATGCTTCATGCGGAGGCCTTGGACGAAGGAGGGACTTCGAAGGGTGGTACTCCGAAGGTGGGGCTTCGGAGTGAAGCAGGCTTCGGAGCGAGGCTAGCTCCGGAGTGAGGATGACTTGAGGTACTTCGGCCATGCATGGCTTCGGTACACGGACTGACGGAGTTCGAGCTGGGAGAAGCTGCGAAGCCCTGGTGGTCCACTCCGAAGGTGTTGGTGCAAAGGCCCAAGGGCTTTGACGGCTTCGGCTCAAAACCGTCACTGTATCGGAGGCTAACTTCGGTGAAGCAAAGGCTGTCAGGCTCAAGGCTTCTCACCAAAGCTACCGCACCCCTCGCGTGCGAAGGGGGGCTTCAGAAAAGTCAAAGACTGTAAAGGCTGACAATGTCTGCTCTACAAAAAGCTGACGCTGTCCCCTCTGCAAAGCTGACAGAGAAGCCTCCAAACTAAAGTTGACTACCTTTTGTACCCCTCTGTTCTGTAGAGACAAAACCAATGTAAACCCTAGGGGTAAAGTAGTCAATTCACTTGGGTGAATAGTGGCTATAAATATGGGGGCTGGGTAGGTAACATTTAACACTTTGAGCATTCATTGTTGAGCTCCTGTACTAGCCACCACATACGTTGTATTCATCCAGTGAGTTCATTTATTGTGTTCCCTGTTCAAGCAGCGAAGCCCTGCTTCTGTGCCGAAGTTTTTGCTTGAGCTTGTGTGCATACCTCGCTGCATACTTCGATTTCTAGTGTCGAGTAGTAGTGCACCGAAGCCTGTCTAGGCGAAGTGTGTTTTGTGCGAAGTGTGCTTTTCACAGTGCGTTCGCTCTGTGTAACTGGAGGCTAGACCTCGCTGTTTACTAGTGAAGCCCTGATCGAAGCCCGGTTCTTTTCCCGTGTCGAAGCCCCTAGCGAAGTCTATTAGTGTGCGTTTAGACATTCGAAGTACGAAGCCCAACACCAGTTGCTGTCGCTAAGTATTTGGTCAAAGTCCTCAGAGGTTAGTCCACTCTTGCGAAGGGTGAAGTGCGAAGCCTGCTCGAAGCACCCTGTGTGCGGAGCCTGCACTGACTTAGCAGAGTAGATTTTTCGGGGTTGCGTGTAGAGCGAAGTCTTCTTGGCTTCGGACTTTCACTCCTTGCGAAGCCTGTGTTCGGAGCTGTCAAATACGTTCGAACCAGAACTTCGAAGGCTGTGTTCGAATCCTATTTCGCAGTAGACTGAATTAAAACAGAAGGTTATTTTAGCCTGAAATTTTAAAGCTCCCATTCACCCCCCCTCTGGTCGCCGTTTCTGGTCCAACAATTGGTATCAGAGCAGGTTAAGATCACCAGTTGACCTTAACCAGTTTTGTGATCTGTTGGCAATATGGACAGAGCTAGTAAAATTCCTCTGTTCGATGGGACTGATTTTGCATACTGGAAGGTGCGCATGGAGGCTTACTTGCTAAGCCAAGGAAATGCAATTTGGGAGATTGTGGACTCACAATACTCCATCCCTGATACTCGCACCTCTCAAACAGAGAAGGATCAGTATAATGCCAACTCCAAGGCAAGAAATATACTGTTCATTGGTTTGAGTAGAAGTGAGTTTGATAGGGTGCAACACCTTAGGACTGCTAGGGAAATTTGGACAACACTCACTATTTTTCATGAGGGCTCTACACAGATCAAGGCCAGGCGCCAAAGCACATACAATCAACAGTATCAGCTGTTCGTGCAGGCACCTAGTGAATCTATAGATGCCATGTTTTCTCGCTTTGATGCGATAGTGAGTAACTTGCGGTCCAACGAGACGCTTGCTTACAATGATCATGACAGGGCTATCAAGCTTCTCTATGCTCTTGATCGTAGCATATGGGAAGTGAAGATATCCAGCATTGAGGAGTCTGCAGGTTATGACACATTGACCTGTGATGAGCTCTTCAGCAAGCTGAAGTCCACGGAGATTGCCAAGTTATCTCTTGCGGTGCACAGAAGCTCTTTGCCACAACCATTGGCATTGGTTTCTAGCACTAGCCATGGCACCACTGCAGAACCAAGTACATCTGGTACTTGTGTTCTTGTAGATGGTTTTACTTTGTCCTCCTTGGTCTCCGTCACTAAGGAGCAGGTGGATACTCTGGACGATGATAAGCTTGCTCTCATTGCCAGAAGGTTCACCCGTTTTCATCATGAAAGACGGGATCAGAGGAGAAGTGGTTTTAGTGGTTGTTTTGAGTGTGGCGACACTTCTCATATCAAGGCCAATTGCCCTAAGCTCAAAAAGAGAGATGAGAGTGAGCGCCCTAAATACCACAAAAAGGAGAGGAAGCCTTTTGTGAAGGGCAAGCGCGGGAAGGTGGCTAAGAGAGTAGACAAAACCGCTTCCAGAGCATTTGTTGCTACTCTCAGCGACATTGATACTTCCTCAACTGAGGAGTCGAGCTCTGAGGAGGAGTCCCCAAGGAAGGAGGACAAGAAGGACAAAAAGGGACGAGACTTCACCGGCCTTTGCTTCATGGCTGACAACGATCACAGCGGCGATGAGCTTGACTCATCTGAGGTACCACTATCCTCTGACTAGCTTTTAATTAAAATAGATGAACTGAATGAAGTAGTTCTTGGTCAGGATAGATTACTTGTGCAAGCCGCTAGAGAAAGAAAAGACCTTAGACTTAGGCTAGAATCTGTTTCTACTGATTATGCCATGCTTGAGTCTAGAGTAAATGATGCTGAATGTGAATCTTGTTCTGTTGTCATGGGTGAGCTTGCTCTGTTGCGTTCTGTACATGCTCAAACTCTATCTGAGCTTGAGACTGCACAGAAGCAGCTTTTGGTGGTTGATTCTAGTCCTCATGATATAATTGAATGCATGAACTGTTATTTATTACGCGAGAGCATTAATTTACGTGATAAACATGTTCATGATTTAGATGCTAGATTGGAGAGGACCGGTAGTTCTAAGGATGTGCAACCTGTTTGTGACACGACATTACCCTTAAGGACCAGCTAGGCACTGTTAGAGAGCGAGCTGAAAACCTAATGACTGAAAATGAATACCTTCTTTCTGTGGCTAACAAATGCAGTGAGGGAAAGGGTAGGATGGATTTGCTTTTGGCCAAGACCAAGATGTGTGCTGACAGAGCAGGGTTAGCTCTAGGTTTGGGTTTTGAGAGGACTCCTTCAGATAGTCAGAACAAAACTATTTTTTCTTCACCTACTACCCTAGAGAAAGAGAGAGCTATGTTAGACACTCCATCAGCCAAAAAGCCTACCTGAATTAAAAAAAACCACTCCTCCTGCCAAGAAAATCCCTCCGAAGAAAACCACTCAGCAGAAGCCCAAGGAGCCTGTGAGAGTTGCTCCTGTGACCCATGAGAGTGCCCCTAGGAGAGTTTTCATTGTTCCCACTGTCAGCGGGCGGGTCATTTGGTTGGGTTCTGTTTTCGTCGCATCAAGGATGAGCGACGCTCTCTGGCGATGAGTTACCAAGACATGCATTACCCATCTTTAGGTACGCATGAGTCCGAGTTTTACTATCGTCCTGTTTTTGAGGCTCCTCGTGCTTCTCGGAGAGGTTTTGCTCCTCGAGGTGTTCACCATGTTCCATATGGTGGTAGACCCCGGGCGAGTAGCTTCGTACCTCGTCAGAGTAGGAGACCTCGTCATGTTGTTCGATCACAGCATGTAGGTAGACCTCGCACTTTGCATCATTCCAATTATCATGTGCGTAGACAATCTACTTTTACTGTGCCTACTACTCGTGTCACTCAGGGCTGGATGCCTCGTCATATTTTCACTCACCCCAGCACTGAGCGATCGAGATTCTCTTATCATGTGTAGGCGACAGATCGAGGCTTGGAGGGCACGTGGATCATGGACTCCGGTTATTCGCGCCATATGACCGGAGATGCAGCATGGTTCTCCAGCCTCACAACAACCAATCAAAGGGAACATATCACCTTCGGCAACAATCGAAGGAGTAGAGTGAAAGGTAAAGGTGTGGTAAGAATTAACTCGAATTTCACTCTCAAAGATGTTGCTTTGGTTGAAAACCTGGGATACAATTTTCTTTCTGTATCTCAGTTGCTTGATAAGGGCTTCGAAGTGCGATTTCATCGCGGTACTTCGCAAGTACTCAATTCTGACGGCGTTGTGGTCTGCAAGATTTTTAGAGTTGGGAGAGTTTTTGGAGCTGATTTTTCTGAGTCATCTGGTTCTTCTCATTGTCTTGTTGCACATTCTACTTTTGAGCTTTGGAAGTGGCATAGGAGACTAGGGCATATGAGCTTTGAGTTGCTCGCTCGTCTGAGTGCCCTAGGTCTGATCCGAGGATTGCCCAAGCTCAAGTTTGAGAAGAATTTAGTTTGCGCTCCTTGTCGACATGGAAAAATGATTGCCGCTTCGCATTCGCCAGTCACCACAGTGATGACTGAACAACCCGGAGAACTTCTCCACATGGACATTGTAGGTCCTTCTCGGGTTAGTTCTTTAGGCAGCAAGTGGTATGTATTAGTCATTGTCGACGATTTCTCTCGCTACTCTTGGGTCTTCTTTCTTGCCAGC
>JAAALK010000288.1:62533157-62732687 GCA_019279435.1 Zizania palustris | reverse complement strand
TGGCCAAGACCAAGATGTGTGCTGACAGAGCAGGGTTAGCTCTAGGTTTGGGTTTTGAGAGGACTCCTTCAGATAGTCAAAACAAAACTTTTTTTCTTCACCTACTGATGGGGGATTGGTCCCGATCTTCTGCTAGGTAAAGGATAACTTGGGTTGGTGGAGAATCTCGACGTTGGCGATCCAAGGCTCCGGTCCGGCGGATCAAAACCTTGCAATTGTTACACCACTGTCTCCGTTGGTTATCAACCACGCAGAACGCGATTGACCTCGCCACGAAGGCTAATTCCTTCAAGCGAACCCAAGAACACAAGCAAGAATAGGAAGGATACAAGTCGAATGCCAAATCACAGACAAACGATGATAAGGTGAGGTTTCACAAACGCCAATGCAGCAGCCAATCGGTCCGGTGCAAGAGGCGGGATCTAAACACACAAGTGTAGCAAACAAAGCAAAACCTAACCCTAAAGGCAGCTGGAGTGAATATATAGGGCGTGGGCAGCCTGTGGAAGGTGGGGATTGGTCTCGATCTTCCGCTAGGTAAAGGATAACTTGGGTTGGTGGAGAATCTCGACGTTGGCGATCCAAGGCTCCGGTCCGGCGGATCAAAACCTTGCAATCGTTACACCACTGTCTCCGTTGGTTATCAACCACGCAGAACGCGATTGACCTCGCCACGAAGGCTAATTCCTGCAAGCGAACCCAAGAACACAAGCAAGAACAGGAAGGATACAAGTCGAATGCCAAATCACAGACAAACGATGATAAGGTGAGGTTTCACAAACGCCAATGCAGCAGCCAATCAGTCCGGTGCAAGAGGCGGGATCTAAACACACAAGTGTAGATGCAAACAAAGCAAAACCTAACCCTAAAGGCGGCTGGAGTGAATATATAGGGCGTGGCCAGCCTGTGGAAGGTGAACAGACTTGGGCTGTGGGCTAGAAGATGTACAGACTTGGACTATGGGCCAACACGGCCCAGTTCTGTCACGCAGGACTGTTTTAAACACACAGGTCGACTCGAGACCCCAAAAGAGACGAAACCAACGGCAAACGATCCGTCTTCTCCTCAGCTTTCCAAAAAGTCCAAGAACCACCGAATTCTTGACTTCAAGTCATCCGTGCGACTCCGTCTTCACTCCAACTCTTCTATTCCATCTCCCATGTTCCTAAGCAACAAAATATCACTAGTATTCAGTAGCATCCGTCCAAACAAATATTAACATAGTTGCTAAGGAAAGAATTAACCTCATGGTTCAAGCGACGGGCACGGGCGCGTGTGATTGGTCCTTGTAGTTGAATTGTAGGTGGAGGCTCCATGTGTGTATCAGGCGAAGTGATGTCCTCATCACCTACTACCCTAGAGAAAGAGAGAGCTCTGTTAGACACTCCATAGCCAAAAAGCCTACCCGAATTCAAAAAAAACCACTCCTCCTGCCAAGAAAAATCCCTCCGAAGAAACCACTCAGCAGAAGCCCAAGGAGCCTATGAGAGTTGCTCCTGTGACCCATGAGAGTGCCCCTAGGAGAGTTTTCATTGTTCCTACTGTCAGCGGGCGGGTCATTGGTTGAGTTCTGTTTTTGTCGCATCAAGGATGAGCGACGCTCTCAGGCGATGAGTTACCAGGACATGCATTACCCATCTGTAGGTATGCATGAGTCTGAGTTTTACTATCGTCCTGTTTTTGAGGCTCCTCGTACTTCTCGAAGAGGTTTTGCTCCTCGAGGTGTTCACCATGTTCCATATGTGGTAGACCCCGGGCGAGTAGCTTTGTGCCTCACCAGAGTAGGAGACCTCGTCATGTTGTTAGATCACAGCATGTAGGTAGACCTCGCACTTTGCATCATTCTGATTATCCTGTGCGTAGACAGTCTACTTTTACTGTGCCTACTACTCGTATCACTCAGTGCTGGATTGCCTTCATCATATTTTCACTCACCCCACACTGAGCGATCGAGATTCTCTTATCATGTGTAGGTGGCTGTAACACCCCAAATTTCCAAAACAATAAAATATTATTTAATTCAATTCCTGGATTTTATATTTCTGAAAATACCTTTAATATCCTTTTATACCTTTTTTGAACTACAACATTGAGTTAATGACCAAACCAGGAGCTGAAAATTTTTGTATAAACTCCCAAGGCCAAAATATATTTTTGAGAATTTTACAAATTTTTATCCATTCTGGAAATACCCCAAAATATTAATCTATTTTCTGCAATTATTTTAATCTGAAAACCTTGGAAACAGTAATGGGCTCCCCTCCCTCCCTTCTCTCTCTCTCCGGCCGGCCCAGCCCGTTACCCCGCGCACCATAGGCTGACAGCCTGACCCCATCTATCGGTGCCGAATGCCTCCCCTCGCGCGCGCGCCCGACGCCGCGGCCCCACCCGTCAGCCCTCCCGTTCGCCTCGCTCGCGCCCGCTGGCTAGTGGCCCTTGCCTGTCAGACCCGTCGTCTACCTCGCGCCGTCGCCCCCAAATCGCGCCGGCCGACGACCCCCACCTCGGATCTGCCTCGTTGGCCCCTCCCGCATTGAATTGACGCCATTAAACAGCTCCCCGCGCCCGGCCGACCGTTTCCCCCCGTTAAACCACGCCATTAAGCCACAGGATCACCGCTACGCGTGCATGGCCGAGCCCTCGCCGGCGAGTTAATCCTCCCCTCCCCTTTCCTTGTATTCGTCGCCCGTTATCCCTCGCCGATGACCCTATTTAAACCCCTGCCCTCCACCACGTTCGGTTCACGCGTCCAATTGCACCCAGACCAAATAGAGCGCCCTCCATTCGGTTCTTAGCGCAACACCGCTGCCCGACCTACAGCCTTCGATCGCCGTCGCCTCGGAATGCCTCTGTCCGCGCCTCCGCCACCAACGTGACCGCAAGGACCGTCCCCAACGCCGGCCACCACTCCGTCGTCAACGAACCTCGCCGGATCGCCGCCAAGGGCCCGAACACCTTCGCCGCCCCGCTCGTCGCCGGCCTCGCTCCGTCGACCGCTCGCCGCCGCAAGGGTACCCTCGTGATCCCCGTAGCACCCTCTTTCCATTTTAGGCCTTAGCTTCGACCGCCATCGCTCGCCGTGGCCCCTGGCACGCTCGCCGTCGCCGGAGAAGATGACCGGCATGGGCTGAGTACCCGTGCCGTGTCGGATTCACGCGCGACCGCGCGATCTGGATCCGACGGTTATGATTAATTCCCGCGTGTGATTTAATCGGATCCGTTAGATCTCGGCGAAGGGGTACGTTATAATATCAGCCGTCCGTTAGTTTTAAAACCCCGCATCGCATCTAAGCCGTTCATCGCGTACCGGTTCAAACGTTTTAATCTCAGCCGTCCACGTCATTTTAACTCCCCCGCCTCGTCCGTGACCGCCCGATCGCGATCCAACGGCGGATCTGGATCCGGCGCACGCGCACAGTGCGCGGGTTCACTGTGAGCCTGGCTCACCGTGGACCCGAGAGGGTTTTAAATTTGAAAATAAATTCCAGAAAAGGTTTAAAACTTGTAAAATTCATATCTGGCGCATTTGAACTCTAAAAATTGCCATTCCAATTTCAGAAAATTCATAATATTATTCTCTACATGATTATGCAATAAAAACAGTAGGTTTACTTTGGACATTTCATGTTTATTCAAATGAATATTCAAATGCCTTTAGGGTTAAAATACAAATTAAAATATTTAAACTTCAGAAAAATTTATATTTATTTCCTTTCTGTCCATGTGCTGAAAACTATTAAACTAACATGAACTTTTCATTTAAAAGTTTATTAGGAAACTTAATATGACAATAATCACATTTAAACACCCTTTCTAAAAAGGTCAACTTTTCATTTTAATTCCTTGAAAATTTATTATGAAATAAATCTCAGAACCTTAACAATTGAATTTATCTTATTCTTAATCAAACCAACTTTAACTTATGTGCTTATCATGTAATGTTATATTGTTTGATTGAATGTTGTGTTCTTTTTATTTTACTTTATTATATTGAAAAGACTACGACGTCACCGAGGAGCCGGAATACTTCCCGGAAGTCCCTCCCTCACCTTTCGCTGAACAAGGCAAGTCACCAAACCAATCTTTTGAGCATATTGAACCCATGTTTGATTAAACTATCGCTAAAACACATAGGTTATACATGCATTAGTCAAATGAACCCTTACAATATATTTATTTAGGATCCCCCGACCTTGATGTGCAACCCAAGCCATGCTCTCTAGCCTAAACTCCTTGTCACCATATGATGAATGTTATTAGCTAGTGTCCAATGTATCGACACGATCACTATAGGATAAAAATGAGTAGTAGTACATGGTTCTATTATATGATCCCCATTGTTTCTATCTATGGAATTCTATCGGTGTTGGAGTTGTGGTTGTGAGTGGATGCATGTTGGGTTCCGGGTGCAAGCTAGGGCATTGGTCGGTAGCACCCGGGGCACTATAAGGACCGGTCTGAGGGATCCGTTGCAATACACTTCCGTACTAACCACAAGTCTAGTGGGTAAGTCCTAACTAAGGTATGGATTGTTCCAAACCGAGGCCACCATTTGGAGATGGGTCAAGTAGCACCTGCGGGTGACTTGTACCAATGTGGCGCAAAAGGGGGTGCGACGTTAGCCGGGATGCGGCCCGGCGTGCCGGCGAAACCTAGAGCGGGTGGTTATCGCTTGGAACATTTCATGCCGAGGTTTTGGCACGAGTTCACGTGGTATGGGTCATCTCGTTTGGGATGGGTGCGTGCCTTGTGGGTACAGTAGTACATCTCTAATCAGAGTCTTAAATCTTTTCGAAAAGCCGAGCCCACGGTCAAGGGCGGGTTGCGTGACATCCCCTAGTTAGATTACTTTGAATATGTATGTGCATGATGGATTGACATGTAAGGACTGTTGTGCGAGGAGGTAAAACGTACTCCTCGAGTTAGTTGATGTTGTTGATGTTCATGTTTACTTTTCCGCATGATTAAAATGTGACTACACTAAATGGAATAACTGAAACTGTACTTTTCCGCAATGATAGCCATTACCCTTCTTTGTCTATTATCCTGCATTATTACTTGCATTTTGCGGTGGCTTGATGAGTACTTTTTGTACTCATACCCGTTGGACCCCACAGAGGATGCTTACTATGAAGACGGTCTGGAGTAGCGACCCAGTCGAGAAGAAAGATCCTGAAGAAGATGTTCGTCATGCAGAATTTTAATTATCTTTATTACTGTTTTTACCAAAACTTTGATGTAATAAATATGGTCTGCGTACCATGAATATTTCCGTATGTACGTTGTCGCATGATGAACCTCTTGTATTATTGTTTTTCTTATGAAATTCAATAATGTCTCGATTTCGGTAAATCGGGGCGCTACAAGATGGTATCAGAGCCGACTTGACTGTAGGAAGCCAAACAGACCCACCTAGCCATTAGCCACAGGAAATTATTTCTCGAAAACCTACTTTATAAACTTTGTTCCTCTCCTCACTTTTATTCAACTTGCTGTTTTGTAGATGCCTATCTACCAAGTCCACAGCTACTGCCGCCACTACGAGGGCTTCGTCCGGGAGCTCCGTATGATGCTCACCTTCCTCGAGTTCCTCTTCGAACCCGAATTCCAAGGAGTGTACCCCGACGAGTTCGCCGGGCCTTGTGACGTCTCCCTCACCGTCCACGGCTCCGGAGAACACCTGCCACCCTACACCACCGCACTTGGGGGCCCGACCTTCGACGTCGCATGCCAACGAGTCGCCCTCCAGACCCTCATGGAGCTGAGGATGATCTACGATGATCGTCTTCAGAACTCATCCTTCCGGCTTGTGCCGAAGCGTACTCCCGGCGCCCACCGTAGCATCTACCTCGGAGTTCACTCCGTGCGTGATCCGGTCATGGCCCGGCAGTCGCGTCTTCTGCAGGCTATGGACGACCTCCATACCGAGGCGGTGCTCGACGCCGACGAGCACCATGAGGCGGTTGAGTTCCTTCGTGAAGAAACGAAGAACTTGATCCAACAGAATGGCGAGCTGCAGCGCAAGATCATGCAGCTGCAGAAGGATATTGCGGAGATGGTTCCTCTTCTTCCGAGGAAGAAGAAGCCCATCCGTGAGCCCCTCCCTCGCCCCAAGAGGATCCCACCACGACCCTTCCTCGCCAGACCCTCCACCAGCGCCCCTGCACCGCGCCCCGGCCTCGTCTCCGACTCCATCATCGAGAACTTTCTCAAACCCACCATCCCTCTGGAGCCGCGTACTCGTGGTTCCGAGAGCACAGAGACCGCCTCCGGTAGCGAGTAGGCGTTAGGAGTCGCTATTTAAATAAAAGAAAACATAATTTTGTATGTGGTGCTACCCACGACAAGTGTGTTGTGGGTAGAATAAGATCTTGATTGTAAGGAACATTTTACCACTTGATTTATATATGCATAAACTACTCTCGTTAATTGTGTTGTCATCTTTTTGCCTTATAACCTTATGAATTCAGAAGATGACCGATCACCAGAACACCGGCTCCAACAACGGAGCAGGAGGAAGCCGTGATGCGCCCGAGGGTGTTGTACCCAACTGGGGTGCAACGGGCCCGCGTCAGTCTGGGTCGCCCTCCGCCAACCACCCCACTTTGGCGGAGATGATGGCGAATCAGAACCAACTGATCACCGCCCTCCTCACACAGATGCAGCACCAACAAGCTCAGTTGGACCGACTGCAGAACGGGGAGCCTGCCCCTCGCGCACCAGCACCCGCACCCGCTCCACAACTCTCGGAGTTTCTGCGCGTGCGTCCGCCCATCTTCTCGAGCACCACCAACCCGATGGAGGCCGGAGATTGGCTTCGCACCATCGAAAAGAAGCTTGACCTCCTCCCCTGCACCGACCGGGAGCGAGTGGCCTTCGCCACTCATCAGCTTCAGGGTCCCGCCGCTGAATGGTGGGACAATTATCGCGAGTCCCAGCCGGAGGGCCACGTGGTGACCTGGGCGGAGTTCACCATCGCCTTCCGTGTCGCCCACGTCCCCGCCGGTGTCATCGCGGTGAAACAGCAGGAGTTCCGCGACCTGCAACAAGGCAACCGGACCGTCATGGAGTACCTCCATGAGTTCAATCGCCTCGCCCGCTACACACCGGAGGAAGTGCGCACCGACGCCCTCTGCCAAGCCAAGTTCCTCCGGGGACTCAAGGATGAGCTGTCCATCCAGCTCGTCGCCACCGACTACGCCGACTTCCAATGGCTAGTCAACAAAGTGCTCATCCAAGAGACTGAGCAAAACAGACTGGACCTCAAAAAGAGGAAGATGATCGCCTTCAAGCACCAGTAGGCGAACTCTCAGAGGCCCCGCTTCGTCCCTCCGCCACCAGCGCCCGCCTACCATCCTCGGCCCGCCTTCAGGCCACCTCACGCCGCCGGTGGATCCAATGTCGGGCATCCTCGCCCCACTCCACCAGCTCCGGCCGCTCAACCGACACCAGCCGCCAAGGCCCCGATCTTGAAGGATCGCCAAGGGAGGCCGGTCGTCTGCTTCAACTGCCGCAAGGAAGGGCACTATTCGCACCAGTGTCCTCACCCCAAGCAGCCCCAAGGCGCGGCACCCAACCAGGCGGTTCGTGCTCGCGTCAACCACATCAGCGCAGAGGAAGCTCAGGAGGCTCCTGAAGTCGTGCTCGGTACGTTTACTGTGAATTCCATACCGGCCGTAATATTATTTGACTCTGGAGCAACACACTCCTTCGTCCCTGAAGATTTCGTGAAAACCAACGAACTGGACGTACTCCCTCTACCCATCCCCATGGTGATTGCCACTCCCGGCAATAGGACCTTAGCCCGCTTATACAGCCCTAAGGTTCAGATTGACATCCAAGGAGTATTATTTCGGGCCGAGCCAGTCCTCATAAAAAGCACCGGACTCGACCTCATTCTAGGGATGGATTGGTTGATGAAGCACAAGGGAGTGATCGACTGTGCCAACAAGTCCGTCACTGTGACCAACCTTGAAGGTGCAGCCGTCACCTTTCGAATGACCCGTCGCAAACCACACGAAGCATCCCGTCGCTCGATAACTCTTGAAGAGGTACCCATAGTCAAGGAGTTCCCGGACGTCTTCCCTGAAGACCTCCCCGGAATGCCTCCCAAACGGGACATCGAATTCAGAATCGAACTTGTCCCCGGGACCACTCCAATCTCCAAGCGCCCGTACCGGATGGCCGCTAATGAGCTAGCCGAAGTCAAGAGCAACATCGAAGACCTAGAGCAGAAAGTGATGGGGGATTGGTCCCGATCTTCCGCTAGGTAAGGGATAAACTTGGGTTGGTGGAGAATCTCGACGTTGGCGATCCAAGGCTCCGGTCCGGCGGATCAAAACCTCGCAATCGTTACACCACTGTCTCCGTTGGTTATCAACCACGCAGAACGCGATTGACCTCGCCACGAAGGCTAATTCCTGCAAGCGAACCCAAGAACACAAGCAAGAACAGGAAGGATACAAATCGAATGCCAAATCACAGACAAACGAAGATAAGTTGAGGTTTCACAAACGCCAATGCGGCAGCCAATCGGTCCGGCGCAAGAGGCGGGATCTAAACACAACAGTGTAGATGCAACAAAGCAAAACCTAACCCTAGAAGTGGCTGGCGTGAGAAATATATAGGGCGGCGGCCTGTGGAAGGCAAACAGACATGGGCTGTGGGCTAGAAGATGTATAGACTCAGATTATGAGCCAACATGGCCCAGTTCTGTCACGCAGTACTGTTTTAAATACACAGGACGACTCGAGACTCCAAACGATGTGAAACCAATGGCAAAAGATCCGTCTTCTCCTCAGCTTTCCAAAAAGTCCAAGAACGCGCCAATCGGACTTCGTATGAGGAAGTTATGCCCATTTTGGTGAATGGTGGTCGATGTAGTCCGAACCAGCGAATTCTTGACTTCAAATCATCCGTGCGGCTCCGTCTTCAACTCCAACTCTCCTATTCCATCTCTCATGTTCCTAAGCAACAAAATATCACTAGTATTCAGTAGCATCCCATCCAAACAAATATAATCAAAGTTGCTAAGCAACGAATTAACCTCATGGTTCAAGCGACGGGCACGGGCGCGTGTGATTGGTCCTTGTAGTCGAATTGTAGGTGGAGGCTCCATGTGTGTATCATGTGAAGTGATGTCCTCATCATGGATTGGTTGATGAAGCACAAGGGAGTGATCGACTGTGCCAACAAGTCCGTCACTGTGACCAACCTTGAAGGTGCAGCCGTCACCTTTCGAATGACCCGTCGCAAACCACACGAAGCATCCCGTCGCTCGATAACTCTTGAAGAGGTACCCATAGTCAAGGAGTTCCCGGACGTCTTCCCTGAAGACCTCCCCGGAATGCCTCCCAAACGGGACATCGAATTCAGAATCGAACTTGTCCCCGGGACCACTCCAATCTCCAAGCGCCCGTACCGGATGGCCGCTAATGAGCTAGCCGAAGTCAAGAGCAACATCGAAGACCTAGAGCAGAAAGGGTACATTCGACCGAGTACCTCACCCTAGGGTGCACCGGTTATATTTGCCATGAAGAAGGACAAGACCAAGATGATGTGCGTGGACTATAGAGCCCTAAACGATGTAACCATCAAGAATAAGTACCCATTGCCTCGGATCGACGACATGTTCGATCAACTGAAAGGATCCTCGGTGTTTTCCAAGATTGACCTCCGGTCAGGTTATCACCAATTGAGGATTAGAGAAGAAGACATACCCAAGACTGCCTTCACCTCCCGCTATGGACTCTACGAGTATACAGTGATGTCATTCGGACTCACGAATGCCTCGGCCTTCTTCATGAACATGATGAACAATGTATTCATGGAGTTCTTGGACAAGTTCATCGTGGTATTCATTGACGATATCCTCGTTTACTCTAAGACCAAGGAAGAACACGAGACTCACCTCCGTCTGACCCTCGGAAAGCTAAGGGAGCAGCAACTGTACGCAAAATACAGCAAATGCGAATTTTGGTCGTCTGAGGTGAAGTTCCTCGGCCATGTTATATCTGCCGGAGGAATAGCAGTGGACCCAACCACCGTTGAAGCGGTAACCAACTGGCTGCAGCCCACGACCGTGACCGAGATCCGGAGTTTTCTTGGATTGGCCGGATACTACCGCCAGTTCATCGAGAATTTTTCCAATATCGCCAAGCGTATGACCAGACTTTTGCAGAAGGAAGTGAAGTTTGAATGGACCCCCGACTGCGAAGAAAGCTTCCAGACCCTCAAGAAGAAACTAGTATCAGCCCCTATTCTGACTCTACCATACATCCGGAAAGACTTCCACATCTACTGTGATGCCTCTCGTCAAGGATTGGGATGCGTCTTAATGCAAGAAGGGAAAGTGATATCCTACGCCTCCCGGCAACTGAGACCGCATGAGCTGAACTACCCAACCCACGACCTAGAACTAGCAGCCGTGGTTCATGCCTTGAAGATATGGAGACATTACCTTGTGGGGAATCGGTGTGAGGTCTTCACCGACCACAAGAGCCTCAAGTACATATTCACCCAACCAGATCTGAACCTCAGGCAAAGGAGATGGTTGGAACTGATTAAGGATTATGACTTGGGCATCCATTATCATCCAGGCAAAGTGAATGTGGTGGCAGACGCCCTCAGTCAAAAAGGGTACTGCAATGCCATCATGATTCAGGACCAAGCTCCTTTACTTTACAAGGAGATGGAAAGACTAAACCTAGGGATCACCACCCGAGCGTACCTCGCTACCTTGGAGTCTCGGCCTGTCTTAATAGACCAGATCCGAGAGAAGCAGAAGGAAGACCCGGACATCCTGGATATTCAGCAGAACATGAGGAAGGGTAAAGCCCCCAGATTTTCTGAGGATGAGCATGGTACCATCTGGTTCGGAAACCGGATATGTGTACCTGACCAGCCTGAATTGAAGACCCTCATCCTTCAGTAAGCCCACGATACTTTATACTCCATCCATCCCGGGAGTACAAAGATGTATCAAGATCTGAAGGAGAAATACTGGTGGGTCAACATGAAGAGAGAAATAGCTGAGTATGTGGCCAAGTGCGACACATGCCGGCGAGTCAAGGCAGAGCATCAGAGACCTGCCGAACTTCTTCAACCTCTCAAGGTCCCTGAATGGAAGTGGGAAGAGATAGGAATGGACTTCATCACGGGACTACACAGGACCCAAGCTGGTCATGATTCTATCTGGGTGATCGTCGACCGACTCACCAAGGTAGCTCACTTCGTTCCGGTCAAGACAACTTACACCGTCGCCAAGTTGGCTGAGTTGTATATGACCCGGATCATGTGCCTTCACGGAGTTCCTAAGAAGATTGTATCTGACCGCGGGAGTCAGTTTACCTCCAAGTTGTGGAAGAACCTTCAAGAGGAACTCGACACCCGGCTGAACTTTAGCACCGCCTATCATCCACAGACTGACGGTCAAACCGAAAGGGTCAACTAGATATTGGAAGATATGCTTAGAGCTTGTGCTCTAGACTTTGGCAGAATGTGGGACAAGAACTTACCATATGCAGAGTTCTCCTACAACAATAGCTATCAAGCCAACCTACAAATGTCCCCGTTCGAAGCACTCTACGGACGTAAGTGCAGAACGCCATTGCTTTGGGATCAAACCGGAGAGTCGCAACTATTTGGGACCGATCTATTAAGGGAAGCTGAAGAGAAGGTCAAGATCATAAGAGACCGATTGAAGGCAGCCCAATCTCAGCAGAAGAGCTATGCCAACAACCGTCGGAGAGACCTAGCCTTTGAGGAGGGCGATTATGTCTATCTTCGAGTTACTCCCCTCCGTGGCACTCAAAGGTTCAACATAAAAGGCAAGCTAGCACCCTGCTACGTCGGACCTTTTCAGATCCTCCGATGACAAGGAGAAGTGGCATATCAACTTGAACTGCCTCCATCCTTGGCAGGAGTTCACGATGTGTTCCACATCTCTCAACTGAAGAAGTGCCTTCGCGTACCCACCGAGCAAGCCGATCTTCAACAGCTCAACGTTCAGGAAGACTTGACCCAAATTTCCAAAACAATAAAAATATTATTTAATTCAATTTCCTGGATTTTATATTTCTGAAAATACCTTTAATATCCTTTTATACCTTTTTTTGAACTACAACATAGAGTTAATGACCAAACCAGGAGCTGAAAATTTTTGTATAAACTCCCAAGGCCAAAATATATTTTGAGAATTTTTACAAATTTTTATCCATTCTGGAAATACCCCAAAATATTTAATCTATTTTCTGCAATTATTTTAAATCTGAAAACCTTGGAAACAGTAATGGGCTCCCCTCCCTCCCTTCTTTCTCTCCCGGCCGGCCTAGCCCGTTACCCCGCGCGCCATAGGCTGACAGCCTGACCCCACCTGTCAGTGCCGAATGCCTCCCCTCGTGCGCGCGCCCGACACCGCGGCCCCACCCGTCAACCCTCCCGTTTGCTCGCTCGCGCCCGCTGGCCAGTGGCCCCCGCCTATCAGACCCGTCGTCTACCTCGCGCCGTCGCCCCCAAATTGCGCCGGTCGACGACCCCCGCCTCGGATCCACCTCGTTGGCCCCTCCCGCATTGAATTGACGCCATTAAACAGCTCCCCGCGCCTGGCCGACCGTTTCCCCCTGTTAAACCACGCCATTAAGCCACAGGATCACCGCTACGCGTGCATGGCCGAGCCCTCGCCGGCGAGTTAATCCTCCCCTCCCCTTTCCTTGTATTCGTCGCCCGTTATCCCTCGCCGACGACCCTATTTAAACCCATGCCCTCCACCACGTTCGGTTCACGCGTCCAATTGCACCCAGACCAAACAGAGCGCCCTCCATTCGGTTCTTAGCGCAACACCGCTGCCCGACCTCCAGCCTTCGATCGCCGTCGCCTCGGACCGCCTCTGTCCGCGCCTCCGCCACCAACGTGACCGCAAGGACGTCCCCAACGCCGGCCACCACTCCGTCGTCGATGAACCTCGCCGGATCGCCGTCGCCGCCAAGGGCCCGAACACCTTCGCCGCCCCCGCTCGTCGCCGGCCTCGCTCCGTCGACCGCTCGCCGCCGCAAGGGTACCCTCGTGATCCCCGTAGCACCCTCTTTCCATTTTAGGCCTTAGCTTCGACTGCCATCGCTCACCGTGGCCCCTGGCACGCTCACCGTCGCTGGAGAAGACGACCGGCATGGGCTGAGTACCCGTGCCATGTCGGATTCACGCGCGACCGCATGATCTGGATCCGACGGTTACGATTAATTCCCGCATGTGATTTAATCGGATCCGTTAGATCTCGGCGAAGGGGTACGTTATAATCTCAGTCGTCCGTTAGTTTTAAAACCCCACATCGCATCTAAGCCGTTCATCGCGTACCGGTTCAAACGTTTTAATCTCAGCCGTCCACGTCATTTTAACTCCCCCGCCTCATCCGTGACCGCCCGATCGCGATCCAACGGCGGATCTGGATCCGGCACACGCGCACAGTGCGCGGGTTCACTATGAGCCTGGCTCACCGTGGACCTGAGAGGGTTTAAATTTGAAAATAAATTCCAGAAAAGGTTTAAAACTTGTAAAATTCATATCTGGCGCATTTGAACTCTAAAAATTGCCATTCCAATTTCAGAAAATTCATAATATTATTCTCTACATGATTATGCAATAAAAACAGTAGGTTTACTTTGGACATTTCATGTTTATTCAAATGAATATTCAAATGCCTTTAGGGTTAAAATACAAATTAAAATATTTAAACTTCAGAAAAATTTATATTTATTTCCTTTCTGTCCATGTGCTGAAAACTATTAAACTAACATGAACTTTTCATTTAAAAGTTTATTAGGAAACTTAATATGACAATAATCACATTTAAACACCCTTTCTAAAAAGGTCAACTTTTCATTTTAATTCCTTGAAAATTTATTATGAAATAAATCTCAGAACCTTAACAATTGAATTTATCTTATTCTTAATCAAACCAACTTTAACTTATGTGCTTATCATGTAATGTTATATTGTTTGATTGAATGTTGTGTTCTTTTTATTTTACTTTATTATATTGAAAAGACTACGACATCACCGAGGAGCCGGAATACTTCTCGGAAGTCCCTCCCTCGCCTTTCGCTGAACAAGGCAAGTCACCAAACCAATCTTTTGAGCATATTGAACCCATGTTTGATTAAACTATCGCTAAAACACATAGGTTATACATGCATTAGTCAAATGAACCCTTACAATATATTTATTTAGGATCCCCCGACCTTGATGTGCAACCCAAGCCATGCTCTCTAGCCTAAACTCCTTGTCACCATATGATGAATGTTATTAGCTAGTGTCCAATATATCGACACGATCACTATAGGATAAAAATGAGTCGTAGTACATGGTTCTATTATATGATCCCCATTGTTTCTTATCTATGGAATTCTGTCGGTGTTGGAGTTGTGGTTGTGAGTGGATGCATGTTGGGTTCCGGGTGCAAGCTAGGGCATTGGTCGGTAGCACCCGGGGCACTATAAGGACCGGTCTGAGGGATCCGTTGCAATACACTTCCGTACTAACCACAAGTCTAGTGGGTAAGTCCTAACTAAGGTATGGATTGTTCCAAACCGAGGCCACCATTTGGAGATGGGTCAAGTAGCACCTGCGGGTGACTTGTACCAATGTGGCGCAAAAGGGGGTGCGACGTTAGCCGGGATGCGGCCCGGCGTGCCGGCGAAACCTAGAGCGGGTGGTTATCGCTTGGAACATTTCATGCCGAGGTTTTGGCACGAGTTCCCGTGGTATGGGTCATCTCGTTTGGGATGGGTGCGTGCCTTGTGGGTACAGTAGTACATCTCTGATCAGAGTCTTAAATATTTTCGAAAAGCCGAGCCCACGGTCAAGGGCGGGTTGCGTGACATCCCCTAGTTAGATTACTTTGAATATGTATGTGCATGATGAATTGACATGTAAGGACTGTTGTGCGAGGAGGTAAAACATACTCCTCGAGTTAGTTGATGTTGTTGATGTTCATGTTTACTTTTCCGCATGATTAAAATGTGACTACACTAAATGGAATAACTGAAACTGTACTTTTCCGCAATGATAGCCATTACCCTTCTTTGTCTATTATCCTGCATTATTACTTGCATTTTGCGGTGGCTTGTTGAGTACTTTTTGTACTCATACCCGTTGGACCCCACAAAGGATGCTTACTATGAAGACGGTCTGGAGTAGCGACCCAGTCGAGAAGAAAGATCCTGAAGAAGATGTTCGTCATGCAGAATTTTAATTATCTTTATTACTGTTTTTACCAAAACTTTGATGTAATAAATATGGTCTGCGTACCATGAATATTGCCGTATGTACGTTGTCGCATGATGAACCTCTTGTATTATTGTTTTTCTTATGAAATTCAATAATGTCTAGATTTCGGTAAATCGGGGCGCTACAGTGGCAGACCGAGGCTTGGAGGGCACGTGGATCATGGACTCCGGTTGTTCGTGCCATATGATCGGAGATGCAGCATGGTTCTCCAGCCTCACCACAACCAAGCAAAGGGAACATATCACCTTCAGGAACAATCGAAGGAGTAGAGTGAAAGGTAAAGGTGTGGTAAGAATTAATTCGAATTTCACTCTCAAAGATGTTGCTTTGGTTGAAAACCTGGGATACAATTTGCTTTCTGTATCTCAGTTGCTTCTCTAGATGAACACTGTAGGTCCTTCTCGGGTTAGTTCTTTAGGCGGCAAGTGGTACGTGCTAGTTATTGTCGACGATTTCTCTCACTACTCTTGGGTCTTCTTTCTTGCCAGCAAGGATGAAGTGTTTTCACACTTTCAGAGCTTGGCTTTGAGACTTTTTACTGAGTCGCGTTCGTCTGACGGGATCTTTTTGGGTTATACTACTCATGGTCATTCTTATCGTGTTTATAATTTGGAGACTAACACTCTCATCGAGTCATGTGATGTGACTTTTGATGAATCAACCCCTTCTGTTAGTTCTGCTTTTGAACAGGCAAATGAACACGACATGGAACAGACCATCTTCGAAGAAGAAGATCCCGGAGATTTCGAGGATGAACCCCTACTACCCTCAACATCAACCCCCGAAGCTGACCCCGCTTCGACCACTTTGGCACAAGGTCCCGAAGCAACTACCTCGACATCGGTCATCTTGGACCACTCCAACGCACAAGTCGAGGGGGAGATTGCATCTCGCCGCGAGGCTCCACATCATGTTCAAAGGATGCACCCTCCAGAGCAGATCATTGGTGAGCTTGATCAAAGGGTAACACGTTCTCATGCTCATTTCATTGATTCTGCTTTTGTTGCTTCTTTTGAGCCCTTAGATGTTAGTCATGCACTTTCTGATTCTAGTTGGATCAATGCCATGCATGAAGAACTTGAAAATTTTGAGAGAAATCAAGTCTGGTCATTAGTTGATCCTCCACCAAATATTCATTTCATTGGAACAAAATGGATTTTCAAAAATAAACAAGGGGAGGATGGGACTATAGTTAGAAACAAGGCTAGGCTTGTAGCTCAGGGTTATTCTCAATTAGAAGGGATTGATTTTACTGAAACTTTTGCACCTGTTGCTCGTCTTGAGGCCATTAGGATTTTGCTTGCCTTTGCGACATCTCGGGGTTTCAAACTCTATCAAATGGATGTCAAAAGTGCTTTTCTTAATGGCTTCATAGGCGAAGATGTTTATGTAAAACAACCCACTGATTTTGAAAACCCCAAATACCCACATAAAGTCCTGAAACTTCATAAGGCTCTTTATGGACTCAAGCAGGCCCCTCGGGCATAGTATGACAGACTTAAGTCTTTTCTGCTTGAGCGGGAGTATTTGATGGGATCTGTTGATAAAACCCTGTTCACTCTCAAGCATGGCAAAGATTTCCTCCTAGTTCAGATTTATGTGGATGATATCATCTTTGGTGGCTTCTCTCATGCTTTGGTTGCCGAGTTTGCAGATGCCATGAGCAGGGAGTTTGAAATGTCTATGATGGGTGAACTCACCTTTTTCCTTGGGTTGCAAATCAAGCAAGGCAAACAAGGTACTTTCGTTCACCAGACGAAGTACACCAAGGACCTGCTCAAGAAATTCGACATGGCTGATGCGAAGCCACTCGCCACTCCAATGGCTACATCTGTAGCATTGGATCCTGACGAAGATGGAGAAGCCATAGATCAGAAGGAGTTCCGAAGCATGATCGACTCCCTCCTCTACTTGACTGCTACGAGGCCGGACATACACTTCGTAGTGTGTTTGTGCGCTCGTTTTCAGGCTTCACCACGAGCTTCGCACCGCCAAGCGGTAAAGCGCATTCTAAGGTATCTCAAACATACCCTTGAGTTCGGCATATGGTATTCAGCGTCTTTCTCTTTGTGTCTTCAAGGTTATTCCGATGCGGATTTTGCTGGGTGTAGGATTGATAGGAAGAGTACCTCTGGTACTTGTCATTTTCTGGGTACATCGTTGGTTTGCTGGTCTTCCCGCAAACAGTCTAGTGTTGCACAATCGACGGCTGAGGCCGAATATGTTGCTACAGCTAGCTGTTGCTCTCAGATTTTGTGGATGGTTTTCACTTTGCGGGATTTCGGGCTAGATTATAAGAGTGTTCCACTTTTCTGTGATAACACTAGTGCTATTTGTATTGCAAACAACCCGGTTCAGCACTCCAGAACCAAACACATTGATGTGCGATATCATTTTCTCAGAGATCATAATGAGAAGGGTGATATTGAACTTCAATATGTTGATACCCAATACCAGCTAGCCGATATTTTCACAAAACCCCTCGATGCTTCTCGGTTTGCCTACTTACGTGGGGAACTTGGTATTGGTCACCCGTATGGCATTTTGTGAGGGGGAGCTGTTTTTAATTGTCGTGCATATGCTCATCATGTGTGAAATTGCATTTACATCTCTTGCACTTATATGCCTGATTATAATTCATGAAATCGTGTCAGCTCAGCTCTGTTTAATATATCTGAAACATTAATGTGCATGATGTTTTCTTTCCAAACTCAAATCATGCTCACTGCTTAGTCTTGGATCTAACATGTTTTGGCAGGACTGCTTTAGCTATCTTTTATCTGCTTGATGGCAAGACACCTTTTCTCTGGAAGCTAATCATTGCAACTTGAAAAATAGTTCTTCATACTCATGGATATTCCTAAAGTGCTAAACAATTTATTCACTTAATCAAAACTCCAAAAATCCATGATTTGCATGCTTCAAAGCAAAAAGATCCGGGCGGGTTTGTTTGTCGCACTACTCTATTCTAGACTGCTTACCATTGAACATTGGTCTGAACTGGAATAGTGTAGTGTATGCCAAAATCATTGCTTTAAGCTTCTGATGGCTTTCATGCCTAGGCTTGGCCTGATTGGAAAGCATAAGGTGGATAAACAAATAACCCCTGGCATTAAGAAAAGAGCAACAAAATTCATTGATCATCAAGTTTGCTTTCATTGCTCCATTTGAACTGGACTTGTCTGTCTAGAGTAGAAATTGACTAGCTTTGCGCAGTCCCGGCTTTTACTTGTCTAGTTATCTTGACTGAGTGGTGATGCTTTTATTTCAAAAATGATAAAATCACATGCTGTCATCCTGTTTTTAGAGAATGTTAAATTGAGCTAAGCACATGATCATTGGTATTACTGTTGGCATATATTTGCTTTATATGTCTTTGCAATTCTGCTCATTTCCAAGCAATGCATCTTTTTACATGCTCCTTGATGCTTGCATTGCCAAAGGGGGAGAAATTTTGGAGTTCTCTGCAGCAAGGGGGTAAAATTACTCAGAGGGAGTTTTTATCTTAAAAAAAGGGGGAGATTTGCCGAAGGGGCTTTTACTCTTTTGAAAAGGGGGAGGAAAATTCTTTTGTCAAGTGACATGTTTTGGCTCGTTTCTGAGTTTTTATGGTCACTTGTGTGCTGAAATTTTTCAAATTTTCTTGAACTTGAATTTGGTTGTCAATGCACTCATCAAGGGGGAGATTGAGAAACCAAGGGTTGGTTTTGGAGTCTGTGATGAGTGATTGACAGAGTTTATCCTCTGGTTAGAAGGGGTCCCTCCGAAGGGGTTCGGAGGTTGGATCTCCGAAGGTGTTCAGAGTTGGTTCACCGAAGGGTTCAGTGGTTTGGTTGCTACAGCTGTTGCAGCGGAGTGTGCCTGTCGGAGGGGTCCGACAGTACACGATGATTGGCTATACCGAAGGTCTTGGTACTTTGGGCGGTACACCGGAGGGTGTACCGAAGGTTGTTTACCCGGAGAGGTCTCCGGTGTACTTGATACACTTGTATGCTTGTCTGTGGTGCGCAGGGGACTTCGTAGTTGACGGACGGTTCATAGCAAGTGAACCTGGGTCAAGCGGGAGGCTTGATGCCAGGGGAGCGGGGAGCTCCGTCACGAAGGCTGCGAAGGGGTCAAGGTCGAACCTCGGGTCGAGGTGCACCAAGAGAAGGCAGTAAGTGCGGAGCATGGCTCCGGGTGAAGGTACCCCGAGGCAAAGTCCTCGGAGGCGAGGCACTTCGAAGGGTACTCCGGAAGGAGTGACTTCGGAGTATGATGGATCAAGTCCTCAGCAGAGGCAAGGGTTCGAAGTGTGCTCCGGAGGGAGACACTCGAGGGAACCCGACGAAGGTCTCAGAAGTCGAGGTGCATCGAAGGCATGGTCCGGGTGAGGCTCGTCGAGGAGTGTGCTCGGGGAAAGACACTGCGACAATGTGCTCATGGAATGCTTCATGCGGAGGCCTTGGACGAAGGAGGGACTTCGAAGGGTGGTACTCCGAAGGTGGGGCTTCGAAGTGAAGCAGGCTTCGGAGCGAGGCTAGCTCTGGAGTGAGGATGACTTGAGGTACTTCGGCCATGCATGGCTTCGGTACACGGACTGACGGAGTTCGAGCTGGGAGAAGCTGCGAAGTTGTGGTGGTCCACTCCGAAGGTGTTGGTGCCAAGGCCCAAGGGCTTTGACGGCTTCGGCTCAAAACCGTCACTGTATTGGAGGCTAACTTCGGTGAAGCAAAGGCCGTCAGGCTCAAGGCTTCTCACCGAAGCTACCGCACCCCTCCCGTGCGAAGGGGGGCTTCAGAAAAGTCAAAGACTGTAAAGGCTGACAATGTCTGCTCTGCAAAAGCTGACGATGTCCCCTCTGCAAAGCTAACAGAGAAGCCTCCAGAATAAAGTTGACTACCTTTTGTACCCCTATGTTCTGTAGAGACAAAACCAATGTAAACCCTAGGGGTAAAGTAGTCAATTCACTTGGGTGAATAGTGGCTATAAATATGGGGGCTGGGTAGGTAACATTTAACACTTTGAGCATTCATTGTTGAGCTCCTGTACTAGCCACCACATACGTTGTATTCATCCAGTGAGTTCATTTATTGTGTTCCCTGTTCAAGCAGCGAAGCCCTGCTTCTGTGCTGAAGTTTTTGCTTGAGCTTGTGTGCATACCTCGCTGCATACTTCGATTTCTAGTGTCGAGTAGTAGTGCACCGAAGCCTGTCTAGGCGAAGTGTGTTTTGTGCGAAGTGTGTTTTTCACAGTGCGTTCGCTCTGTGTAACTGGAGGCTAGACCTCGCTGTTTACTAGCGAAGCCCTGATCGAAGCCCGGTTCTTCTCCCGTGTCGAAGCCCCTAGCGAAGTCTGTTAGTGTGCGTTTAGACATTCGAAGTACGAAGCCCAGCACCAGTTGCTGTCGCTAAGTATTTGGTCGAAGTCCTCAGAGGTTAGTCCACTCTTGCGAAGGGTGAAGTGCGAAGCCTGCTCGAAGCACCCTGTGTGCGGAGCCTGCACTGACTAAGCAGAGCAGATTTTTCGGGGTTGCGTGTAGAGCGAAGTCTTCTTGGCTTTGGACTTTCACTCCTTGCGAAGCCTGTGTTCGGAGCTGTCAAATACCTCTGAACCAGAACTTCGAAGGCTTTGTTCGAAGCCTGTTCCGTAGTAGACTTAATTAAAACAGAAGACTATTTTAGCCTGAAATTTTAAAAGCTCCCATTCACCCCCCATCTGGTCGCCGTTTCTGGTCCAACAGTTTGGTTGCTGCAGCCATTGCGGCGGAGTGTGCCTGTCGGAGGGGTCCGATAGTACACGATGATTGGCTGTACCGAAGGTCTCGGTACTTTGGGCGGTACACCGGAGTGTGTGCCGAAGGTTGCTAACCCGGAGAGGTCTCCGGAGTACTGGATACACTTGTCTACTTGTCTGTGGTGCGCAGGGGACTTCAGAGGCGACGAACGGTTCGTAGCAAGTGAACCTGGATCAAGCGGGAGGCTTGATGCCAGGGGAGCAGGGAGATCCATCACGAAGGCTGCGAAGGGGTCGAGGTCTGACCTCGGGTCGAGGTGCGCCAGGAGAAGGCAGTAAGTGCGGAGCATGGCTCCGGGTGAAGGTACTCCGAGACAAAAGTCCTCGGAGGCGAGGCACTTCGGAGTATGGTGGATCAAGTCCTCAGCAATGAGGCAAGGTGTTCGAAGTGTGCTCCGGAGGGAGACACTCGAAGGGATACCCGACGAAGGTCTCAGAAGTCGAGGTGCATCGAAGGCATGGTCCGGGTGAGGCTCGTCGAGGAGTGTGCTCGAGGAGAGACACTGCGACGAAGTGCTCATGGAATGCTTCAGGCGGAGGCCTTGGACAAAGGAGGGACTTCGAAGGGTGGTACTCTGAAGGTGGGGCTTCGGAGTGAAGCAGGCTTCAGAGCAAGGTTGGCTCCGGAGTGAGGATGACTTGTGGTACTTCGACCATGCATGGCTTCGGTACACGGACTGACGGAGTTCGAGCTGGGAGAAGCTGCGAAGCCCTGGTGGTCCACTCCGAAGGTGTTGGTGCAAAGGCCCAAGGGCTTTGACGGCTTCGGCTCAAAACCGTCACTGTATCGGAGGCTAACTTCGGTGAAGCAAAGGCTGTCAGGCTCAAGGCTTCTCACCGAAGCTACCGCACCCCTCGCGTGCGAAGGGGGGCTTCAGAAAAGTCAAAGACTGTAAAGGCTGACAATGTCTGCTCTGCAAAAAGCTGACGCTGTCCCCTCTGCAAAGCTGACAGAGAAGCCTCCAGAATAAAGTTGACTACCTTTTGTACCCCTCTGTTCTGTAGAGACAAAACCAATGTAAACCCTAGGGGTAAAGTAGTCAATTCACTTGGGTGAATAGTGGCTATAAATATGGGGGCTGGGTAGGTAACATTTAACACTTTGAGCATTCATTGTTGAGCTCCTGTACTAGCCACCACATACGTTGTATTCATCCAGTGAGTTCATTTATTGTGTTCCCTGTTCAAGCAGCGAAGCCCTGCTTCTGTGCTGAAGTTTTTGCTTGAGCTTGTGTGCATACCTCGCTGCATACTTCGATTTCTAGTGTCGAGTAGTAGTGCACCGAAGCCTGTCTAGGCGAAGTGTGTTTTGTGCGAAGTGTGCTTTTCACAGTGCGTTCGCTCTGTGTAACTGGAGGCTAGACCTCGCTGTTTACTAGTGAAGCCCTGATCGAAGCCCGGTTCTTTTCCCGTGTCGAAGCCCCTAGCGAAGTCTATTAGTGTGCGTTTAGACATTCGAAGTACGAAGCCCAGCACCAGTTGCTGTCGCTAAGTATTTGGTCAAAGTCCTCAGAGGTTAGTCCACTCTTGCGAAGGGTGAAGTGCGAAGCCTGCTCGAAGCACCCTGTGTGCGGAGCCTGCACTGACTTAGCAGAGCCTGTGTGCATCAAAGGCATGGTCCGGGTGAGGCTCGTCGAGGAGTGTGCTCGGGGAGAGACACTGCGACGATGTGCTCATGGAATGCTTCATGCGGAGGCCTTGGACGAAGGAGGGACTTCGAAGGGTGGTACTCCGAAGGTGGGGCTTCGGAGTGAAGCAGGCTTCAGAGCGAGGCTAGCTCCGGAGTGAGGATGACTTGAGGTACTTCGGTCATGCATGGCTTCGGTACACGGACTGACAGAGTTCGAGCTGGGAGAAGCTGCGAAGCTGTGGTGGTCCACTCCGAAGGTGTTGGTGCGAAGGCCCAAGGGCTTTGACGGCTTCGGCTCAAAACCGTCACTGTATCTAAGGCTGACTTCGGTGAAGCGAAGGCCGTCAGGCTCAAGGCTTCTCACCGAAGCTACCGCACCCCTCACGTGCGAAGGGGGGCTTTAGAAGATTCCAAGACTGTAAAGGCTGACAGTGTCCGCTCTACAAAAAACTGACGCTGTCCCCTCTGCAAAGCTGACAGAGAAGCCTCCAAATAAAGTTGACTACCTTTTGTACCCCTCTGTTCTGATGAGACAAAACCAATGTAAACCCTAGGGGTAAAGTAGTCAATTCACATGGGTGAATAGTGGCTATAAATAGTGGAGGCTGGGTAGGTCGCATTTAACACTTTGAGCATTCATTGTTGAGCTCTTGTACTAGCCACCACATACTTTGTATTCATCCTGTGAGTTCAATTTTTGTGTTCCTTGTTCAAGCAGCGAAGCCTTGATACTGTGTTCATTTTCTGCTTGAGCTTGTTTGCATATCTCGCTGCATACTTCGATCTTTTGTGTGTCACTTCAATTGGCTTGAGGTAGTGTACCGAAGCCTGTTTGGGCGAAGTGTGTTTTAAGCGAAGTGTGTTTTGTAGTGCGTGTTCGCTCTGTGTAAACTGGGGGCTAGACCTCGCTGATTACTCGCGAAGCACTGATCGAAGCCCGTTTTTCTTCCCGTGGCGAAGTCCTTAGCGAAGTCTGTGTTGTGCGCGTTTTGATCTTCGAAGTACGAAGCCCAGCACAAGTTGCTGTCGCTAAGTATTTGGTCGAAGTCCTCGGAGGGTAGTCCGCTTTTGCGAAGGGTGAAGTGCGAAGCTTGCTCGACGCACCCTGTGTGCGGAGCCTGCACTGACTTAGCACAGCTGATTTTTCAGGGTTGTGGGTGGAGCGAAGTCTTCTTGGCTTCGAACTTTTGCTCCTTGCGATGCCTGTTTTCGGAGCTGTAAAATACCTCCGAACCAGCACTTCGAAGGGTGTGTTCGAAGCCTGTTCCGCAGAAGACAAGATTAAAAAAGAAGGCTATTTTTAGCCCGAGTTTTTCAAAGCTCCCATTCACCCCCCTTTGGTCGCCGTTTCCGATCCAACAATTGGTATCAGAGCAGGTTAAAATCACCAGTTGACCTTAACCGGTTTTGTGATCTCTTGGCGACATGGACAGAGTTAGTAAAATTCCTCTGTTCGATGGGACTGATTTTGCATACTGGAAGGTGCACATGGATGCTTACTTGCTAAGCCAAGGAAATGCAATTTGAGAGATTGTGGACTCACAATACTCCATCCCTGAGACTCGCACCTCTCAAACAAAGAAGGATCAGTATAATGCCAACTCCAAGGCAAGAAATATACTGTTCATTGGTTTGAGCCGGAGTTAGTTTGATAGGGTGCAGCACCTTAGGACTGCTAGGGAAATTTGGACCACTCTCACTATTTTTCATGAGGGCTCTACTCAGATTAAGGCTAGGCGCCAAAGCACATATAATCAATAGTATCAGCTGTTTGTGCAGGCACCTGGTGAATCTATAGATGCCATGTTTTCTCGCTTTGATGCAATAGTGAGTAACTTGCGATCCAACGGGACGCTTGCTTACAATGATCATGATATGGCTATCAAGCTTCTCTATGCTCTTGATCGTAGCATATGAGAAGTAAAGATATCCAGCATTGAGGAGTCTGCAGGTTATGACACATTGACCTGTGATGAGCTCTTTAGCAAGCTGAAGTCCACAGAGATTGCCAAGGTATCTCTTGCAGTGCACATAAACTCTTTGCCACAGCCATTGGCATTGGTTTCTAGCACTAGCCGTGGCACCACTGCAAAACCAAGCACATCTGGCACTTGTGTTCTTGCAGATGGTTTTGCTTTATCCTCCCTGGTCTCCGTCACTAAGGAGCAGGTGGATACTCTGGATGATGATGAGCTTGATCTCATTGCCAGAAGGTTCACCCGTTTTCACCATGAGAGATGGGATCAGAGGAGAAGTGGTTTTAGTGGTTGTTTTGAGTGTGGCAACACTTCTCACATTAAGGCCAATTACCCTAAACTCAAGAAGAGAGATGAGAGTGAGCGCACCAAATACCACAAAAGGAGAGGAAGCCTTTTGTGAAGGGCAAGCACAATAAGGTGACTAAGAGAGTAGCCAAAGCTGCTTCCAGAGCATTTGTTGTTGCTCTCAGCGACATCGACACTTCCTCAACTGAGGAGTCGAGCTCTGAGGAGGAGGAGTCCCCAAGGAAGGAGGACAAGAAGGACAAGAAGGGACGAGACTTCACCGGCCTTTGCTTCATGGCCGACAGCGATCACAGCGGCGATGAGCTTGACTCATCTGAGGTACCTTTATCCTATGACCAGCTTTCAATTAAATTAGATGAGCTGAATGAAGTAGTTCTTGGTCAGGATAGATTACTTGTGCAAGCCACTAGAGAAAGAAAAGACCTTAGACTTAGGCTAGAATTTGTGTCTATTGATTATGCCATGCTTAAGTCTAGGGTTAATGATGCTAAATGTGAATCTTGTACTGTTGTCATGGGTGAGCTTACTCAGTTGCGTTCTGTACATGCTCAAACTCTATCTGAGCTTGAGACTGCACATAAGCAGCTTTTGGTGGTTGATTCTAGACCTTATGATATAATTGAATGCATGAATTGTTCTTTATTACGCGAGAGCATTAATTTACATGATAAGCATGTTCATGACTTAGAGACTAGATTGGAGAGGGCCGGTAGTTCTAAGGATGTGCAACCTATGTGTGACACTTGCATAACCCTTAAGGACCAGCTAGGCACTGTTAGAGAGCGAGGTGAGAACCTAATGACTGAAAATGTATACATTCTTTCTGTGGTTAATAAATGCACTGAGGGAAAGGGTAGAATGGATTTGCTCTTGGCCAAGGCCAAGATGTGTGCTGACAGAGCAGGGTTAGCTCTAGGTTTGGGTTTTGAGAGGACTCCTTCAGATAGTCAAAACAAAACTATTTTTTCTTCACCTACTGATGGGGGATTGGTCCCGATCTTCCGCTAGGTAAAGGATAACTTGGGTTGGTGGAGAATCTCGACGTTGGCGATCCAAGGCTCCGGTCCGGCGGATCAAAACCTTGCAATCGTTACACCACTGTCTCCGTTGGTTATCAACCACGCAGAACGCGATTGACCTCGCCACGAAGGCTAATTCCTTCAAGCGAACCCAAGAACACAAGCAAGAATAGGAAGGATACAAGTCGAATGCCAAATCACAGACAAACGATGATAAGGTGAGGTTTCACAAACGCCAATGCAGCAGCCAATCGGTCCGGTGCAAGAGGCGGGATCTAAACACACAAGTGTAGATGCAAACAAAGCAAAACCTAACCCTAAAGGCAGCTGGAGTGAATATATAGGGCGTGGGCAGCCTGTGGAAGGTGGGGATTGGTCTCGATCTTCCGCTAGGTAAAGGATAACTTGGGTTGGTGGAGAATCTCGACGTTGGCGATCCAAGGCTCCGGTCCGGCGGATCAAAACCTTGCAATCGTTACACCACTGTCTCCAGTTGGTTATCAACCACGCAGAACGCGATTGACCTCGCCACGAAGGCTAATTCCTGCAAGCGAACCCAAGAACACAAGCAAAAACAGGAAGGATACAAGTCGAATGCCAAATCACAGACAAACGATGATAAGGTGAGGTTTCACAAACGTGTGGGAAGTTGAAGCTTAGTTACCATGTCGAGGCTCACCAAATTGTTGCAACTACCGCTGTCGATGATGACACGCACACGACGGTTATTGACGAGGAAGAAGGTCTGAAATAGATTGTTCCGTTGTGCCTGGTCGTCCTGGTTCATGTGAGTGCTCAAGACACGTTGTACAATAAGTGTTGCCATGTTAGTGAAAAGACAAAGCAACAAAGAATAATCCTTATGTAAAACAGCTAGGTGGGGTGGTGGATGTGTGGTGGAAGCAATCCGTCAAGCGCCTTACCCACGCTTGCAAGTGTTCTTACCACGCCGCAGTGAGGTCACCGGCCTACAGGTGATGAACCAAGTGGAGGGTGGTGTATAATTGCAAGAAATGAACCCGCCCTGACCAAGAGAAAGGTGTAGCTTGGAAGGCAAAGTGAGTAGCAAGGATTAGCAATAGTAATAACAGTTAAACCAAGTTCAATAAGTATTCCCTAGTACTCGTCAAAGTTGCTGGCCTTAGTGCTCCCAATGTGAAAATTCAAGCAATAGAGGGAAAACTATGTGCCCAAAACTCAAATGGAAGCAATAACAGGCCAAAATCAGCTCTCTGCAGATCGGACAAGGGATCGGATAAGAGATCGGACAAGGGATCGGACAAGCAGAAACTGTTACTGCCGCTGATAATCTGTTACTGCCGCAGATTGGACAAGAGTTCGGACAAGGGATCGGACAAGGGATCGGACAAGAGATCGGACAAGCAGAATATGTTACTGCCGCTGATAATCTGTTACTACCGCTGATCGGACAAGCAATAGACAGGACCGCTTCTCTCTTTTTTTGATTTTTTTTCTCTTTTTTTTCACTCTATTTTTTTTGAACAAGGATGACCAGAGATGCAACCATAAAAATTGGCACCTACAACTGAGGTGAGATATGGTTCACAGAAATTCAACAAGTTCGCTGAACGGCGAGCAAAAAACTTTGACCAATTTTTTTCTTTATCTTCCTGATTTTTTTTGGCGATTTTGGTGAGGGCTAACAGGGGAACCGTGTTAGGGTACCCACCCAAATTGGGTCTGGAAGACGCTCAAAAAATTTCAGATTTTTCTGCCAAACGAGCAAAAAGTTATGCCTGTTTTACCGAAGGGGGGTCACAAAGAGTCGATGTGGAAAACGAGTAGGGCTGTGGAGGGGGATTTTCGGGTGGGGAATTTTTTGAGACACAAGACCAACTACTACTCAAACGACACAAAGAGATTACTAAACCAGCAACAAGACTCGACCAAGAACACAAACTCAACAAAGTTAAAACTGAAATTAAAATCGCAAGGCACAAAGGGGTTCTCGGTGGGGATTTTTTTGGTGCGGGTTTTCTGGACTCTAGGTAAAAACAAAAGCAGACCGAGATTACCTAACGGGAAATCTGTGCTCTGATACCAACTGATAGGGGACTGGTCCCGATCTTCCGTTAGGTAAAGGATAACTTGGGTTGGTGGAGAATCTCGACGTTGGCGATCCAAGGCTCCGGTCCGGCGGATCAAAACCTTGCAATTGTTACACCACTGTCTCCGTTGGTTATCAACCATGAAGGACGCGATTGACCTCGCCACGAAGGCTAATTCCTGCAAGCGAACCCAAGAACACAAGCAAGAACAAGAAGGATACAAGTCGAATGCCAAATCACAGACAAACGATGATAAGGTGAGGTTTCACAAACGCCAATGCAGCAGCCAATCGGTCCGGTGCAAGAGGCGGGATCTAAACACACAAGTGTAGATGCAAACAAAGCAAAACCTAACCCTAAAGGCGGCTGGAGTGAATATATAGGGCGTGGCCAGCCTGTGGAAGGTGAACAGACTGGGGCTGTGGGCTAGAAGACGTACAGACTTGGACTATGGGCCAACACGGCCCAGTTCTGTCACGCAGGATTGTTTTAAACACACAGGTCGACTCGAGACCCCAAAAGAGACGAAACCAACGGCAAACGATCCGTCTTCTCCTCAGCTTTCCAAAAAGTCCAAGAACCACCGAATTCTTGACTTCAAGTCATCCGTGCGACTCCGTCTTCAACTCCAACTCTTCTATTCCATCTCCCATGTTCCTAAGCAACAAAATATCACTAGTATTCAGTAGCATACCGTCCAAACAAATATTAACATAGTTGCTAAGGAAAGAATTAACCTCATGGTTCAAGCGACGGGCACGGGCGCGTGTGATTGGTCCTTGTAGTTGAATTGTAGGTGGAGGCTCCATGTGTGTATCAGGCGAAGTGATGTCCTCATCACCTACTACCCTAGAGAAAGAGAGAGCTCTGTTAGACACTCCATTAGCCAAAAAGCCTACCCGAATTAAAAAAAAAAAACCACTCCTCCTGTCAAGAAAATCCCTCCGAAGAAAACCACTCAGCAGAAGCCCAAGGAGCCTGTGAGAGTTGCTCCTGTGACCCATGAGAGTGCCCCTAGGAGAGTTTTTCATTGTTCCTACTGTCAGCGGGTGGGTCATTTGGTTGAGTCTGTTTTTGTCACATCAAGGATGAGCGACGCTCTCAGGCGATGAGTTACCAGGACATGCATTACCCATCTTTAGGTATGCATGAGTCTGAGTTTTACTATCGTCCTGTTTTTGAGGCTCCTCGTACTTCTCGGAGAGGTTTTGCTCCTCGAGGTGTTCACCATGTTCCATATGGTGGTAGACCCCGGGCGAGTAGCTTTGTGCCTCACCAGAGTAGGAGACCTCATCATGTTGTTAGATCACAGCATGTAGGTAGACCTCGCACTTTGCATCATTCTGATTATCCTGTGCGTAGACAGTCTACTTTTACTGTGCCTACTACTCGTATCACTCAGTGCTGGATGCCTCATCATATTTTCACTCACCCCAGCACTGAGCGATCGAGATTCTCTTATCATGTGTAGGTGGCTGTAACACCCCAAATTTCCAAAACAATAAAAATATTATTTAATTCAATTTCCTGGATTTTATATTTCTGAAAATACCTTTAATATCCTTTTATACCTTTTTTGAACTACAACATAGAGTTAATGACCAAACCAGGAGCTGAAAATTTTTGTATAAACTCCCAAGGCCAAAATATATTTTTGAGAATTTTTACAAATTTTTATCCATTCTGGAAATACCCCAAAATATTTAATCTATTTTCTGCAATTATTTTAAATCTAAAAACCTTGGAATCAGTAATGGGCTCCCCTCCCTCCCTTCTCTCTCTCGGCCGGCCCAGCCCGTTACCCCGCGCGCCATAGGCTGACAGCCTGACCCCACCTGTCGGTGCCGAATGCCTCCCCTCGCGCGCGCGCCCGACGCCGCGGCCCCACCCGTGAGCCCTCCCGTTCGCTCGCTCGCGCCCGCTGGCCAGTGGCCCCCGCCTGTCAGACCCATCGTCTACCTCGCGCCGTCGCCCCCAAATTGCGCCGGCCGATGACCCCCGCCTCGGATCCACCTCGTTGGCCCCTCCCGCATTGAATTGACACCATTAAATAGCTCCGCGCCTGGCCGACCGTTACCCCCCGTTAAACCACGCCATTAAGCCACGGGATCACCGCTACGCGTGCATGGCCGAGCCCTCGCCGGCGAGTTAATCCTCCCCTCCCCTTTCCTTGTATTCGTCGCCCGTTATCCCTCGCCGACGACCCTATTTAAACCCATGCCCTCCACCACGTTCGGTTCACGCGTCCAATTGCACCCAGACCAAACAGAGCGCCCTCCATTCGGTTCTTAGCGCAACACAGCTGCCCGACCTCCAGCCTTCGATCGCCGTCGCCTCGGACCGCCTCTGTCCGCGCCTCTGCCACCAACGTGACCGCAAGGACGTCCCCAACGCCGGCCACCACTCCGTCGTCGATGAACCTCGCCGGATCGCCGTCGCCGCCAAGGGCCCGAACACCTTCGCCGCCCCCCGCTCGTCGCCGGCCTCGCTCCGTCGACCGCTCGCCGCCGCAAGGGTACCCTCGTGATCCCCGTAGCACCCTCTTTCCATTTTAGGCCTTAGCTTCGACTCCCATCGCTCGCCGTGGCCCTGGCATGCTCACCGTCGCTGGAGAAGACGACCGGCATGGGCTGAGTACCCGTGCCGTGTCGGATTCACGCGCGACCGCACGATCTGGATCCGACGGTTACGATTAATTCCCGCATGTGATTTAATCGGATCCGTTAGATCTCGGCGAAGGGGTACGTTATAATCTCAGCCGTCCGTTAGTTTTAAAACCCCGCATCGCATCTAAGCCGTTCATCGCGTACCGGTTCAAACGTTTTAATCTCAGCCGTCCATGTCATTTTAACTCCCCCACCTCGTCCGTGACCGCCCGATCGCGATCCAACGGCGGATCTGGATCCGGCGCACGCGCATAGTGCGCGGGTTCACTGTGAGCCTGGCTCACCGTGGACCCGAGAGGGTTTAAATTTGAAAATAAATTCCAGAAAAGGTTTAAAACTTGTAAAATTCATATCTGGCACATTTGAACTCTAAAAATTGCCATTCCAATTTCAGAAAATTCATAATATTATTCTCTACATGATTATGCAATAAAAACAGTAGGTTTACTTTGGACATTTCATGTTTATTCAAATGAATATTCAAATGCCTTTAGGGTTAAAATACAAATTAAAATATTTAAACTTCAGAAAAATTTATATTTATTTCCTTTCTGTCCATGTGCTGAAAACTATTAAACTAACATGAACTTTTCAGTTAAAAGTTTATTAGGAAACTTAATATGACAATAATCACATTTAAACACCCTTTCTAAAAAGGTCAACTTTTCATTTTAATTCCTTGAAAATTTATTATGAAATAAATCTCAGAACCTTAACAATTGAATTTATCTTATTCTTAATCAAACCAACTTTAACTTATGTGCTTATCATGTAATGTTATATTGTTTGATTGAATGTTGTGTTCTTTTTATTTTACTTTATTATATTGAAAAGACTACGACGTCACCGAGGAGCCGGAATACTTCCCGGAAGTCCCTCCCTCGCCTTTCGCTGAACAAGGCAAGTCACCAAACCAATCTTTTGAGCATATTAAACCCATGTTTGATTAAACTATCGCTAAAACACATAGGTTATACATGCATTAGTCAAATGAACCCTTACAATATATTTATTTAGGATCCCCCGACCTTGATGTGCAACCCAAGCCATGCTCTCTAGCCTAAACTCCTTGTCACCATATGATGAATGTTATTAGCTAGTGTCCAATGTATCGACACGATCACTATAGGATAAAAATGAGTCGTAGTACATGGTTCTATTATATGATCCCCATTGTTTCTTATCTATGGAATTCTGTCGGTGTTGGAGTTGTGGTTGTGAGTGGATGCATGTTGGGTTCTGGGTGCAAGCTAGGGCATTGGTCGGTAGCACCCGGGGCACTATAAGGACCGGTCTGAGGGATCCGTTGCAATACACTTCCGTTCTAACCACAAGTCTAGTGGGTAAGTCCTAACTAAGGTATGGATTGTTCCAAACCGAGGCCACCATTTGGAGATGGGTCAAGTAGCACCTGCGGGTGACTTGTACCAATGTGGCGCAAAAGGGGGTGCGACGTTAGCTGGGATGCGGCTCGGCGTGCCGGCGAAACCTAGAGCGGGTGGTTATCGCTTGGAACATTTCATGCCGAGGTTTTGGCACGAGTTCCCGTGGTATGGGTCATCTCGTTTGGGATGGGTGCGTGCCTTGTGGGTACAGTAGTACATCTCTGATCAGAGTCTTAAATCTTTTCGAAAAGCCGAGCCCACGGTCAAGGGCGGGTTGCGTGACATCCCCCAGTTAGATTACTTTGAATATGTATGTGCATGATGGATTGACATGTAAGGACTGTTGTGCGAGGAGGTAAAACGTACTCCTCGAGTTAGTTGATGTTGTTGATGTTCATGTTTACTTTTCCGCATGATTAAAATGTGACTACACTAAATGGAATAACTGAAACTGTACTTTTCCGCAATGATAGCCATTACCCTTCTTTGTCTATTATCCTGCATTATTACTTGCATTTTGCGGTGGCTTGATGAGTACTTTTTGTACTCATACCCATTGGACCCCACAGAGGATGCTTACTATGAAGACGGTCTGGAGTAGCGACCCAGTCGAGAAGAAAGATCCTGAAGAAGATGTTCGTCATGCAGAATTTTAATTATCTTTATTACTGTTTTTACCAAAACTTTGATGTAATAAATATGGTCTGCGTACCATGAATATTTCCATATGTACGTTGTCGCATGATGAACCTCTTGTATTATTGTTTTTCTTATGAAATTCAATATTGTCTCGATTTCGGTAAATCGGGGCGCTACAAGATGGTATTAGAGCCGACTTGACTGTAGGAAGCCAAACAGACCCACCTAGCCATTAGCCACAGGAAATTATTTCTCGAAAACCTACTTTATAAACTTTGTTCCTCTCCTCACTTTTATTCAACTTGCTGTTTTGTAGATGCCTGTCTACCAAGTCCACAGCTACTGCCGCCACTACGAGGGCTTCGTCCGGGAGCTCCGTATGATGCTCACCTTCCTCGAGTTCCTCTTCGAACCCGAATTCCAAGGAGTGTACCCCGACGAGTTCGCCGGGCCTTGTGATGTCTCCCTCACCGTCCACGGCTCCGGAGAACACCTGCCACCCTACACCACCGCACTTGGGGGCCCGACCTTCGACGTCGCATGCCAACGAGTCGCCCTCCAGGCCCTCATGGAGCTGAGGATGATCTACGATGATCGTCTTCAGAACTCATCCTTCCGGCTTGTGCCGAAGCGTACTCCCGGCGCCCACCGTAGCATCTACCTCGGAGTTCACTCCGTGCGTGATCCGGTCATGGCCCGGCAGTCGCGTCTTCTGCAGGCTATGGACGACCTCCATACCGAGGCGGTGCTCGACGCCGACGAGCACCATGAGGCGGTTGAGTTCCTTCGTGAAGAAACGAAGAACTTGATCCAACAGAATGGCGAGCTGCAGCGCAAGATCATGCAGCTGCAGAAGGATATTGCGGAGATGGTTTCTCTTCTTCCGAGGAAGAAGAAGCCCATCCGTGAGCCCCTCCCTCGCCCCAAGAGGATCCCGCCACGACCCTTCCCCGCCAGACCCTCCACCAGCGCCCCTGCACCGCGCCCCGGCCTCGTCTCCGACTCCATCATCGAGAACTTTCTCAAACCCACCATCCCTCTGGAGCCGTGTACTCGTGGTTCCGAGAGCACAGAGACCGCCTCCGGTGGCGAGTAGGCGTTAGGAGTCGCTATTTAAATAAAATAAAACATAATTTTGTATGTGGTGCTACCCACGACGAGTGTGTTGTGGGTAGAATAAGATCTTGATTGTAAGGAACATTTTACCACTTGATTTATATATGCATAAACTACTCTCGTTAATTGTGTTGTCATCTTTTTGCCTTATAACCTTATGAATTCAGAAGATGGCCGATCACCAGAACACCGGCTCCAACAACGGAGCAGGAGGAAGCCATGATGCGCCCGAGGGTGTTGTACCCAACTGGGGTGCAACGGGCCCGCGTCAGTCTGGGTCGCCCTCCGCCAACCACCCCACTTTGGTGGAGATGATGGCGAATCAGAACCAACTGATCACCGTCCTCCTTACACAGATGCAGCACCAACAAGCTCAGTTGGACCGACTGCAGAACGGGGAGCCTGCCCTTCGCGCACCAGCACCCGCACCCGCTCCACAACTCTCGGAGTTTCTGCGCGTGCGTCCGCCCATCTTCTCGAGCACCACCAACCCGATGGAGGCCGGAGATTGGCTTCGCACCATCGAAAAGAAGCTTGACCTCCTCCCCTGCACCGATCGGGAGCGAGTGGCCTTCGCCACTCATCAGCTTCAGGGTCCCGCCGCTGAATGGTGGGACAATTATCGCGAGTCCCAGCCGGAGGGCCACGTGGTGACCTGGGCGGAGTTCACCATCGCCTTCCGTGTCGCCCACGTCCCCGTCGGTGTCATCGCGGTGAAACAGCAGGAGTTCCGCGACCTGCAACAAGGCAACCGGACTGTCATGGAGTACCTCCATGAGTTCAATCGCCTCGCCCGCTACACACCGGAGGAAGTGCGCACCGACGCCATCCGCTAAGCCAAGTTCCTCCGGGGACTCAAGGATGAGCTGTCCATCCAGCTCGTCGCCACCGACTACGCCGACTTCCAATGGCTAGTCAACAAAGTGCTCATCCAAGAGACTGAGCAAAACAGACTGGACCTCAAAAAGAGGAAGATGATCGCCTTCAAGCACCAGCAGGCGAACTCTCAGAGGCCCCGCTTCGTCCCTCCGCCACCAGCGCCCGCCTACCATCCTCGGCCCACCTTCAGGCCACCTCACGCCGCCGGTGGATCCAATGCCAGGCATCCTCGCCCCACTCCACCAGCTCCGGCCGCTCAGCCGACACCAGCCGCCAAGGCCCCGATCTTGAAGGATCGCCAAGGGAGGCCGGTCGTCTGCTTCAACTGCCACAAGGAAGGGCACTATTCGCACCAGTGTCCTCACCCCAAGCAGCCCCAAGGCGCGGCACCCAACCAGGCGGTTCGTGCCTGCGTCAACCACATCAGCGCGGAGGAAGCTCAGGAGGCTCCTGAAGTCGTGCTCAGTACGTTTACTGTGAATTCCGTACCGGCCGTAATATTATTTGACTCTGGAGCAACACACTCCTTCGTCCCTGAAGATTTCGTGAAAACCAACGAACTGGACGTACTCCCTCTACCCATCCCCATGGTGATTGCCACTCCCGGCAATAGGACCTTAGCCCGCTTATACAGCCCTAAGGTTCAGATTGACATCCAAGGAGTATTATTTCGGGCCGAGTCAGTCCTCATAAAAAGCACCGGACTCGACCTCATTCTAGGGATGGATTGGTTGATGAAGCACAAGGGAGTGATCGACTGTGCCAACAAGTCCGTCACGGTGACCAACCTTGAAGGTGCAGCCGTCACCTTTCGAATGACCCGTCGCAAACCACACGAAGCATCCCGTCGCTCGATAACTCTTGAAGAGGTACCCATAGTCAAGGAGTTCCCGGACGTCTTCCCTGAAGACCTCCCCGGAATGCCTCCCAAACGGGACATCGAATTCAGAATCGAACTTGTCCCCGGGACCACTCCAATCTCCAAGCGCCCGTACTGGATGGCCGCTAATGAGCTAGCCGAAGTCAAGAGCAACATCGAAGACCTAGAGCAGAAAGGGTACATCCGACCGAGTACCTCACCCTGGGGTGCACCGGTTATATTTGCCATGAAGAAGGACAAGACCAAGAGGATGTGCGTGGACTATAGAGCCCTAAACGATGTAACCATCAAGAATAAGTACCCATTGCCTCGGATCGACGACATGTTCGATCAACTGAAAGGATCCTCGGTGTTTTCCAAGATTGACCTCCGGTCAGGTTATCACCAATTGAGGATTAGAGAAGAAGACATACCCAAGACTGCCTTCACCTCCCGCTATGGACTCTACGAGTATACAGTGATGTCGTTCGGACTCACGAATGCCTCGGCCTTCTTCATGAACATGATGAACAATGTATTCATGGAGTTCTTGGACAAGTTCATTGTGGTATTCATTGACGATATCCTCGTTTACTCCAAGACCAAGGAAGAACACGAGACTCACCTCCGTCTGACCCTCGGAAAGCTAAGGGAGCAGCAACTGTACGCCAAATACAGCAAATGCGAATTTTGGTCGTCTGAGGTGAAGTTCCTCGGCCATGTTATATCTACCGGAGGAATAGCAGTGGACCCAACCACCGTTGAAGCGGTAACCAACTGGCTGCAGCCCACGACCGTGACCGAGATCCGGAGTTTTCTTGGATTGGCCGGATACTACCGCCGGTTCATCGAGAATTTTTCCAAGATCGCCAAGCGTATGACCAGACTTTTGCAGAAGGAAGTGAAGTTTGAATGGACCCCCGACTGCGAAGAAAGCTTCCAGACCCTCAAGAAGAAACTAGTATCAGCCCCTATTCTGACTCTACCAGACATCCGGAAAGACTTCCACATCTACTGTGATGCCTCTCGTCAAGGATTGGGATGCGTCTTAATGCAAGAAGGGAAAGTGATATCCTACGCCTCCCGGCAACTGAGACCGCATGAGCTGAACTACCCAACCCACGACCTAGAACTAGCAGCCGTGGTTCATGCCTTGAAGATATGGAGACATTACCTTGTGGGGAATCGGTGTGAGGTCTTCACCGACCACAAGAGCTTCAAGTACATATTCACCCAACCAGATCTGAACCTCAGGCAAAGGAGATGGTTGGAACTGATTAAGGATTACGACTTGGGCATCCATTATCATCCAGGCAAAGCGAATGTGGTGGCAGACGCCCTCAGTCAAAAAGGGTACTGCAATGCCATCATGATTCAGGACCAAGCTCCTTTACTTTACAAGGAGATGGAAAGGCTAAACCTAGGGATCACCACCCGAGCGTACCTCGCTACCTTGGAGTCTCGGCCTGTCTTAATAGACCAGATCCGAGAGAAGCAGAAGGAAGACCCGGACATCCTGGATATTCAGCAGAACATGAGGAAGGGTAAAGCCCCCGGATTTTCTGAGGATGAGCATGGTACCATCTGGTTTGGAAACCGGATATGTGTACCTGACCAGCCTGAATTGAAGACCCTCATCCTTCAGTAAGCCCACGATACTTTATACTCCATCCATCCCGGGAGTACAAAGATGTATCAAGATCTGAAGGAGAAATACTGGTGGGTCAACATGAAGAGAAATAGCTGAGTATGTGGCCAAGTGCGACACATGCCGACGAGTCAAGGCAGAGCATCAGAGACCTGCCGGACTTCTTCAACCTCTCAAGGTCCCTGAATGGAAGTGGGAAGAGATAGGAATGGACTTCATCACGGGACTACACAGGACCCAAGCTGGTCATGATTCTATCTGGGTGATCATCGACCGACTCACCAAGGTAGCTCACTTCGTTCCGGTCAAGACAACTTACATCGTCGCCAAGTTGGCTGAGTTGTATATGACCCGGATCATGTGCCTTCACGGAGTTCCTAAGAAGATTGTATCTGACCGCGGGAGTCAGTTTACCTCCAAGTTGTGGAAGAACCTTCACGAGGAACTCGGCACCCGGCTGAACTTTAGCACCGCCTATCATCCACAGACTGACGGTCAAACCGAAAGGGTCAACTAGATATTGGAAGATATGCTTAGAGCTTGTGCTCTAGACTTTGGCAGAATGTGGGACAAGAACTTACCATATGCAGAGTTCTCCTACAACAATAGCTATCAAGCCAACCTACAAATGTCCCCGTTCGAAGCACTCTACGGACGTAAGTGCAGAACGCCATTGCTTTGGGATCAAACCGGAGAGTCGCAACTATTTGGGACCGATCTATTAAGGGAAGCTGAAGAGAAGGTCAAGATCATAAGAGACCGATTGAAGGCAGCCCAATCTCGGTAGAAGAGCTATGCCGACAACCGTCGGAGAGACCTAGCCTTTTTGGAGGGCGATTATGTCTATCTCTGAGTCACTCCCCTCCGTGGCACTCAAAGGTTCAACATGAAAGGCAAGCTAGCACCCTGCTACGTCAGACCTTTTCAGATCCTCCGATGACAAGGAGAAGTGGCATATCAACTTGAACTGCCTCCATCCTTGGCAGGAGTTCACGATGTGTTCCACGTCTCTCAACTGAAGAAGTGCCTTCGCGTACCCACCGAGCAAGCCGATCTTCAATAGCTCAACGTTCAGGAAGACTTGACCCAAATTTCCAAAACAATAAAAATATTATTTAATTCAATTTCCTGGATTTTATATTTCTGAAAATACCTTTAATATCCTTTTATACCTTTTTTTGAACTACAACATAGAGTTAATGACCAAACCAGGAGCTGAAAATTTTTGTATAAACTCCCAAGGCCAAAATATATTTTTGAGAATTTTTACAAATTTTTATCCATTCTGGAAATACCCCAAAATATTTAATCTATTTTCTGCAATTATTTTAAATCTGAAAACCTTGGAAACAGTAATGGGCTCCCCTCCCTCCCTTCTCTCTCTCCCGGCCGGCCTAGCCCGTTACCCCGCGCGCCATAGGCTGACAGCCTGACCCCACCTGTCGGCGCCGAATGCCTCCCCTCGCGCGCGCGCCCGACGCCGCGGCCCCACCCGTCAGCCCTCTCGTTCGCTCGCTCGCGCCCGCTGGCCAGTGGCCCCCGCCTGTCAGACCCATCGTCTACCTCGCGCCGTCGCCCCCAAATTGCGCCGGCCGACGACCCCCGCCTCGGATCCACCTCGTTGGCCCCTCCCGCATTGAATTGACGCCATTAAACAGGTCCCCGCGCTTGGCCGACCGTTTCCCCCCGTTAAACCACGCCATTAAGCCACGGGATCACCGCTACGCGTGCATGGCCGAGCCCTCGCCGGCGAGTTAATCCTCCCCTCCCCTTTCCCTGTATTCGTCGCCCGTTATCCCTCGCCGACGACCCTATTTAAACCCATGCCCTCCACCACGTTCGGTTCACGCGTCCAATTGCACCCAGACCAAACAGAGCGCCCTCCATTCGGTTCTTAGCGCAACACCGCTGCCCGACCTCCAGCCTTCGATCGCCGTCGCCTCGGACCGCCTCTGTCCGCGCCTCCGCCACCAACGTGACCGCAAGGACGTCCCCAACGTCGGCCACCACTCCATCGTCGACGAACCTCGCCGGATCGCCGTCGCCGCCAAGGGCCCGAACACCTTCGCCGCCCCCGCTCATCGCCGGCCTCGCTCCGTCGACCGCTCGCCGCCGCAAGGGTACCCTCGTGATCCCCGTAGCACCCTCTTTCCATTTTAGGCCTTAGCTTCGACTGCCATCGCTCGCCGTGGCCCCTGGCACGCTCACCGTCGCTGGAGAAGACGACCGGCATGGGCTGAGTACCCGTGCCGTGTCGGATTCACGCGCGACCGCACGATCTGGATCCGACGGTTACGATTAATTCCCGCATGTGATTTAATCGGATCCGTTAGATCTCGGCGAAGGGGTACGTTATAATCTCATCCGTCCGTTAGTTTTAAAACCCCGCATCGCATCTAAGCCGTTCATCGCGTACCGGTTCAAACGTTTTAATCTCAGCCGTCCACGTCATTTTAACTCCCCCGCCTCGTCCGTGACCGCCCGATCGCGATCCAACGGTGGATCTGGATCCGGCGCACGCGCACAGTGCGCGGGTTCACTGTGTGCCTGGCTCACCGTGGACCCGAGAGGGTTTAAATTTGAAAATAAATTCCAGAAAAGGTTTAAAACTTGTAAAATTCATATCTGGCGCATTTGAACTCTAAAAATTGCCATTCCAATTTCAGAAAATTCATAATATTATTCTCTACATGATTATGCAATAAAAACAGTAGGTTTACTTTGGACATTTCATGTTTATTCAAATGAATATTCAAATGCCTTTAGGGTTAAAATACAAATTAAAATATTTAAACTTCAGAAAAATTTATATTTATTTCCTTTCTGTCCATGTGCTGAAAACTATTAAACTAACATGAACTTTTCATTTAAAAGTTTATTAGGAAACTTAATATGACAATAATCACATTTAAACACCCTTTCTAAAAAGGTCAACTTTTCATTTTAATTCCTTGAAAATTTATTATGAAATAAATCTCAGAACCTTAACAATTGAATTTATCTTATTCTTAATCAAACCAACTTTAACTTATGTGCTTATCATGTAATGTTATATTGTTTGATTGAATGTTGTGTTCTTTTTATTTTACTTTATTATATTGAAAAGACTACGACGTCACCGAGGAGCCGGAATACTTCCCGGAAGTCCCTCCCTCGCCTTTCGCTGAACAAGGCAAGTCACCAAACCAATCTTTTGAGCATATTGAACCCATGTTTGATTAAACTATCGCTAAAACACATAGGTTATACATGCATTAGTCAAATGAACCCTTACAATATATTTATTTAGGATCCCCCGACCTTGATGTGCAACCCAAGCCATGCTCTCTAGCCTAAACTCCTTGTCACCATATGATGAATGTTATTAGCTAGTGTCCAATATATCGACACGATCACTATAGGATAAAAATGAGTCGTAGTACATGGTTCTATTATATGATCCCCATTGTTTCTTATCTATGGAATTCTGTCGGTGTTGGAGTTGTGGTTGTGAGTGGATGCATGTTGGGTTCCGGGTGCAAGCTAGGGCATTGGTCGGTAGCACCCGGGGCACTATAAGGACCGGTCTGAGGGATCCGTTGCAATACACTTCCGTACTAACCACAAGTCTAGTGGGTAAGTCCTAACTAAGGTATGGATTGTTCCAAACCGAGGCCACCATTTGGAGATGGGTCAAGTAGCACCTGCGGGTGACTTGTACCAATGTGGCGCAAAAGGGGGTGCGACGTTAGCCGGGATGCGGCCCGGCGTGCCGGCGAAACCTAGAGCGGGTGGTTATCGCTTGGAACATTTCATGCCGAGGTTTTGGCACGAGTTCCCGTGGTATGGGTCATCTCGTTTGGGATGGGTGCGTGCCTTGTGGGTACAGTAGTACATCTCTAATCAGAGTCTTAAATCTTTTCGAAAAGCCGAGCCCACGGTCAAGGGCGGGTTGCGTGACATCCCCCAGTTAGATTACTTTGAATATGTATGTGCATGATGGATTGACATGTAAGGACTGTTGTGCAAGGAGGTAAAACGTACTCCTCGAGTTAGTTGATGTTGTTGATGTTCATGTTTACTTTTCCGCATGATTAAAATGTGACTACACTAAATGGAATAACTGAAACTGTACTTTTCCGCAATGATAGCCATTACCCTTCTTTGTCTATTATCCTGCATTATTACTTGCATTTTGCGGTGGCTTGATGAGTACTTTTTGTACTCATACCCGTTGGACCCCACAGAGGATGCTTACTATGAAGACGGTCTGGAGTAGCGACCCAGTCGAGAAGAAAGATCCTGAAGAAGATGTTCGTCATGCAGAATTTTAATTATATTTATTACTATTTTTACCAAAACTTTGATGTAATAAATATGGTCTGCGTACCATGAATATTGCCGTATGTACGTTGTCGCATGATGAACCTCTTGTATTATTGTTTTTCTTATGAAATTCAATAATGTCTAGATTTCGGTAAATCGGGGCGCTACAGTGGCAGACCGAGGCTTGGAGGGCACGTGGATCATGGACTCCGGTTGTTCGTGCCATATGATCGGAGATGCAGCATGGTTCTCCAGCCTCACCACAACCAAGCAAAGGGAACATATCACCTTCAGGAACAATCGAAGGAGTAGAGTGAAAGGTAAAGGTGTGGTAAGAATTAATTCGAATTTCACTCTCAAAGATGTTGCTTTGGTTGAAAACCTGGGATACAATTTGCTTTCTGTATCTCAGTTGCTTCTCTAGATGAACACTGTAGGTCCTTCTCGGGTTAGTTCTTTAGGCGGCAAGTGGTACGTGCTAGTTATTGTCGACGATTTCTCTCGCTACTCTTGGGTCTTCTTTCTTGCCAGCAAGGATGAAGTGTTTTCACACTTTCAGAGCTTGGCTTTGAGACTTTTTACTGAACTCCCTGGTGCATTGAAATTCATTCGAAGTGATAATGGCACTGAGTTCAAGAATAGTCTCTTTGTTGACTTTTGCATGGAGCATGGCATAGAACATCAATTCTCTGCTCCGCGGGTTCCTCAACAGAACGGTGTTGTTGAGAGGAAGAACCACACTTTGGTTGAGATGGCTAGGACGATGCTCGATGAGCATAGGACTCCTAGAAAATTCTGGGCTGAGGCCATGAACACTGCTTGTTACATCTCAAACCAAATCTTCTTGCGCTCAATTTTGAACTTGACATCTTATGAGCTACGTTTTGGGAGACAGCCCAAGGTTACTCATCTTCGAGTATTTGGCTGCCGTTGCTTTATCCTAAAACGTGGTAATTTGGATAAGTTTGAGTCGCGTTCTTCTGACGGGATCTTTTTGGGTTACACTACACATGGTCATTCTTATCATGTTTATAATTTGGAGACTAACACTGTCATCGAGTCATGTTATGTGACTTTTGATGAATCAACCCCCTCTGTTAGTTCTGCATTTGAACATGCAAATGAACACGATATGGAGCAGACCATCTTCGAAGAAGAAGATCCCGGAGATTTCGAGGATGAACCCCTAATACCCTCGACATCAACCCCCGAAGCCGACCCCACTTCGACCACTTCGGCACAAGGTCCCGAAGCAACTACCTCGACATCGGTCATCTTGGACCACTCCAACGCACAAGTTGAGGGGGAGACTGCATCCCGCCGCGAGGCTCCACACCATGTTCAAAGGATGCATCCTCCCAAGCAGATCATTGGTGAGCTTGATCAAAGGGTAACACGTTCTCATGCTCATTTCATTGATTCCGCTTTTGTTGCTTCTTTTGAGCCTTTAGATGTTAGTCATGCACTTTCTGATTCTAGTTGGATCAATGCCATGCATGAAGAACTTTAAAATTTTGAGAGAAACCAAGTCTGGACTTTAGTTGATCCTCCACCAAATGTTCATTTCATTGGAACAAAATGGATTTTCAAAAACAAACAAGGGGAGGATGGGACTATAGTTAGAAACAAGGCTAGACTTGTAGCTCAGGGTTATTCTCAATTAGAAGGGATTGATTTTACTGAAACTTTTGCACCTGTTGCTCGTCTTGAGGCCATTAGGATTTTGCTTTCCTTTGCGACATCCCGGGGATTCAAACTCTATCAAATGGATGTCAAAAGTGCTTTTCTTAATGGCTTCATAGGCGAAGATGTTTATGTGAAACAACCCCCTGGTTTTGAAAACCCCAAATACCCACATAAAGTCCTTAAACTTCATAAGGCTCTTTATGGACTCAAGCAGGCCCCTCGGGCATGGTATGACAGACTTAAGTATTTTCTGCTTGAGCGGGGGTATTTGATGTGATCTGTTGATAAAACCTTATTCACTCTCAAGCATGGCAAAGATTTCCTCCTAGTTCAGATTTATGTGGATGATATCATCTTTGGTGGCTCGTCTCATGCTTTGGTTGCCGAGTTTGCAGATGCCATGAGCAGGGAGTTCGGGATGTCCATGATGGGCGAACTCACATTTTTCCTTTGTTTGCAAATCAAGCAAAGCAAACAAGGTACCTTCGTCCACCAGACGAAGTACACCAAGGACCTGCTCAAGAAATTCGATATGGCTGATGCGAAGCCACTCGCCACTCCAATGGCTACATCTGTAGCATTGGATCCTGACGAAGATGGAGAAGCCGTAGATCAGAAGGAGTTCCGAAGCATGATCGGCTCCCTCCTCTACTTGACTGCTACGAGGCCAGACATACACTTTGCAGTGTGTCTGTGTGCTCATTTTCAGGCTTCACAATGAGCTTCGCACCGCCAAGCGGTAAAGCGCATTCTCAGGTATCTCAAACATACCCTTCTGATGGCTTTCATGCTTAGGCTTGGCTTGATTGGAAAGTATAAGGTAGACAAACAAATAACCCCTGGCATTATGAAAAGAACAACAACATTCATTGATCCTCAAGTTTGCTGTTAAATGCTCCACTTGAACTGGACTTGTCTGTCTAGAGTAGAAATTGACTAGCTTTGCGCACTCCTTGCCTTTACTTGTCTAGTTACCTTGATTGAGTGGTGATGCTTTTACTTCAAAATGATAAAATCACATGTTGTCATCATGTTTTTAGAGAATGTTAAAATTGAGCTGAGCACATGATAATTGGTACTAATATTGGCATATTTTTGCTTTATATGTCTTTGCAATTCTTCCCATTTCGAAGCTATGCATCTTTTACATGCTCCTTGATGCTTGCATTGCCAAAGGGGGAGAAATTTTTGAGTTCTCTGCAGCAAGGGGGTAAAATAACTCAGGGGGAGTTTTTATTTTGCAAAGGGGAGATTTGCCGAAGGGTTGCCGAAGGGCTTTCACTCTATTAAAAAGGGGGAGGAAAATTCTTTTGTCAAGTGACATGATTTGGCTCGTTTCTGAGTTTTTATTGTCACTTGTGTGCTGAATTTTTTTCAAATTTTCTTGAACTTGAATTTGGTAGTCAATGCACTCATCAAGGGGGAGATTGAGAAACCAAGAGTTGGTTTCGGAGTCTATGATGAGTGATTGATAGAGTTTATGAGGAGCCATGCTGAATAGCGTGGGCCTCATGGCTACAGATGTGATGGGTCATTGTCAACGAAAGTCAAAGAGGACAGAAGTAGAAGAGATCTGCTGCGTCTGGGCCGCGTGTGACTCAGGTACACGGGCAGCGAGCGACTGTCGGGCAGAGGGGCCGCGAAGTCGGGCTGGCCCAATCCGGGTACATGGGCTAGGAGCAGCAGAGGACCCACTGGGCTGTTGATAGGATTGACTCAGGTACATTGGGCCGGTCCGATTCCGCAGCTCCCTCAGCCCGGCAATCACTCGCCGCCCGTGTACCTGAGTCAATCCCGGTCAACAGCCCAGTGGATCCTCTGCTGCTCCTAGCCCATGTACCCGGATTGGGCCAGCCCGACTTCGCGGCCCCTCTGCCCGACAGTTGCTCGCTGCCCGTGTACCTGAGTCACACGCGGCCCATGATGCAGCAGATCATCTCTCTCTTTTCAGTCCTCTTTGACTATCATTGACAATGACTCATCACATCTGGAGCCATGAGGCCCACGCTATTCAGCATGGCTCCTCAATCTCCCCCTTGATGAGTGCATTGTCAACACTTCACTTCATCTGCTCTTCAGTACCTGTGAACAACTGTGGAAACACAAAAGCAAAACACAAGAAAACAAAGAAAAAGAAAATAAAGTAAAAGCTTAACCCTAATGACCAAAAGCCGAACAAAAGCAAGAAACGGTCATTATGGTTTAACCAAAGGTAAAAGCTCAAAACGAGTGCAGTCACAGAAACATCAACAAGGATATCAAAAGAGTAAGGACAAACTGGACAAAAACTCCCCCTGAAACAATTCCCAAAGAAAGCCAAAACTCCCCCTTAAACTCGTATACCAAAATTTCTCCCCCTTGTTGACAAGTGAACTCATCAAGCACTCTAAAACGACACTGACTCCCCCTGAAATGCAACTCTCCCTCAAAATATGCAATGAATGCAACTGGGTGCAGGTGGAGTGTAGAAAGCATCCTTCTCAGATATGATTGACTGCAATTACAAGATCTAACAAGTATAGCAAAAGACATACTGTCTAAGACACATGACATGATCAGTGCAACAGATGATATCCAAAGAAAGTCATTAGCACGCATTTTTCAGTTTTTGCAAACAAAGGCATCACCACATTTTCCAGTTAACAAGCAAGGTAAAGCATGAGATGCAGAAGCTAACTGATATTTACCACGATAAGCATTGTTCGAAACAAAGTGCTTCAGCAAACTTGTTGTCTTTTTAATTTTCAGGCTTTTTCATTGTCCTTTTTCATTTTTGCCAAGGGTTATTTGCATGTCAAACCTTATGCTAACCGACCAAGTCAAGCCTAGGCCAGAACTGGACCATCAGAAGCTTAAGACATTGGTCTTGGCATACACTACACTGTCCTAGTTCATACCAAAGTGGTATGGTACGCAGTCCAGAACAATGCAATGTGACAAAACAAACCCACTTGGATCTTTTCAACTCAAGCATAAAAAGGCATGGAATTTTCATTCATTTTTGATTCTTATCATTTTTATAGCACATTTTCCATGTTAAAGCATAAAGATGTCCAAGTTGCATATCTGCATCTATGTGATGAACTAGCTACAAGGCATGTAACAGATAGCAAAAGCACTCAGCCTACCTATGCTAGTTACCAGAACCAATGGTGATCATTTTTTAAGTTTAAAGCGTAAAAGCCATGCATATGACAGATATCAGACATATCAAATGAACTGAACCAAAGCATGATCATTGACAAGTAATCAAAAGCATGTACCAGCTAGAATAAGTAAAGCAGTTCAATCATATAACAGAAGCAGGCTCAAAAGTGTGATATGTGAATATGTATGATATGAACACACACAAAAAGACTCAAGAAAAGAGTAAAGAAGAAAGAAAAAAACTGACGCAAAAATATCCTAGAAAGGATACACAACACCCAAATCCCCTCGTAAACGCTCAAAAGTAGACTGATCTAGGGGTTTGGTGAAAATGTCAGCCAACTGATGATGGGTATCAACATGAACAAGGTCAATGACACCTTTCTCATATTGATCCCGCAAAAAGTGAAAGCGCACATCAATGTGTTTGGTTTTTGAATGGAGACATGGGTTTTTCCCTACACTAATTGCACTGGTGCTGTCGCAAAACAAGGGAACTCTGGTAGGAAAGAACAACCCAAAATCTCGCAGAGTGGAAATCATCCAAACCAGCTGTGAGCAGCAGCTAGCAGCAGCTATGTACTCAGCCTCAGTGGTCGAAAGAGCAACTCCAGATTGCTTTCGAGAAGACCAAGAAACAAGAGAAGAACCAAGAAACTGACAAGTACCGGAAGTCGACTTGCGATCCAACCGGCACCCACCAAAGTCAGCATCCGAAAAGCCAGATAAATCAAGAGATGATGATGCTGAATAATAAAGACCAAGATCAGGCGCATAAGTAAGATACCTGAAGATGCGCTTGACAGCCTGCCGATGAGACGCGCGTGGTGAAGACTGGAAACGCGCGCAAAGTCCCACGGCGAACTGTATGTCTGGCCTCGTCGCCGTCAAGTACAGCAGCGAACCGATCATCCCTCGAAACTCTCTCTCGTTGACCTTGACGCCGCTCTCGTCCTTGTCCAGGCCCCCAGATGTACCCATTGGGGTCATTTGAGGCTTCAGCTCTCCACCAAAGTCGAATTTCTTCAACATGTCCCGAGTGTACTTACCCTGGTGGATGAAGGTGTCGTCCTTGGTCTGCTTGATCTGGAGCCCTAGAAAATACTTGAGCTCACCCATGAGGCTCATCTCGAACTCGCTGTGCATCTGCTCAGAAAACTTGGACACAAGATCATTAGTAGTACCGCCAAAGATAATATCGTCCACGTATATCTGAGCGACTAAGAAATCTGAAGCATCTCTGAGCAAGAAAAGAGTTTTATCCACAGAACCAATCACAAAGCCCTTTCCCAACAAAAACTGTTTTAACCGGTCATACCAAGCCCTGGGGGCTTGCTTTAACCCGTATAAAGCTTTTTGCAATTTAAAAACATGTCGAGGGAACTTAGGGTTCTCAAAAACGGGGGGCTGCCTAACATAAACCTCCTCCTCTATGTACCCGTTCAGAAAAGCACTCTTGACATCCATTTGAAAAAGCTTAAACCCCTTCGAGGCGGCAAAAGCTAAGAGAATGCGAATAGACTCAAGACGGGCAACATGAGCGAAGGTTTCTTCAAAATCAATACCTTCCTTCTGGCAAAAACCCTGGGCAACTAGTCGAGCTTTGTTGCGCACCACAACCCCATCTTCACCTTGCTTGTTCTTGAACACCCACTTGGTGCCTATGGGGTTGCATCCGGGTGGCAGCTCAACTAATGTCCAAACCTGATTGCGGACAAAATTCTCAAGCTCTTCTTGCATGGCATTAATCCAATTAGAATCAGAAAGAGCATGAGAAACGTCTCTGGGCTCAAAAGATGCAACAAAAGCAGATTCAGTAAACACAGCAAGTGAGTCAACAGAAGAAGGCAAAGTCCTCGCAGACAAATCACCGATGATGAGCTCCGAGGGGTGATCACGCTGAACTGCTCGGGATCCCTGGTGATCTGAAGTCACCTCACCGGAGTCAGCAGCTGGCACCTCTGGACTCGACTGAGGGGGCTCGATCGAAGTGGAAGAAGTGATCAGAGGTCCGCCCTCGTCCTCAGTCGAAGTCTCAGATGGTGTGGGCTCTGCAAGAGGTGCAGAAGGCCCACCCTCATCAGCAGCTGGAGTATCCTCATCTTCCTTGAAGATGGACTCTCCGAGCTCACCATCACCAGAAAGCTCAAAAGAAGGAGTTAAAGAAAGCAAGGACTCATCAAAAGAAACCTCACAAGTCTCGACAAGCTGCTGGGATTCGAGGTTCCAAACACGGAAACCTCGAGAATGCAATGCATAACCAAGAAAGACTTCGTCCCAGCAACGAGACTCAAACTGGTCCAAATGCCCTCCCTTCTTGAGCACAAAGCACTTGCAGCCAAACGCTCGCAAGTGGCTCACCTTGGGCTGTCTGCCAAACCGCAACTCATATGAAGTCTTACCAAGGTAAGCTCTAAGAAAAATGCGGTTGGCAAGATAGCAAGCCGTGTTCATGGCTTCAGCCCAAAAACGCCTAGGAGTCCTATGCTCATCGAGCATCGTCCTGGCCATCTCGACTAGCGTGCGGTTCTTTCGTTCCACAACGCCATTCTGTGGGGGAGTGTAAGGAGCAGAAAACTGATGGTCAAGACCCTGATCACTACAGAAGCTGACGAACTGAGAGTTCTTAAACTCAGAGCCGTTGTCGGAGCGAATTGCTCGCATCCGACCATTGTTCTCATTCTTCAGCTTCAAAATCAGGTCATGAACAAAATGAAAAGTTTCATCCTTAGACTCCAAGAAGAAAACCCACGAGAATCGAGAAAAGTCGTCAACAATCACAAGTATGTACCACTTTCCACCGACTGAGCGTACCCGAGCTGGACCGACAGTGTCCATGTGCAACAGCTCGCCCGGATACGAAGTCATCACCTGAGTCACAGGTGAGTGAGAAGCGGCAACCATTTTCCCGTGACGACAGGGATGGCAAACTAGATCCTTCTCCATCTTAAGCTTGGGCAATCCTCGGATGAGGTCCATAGAGCTCAACCTGACTAGCAGGTCAAAACTCAAATGACCTAACCTCCTATGCCACTTCCAGAGCTGAGAAGAAGATCCAGCAATCAAACAATGAGAAGGGCCAAAAGAACTAGAGAAGTCAATTCGAAAAACTTTACCGAAAGGTAAAATCTGGCAAATCAAAGACCCTCTAGAATCAAATACAGAAGAATTGCCCTTCTTAAAACGCACCTCCAAACCATCCTCAAGAAGTTGCGAAACAGAGATCAAATTGAAGTTCAAGTTTCCAACCAAAGCAACGTTCTTCAAAGAAAAATGGTCTGAAATGCGAATTGAGCCAATGCCACTTACTTTCCCTTGACCACTGTTCCCGAAAGTGATGTACTCTTTGGAGCTCGGGGGAGTGAGACTGGAGAACCATCTACGATGTCCCGTCATGTGGCGAGAACACCCTGAGTCCATCATCCAAATGTCCTCCAGTCCCCGATCCTGCACAATCAGTGGCTGTAAGTGGGAGCAAATGGTCTGGCATCGGGTTTAGCAAAAGAGCTAAACTAGTGTCGAGCCATCTGCTCAAAAGACGGAAAGCAGAAATCATCAGAAAAGTTTGGACCATAACGCGGCTCAAAGCGCGGTCCTTGGTTCTGCCTAAAGCCTAGGCCACGAGGTCCAGGACCGTAGCCAAAACGACCTGGAGCTCTGCCGGAACGACCACCACCAACTAGAGTACGAGCAAGAAAGTCGTCTCCTCTACCACCACCTACACGACACGCCCTGGCCTCCAGCCTCTCCCCGCGTCGAGGAACACGCAGTCTACCACCCTGCTGGTAGAACTGCTCCTGACCACCACGAGCTCTCTTTGCTTTCTCAACCCGCTTCCTCCTGAAGCAAAACTCCGCAAGATGCCCGTCTCTCTGACAGTACTCACAATGATAGGTGGGCTTCTTGGGATGTGGTTGAGGCTTGGGGTTCTTGGGCTTAGTGGTGTTTGGTGTAGTCTTCTTGGGTTGAGAGGGTCTAGGAAGAGAGTCAAGAGGAGTGTGCAGGTGTTTGGGCTTTGGAACCCAGATAGGTTTCTTGGGTGGAGCTTTGGGTGGTTCATGGATCACTCCATCCTTGGGCTGACAAGCCTGGGAACACTCAGTGGAATGGGTCTTGGGATATCTCTGCTCAGGAGTCATTTTACTCCACTCCACTGCCCGGCTAATGGCACTCTCAAAGTCAGCCTTGGTGTAGGTGTAACCTACCCCAAACCCATCCTCTTGAATTGCTGGATCATCATGCCGAGCTGTGGCTCTCTGGCACTAATCCAACTCAGGATAGAACGGAGGTAAAAATTCTCATTTTGCGAATCAGCTAGCTCCTCTCTCAAGGAAGCTAGTACCTCCACCTGAGACAAGCAGGTCTCACACTCGCTATCTACCTAGACAGACTTCTCGGCTTTCAGCTTAATTAACTCCATTCTAAGAGACAGACAGTTCTCACAGACAGTGGGTGCAACTGACAGTGTCTCAAGCTCTAGCCTAGTCTGCGCAAGCTCAGCTCTCATTCTCTCCAAATCACCCAGATACTCATCGCCCTTGGCTTTTAGCTCAGCTAAACTGACAAGATGAGATGGGCAATCAGCACAGGGTACGACGACAGTGGCTTGAGCATCTTTCAGCTCCAGCTGAGCGCTTTCAAGCTCAATGGCCAAAGCGTCCCTCTCATCAACCCTTTCTGTGTACCTGGACTTCAGAGTCGACAGGTCACACAGAAGCACCTCACACTTTGGGCACTCACTGCTATCACCCAAGCAAGGGGAAGAAGATAGACTCTCAATCCTGCCGTTGGCTATGGCAAGCTCACTCTCTAACTCATCTATCCTCTTCTTGGCCCCTCTAAGCAGTTTTTCCCGATATTTTAACTCCTGACGATTGCTCTCAAGTAAATCAACAATTTCGCGTTCATAGGATGATACCTTGTTGTCGTCGTCGTCGGAGTCATCGGAGGAGCTCTTTTCTTCCTTATCCCCAAGAGCCATTGAGCAGAAGCTCTTGTGGGATCTTCGGCGCTGATGTGAGCGGCTCTTCGGTCTGTCCCTGAAGGCCATGAAGCAAAGGCCCGCTGGATCGTCCTTGTCCTTCCCCTTCCTGATGATGATCTCCTCATCGCTTGAGCTCGATGAAGAGGAAGAAGACGTGGACCGCTTGGAGTAGCTCTTCTCCATCTCAGCGAAGAAGGCCTTGTCGCGCTTCTTGTTCTCTCGCCGGTAGTCCTTTAGGGCCTTTCTGAAGAATCTGGTCTTTGGCTTGCCCTTGTTGAAGGAGGAGCTATCGTGCTTGCCGGAGTCGTGGAAGCCACCACCGGTGCCCTTCTTGTGGCCATTGCGCTTGGGGCAGTCGGCGATGAAGTGTCCTAGATCACCACACTCAAAGCATCCGGTCTTTGTGCCGTGTCTCTTGATCATTCTTTTGTCATAAACACGACGCACCTGGTTGTTAAAAAGACACAAATCATCATCTCCCAACAACTCAAGCTGGTCCTCAGTGATAGACATCAAGGAGAACCCAGCACAGCTCACAGCAGAGGGATCAACAGAAGGTGTAGCAAGGGCCAGTGATTTTGATCCAGAACCAGTGAGATTTGATCTCAGCTGGATATCTACCTCAGTGGCCTTCAGCTTGCTAAACAACTCAGAAATGGTCAAGGTATCGTAAGAAGTGCTCTCAACGATAGAGAATACCTTGATCTCCCAGATCTTTGGGTCCAAGGTATGGAGAACCTTGAGCGCCTGCTCATGATCTGAGACTAACTGAGCACCATCAGCCTTGTTGTCCCGAAGCTTGTTTATGATCGATTGAAAACGACCAAACAACGCTTCAACAGATTCACCCGGCTTTTGTGTGAAGTTCTCATATTCACGCCGGTAGGTCTGATAGAGCCGAGCCTTGACCTGCGCTGTTCCCTCATGGTGTGCCTTGAGGGTAGCCCAGATCTCTCTCGCAGTGGAGAGATGGCTCACACGCTCAAACTCAGTGGGACCTAAACCAGAAAACAGAATGTTCACAGCTTTACTATTGTTCAGATGCTGGGCAATGATACCAGGAGTACCTTGCTCAGCAACTGGCAATACAACAAACGTAGCGTGAACGCAAATGTCCCAGATGTCCGAGCTTTGGCTCATGAGATAGGCTCGCATGCGAGTCTTCCAATAATTATAGCCATAAGCTTCCAAGGACGGGACCTTGCCAGGAGACGTCATGATCACTACTGGGGTTTAGAACCGGTTAAGGTATGGAAAAACCCTAACCAGGCTCTGATACCACTTGTAGGACCGAAAGTAGCGACCAGAGGGGGGGGGGGTGAATGGGCGCCTAAAAAATTCTTTCGAATCAATGGCCTGCTCCCAACACCCAACGCACCTCAAAAGACTAACAAGGGAAAAATAAATAGATCAACAGAACCTAAAAAGGTCTAGCCTAAAAACGACCGGTGTCCTAAACAAAAAGACACCAACACAGTGCTTAAAGGCAGATTAACAGATTAATTCACTCATAGACATTTAATCAGACCAACAAACATGATGATGATAAACAGTGAAGTTCCAACCAAAATAAAAAAATAGTGCACAGATAAAAACACCAGATTCAATATCATCCATTTAATCAGAACAGCAGATGAACCAACAGATATAATGACAGCACAAAGATTAAATCAACAGATGAAAAATATTTATATAAAACACTTCTTAGCAATATGCCATCACATGCAATCAGATATTACGGAAAGAATTGGAATAGTACTAACCGTATGTGAAATAAGGCAAAACATTAATATTTCAATAGCACGCAAATCGAGAAATGCAATTAGTACTAACCATGATTTTGTTTGATCCGTTGTTTTTCTATCAAAACGCTGAAGCTTTGAATGTCGTGTGTAATTTTTTCTCTCCTGGCTTCCACTCGATCCAGCCGTGCACCAATCACTGAGCTTTCACGCTGCAGCTTGTGCCCACAGAAGATCCAGTCACTTCGAATCCTGGTGCCTTGGCTGTCATGCGTGTGAAGCAGCGCTTCTAGCTGTGGCTAGGCCCTGCCGCTACGGCTTGCTGCCGCATGTAGCACAGAGGCGCAACACTTGAGTGCTGTCCGCAAGCCAGCCACGAGACTTGATGGCCAAGCAGCCACGATGGCTTGCAGCACGGATGAGACGCGTGGAGAGAGGCAACAGCGGAGGGTGGAAAATAATGGCGGCGGTGGCGATTTCAGAGAAAAAGAACTCGCCGACGGCGGAAAACAGTGGAGAAGAAGGAGAAAGTGACCCACAAATTTCAGAATGGGTAAAGTGATATTTCAAAATGGGTACCCTAACCCTAGGATATTGGGGCCTATTTATAGGCAGCCCATAAAATGGAAAAACGCAGAAATACCCCTAGGGTTTTTTACAGACTCTGAATAGAAATGGAAAACACCGAAATGCCCTTAGGATTTTTTACAGACTCGACTGACAGACTGTGGGCCTAAAGGCAAAATAGTAAAAACCTAAATAAAGGTAACTTGTCCTGATGCGGAGCTTTCGTAGCAGCTACGGCTTCGCCTCAGAACGGTCAGATCCGAAATCAACGGTCGTCAGTTTTGCGCCGAAACTGACAAAGCGTCCACCGTCTTCGCACCGGGTACCCGGATTGGGCCGGCCCGATTCCGCAGCTCCCTCAGCCCAGCAATCACTCGCCGCCCGTGTACCTGAGTCAATCCCGGTCAACAGCCCAGTGGATCCTCTACTGCTCCTAGCCCATGTACCCAGATTGGGCCAACCCGACTTCGCGGCCCCTCTGCCCGACAGTCGCTCGCTGCCCGTGTACCTGAGTCACACGCGGCCCATGATGCAGCAGATCATCTCTCTCTTTTCAGTCCTCTTTGACTATCGTTGATAATGACTCATCAAATCTGGAGCCATGAGGCCCACGCTATTCAGCATGGCTCCTCAAGGTCCCGTCCTTGGAAGCCTATGGCTATAACTATTGGAAGACTCGCATGCAAGCCTATCTTATGAGCCAGGGTTCGGACATTTGGGACATTTGTGTTCATACCACGTTTGTCATTGCTCAGCATCTGAGCAACAGTAAGGCTGTGAACATTCTTTTCTCTGGTTTAGGTCCCACTGAGTTTGAGCGTGTGAGCCATCTCTCCACTACGAGAGTGATCTGGGCTACCCTCAAGGCACACCATGAGGGAACAGCACAGGTCAAGGCTCGGCTCTATCAGACCTACCGGCGTGAATATGAGAATTTCACACAGAAGCTGGGTGAATCTGTTGAGGCTTTGTTTGGTCGTTTTCAGTCGATCATAAACAAGCTTCGGGACAACAAGGCTGAGGGTGCTCAGTTAGTCTCAAATCATGAGCAGGCGCTCAAAGTTCTCCATACCTTGGACCCAAAGATCTGGGAGATCAAGGTATCTTCTATCATTGAGAGTACTTCTTATGATACCTTGACCATTTCTGAGTTGTTTAGCAAGCTGAAGGCTACTGAGGTTGATCTCCAGCTGAGATCAAATCTCACTGGTTCTGGATCAAAATCTCTGGCCCTTGCTACACCTTCTGTTGATCCTTCTTCTGTGAGCTGTGCTCGGTTCTCTTTGATGTCTATTACTGAGGACCAGCTTGAGTTGTTGGGAGATGATGATTTGTGTCTCTTTAACAACCGGGTGCGTCGTGTCTATGACAAAAGGATGTTCAAAAGAAACGGCACAAAATCCGGGTGCTTTGAGTGTTGTGATCCAGGACATTTCATCGTCGGCTGCCCCAAGCGCAATGGTCACAAGAAGGGCACCGGTGGTGGCTTCCACGACTCCGGCAAGCACGAGAGCTCATCCTTCAACAAGGGCAAGCCGAAGACCAGATTCTTCAAGAAGGCCCTGAAGGATTACCGGCGAGAGAACAAGAAGCGCGACAAGGCCTTCTTCGCCGAGATGGAGAAGAGCTACTCCAAGCGGTCCATGTCTTCTTCCTCTTCATCGAGCTCAAGCGATGAGGAGATCACCATCAGGAAGGGGAAGGACAAGGACGATCCGGCGGGCCTCTGCTTCATGGCATTCGGAGACAAGCCGAAGAGTCGCTCACACCAGCGCCGAAGATCCCGCAAGAGCTTCTGTTCAATGGCCCTTGGGGATAAAGAAGAAAAGAGCTCCTTCGACGACTCTGACAACGACGATAATGAAAAGGTATCATCCTATGAGCGCGAACTCGTTGATTTACTTGAGAGCAATCATCAGGAGTTGAAATATTGGGAAAAACTGCTTAGGGGGGCTAAGAAGAGGATAGATGAGTTAGAGAGTGAGCTTGTCGTAGCCAACGGCAGAATTGAGAGTCTATCTTCTTCCCCTTGCTTGGGTGATAGCAGTGAGTGCCCAAAGTGTGAGGTGCTTCTGTGTAACCTGTCGACTCTGAAGTCCAGGTACACAGAAAGGGTTGATGAGAGGGACGCTTTGGCCACTGAGCTTGAAAGCGCTCAGCTGGAGCTGAAAGATGCTCAAGCCACTGTCGTCGCACCCTGTGTTGATTGCCCATCTCATTTAGCTGCCTTAGCTGAGCTGAAATCCAAGGGCAATGAGCATTTGGATGATTTGGAGAGGTTGAGAGCTAAGCTTGCGCAGACTAGGCTAGAGCTTGAGACACTGTCAGTTCCACCCACTGTCTGTCAGAACTGTCTGTCTCTTAGACTTGACTTAATTAAGCTAAAAGCCGAGAAGTCTGTCCAAGTAGAGAGTGAGTGTGAGACCTGCTTGTCTCAGGTGGAGGTTCTAGCTTCCTTGAGAGAGGAGCTAGCTGATTCTCAGAATGAGAACTTTTACCTCCGTTCTATCCTGAGTTAGATCAGTGCCAGAGAGCCATAGCTTGGCATGATGATCCAGCAGTTCAAGAGGCAGGATGGGTTTGGAGTAGGTTACACCTACACCAAGGCTGATTTTGAGAGTGCCATTAGCCGAGCAGTGGAATGGAGTAAAATGACTCCAGAGCAGAGGTATCCCAAGACTCACTCCACTGAGTCTTCCTAGGCTTGTCAGCCCAAGGATGGAGTGATCCATGAACCACCTAAAGCTCCACCCAAGAAACCTATCTGGGTTCCACAGCCCAAACATCTCCACACTCCTCTAGACTCTCTTCCTAGACCCTCTCAGCCCAAGAAGACTACACCTAACACCACCAAGCCCAAACATCCCAAGCCTCAACCACATCCCAAGAAGCCCACCGATCATTGTGAGTACTGTCAGAGAGATGGGCATCTTGCGGAGTTTTGCTTCAGGAGGAAGCGGGTTGAGATAGCAGAGAGAGCTCATGGTGATCAGGAGCAGTTCTACCAGCAGGGTGGTAGACTGCGTGTTCCTCGACGCAGGGAGAGGCTGGAGGCCAGGCCGCGTCGTGTAGGTGGTGGTAGAGGAGACGGCTTTCTTGCCCATGCTCCAGTTGGTGGTGTCCGTTCCGGCAGAGTTCCAGGCCGTGTTGGCTACGGTCTTGGACCTCGTGGCCGCAGGTTTAGGCAGAACCAAGGACCGCGCTTTGAGCCGCGTTTTGGTCCAAATTCTCATGATGATTTTTGCTTTCCATCTTTTGAGCAGATGGCTCGACACTGGTTTAGCTCTTTTGCTAAACCTGGTGCCGGACCATTTGCTCCCACTTACAGCCACTGATGGTGCCAGATCGGGGACTGGAGGACGTGTGGATCATGGACTCAGGATGCTCTCGCCACATGACGAGACATCGCAGATGGTTCTCCAGTCTCACTCCCCTGAGCTCCAAAGAGTACATCACATTTGGGAACAGTGGTCAAGGGAAGGTAAGTGGCATAGGCTCTGTTCGCATTTCAGATCATTTCTCTTTGAAGAATGTTGCTTTGGTTAAGAATTTGAACTTCAATTTGATTTCTGTTTCGCAACTTCTTGAGGATGGTTTGCAAGTGTGTTTTAAGAAGGGCAGTTCTTCTATGTTTGATTCTAGAGGGTCTTTGATTTGCCAGATTTTACCATTCGGTAAAGTTTTTCGAATTGACTTCTCTAGTTCTTTTGGCCCTTCTCGCTGTTTGATTGCTGGATCCTCCTCTGAGCTCTGGAAGTGGCATAAGAGGTTAGGTCATTTGAGTTTTGATCTGCTAGTCAGGTTAAGCTCTATGGACCTCATCCGAGGATTGCCCAAGCTTAAGATGGAGAAGGATCTAGTTTGTCATCCCTGTCGTCATGGGAAAATGGTTGCCGCTTCTCACTCACCTGTAACTCAGGTGATGACTTCATATCCGGGCGAACTTTTACACTTGGACACTGTTGGTCCAGCTCGGGTACGTTCAGTCAGTGGGAAGTGGTATGCACTTGTCATTGTTGACGACTTCTCTCGATTCTCGTGGGTTTTCTTTTTGGAGTCTAAGGATGAAACGTTTCAGTTTGTTCATGACTTGATTTTGAAGCTAAGAATGAGAACAATGGTCGGATGCGAGCAATTCGCTCCGACAATGGCTCTGAGTTCAAGAACTCTCAGTTCGTCAGCTTCTGTAGTGATCAGGGTCTGGACCATCAGTTTTCTTCTCCTTACACTCCCCCATAGAATGGTGTTGTGGAACGAAAGAACCGCACGCTAGTCGAGATGGCCAGGATGATGCTCGATGAGCACAGGACTCCTAGGCGTTTTTGGGCTGAAGCCATGAACACGACTTGCTATCTGGCCAACCGCATTTTTCTTCGAGCTTACTTAGGTAAGACTTCGTATGAATTGTGTTTTGGCAGACAGCCCAAAGTGAGCCACTTGCGAGCGTTTGGCTGCAAGTGCTTTGTGCTCAAGAAGGGAGGGCATTTGGACAACTTTGAGTCTCGTTGCTGGGATGGTGTTTTTCTTGGTTATGCATTGCATTCTCGAGGTTTCCGTGTTTGGAAACTCGAAACCCAGCAGCTTGTCGAGACTTGCGAAGTTTCATTTGATGAGTCCTTGCCTTCTTTAACTCCTTCTTTTGAGCTTTCTGGTGATGATGAGCTCGGAGAATCCATCTTCGAGGAAGATGAGGATACTCCAGCTGCTGATGAGGGTGGGCCTTCTGCACCCCCTGCAGAGCCCACACCTTCTGAGACTTCTACTGAGGATGAGGGCGGACCTCTGATCACTTCTTCCACTACGATCGAGCCCCCTCAGTCGAGTCCAGAGGTGCCAGCTGCTGACTCCGATGAGGTGACTTCAGATCACCAGGGAACCCGAGCAGTTCAGTGTGACCATCCCTCAGAGCTCATCATAGGTGATCTGACTGAGAGAACTTTGCGCTCATCTAATGCCTCTCTTGCTGTGTTTGCTGAATCTGCTTTTGTTGCATCTTTTGAGCCGAGAGATGTTTGTCATGCTCTTTCCGATTCAAATTGGATTAATGCTATGCAAGAAGAGCTTGAGAATTTTGTCCGCAATCGGGTTTGGACATTAGTTGAGCCGCCACCAGGATGCAACCCCATAGGCACCAAGTGGGTATTTAAGAACAAATAAGGTGAAGATGGAGTTGTGGTGCGCAACAAAGCTCGACTAGTGGCCCAAGGTTTTTGCCAAAAAGAGGGTATTGATTTTGAAGAAACTTTCGCCCCTGTAGCCCGTCTTGAGTCCATTCACATTCTCTTAGATTTTGCCGCTTCGAAGGGTTTTAAGCTTTTTCAAATGGACGTTAAGAGTGCTTTTCTGAACGGGTTCATAGAGGAGGAAGTTTATGTTAGGCAACCCCCGGCTTTGAGAACCCTAAGTTTCCTTGACATGTTTTTAAGCTGCAAAAGGCTTTATACGGGTTGAAGCAAGCCCCTAGGGCTTGGTATGACCGGTTGAAGCAGTTTCTATTGGGGAAGGGCTTTGTGATGGGTTCAGTGGACAAAACTCTCTTCTTGCTCAGAGTTGCTTCAGATTTTTTTAGTTGCTCAGATTTACGTGGACGATATTATCTTTGGCGGTACTACTAATGATCTTGTGTCCAAGTTTTCTGAGCAGATGCACAATGAGTTTGAGATGAGCCTCATGGGTGAGCTCAAGTACTTCTTAGGGATCCAGATCAAGTAGACCAAGGACGGCACCTTCATCCACCAAGGTAAGTACACTTGTGATATGCTTAAGAAATTTGACTTTGGTGGTGAATTGAAGCCGCAGATGACCCCGATGGGCACTTCTGGGGGTCTGGACAAGGATGAGAGCGGCGTCAAGGTCAATGAAAGGGAGTTTCGAGGAATGATCAGTTCGCTGTTGTACTTAACGGTGACCAGACCGGACATTCAGTTCGCTGTGGGACTTTGCGCACGTTTTCAGTCTTCACCACGCGCATCTCACCGGCAGGCTGTCAAGCGCATCTTCAGGTATCTCACTTATGCGCCCGATCTTGGTCTTTTCTATTCAGCTTCGTCATCTCTCGATTTATCTGGCTTTTCGGATGCCGATTTTGGTGGGTGCTGGTTGGATCGCAAGTCGACTTCCGGTACTTGCCAGTTTCTTGGTTCTTCTCTTGTCTCTTGGTCTTCTCGAAAGCAATCTGGAGTTGCTCTTTCGACCACAGAGGCTGAGTACGTAGCTGCTGCTAGCTGCTGCTCACAGTTGGTTTGGATGATTTCCACTCTGCGAGATTTTGGGTTGTTCTTTCCTACCAGAGTTCCTTTGTTTTGCGACAGCACCAGTGCAATTAGTGTAGGGAAAAACCCATGTCTCCATTCAAAAACCAAACACATTGATGTGCGCTTTCACTTTCTGAGGGATCAATATGAGAAAGGTGTCATTGACCTTGTTCATGTTGATACCCATCATCAGTTGGCTGACATTTTCACCAAACCCCTAGAGCAGTCTACCTTTGAGCGTTTATGAGGGGATTTGGGTGTTGTGTATCCTTTCTAGGATATTCTGCGTCAGTTTTCTTTCTTCTTTACTCCTTTCTTGAGTCTTTTAGTGTGTGTTCATATCTTGCATATTTACACATCACACTTTGAGCCTGCTTCTGTTATATGATTGAACTGCTTTACTTATTCTAGATAGTACATGCTTTTGAATACTTGTCAATGATCATGCTTTAGTTTAGTTCACTTGATATGTCTGATATCTGTCATATGCATGGCTTTTACGCTTTAAACTTGAAAAATGATTACCATTGCTTCTGGTAACTAGCATGTGTAGGCCGAATGTTTTTGCTATCTGTTACATGCCTTGTAGCTAGTTCCTGACTTAGCTGCAAACATGCAACTTGGACATCCTTCTGCTTTAAAACATGGAAATGTGCTATAAAAATCGAGAAAAATGAAAATTCCATGCCTTTTTATGCATAACTAGAAAAGATCCAGGTGGGTTTGCTTTGTCGCATTACATTTGTTCCGGACTGCATACCATAGCACTTTGGTATGAACTAGGACAGTGTAGTGTATGCCAAGACCAATGTCTTAAGCTTCTGATGGTCCAGTTCTGGCCTAGGCTTGACTTGGTCGGTCAGCATAAGGTTTGACATGCAAATAACCCCTAGCAAAAATAAAAAAAAGGGGAAAGAGAAAAAGCCTAAAAATGAAATGATAACAAGTTTGCTGAAGCACTTTGTTTCGGACAATGCTTATCTTGGTAGATATCAGTTAGTTTCTGCATCTCATGCTTTACCTTGCTTGTTTACTGGAAAATGTGGTGATGCTTTTGTTTGCAAAAACTGAAAACTGTGTGCTAATGACTTTCTTTAGATATCATCTGTTGCACTGATCATGCCATGTGTCTTAGATAGTATGTATTTTGCTTTACTTGTTAGATGTTGTAATTGCAGTCAATCATATTTGAGAAGCATTCTTTCTACACTCCACATGCACTCCAGTTGAATTCACTGCATATTTTGAGGGGGAGTTGCATTTCAGGGGGAGTCTGTGTCTCTTTTGAGTGCTTGATGAGTTCACTTGTCAACAAGGGGGATAAAATTTGGGATCAGAGTTTAAGGGGGAGCTCTTACTCTGTTGATATCTTTAAGGGGGAGCTCTTACTCTGTTGATATCCTTGTTGTTCTGAAATCACACTCATTTTGAGCTTTTACGTTTTGGTTAACCATAATGACCACTTCTTGCTTTTGTTCGGCTTTTGGTCATTAGGGTTAAACTTTTACCTTATTTTCTTCTTCTTTGTTTTCTTGTGTTTTGTTTTCGTGTTTCCACATTTGTTCGCAGGTGCTGAAGAAGAGGAGTGTTGACAATGCACTCATCAAGGGGGAGATTGAGGAGCCATGCTGAATAGCGTGGGCCTCATGGCTCCAGATGTGATGAGTCATTGTCAACAAAAGTCAAAGAGGACAGAAGTAGAAGAGATCTGCTGCGTCTGGGCCGCGTGTGACTCAGGTACATGGGCAGCGAGCGACTGTCGGGCAGAGGGGCCGCGAAGTCGGGCTGGCCCAATCTGGGTACATGGGCTAGGAGCAGCAGAGGACCCACTAGGCTGTTGACCAGGAATGACTCAGGTACATGGGCAGCGAGTGATTGCCGGGCTGAGAGAGCTGCGGAATTGGGCCGGCCCAATCCGAGTACCTAGTGCAAAGTCGGTGGAGGCTTTGTCAGTTTCGGCGCAAAACTGACAACCGTTGATCTTGTATCCGACTGTCCAGAAGAGAAGCCGTAGTCGCTACAAAAACTTAGCTTCCGGATAAGTCATCTGTATCTCTAGGCCCACAGTCAGTCAGTCGTGTCTGTAAAAATACCTAAGGGCAGTAGAGTCTTTTCCTTTATTTCTGCGTCTGTAAAAAACCCTAAGGGGCTGGTGGAATATTCCTAGTGTTGGGCAGCCTATAAATAGGACCCCAATCCCTAGGGTTAGGTCACCCTTTTGGCTGAAATCAATTCATACTCCTTTGGGTCATTTTGTCTCTTTCTCTCTCTCTCTTGTTTGTGCACCGCCAGGCATTTTGCCCCTGTTTCTTGTCTTGCATTTATTTCATTCTTACTGTTGCAGTGAAGCTTCTATTCTCTAATCGTGCGCAGCAAAACTGCAGCGTTTTAATGGCTTCATTTCACTCGCACAACAAGCTTATTCATGAATTTTAGTGCTTCTGTTGCTCTTGTTCATCACGCAAGTAGTACTAGTTCTTGCTGTTGCAAGTAGTACTACTACACTGCAGCAACAGTACACTAGTACCAGCTTTTTGCTTTTACTGCTCAACTTTTTGATCGAGTTGACAGGACTAACGTCCCTTTTCTGGCTGTTCTCTGGCGAAGCCCCTTCTATGTTCGAAGCCCCTCAGCTCCGTGAGGCAGGCTTCGATCTGAAATCTTCGAAGGCTTCGTTTCAACTTCGACTTCAAGTTTGTGCTGAGTTGCTAAGATTCGAAGTACTTTTTGAACTGTCGGCATTTCATACTTCGAACGTTTGGGCGAAGACACTCCGACTTGAGCTCTTCGAAGTCCATACTTCGACAGGTTTCGAAGTTGGCTTCGAAGCTTGTCTTTCTGTTAGACTTCGCTTTGGTTTCTCTGTCGCGTGTCAGCCTTCGCTTCTCTTTGCGAAGGTTGCTTTTTCGAAGGTAGAGTATAAGCTTCGAATTTGGTTTCTCTGTCGCGTATCAGCCTTCGCTTCTCTTTTCGAAGGTTGTTTGTCTGTGCATTGTGTTCGAAGCAATCTGTTCGAAGAATAGGCTTCGAAGCACTCGGTTCGAAGCTAGCTTCGATACTTCCGTACTTCGCTTCGAAGCATACTTCGCTCCCTGCCACTTTGAACTTGGCTAGACCAAAACACACCTTCGGCATTTTCACAACAGCCTTCGATAGGCTTCGCAACTAACCTCTGAAGCAGGCTTCGACCAGTGAAGCAGGCTTCGACCAGCGAAGCAGGCTTCGACCACCGAAGTAGACCTCGACGGGCGAAGCAGGCTTCGCCAAGTTCCGAACAGGAGACAAATCTGAACAGTAACTTCTCATCTCACTTTATATATACTTAGATCATTTCATTGAGAAGTTTGGCCTGACATGTCTAGTATACTTTGTTTATCTGCCTAGTTGCACTGCTTTGGTAGTTCTCTGTTTAACATCAGTTGTTTCTAGGCTAGATACCTTTAGACTTAGGCTATCTGTTCATTTTCTGCTGCTTAGCCTTTTGAGGTGCGTTGGGTGTTGGGAACAGGCCATATATTCGAAAGAATTTTTAAGGCGCCCATTCACCCCCCTCTAGTCGCTACTTTCGGTCCTACAGTTTACCCTCTGATTCGAAGGGGTACCTCCGAAGGGGTTCGGAGGTTGGTTCTCCGAAGCTGTTCGGAGGCTGTTTCACCGAAGGGTTCGGTGGGTTTGGTTGCTGTAGCCGTTGCAGAGGAGTGTGCCTGTCGGAGGGGTCCGACAGTACACGATGATTGGTTGTACCGAAGGTCTCGGTACTTTGGGTGGTACACCGGAGTGTGTGCCGAAGGTTGCTAACCCGGAGAGGTCTCCGGAGTACTAGATACACTTGTCTGCTTGTCTGTGGTGCGCAGGGGACTTCGGAGGCGACGGACGGTTCGTAGCAAGTGAACCTAGGTCAAGCGGGAGGCTTGATGCCAGGGGAGCAGGGAGCTCCATCACGAAGGCTGCGAAGGGGTCGAGGTCGGACCTCGGGTCGAGGTGCGCCAGGAGAAGGCAGTAAGTGCGGAGCATGGCTCCGGGTTAAAGTACTCCGAGACAAAAGTCCTCGGAGGCGAGGCACTTCGAAGGGTACTTCGGAAGGAGTGACTTCGGAGTATGGTGGATCAAGTCCTCATCAATGAGGCAAGGTGTTCGAAGTGTGCTCCGGAGGGAGACACTCGAAGGGATACCCGACGAAGGTCTCAGAAGTCGAGGTGCATCGAAGGCATGGTCCAGGTGAGGCTTGTCGAGGAGTGTGCTCAGGGAGAGACACTGCGACGAAGTGCTCATGGAATGCTTCATGCGGAGGCCTTGGATGAAGGAGGGACTTCGAAGGGTGGTACTCCGAAGGTGGGGCTTTGGAGTGAAGCAGGCTTTGGAGCAAGGCTGGCTCCGGAGTGAGGATGACTTGTGGTACTTCGACCATGCATGGCTTCGGTACACGGATTGACGAAGTTCGAGCTGGGAGAAGCTGCGAATCCGTGGTGGTCCACTCCGAAAGTGTTGGTGCGAAGGCCCAAGGGCTTTGACGGCTTTGGCTCAAAGCTGTCACTGTATCGAAGGCTGACTTCGGTGAAGCGAAGGCCGTCAGACTCAAGGCTTCTCACCAAAGCTACTGCACCCCTCGCGTGCGAAGGGGGGCTTCAGAAGATTCCAAGACTGTAAAGGCTGACAGTGTCTGCTCTGCAAAAAACTGACGCTGTCCCCTCTGCAAAGCTGACAGAGAAGCCTCCAAATAAAGTTGACTACCTACCAATGTAAACCCTAGGGGTAAAGTAGTCAATTCACATGGGTGAATAGTGGCTATAAATAGTGGAGGCTGGGTAGGTCGCATTTAACACTTTGAGCATTCATTGTTGAGCTCCTGTACTAGCCACCACATACTTTGTATTCATCCTGTGAGTTCAATTTTTGTGTGCCTTGTTCAAGCAGCGAAGCCTTGATACTGTGTTCATTTTCTGCTTGAGCTTGTTTGCATACCTCGCTGCATACTTCGATCTTTTGTGTGTCACTTCAATTGGCTTGAGGTAGTGTACCGAAGCCTGTTTGGGCGAAGTGTGTTTTAAGCGAAGTGTGTTTTGTAGTGCGTGTTCGCTCTGTGTAAACTGGAGGCTAGACCTCGCTGATTACTAGCGAAGCACTGATCGAAGCCCGTTTTTCTTCCCGTGGCGAAGTCTTTAGCGAAGTCTGTGTTGTGTGCGTTTTGATCTTCGAAGTACGAAGCCCAGCACAAGTTGTTGTCGCTAAGTATTTGGTCGAAGTCCTCGGAGGGTAGTCCGCTTTTGCGAAGGGTGAAGTGCGAAGCTTGCTCGAAGCACCCTGTGTGTGGAGCCTGCACTGACTTAACAGAGCTAATTTTTCGGGGTTGTGGGTGGAGCGAAGTCTTCTTGGCTTCGAACTTTTGCTCCTTGCGAAGCCTGTTTTCGGAGCTGTAAAATACCTCCGAACCAGCACTTCGAAGGGTGTGTTCGAAGCCTGTTCCGTAGACGACAGGATTAAAACAGAAGGCTATTTTTAGCCCGAGTTTTTCAAAGCTCCCATTCACCCCCCTCTGGTCGCCGTTTCCGGTCCAACATGTGTGTTTTAATTGAGTTAAAATCTAGTCCAATATTTTAATAGTTAATCTAACAATTTATTTTTCTAATCGGCTAACCATATTTCTTTTTTCTCATATCTTCCCAGCAGCAAATGAATTGCGCTATGCCACTACATGTTAGGGGAATAGGGAAGCTGCACGTGTAATAGGATCATAAATCGTTACCTTTAACCATGAGATACGCAAGAGTCATTACTCGAAAACCCTTTCCAGATCACAAATCAATAGCGGTACATAACAGCACATATTGACCTTCTAAAGCATACAAATCAAAATCATATTTCCTGAACCTTGGTAAACTCATGCACCAATCCTTTTACCACACAACATCAGTCAAACTCAAGGCGAGATTGTACCACCCTTGTGACAGCTTGACACTTCACTCGATCAAGTAGTGGATTTAATCATAATTAACTCTTTAATATGCACTTTCCAATCTAACTATCCCCTAGGGCCTAGAGATGTCTCTCCTATTATTAAGAATGGTAAATTTTATCTTGACCGCTCACATCCCAAGACATATTTCATAACACACCCAAAATCAGCCTTTATAACTACCCTATTACATAATAGCATTTGGAAGTCCTTAAGTGTGCTAGTACACATTCTAGAATTAATGACGATCTTAGATCTAAGGATTCCACAAGTACACCATTTGAGATGATAATTGATGGTACAATAAAATAACAATCCTAGCAGTATTTTAAAGTGGGTCTATCCAACACCATATTCTCTAACATGTGCCCACATCACTGATTTGATATCTTCATATCAATGATCCGTGAAACACGATCGTCGATCAGACATATGTGCTAATCTATAAATCATCCTTGTCCCATGTGACGATATGAGATTAGGGTTCGTTTTGAACAACATTATTATAAAAAAAGAGTTTCACAAATAAGTCATATATTTGCTAATCAATATAAAAGACATTTATTTAAGGAACAAGATACCAATTATTCAAAGAGCATTATCATAGACAAAACACCTTTCCTCACATACACTAGACCCACTCACGTAAGTATCTAATACCCATGCGCTCAAGTGCGCCTCATGCTTGTGATGTGAGAGAGGCTTCATCAAAAGATCTACTATGTTCAAATTTGTGTGTACCTTACACATCTTTACATCTCCTCTATCTATGATCTCACGGATGTGGTGATAGCACTAAATTATGTGCTTGGATTTCTAGTGCGACCTAGGCTCCTTGGCTTGCACAATGGTACTACTATTATCACAATAGACATTACAAGAAAAGAATAAAATTCCATCGACCTTTTTAACTTCCGTCGGTTTTCACTATGGCCGACGAAAATTAAAGGGGAATTTCCCCCCGCCCCCGTAAAACCTTTAACTTCCATCAGCCAACATTAAAGTCGATGAAGATTAGCTAACTTCCGACAACATTAATGCTGGCTGACGGAAGTTAAAGACCCTTTTCCCCCTCGCGCACATACAGGGAAACCTAGTTTCCCTATACGCGCGCGCACGCACCCAGCCGCCACCCGAGCACCTGCCGCCGCCTCCCGCCCACAGCCGCCCACCGCCGCTAGCCACCGCCTAGAGCCGCCCCTTCGCCCGCTCGCCCGCTAGCAGGCTGCCTCCAGCCGCCTGAGCGCTCGGTCGCTGGCCGTCCAACGACCTCCACCGCCCAAGTATTTTTTACCCCTATGTAATTTCCTCACTTGTTTTTGAATTTGTGAATTGTACGTTTAATATGTGAATTGTTTCTCGATTTTTGAATTTTTACCCCTAGTTGTAATGAATTGTTTAATTTGTGAGAAAAAAATTTGAGGTCATTTGCAAATAAATTTAGAGTATGACTTATGATATAGTATGTATTGTTTATGAGAAGTAGATAAGATAGGCTACTGAATGAGAACAATTTTATAATGAATGAATTTTTCATGAGTAAATTTAAATCTTGTGAAATTTCTTGAATTTGGATTTTCCATTTCAAAGGAGGCGTAAATTAAATCCGCTACTGATTTTCCGAATGCTACGTGTTCTTGTGTAGAAAACGAGATGAAGATATATCATTATATCAACCACCTCCTGCTGACCGCCGCCGCTCGATCCCACCATCGCCTGGTCCCGCCGAAGCATGTCGGCATCGCCGTCTCCATCTCGTCTCCGCCCGCCAGTCATCGATCTACTCGCTTTCCCGTCGCCACCTTTGAGGTATTCATTATTTTTCAAAATTAACAATTATGTGATGGTTTCATTAATAGGGTAAAGACTTGATAATTAGCGTGTTATTAGATATGTGATGATTTCATTAGGGTGAAGATTTGATAATTAATGTGTTATTATATATGTGATGATTTCATTAGGGTGAAAACTTGATAATTAGTACGTTATTATATTTGTGATGATTTCATTAGGGTGAAGACTTGATAATTAGTATGTTATTATATATGTGATGATTTTATTAGGGTTATGTTGTTACATTTGTTCATGTATTAATATTGTGCATTTACATATGTTTCATATGCGATGTATTTTTTTCATATGCAATATATGTTGTGATATTATATATATGCTATTAATTTTATTCTTATATTAATTTATAGTTTGTTGATGATTTCATTAGGGTGATTAGTATTATATATATATTATTTTCGTATGCAATTTTTTATGTGCCAAAAACATTAGTGTAACGAACCTATGCGTCACCCATTTCAGACCAATATGTCCCACACGTGTCATGCGCGTGAGATGTGTATGAAGGATATGCCCAAGAAAATTCCATGGACCGGAAGTTTCGATAGGAAGTATCAGAAGTTTCAGTTATTTTCTGGTCTCGATACATAGAGCAAATGTTACTTCGGAAGTTCCTATATGGTATCGGAACTTCTGACGAGCCAGAAGTTCCAATTCAGAATCGGGGAATTTTTTTACTGATCGGAAGTTCCGATATGGTATCAGAAGTTTCGAGGTGGGCGATAACAGATTGGATCTGTTGTGTGTCGTACTGTATCAGGAGACCTAAAATACACTATTGGAAGTTCCGATCTAGGATCAGAAGTTCCTACGTGGAAAATAGATTGGATCTGTTACAATTTTTAGGGTTTTGGGATGAGCACAACCAGGGGGCCTTCAGCCCTATAAAGGAGAGGAGGACATCTTGGGGCAAGCAATAAGCCTAGATTAGACCTAGCCAACCAAGAATTCTCTCCTTCCTTTCTTAATCTCAAACGTTGAGCTCAAGGATCCCCGTTTCTCACGTGCGGTGCTAGCACACTACCATGGGAGGTACTCCATCCCTGTACGTTTGGACTTCGTGGAGGTGTTTCTCCAATAGCGACGCTCGTGGACATCTACATGCGAACGACTACATCGTCTTCATCGATCGAATCGGCGAAGGACGGCAAGGACAAAGCGAGGAGAGGCTTGTCACGCTGCTCCAACATCTTCTTCCGCTGCACCTAGCGCGTCTCGTGCTAGAATGTACCGATCTATGATCTCACACGCGCATGAGTCTTGGGCCTAGGGCATATCAGAGCCTACGTGCATAGTGTTCGATCTGGATCCCTCATGTATGGAGATACATGGTGGAAAAATAGATTAGATATGTTTCTGTGTGGGATCGAAATGGCGACTAGAGGGGGTGAATGGGCACCTTGACACTTTCTCGTGAATGTGATGGCCTGTTCAGATCACCCAACGCACGTCCAAAAACTCAGCTCTCAATTTCAAATCTATCAAAAACAAATCAGGGCAAAATGATCTTTCCAAAAACTCACAACCTGATTTTCACTCGACCTTGACACTCATGCATCTATCAATTGAGTTAAAGGATATTAAACCACAAACTATAAGTAATACTTGTTATTCAATGTCTATTGCTGATCAAGAACTTAGAAATAAACAATATGAAGTATCTAAATGAACTTGTAATGTAACCAAGTGAGAGCTCAATCAACAATCTTGAATCAACAATTTAATTTCAGACCCTCCAGAATATTTTCTGTTATATTTCAAACTCAAACTGACATGAACTTTCAGAGGATAACTTCTGATTCAAATATTGCAAAGTTCAAAATTCAACTTCAATACAGATTACAGTTCTGAAATCAATTCAAATCAATCTAGAGTTCAATACTCTGATTACAGTATACTCCAAACCTGACATTTCAGAAGCTTTACTCTCAGCAATAGGTGAAGTATGACACACACTAGATGATGCACAACAATTTCAGACCATAAGGATTTAGTTTTGAAGTTTAAATTTCAAATTGGAAGTCAAATCAGACTAGAGATAAAATTCAATATTGACAATAGGGATTTAAAGTCTGTAGCACTCAGCCAATACTCAAGAACAAGGTAGAAAGTAATGTTCTGCTGAAACAACTATTGGAATGGAGAACAACTTTTCTGAAGTTAGAACATTATGTGTTGGTATGTTTACTTGAATCACATTTTTCAATTTAAACTTTGCAAACTCAAGGACTGAATAGAATAGAATCACTTTTGTTCAGATCTGAACACAAATTACTGAAATCAATTTACTTCAAATCTGATTTTCAAATTCAGAGATTTCAGCACATCATGAAGGTATTGAAAGATTCATATCATGAACAATTTCAGATCAGACTGAATACTAGAGATAATACAAGAATTTCAATCAGCAGATGAAACTTGTTAATTGCAACAAGATTAAACTGATCTTCTGAATAACTGAAATATAAAAAAACTATAACTGATTCAGTTCTTTATAACTCTCAACAACAAGTTCTACGGTAGATTCACTAGAAAATGCATCAAAAAATTGAATCTAGTCACAAAACTAAGTTGTGCCCTGCACTGTTCTCTTGCTCATTCCTGTAGCCGATCATGGAAATTCCAGGCAAAAACTGTAGCTCATCAAAAATCTCTGTAGCTCATCACGAAAATTTCTGTTGAATACTCTCTTTTTGAAATTTTGTGGATCAAGTATTCTCCCCAAAAGTGCTGCCAACTTTAGGGGATAAGATCCCTTAAGTAGGCATCTGCTAGAAGCTGTTTTACAAAAGACCCCTTGGGAAATTTCAGAATTGTAAATTCTGAAAATTACCCCATTTGACTCAAAAGGAAAATTACAAAGTAACACTCCTTTCAATATATTTTCAGAATAGACCCATTTTAAAAATATACCAAAAGAATACACTAACAAACTAAAATATTCAAATTAAAACTAAACTCCTATTTATTGAATTTAAAACAAACATTTAACATTTCGACGGTTTTTAGCAAAAACCGACAAAGCCTCTCAACCCTTCGACTCGAGACACCGCTTTGCGACTCCAAGCACCAGCAAGCCACTTCAGCTCTCGATCCCCTCAAGCCGCCTGAATGCTTGTCCTGGCCTCCCTCTCGCAAACCCGGTCGTCATGCCGTCACTTCCATCTGTCCGTCCAAGTTTTGCTCAGTCTCTTCGTGCACTCTTGAGATCTTCTCCAACTTCGCCTGGCCTCCCTGATCCTCCGGCATCGAGCTCCCCGCTTTACCTTTGATCACTCGCCGTCGACAGTCGGTCAACATCTCCACCCTGCACATCCAAGACAAGCCAAAACAAGAACATGACGCACCGCCGAAACCCTCGGCACACACTCCTCCACTTTACATCGAACCCCTCGATGCACTCAAACCAACACTCCATCGCTTGATCTCTCAAACGCTCATCCTTGCCAATCACTCATCATCCAGACCAAAACCACCCTTGGTTTCACAATCTCCCCCTTGATGAGTGCATTGACAACCTAAGCAAAGACATGATGAGACTTGCAAGTTAAGCGCACAAGTGACCATAAAAACTCATAAAAGAGCAAAACATGTCACTTGGTAAAAGATCTCACCTCTTGGGCAAAAACCTTATGCAAGGCAAGGCAAAAGCATCTCAATACAACATGCAAAACAAAAGCATCTCAACATGAAAGCCAATTAAGCCAATTACTCCCCCTTCAAAAGCCTCCAAAAGCATAATGTAGACCATTTCTCCCCCTTTGACAATGCAGGCATCAAGGAGATAAAAAGATTCAAAGAGGGGAATGAGGATAAAGCAGAGATGTGAGCTTCTGAAACATGAGCAACTGCAATTACAGTACAAACAAGCATTTGCCTTGAATATCATCTAAAGTACTGAATGACAATCTCAGGTGAATACCATCTAAACAAAAGGCATGAGCAAGCATTTTCAGGTTTTAACAAATAAAAGCATCACCACTCAGACTAGCATACTAGACATGTCAAGGCATGAGATGCAAAAGCTAATCAAGCACACACAAGATAAGCATATCCCACAGCAAGGAGCTTCAGCAAACATGATATGCAATGAATTTTAACCTTTCATTTTTGTGCCAAGGGTTATTTGCATGTCAACCTTATGCTAACTGACCATGCTAAGCCTAGGTTGAAACCATCAGAAGCTTGAAGCAATGGTCTCGACAAACACTTCAATGTCCCGGTTCATACCAAAGTGCTATGGTAAGCTGTCCAGAACAAAGTAGTGCGACAAAGCAAACCCACCTAGATCTTTTCAATTTTAGCATACAACATCATGAATGACATTCATTTTCACTTTCATTTTCCTTTTAATTCATTTTTCATTTTCATTTTCATTTTCATTTACTTTCATTTTCATTCATTTTTATGAAATCAAGTTGCGTATTAGCATCCAAGTGAAAAGGACCTAGCTATTACGTGTGTAAAAGATAGGAAAAGCACTCAACCCATTCAAGCTAGTTTCTTAAACTAAGCAGTGATCGTTTTCAAAATTTCACAACTAAAAGCCATGCTCATGACGAGTATCAGATGAAGACATGACAAGTAGTCAACAATATTAAGACAATAGTTCAAAGGCATTACAAAGCATGTACTTGTAAAAGCAATTAATCATATGACAGAAGCTCATGCAATGCTACACAACTCCCCCTCAAAACATGCTAGTATCTCTCGGATGCTCAGTGTGAGGGTGAGTTAAAAACTGTTTTGGAATCCAGTATTGCACAACTCGAGAACCAGGCAAAGTAGTAGACTGACCATGCATAGGATATGAACCATGATAAACAGTGTGTGGTCTACCTACAAAGCATGAACCTAGAAATCGACGAGGTCTCCCAACCTGTCGAGCATCAAAACCTCTTACACGTGGTCTATCACCATATGAAACATGGTGTACAGCACGAGGGGCAAACTCACTCACAAACCCATGGGGAGCCTCAAAATCAGAGCAAGAATGATAACCATAATCATGCAAATCAAGTGAAGAATAATCATGAAAGTTCAAAGCATGAGCACGACGTTCATCTTTCATGCATCGATAGCAAAAACTAATCAAATGACCTACACGATGATAATAAGCGTAGTGGAAAACTTTCTTGGGTGTAGGTTTATAGGTTTCTGGCGCAAACCTCACAATTTTCCTAGGTTTTTGCTTGGAGTCTGTCTTGAGTGGTGGAATGATTATCTTTTTGGGTTGGGTAGGATTTTTGGCTTTTTGAGGTGTGTCTAACTGGGCTCTCTCTTTCTCAAGGGTAGTAGGTAGAGTGAACACAGTTTGGCTTGGGGTATTAGAGGAAGTTCTCTCATAACCTAACCCAAGAGCTAACCCTGCCCTGTCAGCGCACATTTTTGTTTTGTCCAAAAGCAAATCCATTTTCTCATTCCCTTTAGTGCATTTGTCTACCATGGAAAGCAAATAATCATTCTCACACTTAAGCTTTCTACTTGCTCTCTAGCAAAGCTGAGTTGGTCCTTAAGGGTGATGCAGGTGGCACACGCCGACTGCACATCCTTAGAACACTCAACACTATCCAATCTAGCCTTAAGCTCATCAATATGCTTATCTCTCAGATTAATGCTTTCAATCAATAAAGGGCAATTTAAGCATTCATTGATGACACAAGAACTAGACTCCACCGCCAAAAGTTGCTTATGAACATTTTCAAGTGTTTTAATGTTTTGAGCATGTATCAGACGCAACTGAGAAAGTTCATCCATAACAATAAGACAAGACTCACATTTAGCAATTTCAGACTCAGACTTCAACAAAGCAAGTTCAGTAGAAAGTGATTCAATTTTAAGCTTTAGTTCCTTTTGTTCTTTAGCAGCGGAGCAATCTATCTTGTGAAATAATTGCATCATGTAATTCATTGTTTTGAACAAGTAACTGGTCATGAGATAGACTAACCTCAGATGAGTCAAGCTCATCGCTATTGTACTTGTCATTGGTCATGAAGCAGAGGCTGTGGAAGTCCATCGTCTTTTCCTTCTTTTCTTCACTCTTGTACAATTCTTCTTCATCAGAGCTTTGCTCTTCACTCGAGGTGTTATCGATGTCGCTGAGTGCAGCCACAAAAGCTCTAGCCATCCTTTTTGCCACTTTTCCTCTTTTGCCTTTGAAGAAGGGTTTTTTGTCTCTTTTCTGGTGTTTGTGTTCATGTTCATTCTTTGCATTCAGTTTTGGGCAATTTGCTTTGATATGATTAAGATCACCGCAGTCAAAACACCCTCGGGAACCTTCTCTTCTTTGATCTCTTCTATCATTGTAAAACCTAGTGAACTTTTTGACTATAAGAGCAAGCTCTTCATCGTCCAATGTGTCCACTTGTTCTTTGTGATAGAGACCAATGAAGACAAGGAAAACCCTCGGATAAAGCGCAAACTCCATACACACTACCTCCAGATGAGGTGCCACTACCAGGACTAGAAAATAAAGCAATCGAAGGCAACAAAGATTTTCCAGCTCCCGGTCGAGATGCCTTGGCAATCTCGGTGGACTTAAGCTTACTAAAGAGTTTATCGCAAGTGAGAGTGTCAAAACTCGCCGACTCTTCAATGCTGGAGATCTTCACCTCCCATATGCTACGATCAAGAGCATAGAGAAGTTTGATTGTCCTATCATGGTCAGAGTAAGCCAAAGTCCCAGTGGCTCGCAAATTACTAACAATCCCATCAAAGCACGCAAACATAGCATCTACCGATTCTCCAGGGTCTTGCACAAACATTTGGTACTCTTGATTATATGTGCTTTGCCTCCTAGCCTTAATATGGGTAGTGCCATCATGAAAAGTTCTCGAAGTGGTCTAGATTTCATGAGCAGTTCGTAGGTGCTGGATCCTGTCAAACTCTTTGCGACTCAAGCTGACAAAAAGTATGTTTCTCGCTTTGATGTTGCACTCATACTTTGATTTATCACACTCTGAGGTTCGAGTTTTAGGAATCACATATTGGGAATCGACGATATCCCAAATAGCACTTCCTTGGCTTAGTAAATAAGCCTCCATGCGCACCTTCTAATACGAATAATCATGACTATCAAACATCGAGATTTTTGTGTTTCTCTCCATGTTGCCAAAACAAGGACCATAAACTGGTTAAGGTCAACTGGTGGTCTAACCGGCTATGATACCAATTATGGGATCGAAATGGTGACTAGAGGAGGGTGAATAGGCGCCTCGATACTTTCTCGTGAATGTGATGGCCTCTTCAGATCACCCAACGCACCTCCAAAAACTCAGATCTCAATTTCAAATCTATCAAAAAAAATTAGGGCAAAATGATCTTTCCAAAAACTCACAACCTGATTTTCACTCAATCTTGACACGCATGCATCTATCAATTGAGTTAAAGGATAGTAAACCACAAACTATAAGTAACACTTGCTATTCAATGTCTATTACTGATCAAGAACTCAGAAATAAACAATATGAAATATCTAAATGAACTTATAATGTAACCAAGTGAGAGCTCAATCAACAATCTTGAATCAACAATTTAATTTCAGACCCTACAGAATATTTTCTATTATATTTCAAACTCAAACTGACATGAACTTTTAGAGGATAACTTCTGATTCAAATATTGCAAAGTTCAAAATTCAACTTCAATACAGATTACAGTTCTGAAATCAATTCAAATCAATCTAGAGTTCAATACTCTGATTACAGTATACTCCAAACCTGACATTTCAGAAGCTTTACTCTCAGCAATAGGTGAAGTATGACACACACTAGATGATGCATAGCAATTTCAGACCATAAGGATTCAGTTTTGAAGTTTAAATTTCAAATTGGAAGTCAAATCAGACTAGAGATAAAATTCAGTATTGACAATAGGGATTTAAAATATGCAACACTCAACCAATACTCAAGAACAAGGTAGAAAGTAATGTTCTGCTGAAATAACTATTGAAATGGAGAACAACTTTTCTGAAGTTAGAACATTATGTGTTGGTATGTTTACTTGAATCACATGTTTCAATTTAAACTTTGCAAACTCAAGGACTGAATAGAATAGAATCACTTTTGTTCAGATCTGAACACAAATTACTGAAATCAATTTACTTCAAATCTGATTTTCAAATTCAGAGATTTCAGCACATCATGAAGGTATTGAAAGATTCATATCATGAACAATTTCAGATCAGACTAAATACTAGAGATAATACAAGAATTTCAATCAGCGGATGAAACTTGTTAATTGCAACAGGATTAAACTGATCTTCTGAATAACTGAAATCTAAAAAAACTATAACTGATTCAGTTCTTTATAACTCTCAGCAATAATTCAGACACATATACACCAGTAGTTCAATTTCAAGAGACAAAATTCAGATCATGAACTCTAATCTGAAACAACACAGAACTACAATGAATTCAGTTTTTAAACATTATGTAACCTACTACAGAATATATTTTCTTCACAGATTCCAGAATTTGATTCATACATTCAGATAGAATATAAATTTTCTGAAAACAGCATGAAAGTGAATAGTATCAATCATTTCAAATCAAACCACATAGTGAATCTTTTCTATATACTTCAATTTGAATAACTGAATTTAAACTCAAGAAAGACTTTAGAATATGATCCAGTGAAAAACCCAAAAGTGTCTCAGTTGTAATCACAGACTTTCAGTAAGTAGCACAGTAGATCCACTACAGTAATTACAGTACTCAACAGCTTCAAACCGAGTTAAACAATCTAAACAGGATATGTAAAAATTGATTTTCAATCAGTAGACACAAACATTTCAAAACCTCTATAGAATTTTGTCACTTCTGAAAACAGTTCAGATCTGAAAACTATACTCAGAACTATTCAGATAAAACAGTTTCATTTCTAAAATTCTATCACTTCTACTATACTTGCAACACAGAATGAAATAGATCACAAAGTAAATCCAGAGAACTATTTCATATTTAACTCTTCACATATCAATCAACTTTAGAACATACTTTTTAGAACTTGAAGTGATTCAATCATCAATCAGAATAAAAACTGTTGAAACTGAAAATAGAACCTCTGTAGACAATCCTTCTTTAATTAATTACTGCTTGAATCAGAATTTTTAACCCAGAATATTATGTTCATCTTTCAACCATGTGTTGATAGCAAAAAATGGCATTAATGGTTAAGATTGTTAAAATATCAATTTTTGTAATTTTGTCCGAAAATGCACATGTCCTGGGTTAGGCCGAAGCCCCACAGGGCCGAAGGACAACTGGGCTACGGGCTTCGGAAGCTTCTAGCCAGCCCACAACCTTCGGCCCGGAGGCCTTCAGAGGCCCACTCCACCGAAGCTTCGGCCCGAGGAGCAGGCTTCGGTGGGCCTGGCCGAAGGCCCACTTCGGGAAGAGTTAGAGATTGAGTCTGATTTTTGACTAAGTCTTTTACGCGTGATCAAACAGAATTCCATCAGATTAGGCTTAGAGATTAGAAGTCTATCCCCTGTAAATATAGGGGTGAGGCCGGTTTAGAAAACCCCCCCCAACACAAATCAAGCACAAAGCCCTAGCTTTGAACCGTACTTTACTTTATCTTTACTTTTCTGTATTCTTCGTGGGTTTGCCTGGAAGCCCTCCGACGGCCACTTCGGAACAGTGGTACTCCTTGTTACTTCGCTTGTGAAGTATCCGTTAATCTACGTCATAGATTGCTATTGCCTTGTTACTTCGCCTGTGAAGTATCCGCTAATCTGCGTAACAGATTGCTACCTTTGCCCCCTAGTGCAACACTTAGCAGAATTCGGTCCTCAGGACGAATTGGTACTTCGAATCTACTATGTTGTAGGTTTCCACGTTCGGAGCTGCTTCGCCGGAGATGTCCGGAGCTAAAGAAATTGGTTTCGAAGGTTGCCAGAACACCCTTTAGCGAGATCCCTGCTTCGACTACACACCAACACGCTTCGCCAATATACTTCGTCACGACAGGCTTCGCCATGTTCGTACTCCGCTCCGGACGAAGTCACGCTCGCGCGTTGCGCCTAAGTCATCACTCTGTATCCTGTTGTATTAGATACTTCATGCCGAACCCCGCTGTTCGGAGGTGATTGTCATGCCCAGATTCGTTCGGAGTTCATCTTCGGCCAGATCAGTCCGAACGCAGAAGGTACCCTTCGGCGGGACACTTTGCACCAGACACCGAAGGTACCCTTCGGCGACACCCTTTGCACTATACTTCGAATCAGTCGAGCTTCGCTCGGTTTGCTGATTTGTTCTGTTTAATATATTTCTTTCGGCTAATTGGATTATTTCTGTGTGATCTAATTACCTAGCGACTGCACCCCCTTACCACGGCTAAGGGTAGTCAGAACGCGACATCAGTGCTGTGTTATGCTTAGGCTTGTCCCTAAGTATCCACACACTTTTGGATCGTCGAACTGACCCAAGTGCGGGATACGTTTTCGTGTCAACACACTTTTTGGTGACTCCACTGGGGACAAGCTATGCCAACATGACAGGTACATTTACATCAGCCGCCGGTACATCTACAATGACTACTACGTCTATACCGCCGATGCACACCATGGGAGGTGCGGACATCGACAACCGCAACATCATGATGCCCACTCTTGAAGACATTCCCGCAGAAAACCGAGCAGAAATCGAGGCAAAGATGAAGGCGCTCCAGGACATGATGCTTGGAGGCTACGTCAAGACACGCGTAGGCTTCATCAAGCACGAGATCATCGCCCCCGACCTTGCTCGGATCCAGGTAACACCCGTATCGCCTCATTTATCTTCTTTAGAAATTGAGCAAAAAATAGCCACATCGGTAGATCAGGCCATTAGCACTTCGCTAGCCAACCGTTTAGATTCGGCAGTTAGCTCCCAAGTAGAGGCCTCACTTAGAAGGTTAGGCTTTACTGAGGTCGTATCATCAGCCCCTATTGCTAGTATACCTCTAGTAAATCATGTGTCCAGCAGAACTGGCGGTAGCACTGGAAAACCATCGCGTCTCTGGTCCCAACATCCGTGGCCGAGACTAGTCATTATGCTTACGACCAAGCTAGCACCACATACCAAGCACCACCGCCACCTGCACCGGCGCCAACCCTGCCCACGTTGCCCGCAACACATGCGTAGGCGCCTGGGCTCGAGCACGTTGCAAAGCTAGCGCATAGGGAAGAGGCCCATGGCCGACACACCGATATCCCACCGCGTGTCGCGCCCCCGCACGAGAGACATGCGCAGGCAGCAGGCCAAGATGACCTAGAGGAGCGAATCCATGCACTATTTAGGGAATGCGCCGACTTCGTGCCTAGGGGTTAGGCTAGGGTTTATCGGAAGACATATCCCGATCATTTCGATACAATACCCTACCCCCGTGGCTATAGAATCCCCGAATTTATTAAGTTCGACGGCGAGGGTAACAAAACCACACTAGAGCATGTTAGTCAATTTTTAGCACGGTGTGGAGAAGCTAGCAGGTCAGACGCTCCAAAACTTAGACTATTTTCTCTCTCGCTATCCGGCACCGCTTTCACTTGGTTTTCGGCACTCCCATCGAACTCCATCCAAACATGGGACGAATTAGAACAAAAATTCCATGACTATTTTTATACGGGTGAAACAGAGCTTAGGCTCTCACACCTGACATCGGTTAGGCAGAAATCTAACGAGGGCGCCTCTTAGTATATCAAGCATTTTAGGGATACTAGAAACCGATGTTTTAGTCTTAATATTTCAGAGAGGGATTTGGCAGATCTAGATTTTAGCAGATTGCATTCCGAGATTAAAGAGAAACTAGACAACCAGAACTTCTTAGAGGTTAGCCAAGTCTTGCAGCAGGCTCTGGTCCAGGAAGGTCGAGCCAAATATAAAAAGTTTATTAAGACGTTTAACAAGCCTAGGGATGAAATCCACATCATGGAACGCTCTGACAAGAGGAATCAGAAGAAGAGGATTCGATCGACATGTACGCAGCCGAATGGATTTGGAACGCTAACAGGAAAACCTATCACTTGCTCCGAGTTACGACCGTCTCCCACGAAGAATCAGCCTAGTGAGGTCAAGTACTCATTTGACATAACTAAGTGTGATAAAATATTTGATTTCCTCTTAAAGAACCATATTCTCAGGTTGCCTAAAGGCCAAGTCATTCCATCTGTCGATGAGTTGAAGAAACATCCATACTGTAAGTGGCATGATTCACATTCGCATAATACTAATGACTGCAATATTTTTCGACAGAAGGTTCAATGGGCCATAGAAGAAGGACAGTTGAAAATAGACCATAATCCAAAGATGAAGCTGGACAAAGATCCCTTCCCTGTCAACTCCGTCGACCTCGGCAAGAAGAAGGTGTTGATTTGGCCAGAACAGGCTGAGTTGACTAAAGGGAAAGCAGTAGTTGTTGGAGAACCGTGCACACGCACACTCATACCTAAGAACCCCGACGTGGGAGTGTGGAAACAAAACATTAGCACTCCATCGGCTAAAGATCACAAAAAGCTGAAGGTAACATATAAGATGTTGTTAAACAAGCACCAAAGAAAAGCCAAGGAAATAGGCCCCAGCGCTAAGAAACTAAGTTAGTCGAAGGGCCCAAGGCGTCCGGAGGGTGGCTTCGGACCACAGTGGTCGAGCCCTCCTCATGATGGCTTCGGACCGCAATGGCCGAACCCTCCGCACGGTGACTTCAGGCCATAGTGGCCTAACACTCCATTCAGTGGCTTCGGACCTCAATGGCCGAACCCTCCGTACATTAGCTTCGGACCCCAGTGGCCAAACCCCATGCGGAGCAAGTTCGGCCCCCAATGGCCAAACCCCGCACCACTCTGGACGAACCTTTTGATAGGAGGCTTCAGACCACACTGGCCAAGCGTACCTCTGGCCTGGTAGGACCCCTCACTGATATGGTCCGAGACACCGTCGACTCTGCCGAAACCCCCTCTGGCTAACGGGTTTGGCCCACAGTGGGCGAAGCCAATGGAGCCCACCAATGCCTCCGTCGTACAAGTAGACAGGGACTTAGTGGGCTCCACATATATCACAACCGGAGTACCCTCCGCAACTTAACACTATTCCTCATTTTTCTTCAGAGTGCTACGAATGGAAGGGACAAGAAGACACAGCGGAGGAAGGCATCGTCCACATGCTGTCCGTGGTACCTCTGAATCGACTCATGTAGGACAAAGTCGAAGAATATAGGTGCGAAGAGGAAAAAAGCAGGGAGTCTGAAGCTATCACAATCAGAGTAGGGTCTCAAGATGTCCCAATCCCGAAGGTCCCTTCGCCGAAGTCTGACGGAGGTAAGCCCCCTACTCTGGCCGGAGCCCGCGCTGGAGTCTGGTCCGATTGGCCGAACGAGGCCGGTCCGATTGCTGAGGTCCATAACGAAGTCTCCTCCGAATGCAGAGTGCATGAGGCCAAGATAGACAATACCACTTTGGCCAGAGTTAACAGGAACCAGGCAGTGGCACCTGACACCAAGCCACAACCATCTTGGGCACCCCCAGGTATGTCCAAATAACAAAAGAGGTGTCTACAATGACTACGGGCACAAGAGATGCGTGAGAAGAAGGCCGAGGACGAGCGAGACACTATTTTTGAAGAAATCCTCCCTCGACCAACTACAAGACATATATGGAAAGTTAAGCCGATTGAGATGACCAATCCAGCTCCTAGCCCGAGCGACGATGAAGACGACATGCTAGACGACGACTACTCGCCCGTCTCCGAGGGGCCCGCACCCCAGGCGATGGACATCAACATCGTCATGCTGCTCGCCGAATTCGCCCTACCACAGGACGAGGCCGAGGTCGCTCAGTTAAACCTCGGCCCACGCAATGCTATTTTTGAGAAGCCCGAGGACTCAGCTCGCCATCTGAAGCCTCTCTACGTTAGAGGTCACATTGACGGAAAGCCGATTTCCTGGATGCTTGTTGATGGTGGATCCACTATTAACCTAATGTCTTACTCACTGTTGAAGAAACTTGGCAGGGATGAGGATGATCTGAAGAAGACCAACTTGATGCTCAACAACTTCAACGACGAGAGTTCCGAGGCCAAGGGCGTGCTCTCCATAGAGTTAATAGTAGGCAACAAGACGTTGCCAACAACATTCTTCGTCGTCGATGTGCAAGGTAACTACAGTGTGCTGCTTGGGCGTGACTGGATTCACGCAAATTGTTGCATTCCTTCTACTCTCCACCAATGCCTAATTCAGTGGGACGACGATGAAGTAGAGGTCATACCCGCAAACACTTCGGCCCAAGTGGCATTGGCTGATGTGTCCATCGACGCCGTTCATAACAAAGTAGAATGTCTATCAGGTAGAGATCTTTCGGATTACGATTTTGTTAGCATGTCCAAAGGACGTTTTGTACCAGTGTCTGTAAAGCCGGATGGTGTAGCATGACTGTTTTTATATTAGTAGTCATGTCTAGCAAGAGTAACCTGGATTGGCTAAAGTCTCGTGTAGAGCAGTATCGGTCTAATAAAGATGGTATCGCCGAAGCCATCGAGGACTTTAGCGAAGTAGAGAAATTAGGACAAGGTTTTGCATCGGTCGATCCCTTAGAAGAAGTTGACATAGGCGATGGCAGCATCCCGAGGCCAACTTTTGTAAACCAACATTTACAACCTGATGAAAAGGCCAAAGTAATAAAGTTGCTTCAGTCGTATGTCGATTATTTCGCATGGGAGTATAGCGAGATGCCGGGACTAAGCCGCGAGCTCGTAGAGCATCGGCTACCTATCAAGTACAGATTTAGGCCATATAAACAGCCTCCTCATCGCTTTAACTCGGCCGTCTATGACCGAGTTAAAGAAGAAGTAGAGCGACTGCTCAAATCTGAATTTATTAGGCCATGCAGGTACGCAGAATGGGTCACTAACATACTGCCTGTAGAGAAGAAAGGGAGCGGCAAGATACGAGTATGTATTGATTTTAGGGATCTGAACAAGGCCACTCCGAAGGACGAGTATCCGATGCCGATAGCCGACATGCTAATCAGCGATGCTTCAGGACACAAGGTATTAAGTTATCATGATGGCAATGCTGGTTATAATCTAATCTTTATGGCCGAAGAGGACATCTACAAGACATCCTTTCGATGCCTTGGTTTTGTCGGTTTATTCGAGTGGGTCGTTATGACGTTTGGTTTGAAGAATGCTGGCGCCACATATCAGCGTGCTATGAACTTGATCTTTAATGACTTGCTAGGAGTTATGTTAGAAGTTTACATTGATGATGTTGTACTCAAATCAGACGCTATGGGAAACCATTTAGCCGATTTGAATGTTGCTTTTGATAGGATGCGACAGTATGGCTTAAGAATGAACCCACTCAAATGTGATTTTGGTGTGTTGGCGGGTAAGTTCTTAGGTTTCATGATTCATGAAAGAGGCATAGAGATTGATCCTAAGAGGCTTGAGAAAATTAGAAACGTTACTACGCCGACATGCAAAAAAGATGTGCAAAAGTTGCTAGGCAAGATGAATTATTTGCGTCGCTTTATATCTAACTCGTCAGGCAAGATTGATGCCTTTGTCCCCATACTCTGGCTAAAGAACGAGGCTGAGTTCACTTGGGGGCAAGTGATGGGGGATTGGTCCCGATCTTCCGCTAGGTAAAGGATAACTTGGATTGGTGGAGAATCTCGACGTTGGCGATCCAATGCCCTGGTCCGGCAGATCAAAACCTTGCAATCGTTACACCACTGTCTCCGTTGGTTATCAACCACGCAGGACGCGATTGACCTCGCCACGAAGGCTAATTCCTGCAAGCGAACCCAAGAACACAAGCAAGAACAAGAAGGATACAAGTCGAATGCCAAATCACAGACAAACGATGATAAGGTGAGGTTTCACAAACGCCAATGCAGCAGCCAATCGGTCCGGTGCAAGAGGCGGGATCTAAACACACAAGTGTAGATGCAAACAAAGCAAAACCTAACCCTAGAGGCGGCTGGCTTGAGTATATAAGGCGTGGGCAGCCTGTGGAAGGCGTACAGACTTGGGTTGTGGGCTAAAAGATGTACAGACTTGGGCTATGGGCCAACACGGCCCAATTCTGTCACGCAGGACTGTTTTAAACACACAGGTCGACTCGAAACTCCAAATGATACTAAACCAACGGAAAACGATCCGTATTCTCCTCAGCTTTCCAAAAAGTCCAAGAACGCGCCAATCGGACTTCGTATGAGGAAGTTATGCCCATTTTAGTGCATGGTGGTCGATGTAGTCCGAAACACCGAATTCTTGACTTCAAGTCATCCGTGCGACTCCGTCTTCAACTCCAACTCTTCTATTCCATCTCCCATGTTCCTAAGCAACAAAATATCACTAGTATTTAGTAGCATCCCGTCCAAACAAATATTAACATAGTTGCTAAGGAAAGAATTAACCTCATGGTTCAAGCGACGGGCACGGGCGCATGTGATTGGTCCTTGTAATTGAATTGTAGGTGGAGGCTCCATGTGTGTATCATGTGAAGTGATGTCCTCATCATCCTCCCCTTCTTGAATTGGAGTCGTCCTCGACTCAAGGTCATCGTCATCTCCCAAATAGGGCTTTAAATCTGAAATGTTAAATGTGGGACTAACCCCAAAAGCTGCAGGCAACTCAAGTTTATATGCATTATCATTTATCTTCTCAAGCACACGGAAAGTACCATCAGCACGGGGCATCAATTTAGACTTTCTCAAATCAGGAAAACGATCCTTGCGCAAGTGCAACCAAACAAGATCTCCTGGTTTGAAAAACATCTTCTTTCTTCCTTTATTTGCCTTTTGGGCAAAATAGCGTGCCTTCTTTTCTATAACTTCCTTGGTCTTCAGATGCATAGCTTTCACAAACTCTGCACGCTTTGTTGCATCCATGTTTGCTCTCTCTTGAAAAGGAAGTGGCAGCAAATCAAGTGGTGTGATTGGCTTAAAACCATACACCACTTCAGACGGGCACAATTGTGTTGTTGAGTGAACAGCTCTATTGTATGCAAATTCAACATGTGGAAGGCAGTCCTCCCATTCTTTCAAGTTCTTCTTAATCATTGTTCGCAGCAACATGGAGAGTGTACGGTTTACCACCTCTGTTTGACCATTAGTTTGCGGGTGACAAGTTGTTGAAAATAGCAGTTTTGTGCCAAGCTTGGCCCACATTGTCTTCCAAAAGTAACTCATAAACTTCACATCACGATCTGAAACAATGGCTCTAGGCATCCCGTGCAATCTCACAATTTCCCTAAAAAATAAATCAGCAATATGTGAAGCATCGTCGGTCTTGTGACAGGGAATAAAGTGTGCCATTTTAGAAAACCTATCCACGCTTATAAATATGGAGTTTCTCCCCCTCTTTGTCCTAGGCAATCTCACAATAAAGTCCATGCTAATATCTTCCCAAGGTGCACTAGGAACAGGAAATGGAGTATACAAACCATATGGGTTAAGTTTGGACTTAGCTTTATGGCATGTGGCACAACGATGCACAAATCGTTCAACATCTCTCCGCATCTTTAGCCAATAAAAATTATTGGACAGCAGGGCCAAAGTCTTTTCTCTCCCAAAATATTCCATTAAACCACCGCCATGTGATTCCTGCAACAACAGCAAACGTACGGACGAATCTGGAACACATAGCTTGTTAGCATGGAACAAGAACCTGTCATAAACATGAAATTTTTTCCAGCCTTTCCCATCATTACATTTAGTGTATGGTTCAGCAAATTCTTTATCTACAACATACAAATCTTTCAAACTTTCCAAATCTGGAACGTTGATATCAAGTTGAGATAAAAGAACAATCCTACGAGACAATGCATCAGCAACCACATTTTCTTTGCCATTCTTGTATTTCACAATGTATGGGAAAGATTCAATAAATTCAACCCATTTAACATGTCTACGGTTTAGTTTAGCTTGCCCTCGCAAATATTTTAGTGCTTCATGATCAGAATGTATAATAACTCCTTAGGCAAAAGGTAATGTTGCCAAGTTTCAAGCACACACACTAAGGCATATAATTCCTTATCATAGGTAGAATAATTCAACTGTGGACCATATAATTTCTCACTAAAATAGGCCACGGATTTACCTCCTTGTAGCAGCACACCTCCTATTCCAAAACCACTAGCATCACATTCTAACTCAAAAGACTTACTGAAGTCGGGTAGCTGAAGTAGGGGTGCATGTGTAAGACGATCCTTGAGTGTGGCAAAATCTTGTCCTTGTGCTGGCTCCCAAGTAAAAGTAACTCCCTTCTTGGTCAACTCAGGTAAAGGGCCAGCAATGGTGCTGAAATCTTTCACAAAACGTCGGTAGAAACCTGCAAGACCAAGAAAACTACGTACTGCAATATTAGTTTTAGTTGCATGCATGACACGTCCTTTCAGATTAATAACTTGTGATGAGGAAGGAGAAACAACTTTATCTTTTTGTTGCCTCGAAAGCGTTTTAGCTACTTGCTGATTTTCAGAAAGTTGTTTGCTCTTTTGTGCGTCCTTAGCACGTTTTTCTTGTTCAAATTTCACAATTTCAGCAGGAGTCATAGGAAGCAATGTAACTTTCTTTCCTTTATACATAAATGTGTACTTATTGCTCCTACCATGGTGTGTAGCATCAGTATCATATACCCAAGGTCTACCAAGTAATAGAGAACATGCTTGCATTGGTACTACATCAAAATCAGCAACTCCAAAGTATGTACCAATGGAAAATTCGATGTGAGCAGTTTGTGTTACCATGACCTTACCGCTATTGTTGAACCATTGCACGTGGTAAGGGTGTGGATGTGCACGTGTGGGAAGTTGAAGCTTAGTTACCATGTCGAGGCTCACCAAATTGTTGCAACTACCGCTGTCGATGATGACACGCACACGACGGTTATTGACGAGGAAGAAGGTCTGAAATAGATTGTTCCGTTGTGCCTGGTCGTCCTGGTTCATGTGAGTGCTCAAGACACGTTGTACAATAAGTGTTGCCATGTTAGTGAAAAGACAAAGCAACAAAGAATAATCCTTATGTAAAACAGCTAGGTGGGGTGGTGGATGTGTGGTGGAAGCAATCCGTCAAGCGCCTTACCCACGCTTGCAAGTGTTCTTACCACGCCGCAGTGAGGTCACCGGCCTACAGGTGATGAACCAAGTGGAGGGTGGTGTATAATTGCAAGAAATGAACCCGCCCTGACCAAGAGAAAGGTGTAGCTTGGAAGGCAAAGTGAGTAGCAAGGATTAGCAATAGTAATAACAGTTAAACCAAGTTCAATAAGTATTCCCTAGTACTCGTCAAAGTTGCTGGCCTTAGTGCTCCCAATGTGAAAATTCAAGCAATAGAGGGAAAACTATGTGCCCAAAACTCAAATGGAAGCAATAACAGGCCAAAATCAGCTCTCTGCAGATCGGACAAGGGATCGGATAAGAGATCGGACAAGGGATCGGACAAGCAGAAACTGTTACTGCCGCTGATAATCTGTTACTGCCGCAGATTGGACAAGAGTTCGGACAAGGGATCGGACAAGGGATCGGACAAGAGATCGGACAAGCAGAATATGTTACTGCCGCTGATAATCTGTTACTACCGCTGATCGGACAAGCAATAGACAGGACCGCTTCTCTCTTTTTTTGATTTTTTTTCTCTTTTTTTTCACTCTATTTTTTTTGAACAAGGATGACCAGAGATGCAACCATAAAAATTGGCACCTACAACTGAGGTGAGATATGGTTCACAGAAATTCAACAAGTTCGCTGAACGGCGAGCAAAAAACTTTGACCAATTTTTTTCTTTATCTTCCTGATTTTTTTTGGCGATTTTGGTGAGGGCTAACAGGGGAACCGTGTTAGGGTACCCACCCAAATTGGGTCTGGAAGACGCTCAAAAAATTTCAGATTTTTCTGCCAAACGAGCAAAAAGTTATGCCTGTTTTACCGAAGGGGGGTCACAAAGAGTCGATGTGGAAAACGAGTAGGGCTGTGGAGGGGGATTTTCGGGTGGGGAATTTTTTGAGACACAAGACCAACTACTACTCAAACGACACAAAGAGATTACTAAACCAGCAACAAGACTCGACCAAGAACACAAACTCAACAAAGTTAAAACTGAAATTAAAATCGCAAGGCACAAAGGGGTTCTCGGTGGGGATTTTTTGGTGCGGGTTTTCTGGACTCTAGGTAAAAACAAAAGCAGACCGAGATTACCTAACGGGAAATCTGTGCTCTGATACCAACTGATAGGGGACTGGTCCCGATCTTCCGTTAGGTAAAGGATAACTTGGGTTGGTGGAGAATCTCGACGTTGGCGATCCAAGGCTCCGGTCCGGCGGATCAAAACCTTGCAATTGTTACACCACTGTCTCCGTTGGTTATCAACCACGAAGGACGCGATTGACCTCGCCACGAAGGCTAATTCCTGCAAGCGAACCCAAGAACACAAGCAAGAACAAGAAGGATACAAGTCGAATGCCAAATCACAGACAAACGATGATAAGGTGAGGTTTCACAAACGCCAATGCAGCAGCCAATCGGTCCGGTGCAAGAGGCGGGATCTAAACACACAAGTGTAGATGCAAACAAAGCAAAACCTAACCCTAGAGGCGGCTGGCATGAGTATATAAGGCGTGGGCAGCCTGTGGAAGGCGTACAGACTTGGGCTGTGGGCTAGAAGATGTACAGACTCGGGCTATGGGCCAACACGGCCCAATTCTGTCACGCAGGACTGTTTTAAACACACAGGTCGACTCGAGACTCCAAATGAGACGAAACCAACGGCAAACGATCCGTCTTCTCCTCAGCTTTCCAAAAAGTCCAAGAACGCGCCAATCGGACTTCGTATGAGGAAGTTATGCCCATTTTGGTGCATGGTGGTCGATGTAGTCCGAAACACCGAATTCTTGACTTCAAGTCATCCGTGCGACTCCGTCTTCAACTCCAACTCTTCTATTCCATCTCCCATGTTCCTAAGCAACAAAATATCACTAGTATTTAGTAGCATCCCATCCAAACAAATATTAACATAGTTGCTAAGGAAAGAATTAACCTCATGGTTCAAGCGACGGGCACAGGCGCGTGTGATTGGTCCTTGTAATTGAATTGTAGGTGTAGGCTCCATGTGTGTATCATGTGAAGTGATGTCCTCATCAGCAAGCCAGCAAAGCGCTTTTGAGAAAATCATGGAGTGCTTGTCATCGCCGCCCGTGGTGAGAGCACCCAAAGCCGGGATTCCGTTTCGGCTGTACATCGCTACTGAAGATAGCGTGATCGGGGTCGTGCTAACCCAGGAGGTAGAAGGAAAAGAGTACATCATCACGTTATTGAGCCGCCGCCTGCTGGACACCGAGACCAGGTACGCATTTGTGGAACATTTATGTTTATCACTTTACTACGCGTGTACCAAATTGCGCCACTATCTTCTCCCTACTACATGTGTTGTCGTTTGCCAAACCGATGTTATAAAACACATGCTACAAAAGCCGATTCTAAGTGGAAGAATCAGAAAGTGGGCTTACGCTTTGATTGAATATGATTTGGCCTATGAACCCCTAAGAGCTATGAAAGGCCAGATCGTAGCCAACTTTATAGTTGATCACCACATAGACGTCAGTTGGAGCGACAATGTTGCTTTGATTGAGGTAAAACCATGGAAACTTTACTTTGATGGTTTAGCTTGCAAGAATGGCCAAGGTATTGGACTGGTTCTCCTATCGCCTAGCGGAGCGTACTTTAAAACCTCAGCTCGTTTAGAATTTCCCTCTACTAACAACCAAGCTGAATACGAGGCTTTACTGCTAGGGCTTGAATTGTTAGAATCCATGGGTGTTAAACATGTTCATGCACATGGTGATTCACTGTTAGTGGTGCAACAAGTGACTAAGAGTGCTCAATGTTTTAACGGCTTGCTAAATGGCTACTTGGATAAGTGCCTGGACATAGTTGCTACTTTTGATGACTTCAAAATTTCTCATGTGTCAATAAAGGCCAATTCAGTTGCAAATGATTTGGTTCATCAAGTATCTGGTTACCAAGTCAGGAGAGGAAAATTGTTTGTACGGGAGAAGCTGATGTTTGGTCTCACTACCGAAGCTAGTGACTTCGGACAAGCGCACCCTCCGGGTCGGACCCCTTCGGCTATCGGAGACTACCGCGCGCCGAGGTCCCGGGACCGGAGTACTCCGCCCACCAAAGGGTCTAGCACGCCAAAAACTGTGAGCTGAAGTCCTTGGGGCAGTGAGGGATTCTAGGAGCCTGGACCCTCCTGTAGGGGGCTTCGGTCTGATGCGCTCCGCACAGCCAGTCCAGCCAGGCTTCAGCAGAAGCAAGAAGGGCTCGGAGGAAACCCCGAAATCAGTAGCCTAGATATTTTTTTAGGGAGTGAGCTAACGAAACCCTCGCAAGTCCATAAGGGTGATTGGAGAACTCCAATTGTCCAGTATTTGAGAGACCCTAGCCAAAGGGTTGATCGTAAAGTTCGGTGATAAGCGTTTAAATTTGTGTTGCTAGACGACACACTGTATCGCTGAACCATTGATGGAGTACTGTTAAAGTGTCTAGATCATGAACGATCCCAGGTGGCTACTGGAGAAGTCCATGAAGGACTTTGTGGCACTCATCAGTCGGCTCAGAAAATGAGTTGGATGCTCAAAAGAGCGGGTTTCTACTGGCCGACTATGACTGAGTATTGTTTTAAGTATTATAGAGGGTGTGAAGCATGTGAGAAGTTTGGCAATATTCAATTATCTCCTGCTTCATTACTTAACCCTATTGTCAAGCCATGGCCGTTCTGAGGTTGGGGTTTAGACTTCATCGGCCAAATTCACCCTCCTTCCTCAAAAGGGCATCAGTTCATGTTGATGGCGATGGACTACTTCACCAAGTGGACCGAGGCCGTGCCTCTCAAGAACATTACTCACAATGAGGTACTTGACTTTATCTTGAAGCACATCATACATAGATTCGGCATTCCTCAAACTCTCACTACAGATCAAGGTACCTCATTTGTTTCTAAAGAAGTGAGAGACTTTGCCGAATATTATGGTATTAAGTTGATAAACTCGTCGCCCTATTATGCTCATGCCAATGGCCAGGACAAGTCTAGTAATAAAACTATGATTAAGCTCATTAAGAAGAGAATCGAAGAATTCCCTAAAAGGAGGCATGAAGTGCTCTCTAGGCGCTATGGCCTTGTAGAATTGCAAAGCATGGTGCTACCAAAGTTAGTCCATATGAGTTGGTATATGGACAAGAAGTCGTTCTACTTGTAGAAGTAGATATTGACTCTCTAAGAGTGTTAAAGCAAGATGGCTTATCGGTCGATGAGTATAAAACTCTTTTGAAAGACAATCTAGAAGAAGTGACCGATAAGAGATTGAGGGCTTTAGAAGCTATAGAAATAGACAAGAGGAGAGTATGTATAGCCTACAATAAAAAGGTTAAGCCAAAAACGATTTTACCCTTAGGCACTAAGAGTCCCAAATTTGGTAAATGGTCGCCTAGTTGGGAAGGCCCTTTCAAAATAGCCAAAATTGCTCCTAGCAATGCATATGTGTTAGAATCTCTACAAGGAGAGCGGTTTCGAAGAGCTTTGAATGGTAGATACTTGAAAAGGTATTTCCCAAGTGTGTGGCAAACATCTTGAAAGATATTAAGGCTGATATGGAGGGTATCATCTTTAGCTTGTTGTGCTTTTAGTTCACTTACTTCACTAAAAGGTAGGGGGAATGTGTTGATAGAAAAAAATGGAATTAATGGTTAAGATTGTCAAAATATCAATTTTGGTAATTTGGGCCGAAAATGCACATGTCCCGGGTTAGGCCGAAACCCTATAGGGCCAAAGGACCACTAGGCTATGGGCTTCGGAAGATTTTAGCCAGCCCATAGCCTTCGGCCCGAAGGCCTTCGAAGGCCCACTCCACCAAAGCTTCGGCCCGAGGAGCAGGCTTTGATTGGCCTGGCCGAAGGCCCACTTTGGGCAGAGTTAGAGATTGAGTCCGATTTTTGACTAAGTCTTTTACACGTGATCAAACAAAATTCCACCAGATTAAGCTTAGATATTAGAAGTCTAGCCCCTATAAATATAGGGGTGAGGCCTGTTCAGAACCCCCCAACACAAATCAACCACAAAGCCCTAGCTTTGAACCATACTTTACTTTATCTTTACTTTTCTGTATTCTTCGTGGGTTTGCCTAGAAGCCCTCCGACGGCGACTTCAGAATAGTGGTACTCCTTGTTACTTCACTTGTGAAGTATCCATTAATCTACATAATAGATTGCTATCGTCTTGTTACTTCGCCTGTGAAGTATCCGCTAATCTGTGTAACAGATTGCTACCTTCGCCCCCTAGTGCAACACTTAGCAGAATTCGGTCCTCGAGATGAATTGGTACTTCGAATCTAATCTATTGCAGGTTTCCACGTTCAGAGCTGCTTCACCGGAGGTGTCCAGAGCTGAAGAGATTGGTTTCGGAGGTTGCCAGAACACCCTTCGGCGAGATCCCTGCTTCGACCGCATGCCAACACGCTTCACCAACAGACTTCGTCATGATAGGTTTCGCCACGCTCGTACTCCATTCCGGACGAAGTCGTGCTCGCGCGTTGTGCCTAAGTCATCACTCTGTATCCTGCTGTATCGGAGACTTCATGCCGAACCCCACCATTTAGAGGTGATTGTCGCGTCTAGATCTGTTTGGAGTTCATCTTCGGCCAGATCAGTCCGAACGCCGAAGGTACCCTTCGGCGGGACACTTCGCACCGGACGCCGAAGGTACCCTTCGGCGACACCCTTCGCACTATACTTCGAATCAGTCGGGCTTCACTTGGTTTACTGATTTGTTCTATTTAATATATTTCTTTCGGCTAATTAGATTATTTCTGTATGATCTGAATACCTGGTGACTCCACCCCCTTACCACGACTAAGGGTAGTCGGAACGCGACGTCAGTGCTGTGTTACGCTTAGGCTTGTCCCTAAGTATCCGCGGACTTTTGGATCGTCGAACTGACCCAAGTGCGGGGGCACGTTTTCGTGTCAACACCATGAAATTACTCAAGAAACAATCCAAGAATTAGCTAATATGATGATGAACAATTGAAGAAACATTTCATCAAACATGTAGAATATAAAACCAAAAAACTAAAACACCTGATCTAGAAAAATTTTCAGCACTGTGATGCTTTGTTTGATCAGCAAAAGAATTAAGAAGGAATCACAGAAATCACTTGAAACTTTCAAAAATGGATCATTCAAAACATCCTCAACAAAAGATGTATAAACATCAACAACAAGTTCTGAAGTAGATTCACCAGAAAATGTATCACAAAATTGAATCCAGTCACAAAACTGACCTGCTCCCTGCACTGTTCTCTTGCTCGTTCCCGTAGCCGATTATGGAAATTCCAGGCAAAAACTGTAGCTCATCAAAAATCTTTGTAGCTCATCACGAAAATTTCTGTTGAATACTCTCTTTTTCAATTTTTTTGGATCAAGTATTCTCTCCAAAAGTGCTGCCAACTTTATGGGACAAGATCCCTTAAGTAGGCATCTTCTAGAAGCTGTTTTACAAAAGACCCCTTGGAAAATTTCAGAATTGTAAATTCTGAAAATTACCCCATTTGACACAAAAGAAAAATTACAAAGTAATACTCCTTTCAATATATTTTCAGAATAGACCCATTCTAAAAATATACCAAAAGAATACGCTAACAAACTGAAATATTCAAATTAAAACTAAACTCCTATTTATTGAATTAAAAACAAACATTTAATGTTTTGACGATTTTCAGCAAAAACCGACAAAGCCTCTCAACCCTTCGACTCGAGACACCGCTTTGCGACTCCGAGCGCCACCAAGCCACTTCAGCTCTCGATCCCCTCGAGCCGCTTGAATGCTTGTCCTATCCTCCCTCTCGCAAACCCAGTCGTCACGCCGTCGCTTCCATCCGTCCGTCCAAGATTTGCTCGGTCTCTTCGTGCACTCTTGAGATCTTCTCCAACATTGCCCGGCCTCCCTGATCCTCCAGCATCGAGCTCCTCGCTTGACCCTTGATCACTCACCGTCGACAGTCAGTCAGCATCTCCACCCTACACATCCAAGACAAGCCAAAACAAGAACGCGACGCACCGCCGAAACCCTCGGCACACACTCCTCCACTTTACATCGAACCCCTCGATGCACTCACACCAACACTCCATCGCTTGATCTCTCAAATGCTCATCCTTGTCAATCACTCGTCATCCAGACCGAAACCACCCTTGGTTTCACATTCTGTCCGCGGCAGATCAGAAGTTCCGATGTGATCGAAAGTTCCGATAGTGATCGGATGTTCCGATATTGACTAATGATTTGAAACAGAAGGCAATTGTTGCGATGCAGGATACCGATATTGATCAAAATTTCTGAGGGACCGGATGTTCCGATGCCAGATCGTAAGTTCCAACCCGTGTGATTATGAAAAAAACCAAGCCTGTTGATCGAGGTTTTTTCAGATCTAGAATCCAGTCACTTGTATATTTCTCGCCTAACTTTGTTTTGTAGAGAATGTCATGACTGGCATGACCTTGGTTAAATGTGTTGTATGAGATGCATGCAATGAATGTAAATTTAATAAGGCCTACGTATCATGGTTATTTACAGCTCAAGGCTGATGTAAAATTTATTATGGCTTGCATGTTGTTTCTGAAGTGCTTCGGCCCATGTAATTAGTATAGACTATGCGAGATGGACTAGTACTCTTCATGGAGGCCAAGAGCGCGCACTCAATGATGGGAGCCATGGATATGGAGATCATCGTGTGAAGAAGGCCATGCTATGTCATAGTTAATATGATTGCCTGTGATGCTTTCTTATGTTCCTGTTATTCTATTCTTGCATGTTTCGTGTGCGCTAGGGACGTTACGATGCTAGAATATTTTTCCCTCGGAAAATTAAGTGTCGATGCTCTTCCCAATAGCTGCACCCACCAAGGTTCATCCTCATCGATAGTGGGTCTGCCAAAGCAGGGTGCTGTCTTCTATCTAGACCAGATGGGGCAGAAGTCGGACTTCTGCACACATAGTGTTGGTTCACTTCATAAAGCTATCAAAACAGTTTTGTGCCTTGGAGCATAGGAGTTGGGGTCGAGCATTGGATGCTTCTCCAACGACAAGAGTCACATACAATGTGATTAGGAAGGAGTTGCTTACCTATGTCAACTAGCTTCTAGCAGTGATGCCAAAGCTCACTAGGAGATCGAGTGACCATGGATCTTGCACCACTATTAGTCATGAGAGGGAAAGTGACTGGTTTAGATAGTGGAACATCTTTTATTGGATAGAAGATAAACATTGTATAGTGCTAAACCTCACATTTAATCTTTTGTAGATCATGGCACCTACCACATCTACTGTCAAGAGCACTCTAGTTTTCAATTGGCGATCTATTCTTGAACGAGATAAATTGTCTGGAACAAAGTTTATGGATTGTTATCGAAACTTGAGAATCGTTCTTAAGCAAGAGAAAAAGGATTATGTTCTAGAGGAACCTCACCCTGATGAACTAGGAGAGGAAGCATCTACAACAGATAAGCATGCTTATGAGAAGCATGTAACGAAGTTGCTTATGAGCAACCTGTGTCATCACTCATCACCTTTTCACTGTCTTCGTTTACAACCTCTACGAACCTCAGTTTACCACATTTTAAGCATTTCATCTCATTCCTATGTTTTTTCTAGCAAAGCATATAGTTATATTGGCACACATCAATCTTCTCATACTCCATACCAAGAGCAGAAAGCATTTTTTGACTAGTACATATCTTTCAACATCTTATGGTTCATAGGAAGGACATCGCTGATCAGGTTCACGAGCTCCTTGTAACAATTGTTGTAGAATGCAAACTTCTACTTAATGGCCATTAGACGGGTCACAAAAGCGAGTTCACTTACTGTGGTGTTCTCATGCAACGGCTCTTCTGAAGCTCTAAGGATGTCGAAAAACTTTTGAACCTCTTGTGTAGGAGGATCCTCAACGTTTGTTTCAAACTTCGGTCCTATAACATCAAGCATCTCATCAATCCTATCGTCAACCGTGCTATCATCTTCTTCCACTACTAATACCATTTTTTCACGAAATGTCTCGCCATGGTGCACCCAAACTTCATAACCTGGCAAGAAACCATACTTGCAAATGTGTAGTGACAACGTTCTCTTATCTTGCCAATGAGAATTTCTGCACTTCATGCATGGACACCTCGCGTCACTTGTTTTTGTCAAAGCGAATGCACGGTCAACAAATTTTTCAGTGTTGATCATCCACTCCTTCGAGTGAGCTCCACTTTTATTCCAACCCCTATACATCCACTGTCGGTCCTCAGCCATTCTAGAGGCAAAACATTTATTCAATCGAGAATGCATCATAAGTACTATATGTTTGTATATACCACTGCCCTATGTCTATAGGAAAAGATATGTCCTAAACACACCCAAGAGTGACCGATAGAACGTGGTATTTATGGTGAGCCATGCGTCAGAATAAAATTTTAGAAGCATAACCCCGTTGTTCTACAATTGCACGCCTAATAATGGTGCAATGGAGAACAACAAGGTTATGACACTGAAATCTCATTCGGACTCCTCACTCATCATAAATACCATGCTTTGTTGCCCACTCCGAGGCTATCTGTAATGCCTCGATTTAATAAAACCATGAATTTATTGAAATTCCATAGAAAATCAATAAATACAAGACGTTCATCACACGATTGCGTACAATACGCTAATCAATCATGGTTCATAGACCATATTATTACAAAAGAGTTAAATAAAAGGGAAACTAATAAAATAAAGCCTCTAGATAAATGCCTTCTTCCAGTCTCGTGCCTTGACTAGGTCGCTACTCCAGACCATCACCCTCCTCGTAGTAGACTGCCTCTAGTGGTGTAAGTCAACGGGGGTGAGTACAATCATACTCAACAAGCCACCGAATGCAATTATAATGCAAGGTAATAACAAGGAAGGTAGTGGCTTACTTTTGCAGAAAAAGCATATTTGTAAAGCAATTAATGTAATCAAGTTATTAATGCAGAAAAGTAAACATGAGTTCATGCATCATCTTCTAACTCGAGGGGTACAGTCAGCCCACCCTCGCTCAACAGTCCTTACATGCCATGAATAACACATACAGTCACATAATAGTAAACTAACTGCGAGAAGTCACACAACCCGCCCTTGACCGTGGGCTCGGCTTTTCGAAAAGATTTAAAACTCTGATCAGAGGTGTACTACTGTACCCACAAGACACTCATTTCCCGCACATCGCGGTGTGTTAAATGACTCCTGTCACGAGAAGCTCGTGCCAAAACCTTCAACATGGAACACACCAATTCGATAACACCCTCTTATAGGTTTCATATGGTTTCCCAGTCACTTCGGGCCACACCATACCCCCCTTGAGCCTCGTCGGTACAAGTCACCCGCAGGTTTCCCCTTGCCCCCTCCACTATGGTGTTCCAAGTTGGTACGATCCATACCTCCAGTTAGGACTTACCCACTAGACTTGTGGTTAGTACGAAAGTGCTTTGTAACAGATCCCGTAGACCGGTCCTTATAGTGCCCGGGTGCGACCAACCAATTCCCGAGCTTGCACCCGGAACCCACCATACTTATAATATAGCCAAATCCAATAGAATCTAGAGATGAGGATAGCGAGGAAATTCATATAGTAGAATCCAACTATCTACGACTCGTTCTTTTATCCTATAGCAGTTGTGTCGGTACATTGGACACTAACTAATATAATATATTGTAGAGTGACAAGGAGTTTAGGCTCAATAAGCATGGCTTGGGTTTACACACAAGGACGGCGATCTAATAAATATAATTTAGGGCTTGAGATTAGACTAATGCAATATTATCCTATGAGTTTTAGCAATAATTTATTAAAACATGGGCTCAATTATGATCAAAATGGGGGTTGTGACTTGCCTTGATCCACAAACGGTGAAGGTGGAATCTCGGGGTAAGACTTCGGGTCTTCGACGGCATCGTAGTCTTCCGATAGGAAAAGAAAACACGACATTCAATAAACAAACCAAAATCACCAAGACAAGCATACATGTTTTTGTGGTATTAATTAAAGGAAATAAAATCTTAAAGTCCATGAATTTATTACCTAAGTACTTCAGATTAGTCTTTAAGGGTTTCTGGATTTTATAAATTGTAAAAAGTAATTACCCTAAGGGGTTTTTATTTTCCCATTTAGAGGTGAAATAAAAAGTATAAGGCAACCCTATTGTTTTTATTGCATTTAAAATAGTGAAATGAAGTTGTTATGCCTTCTGAAGTTATTATATAAGTTTTTATGGTATTTTAGAGAGTGTTGAGCTTTTATTACATGAATTAATTATTTATCCTAAAAGGGCCTTTGAATTATTATTTAATAAGAATAAAATGGGCAAAATAAACATATTGATTTTATTGCATAAAAGTGTAGAGAATAAAAAGACAAATTTTCCAGAATTAAAATGGTCAAATTTGGAGTTAAATTGAGCAAGTTATGAATTTTTAAAGTTTGAATTGATTCTATGAATTTTTGTTAAACAAGAAATTAGTCTCTAGTCCACGGTAAGACAGGCCCACCATGGACCTACGCACTGTGCATGTGGACCAGGCCAACCAGGACCGTCTGATCTAGATCCAGCGGCCTCAGATCAGTGAGGGATTTTAATGTGACGTGGACGGCTTAGATTAAAACAAAACAAACCGGTACGCGTGGACGCACAAGATCGCTTCTAGGTTTAAGTAATGATCAACGGCTCAGATGAGCCGATACTGGTTCGGTGCGATCCGAGGGCTTTGATTAAATCCTACAGGGTTTTAATCTATGCCCTCTGATCACGATCGTGCGGTCCAGCTGTCATCCGGCATGGCACGCATAGAAGGGGTTAATTACCCCTTCTTCTCCGGCTCTGGTGGCGCAACGGCGATGGCTTCCGGTGGCGGCGAGGGCTAACCGGCCGGGCTAAGGTCTAAAATGGGACCAGGAGAGAAAGGGGAGCTCAGGCGTACCGGCGGTAGCGGCGAAGGGCGATTGACGACGACTAGCGACGAGAAGGAGCGGTAGAGCTGTTCGGGTTCACCGGCGGTGACGGGCTCCGATGGTCTTCACGACCAACGGGGTCGTGGCCGAGGATGGGTGGGCTACGGTGGTTCTGGAGGTGGCATCGGCAAGGATGGCAGTGGCTCGAGTCACCGGCAAGGGCCTGCCGGAGTGCGAACAGAGGAGGTGGCAGGTTTTTGCGTTGTAATGCATCGGTAGCACTTGGCTAGGTCTATCTTGGGGTGGCCGGGTTGCGGTGAGTGTCGTGGGCTCTTATAGGCTCGTCGGCAGTGGAAATGGAAGGCTTAAAGAGGGAAACCGTGGAGAAACTTTCCAAGTCACCGGTGAGGTTTCCCTAGGGCTCGGTTACCTGCCATACATGCGAATCCACGTTGGCTTTTGGGGGAAATAGATCATCGGCGTTCGTGTAGAAGGATTCAGGGCCCAATTTAGCGAATGGCGGTGGCCGGCGGCGGGATTGGAGGAAAGGGGGCACCGGTATGGAAGGGGGATCCCCTTCCATCGGAGAAGAAGGGCCTGACAGGTGGCCCCCACCTATCAGCGGCCGAGCGAGAAGAGGGAAGGCGCCGACACACGGGCCCGGGTCATCTGCGACTGAGGCGTGCAGAGTGGAGACTAATTGGTGGGCCGACGGACGCGCGCGCGGAGGAGAGAGGGAGGGAGCGCGCCGATAGGCGGGTCCCACCTGGGAGTGGCCTAGTGCTGGACTGGGCCGGGCCGGAGGCAGAAATGAGGAAGGCGGCCCAAAAACAATTTAAAATGTTTTTCTGATTAAAATAATTCCATAAATTCATATATTTAGTTAGAGCTTGAAGCACTGTTGCTAAAATTTTGCAAAAATTCCTGAAAATATTTCTTGGCACATAGGTTCCATCATAAACTTTTAGCTCCAAATTTTAAATATTTCTCCATGTTTTGCTTTCTTTGGGTTTTTTACCCTTTTCTTTAATTAAATAATTCCTTTTTATTTCAGAAAATTTATTTCCCTCATTTTTATTTTATTTTTAAATTTGGGATGTTACACTATCCAAAAAGGGACAATTCTAGCGTTGATCAAGGGAGCCCAATGAGTCTTCACGTGATCAAGATGATTGGTTGCATAGAGACTCTAGAGAGACTGGACACTCCACTGGATACATACCTCGCTATCGATGTCATTCTCCAGTCGCTCCCACTGAGCTTTGAGCCATTCATCATGAATTATAACATGGTTGGACTGGAGAATACACTAGCTGAGTTGCATGGGATGCTAAAATCTACTGAGGAGAGTATTAGGAAGACTCCGAACCATGTGATGGTTGTTCAGAATGATGGCAAAAAGAGGAGGAGGAAAAAGGCTAAGATTACAGATGCGATCTCTAGTGCAAAGTCTAAATCGACTGAAAGTCTAGGTCTGGTCCTGCCAACTCTGATGTGTGCCACCATTGCCACAAGCCTGGGCATTGGAAGCACAATTGCAAGGTGTACCTAGAAGAACAGAAGAACAAGAAGGGAAGTGGGACTTCCGCTTCAGGTATTAATGTTATTGAAATTAATTTTGCTACTAGTCCAAAGTATTCATGAGTATTTGATACCAGATCGATGATTCATACTTGCAAATCATTGTAGGGGCTGAGTAGAGTAAGAAAGTGTGCAAGTGGCTAGCTGGATATCCGCGTCAGGAATGGTCCAAAGGTTGTAGCATTGGTCGTCGGTGTCTATTCTCTGTCGCTACCGTTAGGATTAGTTTTGGAGTTAATTAATTGTTATTTCATTCTCGGCTTAGTTAGAAACATTATCTCTTCTTCATGTTTAGAGGAAGATGGTTTTGAATTCATAATAAAGAACAAGAGTTGTTCAATATTTTCAAATGGCATGCTCTATGGTGTTTATCCATTAGTGAATGGATTGTATATTATGAGTCTTGACGATGCACATGTTTATAACATTAGTACTAAGAAACAATGACTAAATGATTTGAATACCACCTTCATCCGGCATTGTCATTTGGGTCATATAAATGAGAAGTGTGTACAGAAGCTCCATAGTGATGGACTTTTGGAGTCATTTTATTTTGAATCATATGACACATGCGAGTCTTGTTTACTTCGCAAAATGACAAATACGACTTTCATTGGACAGAGTGAGAGGGCGAGTGAGCTTTTGTAATTGTGGTCATCTTAAGCAGTGTGGAATTGTTCCACAACTGACTCCACCCGGCACGCCTCAATGGAATGGGGTGTCCGAGCGGAGAAACCGCACTTTGTTGGACATGGTGCAGTCCACGATGAGTCACACTGATCTTCCATTATCCTTTTGGGGTCACGCTCTAGAAACATCAACTTTCACGATTAATAGAGTTCCATCTAAGTTAGTAGAGAAGACACCATATGAGATGTGGTATGGGAGGCGTCCCATTTTATCTTTTCTAAAGATTTGGGGATGTGAGGCGTATGTCAAACATATGACGTCTCACAAGCTCAGTCCTAATCTGACAAGTGCTGATTCTTGATCGCAATCTAGCTTTGTGTTCTGCCTCAATGGAGGCACAGTGAGTTGGAAGAGTTCCAAGAAAGAGACGGTGGCCGATTCCACAACGGAAGCTGAGTATATTGCTGCTTCAGAAGCGGTGAATGAGGCCATTTGGATTAGGAAGTTTGTTTCTGAGCTGGGTGTTGTTCCTAGTGCATCCAGTCTAGTGGACCTCTATTGTGATAATAGTGGTGCCATTGCGCAAGCCAAGGAGCCTAGATCGCACTAGAAATCAAAACATATACTTTGGTGATATCACCTGATCCGTGAGATCATTGAGAGAGGTGATGTGAAGATTTGTAAGGTGCACACGGATTTGAACATGGCGGATCCGTTGATGAAGCCTCTTCCATAGCCCAAGCATTAGGCACATATGAGCTCCATGGGTATTAGATACTTGCGTGGGTGAGTCATGTGTTTGTGGAAGATGCTAGTAGAGTCTATGCTAATGTATGAGGGTAATTGTTATCTTTTTCCTTGAATAAATGTCGTTTGTATTTAATTAATGAGTACTACTTGTTATGTGAAACTATTTGCTTTGTTACGATGTTGTTCAAAAAGGGTCCCTAATATTGTCATCACGTGGGACAGTGATGATACATGGATTAGCACATCCGACTAATTGATGATTGTGTTTCACAAATCATAGACATAGAGATGTCAAATCAGTGATATGGACACATGTTGGTGAACATGGTGTTTGACAGACCCACTTGAGATACTGCTGGGATTGTTATTATAATATGCCAACAGTTGTCATCTCAAATGGTGTACCTACAGATTCGTTAGACCTGAGATTATCATTTGATTCCAGAATGCGTAGTGACACACTTAGATGCTTCCTAACGCTATTTCGTAACAGGATAGTAATAAGGGTTGTTTTTAGATGTGTTGTGAAACATGTCTAAGGATGTGAATGGTCAAGATGTAATTTACCCCTCCTAATAATCCCTCAAGGTATTGGATTGGAAAAGTGCATGGCCATGCCACTATGACTAAGGAGTTAGTCATGATTTGAATCCGATACTTGATCGAGTGAAAATGTCAAGTTAACCAACAAGGGTGGCACGTATCTCGCCTTGAGCTTGACTGACAGCGCGTGGTAAAGGGACTAGTGCATGAGTATATCAAGGTTCATGAAAATTTGATTTTGTACGCTTTCGGGGGTCAATATGTGCTGCTAGGTACTGCTATTGATCAGTGAGTCGAAAATGGTTTCCAGTGAACAAGCGTTAGTGTATAAACCTATCGGGTCACACACTTAAGGGGATGGATTAAAAGCATGAAAAGAATTGGTTCTTGTGCAAGTGGGAGATTGAAGGATATGCCCAAGAAAATTCTGTGGATCGGAAGTTCCGATAGGAAGTATCGGAAGTTCCGGTTATTTTCTAGTCTCGATACAGAGAGCAATTGTTGCTTCGGAAGTTCCGATGAGCTAGAAGTTCCGATTCAGAATCGGGGAATTTTTGTACTGATCGGAAGTTCCGATATGGTATCAGAAGTTCCGAGGTGGGCTATAACATATTGGATCTGTTGCGTGTCGTACTGTATCAGGAGACCTAACATACCCTATCGGAAGTTTCGATACGAGATCGGAAGTTTCGACATGGGAAAAATAGATTGGAACTATTACGGTTTTTAGGGTTTCGGGATAAGCACGACCAGGGGGTCTTCAACCCTATATAAGGAGAGGAGGAGGACATCTTAGGTACAATAATAAGCCTAGATTAGACCTAGCCACCCAAGAGTTCTCTCCTCCCCTTCTTGATCTCAAATGTTGAGGTTAAGGAACCCCGTCTCTCATGTGTGGTGCTAGCACACTGCCGTGGGAGGTACTCCATCCTTGTAAGTGTGGACTCCATGGAGGCGTTGCTCCAATAGTGATGCTCGTGGACATCTACATGCGAACGACTACATCATCTTCATCGATTAGTTCAGCGAAGGACGACAAGGACGAAGCGAGGAGAGGCTTGACACGCTACATCTTCTTCCACTGCACCTAGCATGTCTCGTGCTAGAATGTACCGATCTATGATCTCACACGCGCATGATCCCAAGGTCATAGGGCGTAAATTTTGAATTTGCCGGCTAGCGTAGCTCCCCTATTCCCCAACATATGATTGGCGGAGGCAACCTATTGACCCAATGGTCGTGTACTCTAGCGGAGGTGGAAAGAGCCATGGACGGTGAGACGATGTTTCTCAATTTTTTGTGTGTGATACTACAATGGTAACTAATTATTTCAATGTTGCTGGTATTCCATGTTCAATGGAGTTATTGAATCAAGGGCGGTGAGAGCTCAAAAGTAAGGTCAATTGTCACAAGGCTCCTCAGGAGTTAGCTCTCGCAAGAAAACTCGCAAGTGCTTCTACTGACGAGAGAATTGAGGAAGCGAGACGAGGAAATGAGGCAGCAACATGAGTATTATGCCGCTTGTTTAGCACAGTAGCAGGCGATGATATAAGTAAGTTCAGTTTACTCCATTATAGCTAGATTGTATTTAGCGATAGGTTTAAAACTAACTAATTGCATTACAACATGTATAGCAAATGGCCAATCAGCTTCATGGATTTGACATGTCGTAGTTCCAACCGATAACTGCCCCACCACAATTTTTTCCATTTGGTCCTCCTGCAGTTGAGGTACCTCCTGACATGTCGTTATTTGAGTTACTTGAGTTAGCTTTTAGATGGTTATTTCAGTTGGTTTGTTAGTTCACAATTTTTCTCTAATTTTATGTATTTCTTCAGATTGTCCATACTCCTGGCCAGGATGAACCCTCGGCTTCAAATGTGAATGATCTGAGAGGAAGCGATGGTGATGGTGTTGAGTGAGTATGACTTGTCTTTTTATGGATTTGAAAGCGACTATTGAATTTGAACACGAATTTGAATGACTTGTGCCTGTAATGTTGATTTGTGATTTCGAATGGTTACGTTTGTGAATGTGAATGCTTTGAGAAAGTGGAAAATGTGAATGTTGGTTAATTTGTGAATGTGTTTGCGGATGTGAAGATTGTGGATGTATTTGTGGAGTGATGTGATTTTGAATCACCACAAGAAAACAAGAAATTTTCGTCGGCTAAATTAACTTCCGTCGGTTTTTTCAAAACCCGATGGAAGTTATTTATTTTCCGTTGGCCTCCAGGAGACGACGGAAGTTAATTTAACTTCCCTTGGCTTTTGACTGTTGCTAACGGAAGTTAAAGGGGATCCACCCCCACCCAGAATATATCTCTTAACTTTCGTCGGTCAGAATTAAATTTGATGGAAGTTAATTAACTTTCGTCGGTTTTAATGCTTGCCGACGGAAGTTAGGGGATTTTTTCCCCGCCCGCGCGCGTACAGGGAAATATAACTCCCTATACGTGCGCCCACGCACTGCCTCCCGCCCGCCGCCTGAGTCGCCCCCTCCTGCCCGCTGCCCACGCCGCCTCCCCTCCGCGCCACCCTCCACCACGCCACCTGCCGCCCGCCCACGCCGCCCTACCCGCCTCCCGCCCGTGCCGCCGTCCGCCAGTGCCCGCTGACCACCACTACCCACCGACTGTCACCGTCCACCGGCCTCCACCGCCCGTCAAGCCCAAGTAATTTTTACCCCATATAATTTCCTCACTTTTTATGATCGAATTGTTTAATTTGTAAATTTTGAATTGTTATTTTTAATTGTGAAATGTGAATTATTAATTGTGAATTGATTTGTGAATTTTGACCCTTGCTAGCTTGTAATTAATTGTTTAATTTGTCAGAAATTTTTTTTGAGGTCATGTGGTATTAACTTTAGAGTATGACTTGTGATATAGTATGTGTTGTTTATGAGAAATAAAGAAACTATGTGATTTTCATGTGCAATATATGTTGTCATGTTAAAAAATTTTGTTCATATATTAATATTGTGCTTTTACATTTGTTTTTCTTTTTTCATATGCAATATATGTTGTGATATTATATATATATGCTATTAACTTCAATCTTGTATTAATTTATAGTTTGTTAATGATTTCATTGGATTGATTAGTATTATATATATATATTCTTATATATTCTTTTAGTATGCATTTTTTTATTTGACAACAACGTAAATATTGTAATGAAACTTATGCGCACCCGTTTTGGACCAACATGTCTCACACGTGTCATGCGTGTGAGATGTGTAGGTCCGGAATTATCCCTTTTTGGACAGCCTTGGAGTGGGCAGTAGAGCGTGGTATTTATGATGAGTCATGAGTCCGAATGAGATTTTAGTGTCATAACCTTGTTGTTCTCCATTGCTCCACAATCAGGCGTGCAATTTGAGAACAACGGGGTTATGATGCTGAAATTTTGTTCGGACTCATGACTCATCATAAATACCACGTTATGTCGGTCACTCTTGGGTGGGTTTAGGACCTATCTTTTCCTATAGACATAGAGTTGTGGTATGTAGAAACATCTAGTACTTAAGATGCATTCTCGATTGAATGAATGTTTTGTTTCTAGAATGGCTGAGGATGACCGACGGTGGATGTATAGTGGTTGGAAAAAAATGGAGCTCACACGAGAGAGTGGGTAATCAACACTGAGAAATTTGTTGACCGTGCATTCGCTTTGACAAAAAACTCCGGCGTGAGGTGCCCATGCATGAAGTGAAGAAATTTTTGTTGGCAAGACAAGAGAACGTTGTCACTGCACATTTGCAAATATAGTTTCTTGCCAGGTTATGAAGTTTGGGTGCACCATGGCTAGACAGGACGTGAAAAAACAGTATTAGTAGTGGAAGAAGAAGATGATATCGCGACTGACTTTAGGATGGATGAGATGCTTGATGCTATACGGCCAGAGTTTTAAACAAACCCTGAGGATCCTCTTACACCAGAGGTTCAAAAGTTTTTTGACATCCTTCGAGCTTCAGAAGAGCTGTTGCATGATGAGCACACCACCGTAAGCATTCTCGTTTTTGTGACCCGTCTTATGGCCATTAAGTTGAAGATTGCATTCTCTAATAATTGTTATAAGGAGCTCATCAACCTGATCAGCGATGTCCTTCCTATGAACCATAAGATGTCGAAAGATATGTACCAGCCAAAGAAAATACTTTCTGCTCTCGGTATTGAGTATGAGAACATTGATGTGTGCCAAGATAACTGTATGATTTTCTGGAAAAAAACATAGGATTGAGATGAAATGCTTAAATGTGGTAAACCAAGATTCACAGAGGTTGTAAACGAAGACGGTGAAAAGGTGACGATAGAGGTTGCTTATAAGCAACTTCGCTACATGCCTCTTACACCTCGGGTGAAATGATTGTTTCTCTCAAAGAAAATCGCTAGGCATATGAGATGGCATAAGGAAGGTGTACGTGAGAATAACCAAATAATGGTGAACCCATATGATGGTGAGGCATGGAAGGCTCTAGATGATTTTGATGCAGACTTTTCTAGGGATGCAAGGAATGTTTGCATCGGGTTGGTAACAGATGGATTCACACATTTCAATGTAACCGTACCATCGTACTCTTGTTGGTCTGTCTTTGCTATTCCATACAACCTTCCACCTTTGTTTTGTATGAAATATGTATTTATGTACATGTGTCTCATTATACCTTGTCCATAGCATCCTAGAACACGCCTCAACATGATGTTGAAGCCCTTAATTAAAGAGTTGAAACAATTGTGTAAAGGAGTTGAAGCATATGACTTTAATCATAAGCAAAAATCCAATCTTTGAGTTGCGTATCTGTGGTTGGTCATGATTTCCCGTCATACGATATTTTTTCTAGTTGAAGTTGTCATGGAAGGCTAACATGTCCGATATGTGCTAAGGACACAGATTGTTTCCGTCTTAACTTCGGGGGAAATATTTGTTACTTTGATGGTCATAGATGCTTTTTGTCAATGAATCACCCATTTAGGTTACAGAGGAACGGTTTTAAGAAGGACAATGTTGTTCTAAAGGGCCACCAAGGCGTTTAAATGGTACAAAAATCATTGATATGCTGAATGAGTTTGTCCTTAATGAAAATGGGGATGGATTTGTAGGATTCAGAACCGAACATAACTAGACCCACATATGTGGCCTATGGGAATTGTCGTATGTCAAATCACTAATTCTGATGCACAATATTGACGTCATGCCTTAGGAACGTAATGTTGGTGAAATCATTATAAGCACATGAATGGATTGCGGACATGACAAAAGATAATCTAAAGGCGAGAAGAGATTTAGCTGAGATTTGTAATTGACCAACCCTTGAGTTAACAAATAGTGGTGGCAAGCCACGTGCCCCATTTTGTTTAAAATCTAAAGAAAAGAAACAAGTAATGAGGTGGTTGAAAATTTTAAAATTCCTAGATGTTACGTCGCGGGATTTAGAAGAGCTGTGAATTTTAAGACAGTGAAGTTAAATGGATTGCAAAGTCATGATTACCACATAATAATGGAAAAACTCCTTTGTGTAATGTTTTGTGGGTACTTGAATGATGATGTGTGGAAGGCGTTAGCTGAGCTGAACCATTTTTATAGACAACTTTGTGCTAAACAAATTAAGAAAGATATGATGGAGAAGTTGGAGAAAGAGATACCGGTGATTTTATGTAAATTGTAAAAAATAATCCTTCTAGGATTCTTCAATCCAATGCAACATTTACTGGTTCATCTCCATATGAAGCTAAGGTAGGTGGCCCTATGCAATATAGGTGGATGTATCACATTGAAAGGTCCCTAAAGAAGCTTAGAGTGATGGTTGGCAATAAGGCCAGAGTTAAAAGTTGCATCCCGGAATAATCTAAATTGAAAGAGATAACATACTTCACTAGTGTATACTTCGCTGAGCATCACAATGTCAACACACCTGCTATGCGGTACCATGTGGATGCAGACAATCCTTGCAGTGACCTTCAAATTTTTTAGTGGAAGGGTATAACTATTGGTGTCTCCACGACATATTATGTAACTCAGGAAGAACAGGCATATGTCTTGCTCTACATGTACTCAAATATGGAAGAGATGGAATAATATTTCACGTAAGTGAATGCTTTTTAGTTTTATATTTTACCGACGATGTTTTTATACCTGTTTGTTTACCTATTCGTTATAATGATAATATGTTTGATTCGAAATACTTGACATATGGTCATCAACCAATGGAGAAGAAATTAGATAAGTTGTGTTGGGAAGGAATAAATGGAGGGCCTAGTTTCCTTACCTTTTGTGACACGTATTATTTTACTATATTAGGTTAATTATCTTATAAACTCGTATGATTTGCAGTGCAGGGAAGAGGGCTGACTCAGAGGGTACATGGCAGGAGGAGGGTGCGGGACAGGAGGAGGTGACTGACCTAGAGGCTTCAGGGTCATCCTGACATTCTTTTAGGATGAGCCACCTAGTAGCCCCACCTATAGCCCCTTCGGGTGGAAATAAGATCGAGATCATGCCTATAGGTGATAGGTAAGTCTCATACTCTAGTGTTTTTCTTGACTTCCAAAAATTTCTTTTAGTTTACTGACTTTATTTATTATGTATTTCTAGATCTTGGATTGACTCTCGGTTTGACGGCACTTCGAGGGTCAGGTAGGTTCACCAGATATTGGGTAACCTGTGTCGTCTTCACTACCCAGGGATGCTAACAATGCCAACCGGTGAGCAGGTACTATGCACGACATGGGACCAATACCAGTTTACTCCTAACGGGGCCCACTAAACTTCCCAGGGGGTGGTGTCTCATGACTTCTGGGTATGATTTTTTCATGCATTATTTCATTTTAATGCAAAACTTTTGGAGTTATAGTAGGTTACTAATCATGACTTTTGTAGTTATGTTTTTGCTTGCTAGAACTGGGCAATCACCATAATCATGCCCTTGCTGTCTTCAACAACAATGCACATAAGGTGGTGAAGGACGCAATTTCATATGCCCAGATTCAAGCAAACAATGTGTACTACAAGGAGAAGCTAGGGAAATAAATGAGCAAGGCGATGGTTTCTTCAGCAATATACTTGGTTGAGGAGCAATATCGTTCGGTAAACAATTCTAACTCTTTTAATCTTTGATTTTTGAGATTTATTTTCATTTAATGCATAAGCTTAACATCTCTATTCAGGTGAGGATTCTGTGGTTTGCAAACCGCGAGGATGCCTACTTTGAATTCTGCAAGATTTGGTCTTCAGATGAATTCAAGAAGGTTTCCGAGAAGAAAAGGCAATGTCGTGGAATGGATCCAAAGCAGAGATATGGGGCCGATGGACATATCTGCTTGGCTAAATGCATGGTAAGACCTACACTTGTCACTTTATCTATATATACATTGTAATGCAACTAACTCATATCTACTATACAAGAAGCTAAAATTGGTGTTATGCCAAGTGACATCGAGGTTTATGCTTCTAGTCATAAAGGAGCAGATCCTACACACCTAGATATGTTGTGTAGTCAGTCAGCCACGGATCATTTGGTGAGATGTTAACAATTTTTCTTTGTCTAATCGGTAATGCTGGTTTTTTGTAGACGCAAAATGGTCAACACATGGTTCAACTCCATGGAGAGGAGTATGATTGGCGGAGACAACCTGTCGACCCAATGGCTGTGTACTCCAGCGGAGGTGGAAAAAGTCATGGATGGTGAGACAATGTTTTTCTTAATGTTTTGTGTATGGTACTGTAATGGTAACTTACTTATTCAATGTTGCAGGTATTCCATGTTCAATGGAGTTATTGACTCAAGAGCGGTGAGAGCTTAGAAGCCAGCTCAGTCATCGCAGAGCTCCTTAGGAGTTAGCTCTAGCCATCGCCGCTCAGAAGCAAACCAGGAATTTGTTCAACTGATGGGGGAATTGAGACAGACACACGAGTAGATGATGCAGTCACAGGAGAAAATGAGTCAGTATCAAGACCATTGTGCTACCTAGTTTGTACAACAGCAGGCGATGAAGTAGGAAAGTTCAGTTTGCCGCATTACAACTATTTAGCAATTAGGAATAGGTTTAAAACTAACTTGTTCCATTACAACATGTATAGCACCTTGCCCAGCTGCAAGGAATTAACATGTCGCAGTTCCAACCAAGGCCTCCCCCCACCACCATTGTTTCTAGTTGGTGCTCCTTTTGCGGATGAGGTACCTCTTGTCGTTATTTGAGATACTTGAGTTAGCATTTAGATGGTTATTTGAGTTCATTCTCTAATTTTATTTATTGCTTCAGACTATCCGTATGCCCAGTCAGGATGGACCCTCAGCTTCAAATGTGGATGAAACGAGAGGCGGCGGTGGCGCCCACAACTCCAACCAACCAAATGAGGGTGATGAGTGAGTATGGATTGTCTCTTTATGGATTTGAATGTGATTTGTAAAATGTTGATAAATATGTGGATGTGATACTATTGTTGGATGTGGATGTGTACTTGGAATGTTTTGGATGTGGATGTGGATGTGAGTGTGAATACAAAATGTGGATGTGATTTTGTTGTTGGATGTGGAAATATGTGAATGTGGATTGTTTTGGATGTGGATGTGGATATATGTGATTGTGGATTGTTTTGGATATGTGAATTTGGATGTGATTGTATATGTGGATATGTGGATGTGATTGAATGTGAGTGTGAATGGGAGAACCAGGAAAAAAATCTAGGTAACTTCGGTCGGCTTTACCATACCCGACAGAAGTTAGCTGTTTTCGGTGACGTGGCAAAAACAACTAACTTCCGCTGGCTTTACCATAGCCTACGGAACTTACGGATCTGTAACTTCCATCGGACAAGCGTTGGCCGACGGAAGTTAGTTATTTCTGCTGATGTGGCAAAATACCACGACAACTTCCATCGACCACGTGGAGCCGACGGAAGTCAGCTAACTTCCGTCGGTGGCCGATGGAAGTTAGCCAATTTCCGTCGAACTGTTTCTGCCAGCCAGATGCTGAAGGAAGTTAGGCTTTTGCTGACGAAAGTTGGCTTCTTCTGTCGGGAATGGCATAGCTTCCATTGGCTTTGGCTGATGTAAGTTTTCTGGATTCCTGTAGTGAATGGGTGAATGTGTGTTGTGGACGTGATTTTGAATGAGTGAATGTGTTTGTGGATGTGAATGTGAATGTGTGATTATGTTTTGGATATGTGAATGTGAAATTTTGATTTTGTTGTAGGATGTGATTGTCAATAGGAGAACTGGAAAAACAAAAAAAATAGGTAACATCCGTCGGCTTGACCATAACCGACGGAAGTTAAGTGTTTTCGGTGATGTGGCAAAAACAACTAACTTCTGTCGAGCCATGCCTGGCCGATGGAAGTTATGGCCATTTTCGCTGACGTGGCATCCGGAGCCGATAACTTCCGTCGGCCACGTGGAGCCGACACAAGTTAGCCAACTTTCGTTGAACTACTTTCGTTGGCCAGATGTCGTTGAGAATTTTGTTCGCAATCGGGTTTGGACACTGGTTGAGCTGCCACCTGGATGCAACCCCATAGGCACCAAGTGGGTGTTTAAGAACAAGCAAGGTGAAGATGGGGTTTTGGTGCGCAACAAAGCTCGACTAGTTGCCCGGGGTTTTTGCCAGAAAGAGGGTATTGACTTTGAGGAGACTTTCGCCCCTGTTGTCCGTCTTGAGTCCATTCGCATTCTTTTGGCATTCGCTACTTCTAATGGTTTTAAGCTTTTTCAAATGGATGTCAAGAGTGCTTTTCTAAACAGGTACATAGAGGAGGAGGTCTATATTAGGCAGCCCCCCGGTTTTGAGAACCCTAAGTTTCCTCGATATGTTTTCAAGTTGCAGAAAGCTTTATACGGTCTGAAGCAAGTCCCCAGGGCTTGGTATGATCTCCTAAAGAAGTTTTTGTTGGGGAATGGCTTTGTGATGGGTTCTGTGGACAAGGCTCTCTTCTTACTCAGAGCTGGTGCAGACTTCATGATTGCTCAGATTTACGTGGACGACATTATTTTTGGTGGTTCTACTAATGAGCTTGTGTCCAAGTTTTCTGAGCAGATGCACAGTGAGTTTGAAATGAGCCTAATGGTTAGCTCAAGTATTTCCTAGGGATCCAGATCAAGCATACCAAGGACAGCATCTTCATCCACCAGAGTAAGTACACGCGGGACATGCTGAAAAAATTTGACTTTGGTGGAGAGCTGAAGCCTCAGATGACCCCAATAGGTACATCTGTAGGCCTGGACAAGGACGAGAGCGGCGTCAAGGTCAACGAGAGAGAGTATCGAGGGATGATCGGATCGCTGTTGTACCTGACGGAGACAAGGCCAGACATTCAGTTTGCCGTGGGACTATGCGCGCGCTTCCAGTCTTCACCACACGCATCTCATTGGCAGGCTGTCAAGCGCATTTTCAGGTATCTTACCTATGCGCCTGATCTAGGTCTTTATTATTCAGCATCATTGTCTCTTGATTTATCTGGCTTTTCTGACGCTGACTTTGGTGGGTGCCGGTTGGATCACAAGTCGACTTTCGGTACTTGCCAGTTTCTTGGTTCTTCACTTGTTTCTTGGACTTCGCGTAAGCAATCTGGAGTTGCGCTTTCTACCACTAAGGCTGAGTATGTAGCAGCTGCTAGCTGCTGCTCACAGTTGGTTTGGATGATTTCTACTTTGCGAGATTTTGGATTGTTCTTCCCTGCCAGAATTCCTTTGTTTTGTGATAGCACCAGCGCGATTAGTGTATGGAAAAACCCATGTCTTCATTCAAAAACAAAACATATTGATGTGCGCTTTCACTTTCTGAGGGATCAATATGAGAAAGGTGTCATTGACCTTGTTTATGTTGATACCCATCATCAGTTGGCTGACATTTTCACCAAACCCCTAGATCAGTCCACTTTTGAGCGTTTGCGAGGGGATTTGAGAGTTCTGTATCCTTTTTAGGATATTGTGAGTCAGTTTTCTTTTTTCTTTACTCTTTTCTTGAGTCTTTTTGTGTGTGAGTTCATATCATGGATATTCACATATCACACTTTGAGCTTACTTCTGTTATATGATTGATCTGCTTTACTTATTCTAGCTAGTATATGTTTTTGAATACTTGTCGATGATCATGCTTTGCTTCAGTTCACATGATATGTCTGATATCTATCACATGCATGGCTTTTATGCTTTAAAATTGAAAAATGATCACCATTGCTTCTGGTAACAAGCATGTGTAGGCTGAATGTTTTTGCTATCTTTTACATGCCTGGTGATAGTTCCTTACTTAGATGAAGATATGCAACTTGGGCATCTATATTATTTAAACATGGAAAATGTGCTATAAAAATGATAAAAAATCAGAAAAATGAAAACACATGCCTTTTATGCATAATTTGAAAAGATCCAGGTGGGTTTGCTTTGTCGCATTGCATTGTTCTAGACTACTTACCATAGCACTTTGGTATGAACTAGGACAGTGTAATGTATGCCAAGACCAATGTCTTAAGCTTCTGATGGTTTAGTTTTGGCCTAGGCTTGACTTGGTCGGTTAGCATAGGGTTGACATGCAAATAACCCCTGTCAAAAATGAAAAAAGGAAAAGAAAAAGCCTGAAAATTAAAAGATAACAAGTTTGCTGAAGCACTTTGCTCTGGACAATGCTTATCTTGGTAGATATCAGCTAGCTTTTGCATCTCATGCTTTACTTTGCTTCTCAACTAGAAAATGTGGTGATGCTTTTATATGCAAAAATCGAAAAATGCGTGCTAATGACTTTCTTTAGATATCATCTATTGCATTGATCATGTCATGTGTCTTAGACAGTATGTCTTTTGCTATACCTGCTAGATGTTGTAATTGCAGTCAATCATATCTAAGAAGCATGCTTTTTACACTCCATCGGCACCCCAGTTGCATTCATTGCATATTTTGAGGGGGAGCTACATTTCAGGGGGAGTTTGAGTCTGTGTTTTTTTAGAGTGCATTTAGTCTCACTTGATGAGTCCAGTTGTCAACAAGGGGGAGAAATTTTGGGTTACTCGATTTTTTAAATAGAGGTTAGGGGGAGTTTTGGCTTTCTCTGGGATTTGTTTCAGGGGGAGTTTTTAGTCTCTTTTTCCCTTACTTTTTGGATATCCTTATTGATAGTTCTAAGATTGCACTCATTTTTGAGTTTTTTTGGTTAACCATAATGACCGTTTTCTTGCTTTTTGTTCGGCTTTTTGGTCATTAGGGTTAAACTTTTATTTAATTATTTTTGTCTTCTTATGTTTTTGTTTTCGTGTTTTCACGTGTTTTGCGGGTTCCGAAGAATTGCTGAAGAGGGTGTTGACAATGCACTCATCAAGGGGGAGATTGAGGAGCCATGATGAAGATCGTGGGCCTCATGGCTCCATATGTGATGAATGATTGTCAACGAAAGTCAAGAGGGCAAGAAGAGAAGATGAGACCTACTGTGTCTGGGCCGCATGTGACTCAGGTACACGGGTAGCGAGCGACTACCGGGCAGAGGGTCCACGGAGTTGGGCTGGCACAATCCGAGTACATGGGCTAGGAGAAGCAGAGGATCCACTGGTATGTTGACCGGGATTGACTTAGGTACACGGGCGGTGAGCGATTGCCGGGCTGAGGGAGCTACGGAATCGGGCCAGCCCAATCCGGGTACCCAGTGCGAAGACAGTGGACGCTTTGTCAGTTTCAGCACAAAACTGATGACCGCTGATCTCAGATCTGACCATTCTGAGGCGAAGCCGTAGCTGCTACGAAAGCTCCGCATCAGGACAAGTTATCTTTATTTAGGATTTTACTATTTTGCCTTTAGGCCCACAGTCTGTTAGTCGAGTCTGTAAAAAATCCTAAGGGCATGTTGGTCTTTTCCAATTTTATTTCAGTGTTTGTTTAAACCCTAGGGGTAATTTTGTTTTTTTTTCATTTATTGGGCTGCCTATAAATAGGGGCCTCAATACCTAGGGTTAGGATTAACTCACTTAATGACAAATCAGAGTTCACTTTCCCCAAGTTTGTTCCTGTTCAATCCCTGATTCATCGTGAGCGCCGCCGTCGACATTTTCGTGAGCGCATAGCGATTGTTTTCCTCCAAACGCTGCTTCGCTGACTAGGATCTTCGCGCCACCTTGTTGATCCACATGCCAGCACTTGGACGCCGACCAGGTCTGCTTCCATTTCCTTGCCCCGGCCTTTTTTCTCTGCATCGGGCTGGCCAGTTGTAGCTTCACGGCGCGGCATTCAGAGGCTTCTCCGCTCGAGCATGTAGCGCATGCAACCCAACAGCCAGCGTGGCAGCCAAAGCCAGCCGTAGGCTGTAGCTATGCTTGTGGCGCTGCAGGCATAGCCTGTGGGGTTCAGCTGCATGGTGTGGGCTTTTCTAGAAGGCGGGCAAAGCAAGGGCACGGGTCCCGAGGTATTGCAGAGGCCATGCTTGATTGAATGCGCAGCAGCAGGTGGCGTACATTTCTTTGCTCATATATCACGACAAGTAGTATTTTTGTTCATCAATTTTGTGCTAATTAATCAAATTAGTGTTGTGATTGTTTTGATTTTGGTCGCTGAGATCTACATAGCACATTGCCTGGAATCTTGTGTCGTTGTTTTGTTTTTGCCTGTTTTACTACTCAGATACAGGAAGCTTCGCCATGCGCATAAACCGTTTCGATGGATGAGCGCACGCATAGTATTCGTTTGAATACTCACAGGAGACATCCATGAACAGTAGGTGTGTTTCTCATTTCCCGTGCATGCACAGTAATTTCAATTTTGATTCCCTGTCATGCTAGTAATTTACTGCTTCATCTGAGATAAAATCATTTACAGCAAGAATCACTTTGTAGATTGGTTTTGGAATGATTATTGGTGTCCATTTATTTCTGTAGCACCTTTTTAAATCATATGTGGGCATTGTTACTCACCTGCTTTTAGTTTATCTGATTAAATTCCTGAGTATTGTTGATGAATTGATTTGTGTTGCCTGAAATACCTGTGAGTTGAGTGTTCTGCTGATCTGCCTTTAAGCACTGTGTTGGTGTCTTTTCATTTCATACACCGGTCATTTTTAGGCTAGATTATTTTTAGCACCTGTGATTCATTTTGGTTCTGCTGGTTGGTTGTTGAGGTGTGTTGGATGTTAGGAGGAGGCCATTGTTTCGCAAGAATTTTTTAGGCGCTCATTCACCCCTCCTCTCGTTGCTACTTTCGGTCCTACAACATGTCGCAGTTCCAACCAAGGCCTCCCCCCACCACCATTGTTTCCAATTGGTGCTCCTTTTGCGGCTGAGGTACCTCTTGTCGTTAGTTGAGATACTTGAGTTAGCATTTAGATGGTTATTTGAGTTCATTCTCTAATTTTATTTATTGCTTCAGGTTGTCTGTATGCCTAGTCAGGATGGACCCTCAGCTTCAAATGTGGATGAACCGAGAGGCGGCGGCGGCGCCCACAACTCCAACCAACCAAATGAGGGTGATGAGTGAGTATGGATTGTCTCTTTATGTATTTGAATGTGATTTGTGAACTGTTGACAAATATGTGGATGTGATACTATTGTTGGATGTGGATGTGTACTTGGAATATTTTGGATGTGGATGTGATGTGAATGTGAAATGTGGATGTGATTTTGTTGTTGGATGTGTAAATATGTGAATGTGGATTGTTTTGGATGTGGATGTGGATATATGTGATTGTGGATTGTTTTGGATATGTGAATTTGGATATGATTGTTACATGTGGATATGTGGATGTGATTGTTACATGTGGATATGTGGATGTGATTGTTACATGTGGATATGTGGATGTGATTGAAAGTGAGTGTGAATGGGAGAACCAGGAAAAAAATCTAGGTAACTTCGGTCGGCTTTACCATACACGACAGAAGTTAGCTGTTTTCGGTGACGTGGCAAAAACAACTAACTTTCGCCGGCTTTACCATAGCCTATGGAACTTACGGACCCGTAACTTCCATTGGCCAGGCGTTGGCCAACGGAAGTTAGTTATTTCTGCTGATGTGGCAAAATACCACGACAACTTCCATCGACCACGTGGAGCTGACGGAACTTAGCTAACTTCCGTCGGTTCCAATTTCCGTCGAACCGCTTCTGCCAGCCAGATACCGAAGGAAGTTATGCTTTTGCCGACGAAAGTTAGCTTCTTTTGTCAGGAATGGCCTAGCTTCCGTCGGCTTTGGCCGATGGAAGTTTGCTGGATTCCTGTAGTGAATGGGTGAATGTGTGTTGTGGATGTGATTTTGAATGTGTGGATGTGTTTGTGGATGTGAATGTGAATGTGTTATTATGTTTTGGATATGTGAATATGAAATTGTGATTTTGTTGTTGGATGTGATTGTGAATAGGAGAACCAGAAAAACAAAAAAAATTAGGTAACATCCGTCGGCTTGACCATAGCCGACAGAAGTTAAGTGTTTTCGGTGATGTGGCAAAAACAACTAACTTTTGTCGGCCCATGCCTGGCCGACGGAAGTTATGGCCATTTTTGCTGATGTGGCACGTGGAGCAGATAACTTCCATCGGCCACGTGGAGCCGACAAAAGTTAGCCAACTTTTGTTGAACTGCTTCCATTGGCCAGATGTCGACGGAAGTTTGCTTCTTCCGTCGGGAAAGGCCTAACTTCCATCGGCCAAGTTTACCAGATTCCTATAGTGAGATGTCCACTAGACAGGACACACTAGGGATAACACCTAGCTTAGAAACAAGCTTTATGATCCAAAACTACCTCTTTTGCAGCTTCATAAGCTATAATGTACTCGACCTCCATCGTAGAATCTACTATTGTTTCTTGCTTGGAACTTTTCCATCTCATTGTGCCTCCATTAAGGAAAAACACAAATCTAGATTGCGATCGTGAATCATCCTTGTTGGTTTAGAAGGTAGCGCCAGTATAACCATTTACAACAAGCTCCTCCTCACCTCCATAGACTAGGAACATATCCTTAGTTATTCTCAAGTACTTAAGGATACTCTTTACTACTACCTAGTGACTTAGCCGGGTTTGATTGGTATCTCCTTGTATCACTTGGAGCATAAGAAATATTTAGATATGTACAGAGCATGACATACATGATTAATTTGATCGCATAGGCATACAGGATCATACTCATCTTCTCTAGCTCATTAGGAGTTGAAGGACATTGATTCTTGCTAAGAGTAATACCATGTGACATTGGTAGAAAACCTTTCTTGGAATTTTGCATTTTGAACCATTTCAAAACCTTGTCGGTGTACATTATTTGGCTCGATCCAATTAGCCTTTTCGATATATCTTTATAGATATTTATGCCCAATATGTATGCCACCTCTCTAATATATTTCATTTAGAAACTTTTTTATAATGAAGATTTAACAACATCAAGCATTGGAATATCATTTCCGATTAATAATATGTCATCTACATATAATACCATAAATACAAGTGCACTCCTATTAGCCCTTCTGTAAATACAAGACTCTTTTTCATTTTTGATGAAGCCAAACCCTTTAACCACTTCATCAAAATGAAAAATCTTACTTCGAGAAGCTTGCTTCAGCCCATAAATAGACTTCTACAACTTGTAAATTTAACCAGTATTCTTTGAATCGACAAAACCTTTAGGCCAAGTCATGTACACATCATGACGGTATAGTAGCGACAAAGAATAAATGTCGATAGCCAACGCAACAACTTTTGTACCATTGTCGACACAAACATCCAATTTGCCTCTTGCACATTTTCTTGTCTTATTTCCTGCAACGATTTACATGTATGAATCATTGATCTAGTATCAAATACCCATGAATCAATTGGATGAGTATCAATATTAATTCCAATAACATTTATACTTGAAGTGGAAGCGGAAGTCTCACTTTCCTTCTTATTCTTGAGTTCTTCCTAGTACAACTTGTAGTTCCTCTGCTAATGACCGGTTATGTATACAAACAAGGACTTTGAGGAATTGTACCTCTCGGCCCGAGCTTCATTCTCAAACATGCCTTGGAGTCCCACAATTATATCATGGTCATCCTTGTTCTCAATTTGCTTCTAAAGCTCAAAGGACATCGAGTGAATCATTGGAGTGCTTCTCATAAGCCCTCCGATCAATTGCAAATGCATTATTAGCTGGTTCATCAAGATGGGGAACCACTAGAACATATTCCTTTTTCTCTTATTTGATAACTGTTGGGGGAAATTACTTCATTTCCAGGACTTAAAGGTTAACCCTCCGAAGGCTCCAAGAAGATCCCGAAGATGGCTGACTAATACTTGAAGCATACGTCAGCACGGTCGGAGGGTGTCACGATGCGAAGTCTCGAAGGACCCTCCGAAGGGAAGGAGGAGGCTTCGAAGCAGGAAGACGTGACTGATTGGATGCCCTGCTTATCCATCTACCCTACAGCACTTTACCGTGTATAACCTTGTTTATAATACTGGAGGTCATTTGTAATATAAGGGTAAATAGGTCTATTCCTTAAGCTTTTTTCCCTATAAATACCCCCCATTGTACCTTGTAAGAAGGATCCAGAACCAGTGGTTCAAACACATACATTCGGACCTCTTGAGTTGTTATCCTTCACGGAGGCTCAAGTTTGTCCTAAAAGCACAAACCTCTTGTTTGTTTGTTCTTAACTACCAAGAACCTGTTGGTGTAACTTTTACGCCAACAGTTGGCGCCGTCCGTGGGGATCCAAGTTCTAAAAGCTTGTTCTCTACTGTTGACTGTACTCTGAAGAAAACTTACGGGGGGAGCCTCGGAATCCTGAGATTCCGCGCACCCTTCAGTTAAGAGCTTCTTAGTGCAGCCCGAAGGCCTTCTCTCGACCCCCTCGAGTCGTTCGAAGCCTTCCACTTCCAAGACACCTCATCGGCTAACCATGCCTCCGAAGCGTGGTCAAGCTTCAGGTCCCCTTCGAAGGTCCCCTCGGACCAACGGAGCCGGGCCCTCAGCTAATCCGACGGTTCCTGCCGGAACCGATGGGCGTCGAGCGCCCCGGGGCCCTCTACCCCCTCCTACAATGCTTCAGACCGACTACGCAGCAAGCCAAGACCCTGAAGTTCCTTCTGACGAAGACGAAGGCCCTCCCGAAACCGAGGCTACGCGGCTAGCCAGGCTTCAGGAGGAGGTATCCAGATGGAGGCAGGAGGCCGCTGACCGACTCCGCACTCAAGCTTCCACCGAAACTCCAAGGGGGCCTCAAGACGATGGAGCCCGCAATCCCCCAGAAGTTATACAAGTCCAAGAGGAGGCCGAGAATGCGTCCTTCGACAATGAGTCTCCGTTGCACCCTGATCTGCAGAGAGTGCCTTTCGACCCCAAGTTCAAGGCCTCGAAGCTGCACAAGTACTCCGGGGGGTCGGACCCCGGAGAGTTCGCCCGCTCGTACGCCCTGGCCATAGAAGCAAGCGGAGGGGTGCGAAGCACCATGGCAAAATGCTTCCCACTCGCTCTCGAAGGCGTGGCGCTCCGATGGTTCTGGTCCCTAAAACCAGGATCGATCAAGTCATGGGAGTTACTCAAAAAGAAGTTCGTGAGCAACTTCCAAGGCACTTTCGTGGCCCCAATGTCCACAGGAAGTTTGTTCCAGGTAAAGCAGCGGGAGGGAGAAACCCTCCGAGAATACTTCACACGCTTCGCCCACACCAAGTCACAAATCAAGGGCCTTAATACCTCTTCGGTAGTTGATGCTGCCCGCGAAGGGGTGCTGAACCCCGACCTCCTCAGCAAACTCCATCGGAAGCCGGTAACATCCGTAGCACAGCTCATGGCATACTTCGAGCAATATGCCAAGGCAGAGGAAGGATGTCTTCGGCGAGCTGAGGCAGCACTACCCACCCTCCGGGAAGTCAAAAGGGAGCCAGAAGCCACCGCTCCACCGCAACCTCCGCAAGACAGCCGCCCTAGCGAGTACAAGCGAGGGAAGAAGCATTTCCGTTCGGAAGTGCTAAACATTACACCTTCAGCTTCGAAGGCACCTGCCAATTTCCAGCAGGTAAAAAATTTTAAGGCTGGGCCGTCGGTACATCAAGAAAGGATGCCTGGAAGGCGCTAGAGTCATTTCTGCTGCGTGCATGGCGATAATAGAAGCCATGACACGAAGGACTGCAAGACGATATTAACCCTTCGGGGTGAGTACATTGACCGAAATACCAGGAGGGGTACTTCGGACCGAGCTCCACCCCCGACACGATCGGAGCCTGTTCAAGCTGTGGCCCGAGCCGGTGCCCTCGAAGCCCCCATACGGCTACCGGTGGCCAGTATTATGCCACCACCAAGGCACGAAGATCCACAAGACCGCGGCAAGAGAGTGGTCCTACCCATCTCCGGAGGGGGGACCCTCGGCAGCATGTCCAAGAGACAGCGCCGCGAGTACGTCCGCGAAGTTGGGCACATTGGGACTTCAAGTTCCGCTGAGGGGATGCCAGAATGGTCCCGTGTGCCCATCTCATTCACAGCCAGCGATGCAGTAGGGGTGAAGTTTCCCCATGCTGACCCATTAGTCATCTCTGCCGATATAGCAGGGGCTGATGTTCGGAGGATCCTGGTGGATGGTGGAAGCTCCGCAGACATACTCTTCGTCCAAGCCTTCGACCAAATGTGTATACCCCGGAAGCATCTACTCCCTGCAGCCCGGCCACTTCAAGGGTTCTCAGGACCGCCTCTCGATGCCCTCGGCCAAATAGGCCTCGAGGTTGCCTTCGGAGAGGGGCCGCTGGCCCGAGTAGAGGAGGTGATTTTCGACGTAGTGGATGCCCCTTACGCTTACAATGCTATCTTCGGACGAGGGATGTTAAACCAATTCGGGGCTATAGCACATCACAACTACCTTTGTCTCAAAATGCCCACACAAGGTGGAGTGCTCACTATTTCAGGAGACCAGGCTGTAGCCAGAAGGACGGAATATGGCCACGGGCAGCCATTGGACCCTCGACAAGTGCATAATGTGGCGGAGAGCGCCAAAGAAGTACCGGAGGCCTTGAGCCCCCCAAAGGGATCCTCGCTCAAACCAAGCCCGGAGGGTGATGTCGAGACAAGAATAATCTCAGAAGACGGCAAAGAATACCCAATAAAATTCGGCAAGGGGCTATCTCCGGAGATAACCGCCTCATTAGAAGAAGTCGTCAAGAAGAATCTAGACATGTTTGCTTGGACCGACGAAGATATCACGGGGGTCGACCGAAGCATCATCGAGCACAGTCTGCTCGTCAACCCGAAGGCCAAGCCGGTGCGCCAGGGGCTCCGAAAGCTATCAACAGAAAGAGCAAACTTAGCCAAAGCCGAAGTGGAAAAGTTGTTAAAAGCTGGCATTATCAGGGAGGTGGCCCATACCAAGTGGTTGGCCAACCCTGTTTTTGTAAGAAAGAAGGATTCCAGCAAATGGCGCATGTGTATTGACTTCACATCACTAAATAAAGCATGCCCGCGAGACCCCTACCCAATGCCCCGAATAGATCAATTAATAGATTCCACAGCCGGCTCCGAACTATTAAGCTTCCTCGATGCCTACTCCGGGTACCATCAAGTATGGCTGAAACGCGAAGACGAGGCCAAGACAAGTTTCATAACTCCTTCGGGAGTATTCTGCTATGTAAGAATGCCTTTTGGTTTGCGGAATGCCGGAGCCACATTTTCTCGCTTAATAGCTAAGGCTTTAGGCCATCAGATAGGCCGCAATGTCGAGGCCTACATGGACGATATTGTAATAAAAAGTGCTCAAAAGCATCAGCATAGCATAGATTTAGATGAAACTTTCGAGAGCCTCCGAGCATGTGGAGTACGCCTCAATCCCGAAAAATGTATATTCGGAGCACAAGCAGGAAAGCTGCTAGGGTACTTAGTTTCGAGCAGGGGGATCGAAGCCAGCCCAACACAAATAAGTGCACTACAAAGAATGGCTCCACCCGAGAATTTGAAGCAAGTACAGAAACTAGCAGGAAGGCTAGCAGCACTCAACAGGTTCCTGTCCAGATCGGCAGAGCGAAGCCTCCCAATTTTCAAGGCACTCAAAGGCTCCGAAAGCTTCAGCTGGACGCCGGAGTGCCAAAAGAGCTTCGAAGAAATAAAAGCCTACCTCGGAACATTATCAACCTTAACCGTTCCTCTTCCAGGGGAAACATTGCTTTTATACCTTGCAGCGACAGGATCAGCAGTAAGCGCAGTACTGGTCCGAGAAGTCGAGCTTAAAGAGAAGCTGGTACAAAACCCAGTTTATTTTGTCTCGGAGGCATTATCAGGAGCCAAGATCAGATACTCCGAGCTTGAAAAGTTTGCTTATGCTTTAGTGATGGCCTCGCGAAAGCTAAGGCATTATTTCTTGGCGCACAACCTTATTGTCCCTACATCGTATCCTCTTGGAGATATGCTCCGGAACAAAGATTCCACAGGCAGGGTTGGAAAGTGGGCAGTCGAGCTGGCACCCTTCGAAATCTCCTTCACAGTAAGGACGGCCGTTAAATCGCAAATTATAGCAGATTTCGTAGCAGAATGGACTCCATCTGCAGTATGGACTCCGGAAGAACCCTCCGACGGTTTCTGGACAATATTCTCAGACGGAGCCTACCAAGCATCAGGTGCCGGAGCGGGGGCAGTAATCTTGTCACCATCAGGGCAAAAGGCAATGTATTCAGCAAGGCTTAACTTTCGAACCACTAATAACGTCGCCGAGTATGAAGGAATCTTGCTAGGCCTCCGAAAGGCTAAAGCACTCGGAGCTACAAGAATAATGATCAAGACAGATTCCCAAGTCGTCGCGGGGCATATTGACAAAAGCTTCCAAGCAAAAAACCCACATCTCGCGCAATACCTTCAAGAAATCCGCAAGGCAGAAGCAGCATTCAAAGGGTTTACAGTTCGAAGCATACCACGAGCAGAAAATCAACTTGCAGATATCCTTGCAAAGGCTGCAGCAGGAGCAGTGGACCTCCCAGAGGGCGCTTTCTACGAAGAATTAGAGCAGCCAGCAGCTGACCAAATACCCTCGTCAGAAGTAATGTGTATTCAAGCTACGGATTGGCGAACCCCGATAATAACTATGTTGCAGGGTAGCAATGACCTTCCGAAAGGCCCAGAAACTCGAAGATTGCAATCAAGAGCTCGAAATTACAAACTTATTGGGGAAATACTGTATAAGGCCGGAGTATGCTCGCCACTGCTTCGATGCATCTCTCAACCTGAAGGACAAGACATACTTCGAGGCATCCACGAAGGGCTATGCGGAGGACATCTAGCTCCTAGAGCGCTAGCAGGCAAGACGCTTCGGCAAGGTTTTTATTGGCCAACAATCGTCAGAGACGCCGAAGACCTAGTTCGAACATGCCAGGGCTGCCAATGGATGGGCAGAAGGAGCCATCGCCCACCAACTCAACTTCAAGTTATTGCCCCGGTATGGCCGATGGCTAGATGGGGCATGGACCTCATAGGTCCTTTCCCACCAGCAAAGGGCGGTTTGAAATTTGCGGTCGTAGCAATAGAATACTTCTCAAAATGGGTGGAAGCAGAGCCGCTAACAGCCATCACTTCGAAGAACGTGCAAAGGTTCTTCTGGCAGAATATTATATGCAGGTTCGGAGTCCCCAGAGAATTAACGGTGGATAACGGAACCCAGTTCGAAGCTGATACCTTCCAAACATTCTGTGAAGAACTGGGTATTAAGCTATGCTTCGCAGCAGTGCGACACCCGCAATCCAACGGAGCCGTCGAACGAGCCAACGGGAATATCCTCTCCGGGTTAAATCGCCGAATTGTGGGATTGGCCAAGGGCCTATGGGTCGAAGAGCTACCTAAAATTTTATGGTCTATCCGAACCACGCAAACTAGATCAACCGGCTTCACGCCATTCAGGTTGCTCTTCGGAGACGAAGCCATGACCCCTACGGAGCTCAAAGGGGAGTCACTTCGCGTAATTCAACACGAAGACGAAGATGATCGGAGTGCTTCAATAGACTTGTCAGAAGAAACAAGGCTTCGAGCTGTCGCCAACCTGACGAAGTACCAAGAGCACACAAAGACATGGTATGACCCGAAGGTCAAGTTAACTGAGTTAAAGCCCGGTCATCTAGTATTGCGTAATTAATAGCTCCGGGGAAGCTAGGAAACAAATGGGAAGGACCATATGTTATCTTATGCTCAGGACGCCCCGGATCGTTTAAATTAGCTAATTTAGAAGGAGAAGAGTTGAAACATGCGTGGCATGCGGAGCACCTTAAGAGATATTACGCTTAAGGCTCCCTTGTAATCACTTGTAACACTCCTTTTATAAATAAAGCTAAGGGTTGAGATTTGTTTTGCCCTTCGAACATCCCACCCTCCGGATGGACGCATTCGAAGGTCGGTGATGCTAGCAGAGCCAAGCGTTTTTTCGAAAAAACCCAAGGGGCTGGCTACGAACCATTGGTTCAGTGGCTCCGCCAACCTACGGATTCCAGGCTCCGGCTTGTTAGGATCCGTAGAAGAGTCTAAGGACTTTAAACAAGACAGAATTTCAAGCCTCCGGGTGCGAAGTATCTGTAAAAGAGCCGTAGGTGGCCAACCTACGGATTCCAGGCTCCGGCTTGTTAGGATCCGTAGAAGAGTCTAAGGACTTTAAACAAGACAGAATTTCAAGCCTCCGGGTGCGAAGTATCTGTAAAAGAGCCGTAGGTGGCCAACCTACGGATTCCAGGCTCCGGCTTGTTAGGATCCGTAGAAGAGTCTAAGGACTTTAAACAAGACAGAATTTCAAGCCTCCGGGTGCGAAGTATCTGTAAAAGAGCCGTAGGTGGCCAACCTACGGATTCCAGGCTCCGGCTTGTTAGGATCCGTAGAAGAGTCTAAGGACTTTAAACAAGACAGAATTTCAAGCCTCCGGGTGCGAAGTATCTGTAAAAGAGCCGTAGGTGGCCAACCTACGGATTCCAGGCTCTGGCTTGTTAGGATCCGTAGAAGAGTCTAAGGACTTTAAATTTTTTATCTACTTATCGATGGTGACATGTGCAAAATTCGAAGCATACAGGTGTTCGGACAATCATTGTGCCTAGCGAACCCTTATATATGATAAAAGCTCTGCCACCCACAAGGGGGGTAGGAGGATAGGAGTCACACAGCATACTGTCGAAGCATTCCACATTAAAATATTATACTCATACATCAGGAAAAATTGTTATCTAAACCCAAATAAAAACGGAGACCCTTTCGACCCCTAGAGCTACCCCTGCGGCTACTTTGCCCTTCGGAGCTTGAAGTCTTTTTAGGCCGGGAACTTCTCTTTTTCCTCGAGGCTCGCAGTTTCTTCTGCTCCTCCTGAAGTTCGGCCCACGTCAAGAGCCTTTCGGAGCCGGCCTCGGCAAGGTTTTCGGCTTGATACTCCGAGTCAGACCAGTCGACAGGCTCGGAAGACGAATACCCCTCTTCCTTTTCTTCCTCTTTAATATAAGACAGAACGTCCCTTCGTACTTCAAGGGTAACTCCCCCCCCCCCGACTCCGCGAGGAACAGAAAAGCGGGAGCGGCGGTAAGGTCTCAAACTCTCAAGAACTGCCCACTCCTTTCGAAGCTCGGCAGTAGGTTCCAAAAGTACGAAGTCAGGGCTCGAAGGGCATGACAGAACCTAAAAAAGAGCAGAGCACCCAAGACAAGTACTGTTTATAACTTTCTCATTAATTAAACAAAGTTTACAAGACCACAGGTACACAACAACCCTAAGCGGCTAGACCTGCGGGTCGGTTGGCGGAGCTGGGACCGAAGGCGCTGGCGAAGTCGGGAGTGGTGGCTTCGCTTGAGCTTGCTTTTGCCGGCGGGCCTCGTCGATCCAAGCCTTAGCAGCAACCTTATGATCTGCCTTCCATACTGATCGGAAAGCTTCCCAAGCCGAAGCCACCTCCGAAGACGGCCGCAGTAGGTCATCATCCGCGAAGCCTCCAGGAGACGAACCACTAACCGAATCGAAGGGAATCCGAAGAGATTCGAGGTGGCGAAGAACCCCGATGCCGGCGCACTGTCCGGAGATCTCTTCGTACCGTACTCCGGAATTCTTCATCAGCGACGAAGCTACCTGGATCCTCGTCAGCTTCCGGTCGAGCGGCTCGGAGGTTGCTGCAGAGGTCGAAGGGCACATGGTGCCAAAGTACTCTAACGTACCCTGAAGAGCTTCCAAGGTACGGTCAGCAGTACTGGAATTCTTTCTATCTGCTACTTCCAGGCTTGCAACAGTTGCGTCCAACGCGGCCACCCGAAGCATCAAGGAACTCTTCTGAGCCATTGCCTGGCTAAGAGCCCCTTGAAGTTCCACCAGATGTCCGTTCGAAGCAGCCGCATCCTGGCGAAGCTTCTCGACCTCCGCACGGAGGACCACTCGTTCAGCCTCGGCTTCTTCGGCATGAGAGCGGAGGGCTTCAAGGGCTTCGTCAGACGCTGCCTTAGCCTTCCGTTCTTCCAAGAGTTCTTCATTCAGCCTGAGAGACCTCCCGGTGGAGTCATCAAGAGCTGTTTGAAGGGCTGTAACCTTCCGGTTAAGTCGGTTAATTTCGACCTCGCTGGAAGTCGCTGCCGCTCTAGCAAGGGCGAATTGCTGCAAGGAAAACAAGGTAAGTGCTAAAGAAGTTTTGACCATTAAAATACAGCAACTGTGGTGTCTTTTTCATACCTGAAGGGCAGCCCTTTCGAGGGCCGTGTTGAGGCTCGAAGCCCTAACTTCGCTCAAAGCGGAGATCAACTCCGAATTGGCAATGTCCTGGCTTTTCTCAGCCAGGGGCTCCAGGAGCCTTCGAAGGCCGCTCCGATGCTCCAAGAAAGGAGCCAGAAGAGGGAGCCAAGACAAGGCCCGGGCGTCGTCCTCTGCAGCCTCGTCCTCTGAGTTGCCAACGGAGGGCGCTGCTTGGTCAACCCGAAGGCCCAGGCTGGAAATACTCTTACCCCTCCCCGGCACAAAAGGGGGAGAGGCAAGAACATTCCGACCTTCAGCCGCCACATCTCCGGCCGGAGCCACGTTGTCGGAGGCGCCTTCAGTAGTCGAGGTCGCCACGGCCGGAGCCAATTCCGTCCCAGGGAGCACATCGTCCGCTCCGAAGGATACGTTCTCCACCACCGGGCTCGGAGCCCCCAGGGGAGCCGGAGGGTCCGCTCGGGTGACCGTCTCCGAAGAAGCGGGGACGTCGGGCGCCACCAAGGCTTCGGTACCCGAAGAGGTACCTATTTTAAATACCAAGATTAATTAACATATTCTACAGATAGCAAGCGAATGCCGACGAAAAAAGAAAGAGCTCCGGGAAAATACCTCCAAGAGCCGCTGGAGGAAGGATCGCCGGATCCTCCAGGACTTCGTACATCCGGAGGATATTGTCAAAATCATCCCCCGAAGTCCTACCCTCGGTTTCGTCCATCGGGGCCACGACCTCCGCGGGAACCCCTTCGGGTGCAGGCAAGTCGGAGGTAGAGTATGACTCCACTTGCACGTTGACGGGTGCAGGAGGAGCCAACGGAGTTACACTAACACCCTCCCTGCCGGAGAGGTTTGGGGGGACCTCCTCCGTGTCTTCATCAATCAAAAGATAGTCTTCGAAGGCCTTCGCTGTAGCACCTCCGGAGTCTTCTGCCTCTTCGGGAGTCGGGCTCCGCTCATCCGGCGACGAAGAAGATGAAGCGGGCGTCAAGTGCGGAGGCTGCTTCGCCGCCTTCTTCTGAAGAGGTTGCTTGCCAGCTTTTTTAGAGGGCTCGGCCGCTGCTTTCCTCTTGCGAGCCGCCGCTCCAGCTGGGGCGAAGTCGGGAAGCTGCGGAGGCTCCATGCCGAGGGCTCTCCACACCCTGTTCGAGCGCTCCCAACTCCCCACCAGCTCCAGCCTCCTCTGCCTCTCGGCCACCGAAGGGGCTCCGAGAATTCGTTCGGTAGCCCGGACTATGTCGTCCGGAGCTAAGGCTAGAGGTGCCGCTGAAAAGAAAAAGGTATAAGAAGCATAAGTATAATTAATGTGTTCATATAAAATGATGCCGCAGGAGAAAGACGTACCTATGTTTCGGAGGTCCCCCTCCGAGGCTTGCGGGATGGAGATTGGCCAACTGGCTCCGAGGGGTGAGATCCGAAGGCCGACGAACTCTTCGGTCAGGTCGCGCATACTCATGCGACGAGCCACTGAAGCCAGCAACCCTAGCCTCGTCGTGAGCAGGCTAGGGTTCGGGGAGGTGTCTGCTTCCTTCCGGAACCAGATTTCTTGAAGAGGGCCCAAAAGGGGGGAGTCTTCTCCTACTTCGGCGTAAAACCACCGAAGTATCCAATTTGTATACCATTCGATCGTTTATGGCCTTCGCAGGGAAATGAAGAGCGTGCTCCCGCCGTAGTTGGAAATTAACACTGCCGAAGGCCACTGTCACCTTCGAGTCTCCAGGCCCATCTTGAGGCTTCGGCTGGCAGATAGCCTCGTGGGTCGCTGCGAAGATCTCGGAGCGCCCTTCACACCCCTCCGCCCGAAAAGCCCACTCGAAGACGGCCAGGCGGACGATTGCGTTGGGAGACAATTGAGGCAGGGTTATGTGGAACAGGTCCAGTACCTCTGCCAGAAAATCCACGGCTGGTAGCCCCAGACCCGCTTCGAAGAACGCCTCGAAGACTACCACTTCTCCGCTCCGAGGCCGTGGAGTCGACTCTGTCCCGGGAACTCGAGTCCTCATTCCGGCTCCCAGCTTCCCGTCTACTGCCTCTTCAATGGACTCCGCGGTGCTCACTGACTGGCCGATGACAAAGCTTTGGGCCATCTTCTTCTTGGAGGGTGGACGGAGCGCTCGAGGGTTCTTGGGCCAAGCACCGCCCGGACCCCCCGCCATTGCCGTGGCTGCTGATGCGGCCCACGCCTGCCGCTGCGCCAGAGTGTTGGCCGCCAATGGAGTTGTGTGGCTGGTTCTCGCCATTGCGCTCAAGTGCTCGAAGGTGCGGAAAGTTGAGGGGAAAGGTGAATTGCAGGAAACGGTGAATGCGGTAAAAAACTTCCAGTAATCCCTATTTCCCCCTTTTATAACCGCACAACCTATACTGCTCTTCGAGAAGTTTCACATTGCAGGTTCGGCTTCCGTCGCCGACAGGTGGGGCTGGTAATTGGAACGGCGTGCAACCGCTGAAGAAATCGACCGTTACTTCTTTTTTACAGAGGGTAACGGCTATTTGCGCCGTAACGGTCATATTGACGGTACCCCACGACGTTCACACTCTGTAACCGTCGCCACGACGAAAGACACTTCGTAACCGCTTGCACGACGTTCACACTCCGTAACCGCTTTCGTAACACTCATGCTCCGAAACCATGCTATTCTCAGGGAGTTTTCCCACTATGCCAAAACTCGGAGACGAATGTTTTAAAATATTGGGCCCAATATTCTGGGCTAAATCATAACATCTTCGCATTCCCTTTAAGCCTCAGAAACTAAAAATGTTCCTTTCGTATACTGCCTTCTTTCTAAAAAATAGGTTATCTACAGAAAGGCGTATTCGAGGGGCTACTGTTGGGGGAAATTACTTCATTTCCAGGACTTAAAGGTTAACCCTCCGAAGGCTCCAAGAAGATCCCAAAGATGGCTGACTAATACTTGAAGCATACGTCAGCACGGTCGGAGGGTGTCACGATGCGAAGTCTCGAAGGACCCTCCGAAGGGAAGGAGGAGGCTTCGAAGCAGGAAGACGTGACTGATTGGATGCCCTGCTTATCCATCTACCCTACAGCACTTTACCGTGTATAACCTTGTTTATAATACTGGAGGTCATTTGTAATATAAGGGTAAATAGGTCTATTCCTTAAGCTTTTTTCCCTATAAATACCCCCCATTGTACCTTGTAAGAAGGATCCAGAACCAGTGGTTCAAACATATACATTCGGACCTCTTGAGTTGTTATCCTTCACAGAGGCTCAAGTTTGTCCTAAAAGCACAAACCTCTTGTTTGTTTGTTCTTAACTACCAAGAACCTGTTGGTGTAACTTTTACGCCAACAGTAACAATTCTTAAGTTTCCATACCAGTCAATAAAGTTTGTATAAGAAAGCTTTTCCTTTTTAAGAATTGATTGTAGATTAAAAATGGAAGTGTTCTTAGCAGTAGGTGTCATGATCTACAATAAAAATGCAAGGTTCAACACTATGCTGGACACGATCCATATATGTAAAATAATCACTTTACCTCAAATGACACATAGCGGGACAAGATCCATATTCAACTAACTTCTAATAAGCTTTAGCATCACTGATAAAAGATTAGTGATATAGGTAAGCAACAACTTACTAATCACATCCTATGTGACTCTTGTTCATTAAGGTTGCATCCAATGCCTAATTCTAAACTCCATGCCCTAAAGCCCAAATCTGTTTTGACAACTTTGTTAAGCAAACCAATACTATGCATGTGGATGGCTGACATTCACCCTAACTGGTTAAAGATAAAAGATGGTACTCTGCTTTGGCAGACCGACCATACAATGATCAAAAACTTTTATAGGTGTAGCTATTGGAAAGGGCATTAAAAACATAATTTTCTGACGAAAACTAATCTAACATAGTAACAATCCCTACTACACATGGAAGCATAGAAGAACAGTATGACGGGAACATAAGTAAACACCAAAGACAATCATATTAACTGTGACATAGTATAACTCTTTTCATATTGTGATCTCCATCTCCATGGGTCCTGTACTTTGGGTCATCATGCTTCAAGCCTCCATGAACTTGTATCGGTCTATTACAACTAATAGCACTATATTAATTACATAAACAGAAGCATCACATGTCGACGTGCAAGTCATATAACATTGAACAACCTTGGGCTATAATTAACCATGATACACATGCAATAAAAATTACATACAAACATCTCATACATCTCAAGGTCATACTAGTTACAATATTCTATGCAAAAACAAGTTAGGCGAAGAATCTATGTGTGACTGAAAACTTGATCCGGAACTTTTGGCTCATAAGCCTAGAACTTCTGGTCGAAGGGACCCGAAACTTTTGACTCAAGGTCAGACCTTTCAAAATTAACCCTTATATATCAAATTTATTTTTGCCCAGAACTTCTAGGTCACACTCGAAACTTCCAAAAATCCAACACAAAAATAATAGATCTAATCTATTTCCATCACATATAACCTATGTGATCGATCTAGATCAAACACTATGCATGTAGGCTTTGATACCACTATTGGAGAATAGCGAGGCTACGCTAGTATTAAATTCAAAAATTTTACCTTGTTCGCTTAGGAACCATGCATGTAATAGGACCATAGATCGTTACATCTAGCCACAAGATGCGTTAGGGCAACAAAAGTAGAGTGGATGAAGCACGTCCTCGAGCGGTTTTGCTCATCCTCGTTCGTTCATTAGCAATAAAGATGACATAGTCTAGTGATCTCTACAAGAAGAATACAAGCACTGCAATTGGAGCAGTGCTTCTCTGGTATGTACGCATACAAGGATAGGATCACCTCTCATCGATATACTAGTACCACTCGCAAGATCCGAGGAGAAATGTCCACAACGATTATAGTCTAGAAGAGAGGAAAGGTGGCGGCTAGGGTTAGGTCAAAGCAACAACATGCCTTTCATTCTAGCACCTCCTCTCCTTATATAGATCTCTCTCATGGACCATTAATCAGTATTAAAGCCCAACATATCTAATATGTTGGTCTGGCCCGAAAGTTTTGGTCCAGGCCCGAAACATCTGAAAATAACCTTTTGTATGAATTTATTTCTGTCTGGAACATCTAAAAATAACATTTTGTATTGAAATTATTTCAACTCGGAACTTCTGTATCACATCTGGAACTTCCGGTTCATCTAGAACCCAAAACTTTTGGGTCAAACACAGAATTTCTAGTTTCTCAAGAAACCGAAACTAGGGTTGGCCCAGAACTTTCGGTTCCCCCAGAATTTTCTTGGGCATATTTCCATCACTACATACCGTTGAAAAGGTAGTATGTATTTCATATAATTCTGGTATAACTTTTATTACCCTTTCAAATAAGCTTTCTAGAAAAATAAGGAATTCTCTTATTACAGTGTACTCTTCTATGATTTGTTATAGAGGTACCACAAATTTTCTTACGTAGATTTGATATTTGTGCTAAATGTAAAAATTACACAATCGAGTTTAGTGTGTTCATATTTCAAGTATAAGTAAATTCTATTGTCCTCTATAGAAGATATATGTTGGGGGAAATGCTTCATCCCCAGGACCTTCAAGATTAGGAGACAAAGACAACTCATAAAGTTCTAAGCCAAAGACTTGTCTCCAAATTGATGAAGGTTTAAAGACGAAGGGTTTATCCGAACCCCAGTTCGAAGATACCCTCCGAAGGCTTCATCTCTGCAGTGGGAAACAGCAAGACTAACGGGATGTCTGCCTTATCTATCTCTTCAGACATACTTTACCATTTTAGCCCTATTCGGGGTACCGAATAGTTTCCACTATGTCGGTTGTAATTGAGGGGTAAAAAGGTCTTTTCCTTAGAGTTTTTACCTATAAATACCCCCTTCTCACCCTGTAATAGGCATCGAATATTCAAGTATTCAATACACAACTTCGAACTACTTCGAGCTATTATCCTATACGGAGGCTTGAGATAGTCCGCTTCACAAACTCTTTGTTTGTTAGTTCTTAATCTTAGAGAACCTGTTAGCGTAATCTTTTATGCCAATAGTTGGCATTGTCTGTGGGGAACTTAGTTCTAAAAGCTAGTTCTCTGCCACTAACTGCACTTTGAAGAGCACTTGCGGAGGGAGTTTCGGAGTCTAAAGATTCCGCACACCCTTTGGTAAGAGGCTTCCAAGGGTAGTTCGAAGGCCTTTTCTTGCCTTCCCAAATCATTCGAAGTCTTCGGTCTTTCGACCATAACTTCATAAGCCATGCCTCCCAAGTGGAGCCTAGCCACCGATCCTCCCCGAAGGTCCCCTTGAACCAAAGGTGCAGAACCCTCAGCCATTCCACAAACTCTCGAAGTGGTCATCAGACCTCGAGCACCCAGAGTTCCCCGAGCAGCTCCCTCGGTGCTTCGAACTGATTATCCTGGTTCTCAAGACCCGGAGGTCCCCTTCGGAGGAAGAGAAGACCTTCCTGAGGATGTAGCTACCCAGGTAGCGCAGCTTCAAGAGGAAGTAGCAAGGTGGAGGCAAGAGGCTGCAGATAGGCTTTGCCCTCAAGCCTTCACTCTTGCTTCGGAGGTGCCTCAAGATGACAGTCCTGATAATTATCTCGAAGCTCTTCGAGTCCCAAAGGATGCCGATAATGCATCCTTCGACGATGAGTCTCCACTGCATCCGGACTTGCAGAAAGTGCCCTTCGACCCCAGGTTCAAAGCCTCAAAGTTGCACAAATACTCCGGTGGGTCTGACCTCGGAGAGTTCTCTCGTTCTTATGCCCTTGCAATAGAAGCCAGCGGAGGGGTGCGGAACACAATGGCGAAATGCTTCCCCCTCGCGTTCGAAGGTGTGGCTCTTCGATGGTTCTGGTCTCTAAAGCCAGGATCAATCAGGTCATGGGAGCAGCTGAAGAGGAAGTTCGTGAGTAACTTCCAGGGTACGTTCGTAGCCCCAATGTCCACGGGAAGCTTGTTCTAGGTGAAGCAGCAAGCAGGAGAGACCCTTCGGGAGTACTTTACACACTTCGCCCACACAAAGTCCTAGATTAGAGGCTTGTCTACCTCTTTGGTAGTGGATGCGGCATGCGAAGGGGTGTTGAACCCAGACCTCTTCAACAAACTTCACCGGAATCCGGTGTCGTCTGTAGCACAACTAATGGCATACTTCAAACAATATGCCAAGGCAGAAGAAGGCTGCCTCCGAAGAATTGTGGTGCTGGCACCAGTCTTCCTTCAAGAAGTAAAGACGGAGCCAGAAGTCCTAACTCCTCCGTAAGCCCCCCTTGATAATCGCTTCAATGATCATAGAAGGGGAAAGAAGCACTTCCGCTCCGAGGTATTAAATATTGCACCCTCCGCACCGAAGATGCCTTTCAACTTTCAACAGGCGCAAGCTAACAAGGCAAGTACCTCGAAGCCTCAAGAGAAGACGGCTGGCATGTGCTAGGCTTTCTTCTATTGTGTACATGGCGAAAATAGAAGCCATGACACAAAAGATTGTAAGTCCATATTGACCCTTTGGGCGAGTATTTAGGGCGAAGCTCAGGGCGAGGTACTTCGGATCGGGCCCCTCCAGCAGTACGTTAGGAGCCTGTATAGGATATGGTCCGGGCCAGCAATCTTGAAGCACCGATGCAAATCCTGGTGGCCAACATTATGCCACCACCGAAGCAGGAGGATCCCCAAGATCACAGCAAGCGGGTGGCCCTGCCCATCTCCGGAGGGGGGGCCCTCGGTAATATGTCAAAGCGGTAGCGGAGGGACTATGTTCGTGAAGTAGGGCATATAGGGACCTTGAGCTCGGCTGCAGAAATGCCCGAGTGGTCCCATGTAGGTATTTCTTTTACTGACCACGATGCTGCAGGGGTGAAATTCCGCTATGTTGACCCTTTGTTGTTTCAGCTGATATAGCAGGAGTTGAAATCCGAAAGATATTGGTGGACGGTGTAAGCTCCATAGATATACTCTTCATCCAGGCCTTTGACCAGATGTGCATTTCCCGAAGTCACTTACTTCCGGCAGCTCGCCCACTCCAAGGTTTCGCAGGTCCTCCTCTCGATGCCCTCGGCCAGATAGGTCTCGAGGTTGCCTTCGAAGAGAGGCCCCTGGCTAGGGTTGAGGAGGTTATCTTCGATGTCGTCGACGCCCCGTATGCCTATAACACAATCTTCGGGAGGGGGATGTTAAACCAATTTGGAGCTATAGTACATCATAACTATCTGTGTCTCAAGATGCCCACACAAGGTGGAGTTATCACTATTTTAGGAGACTAAGCTGCAGCCCAGAGAGCAGAGTATAGTCATCGTCCACCTCTGGACCCTCGGTAGGTGAATAGTGTGTTGGAGCACTCGGAGGAAGCTCCGGGGTCCTTAGACCCCTCGAAGGGCCCTTCCCTAAAGCCAAGCCCAGAAGGTGATGTGATCACGAAGATGATCCTAAAAGATGGCAAGGAATATCCAATCCAATTTGACAAGGGGCTACCTTCGGAAATATCTACTTCGCTGGAGGAAGTAGTTAAAGAAAACTTTGATATCTTCGCGTGGACCAATGAAGATATCCCCGGAGTTGACCGGAGCATCATTGAGCACAGTTTACTTGTCAACCCGAAGGCTCGACTAGTTCGCCAGGGGATCCGTAAGTTGTCAACTGAAAGGGCAGACCTCGCCAAGACGGAGGTGGAGAAATTGCTGAGGGCTGGAATTATTAGGGAAGTAGCCCACACGGAGTGGTGGGCTAACCCCATTTTTGTCAAGAAAAAGGGCTCTAGCAAGTGGCACATGTGCATCGACTTCACGTCACTAAATAAAGCATGCCTGCGAGACCCCTACCCTATGCCCCGTATTGATCAACTTGTGGATTCTACGACTGGCTCCGAACTTCTAAGCTTCCTGGACGCATACTCCGGTTATCATCAAGTTTGGCTAAAGCGCGAAGACGAAGCCAAGACGAGTTTCATAACTCCTTTCGGAGTATTTTGTTATGTTCGATTGCCTTTTGGCTTGCGGAATGCCGGGACTACTTTTTCACGTCTTATTGCTAAGGCTTTAGGTCACCAGATAAGCTGAAATGTCAAAGCCTATATGGATGACATTGTAATAAAGAGTGTTGTAAAGCACCATCATAGTCTAGACTTAGCAAAAACTCTTGAGAGCCTCTGAGCATGTGGAGTTCGCCTCAACCCTGAAAAAAATATATTCGGGGCGCAAGCAGGAAAATTGCTAGAGTACTTAGTTTCGAGTAGAGGAATCGAAGCTAGGCCGACGCAGATAACTGCACTACAAAGAATGGCTCTGTCAGAAAATCTGAAGCAAGTCCAGAAGTTGACAGGACGGCTCGCAGACCTTAGTAGATTCCTGGCCAGATCAGCAGAACGAAGCCTCCCGATATTTAAAGCCCTAAAGGGGTCCAAAAGTTTCAAATGGACGTCGGAGTGCCAGAAAAGCTTCGATGATATTAAAGATTATCTCGGGAATCTATCAACACTTACTGTGCCCCTCCTAGAAGAAACTCTCCTTCTTTATCTTGCAGCAACGGGCTCCGTAGTAAGTGCAGTGCTGGTCAGGGAAGTAGAGCTTAAAGGAAAACTGGTGCAGAACCCAGTATACTTCATCTCAGAAGCTTTGTCCGGAGCAAAGACAAGATACTCTGAGCTCAAAAAATTTGTTTATGCTTTGGTAATGGCCTCGCGGAAGCTAAGGCATTACTTCTTAGCACATAATCTCATTGTCCCTACCTCATAAAATGGGTTGTCGAGCTAGCCCCCTTCGGTATTTCCTTCATGGCAAGAACAGCTATCAAGTCCCAAGTCATAGCTAACTTCGTGGCCGAGTGGACTCCATCCGTAGTTTGGACTCCGGAAGAAACCTCCAAAGGTCTGTGGACAATTTTTTTAGACGGAGCCTATCAGGCATCTGGTGCCGGAGCTGGAGCTGTAATAATATCGCCGTTAGGGCAAAAGGTCATGTATTCTGCGAGGCTCAACTTTAAGACCACCAACAATATTGCAGAATACGAAGGGATCCTACTAGGCCTTCGAAAGGCAAGGGTACTTGGAGCAACAAGAATTATAATAAAAACAGATTCCCAAGTCATCGCAAGGCATGTTGACAAGAGCTTCCAAGCTAGGAATCCGCATCTTGCAAAGTATTTAGAAGAAATCTGCAAGACCGAAGCATTGTTTAAAGGAATTTCTATTCAAAGCATCCCTCAAGCGGATAATCAACTTGTAGATATTCTAGCGAAGGCAGCAGCCGGAGCATTGGACATCCCGGAGGGTGCTTTCTATGAATAACTTATCAAGCCTACATTGCATCAACTACCCTCCGCAGAAGTCCTTTGCATTCCAGTCACCGATTGGCGCACTCCAATTTTGGATGTTTTGCAAAACAGTGCAGTTTTGTTAGAAGGTTCGTATTTCCGAAGGCTCCAAGCAAGGGATCAAAATTATGAGCTTGTCAACAGAATACTTTATAAAGCCGGAGTTTGTTCTCCCCTACTCCGGTGCATCTCACAACCCGAAGGACAAGATATACTTAGGGAGATTCACGAAGGCCTGTGCGGCAGCCATCTAGCCCCTCGTGCTCTAGCGGGAAAGACACTTCGCCAGGGGCTTTATTGGCCAACAATTGTAAGAGATGCAGAAGAATTGGTTCGAACCTGCCAAGGGTGCTGGTGGATTGGTAGGCGGAGCCATCGTCCACCGACACCTCTTCAAGTTATTGCTCCGGTATAGCCAATGGCGCAATGGGGAATGGATCTCATCGGCCCTTTTCCAATGGCAAAAGGCAGCTTGAAGTTTGCGGTGGTAGCAATCGAATATTTTTCTAAATGGGTCGAAGCTGAACCCCTAACTGCTATCACTTCAAGAAATGTACAAAAATTCTTTTGGCAGAATGTCATTTGCAGGTTCGGAGTGCCCAGGGAGTTAACTATTGATAACGGCACTCAATTTGAAGTTGAGCCTTTTAAAGAGTTTTGCGAAGGCCTGGGCATCAAGTTATGCTTCGCAGCTTTTGCCACCCCCAATCCAACAGAGCCGTCGAGCAGGCAAATGGAAATATTCTCTCTGGTTTGAATCGAAGGATTGTTGCGTTAGCTAAGGGGCAGTGGACCGAATAACTTCCTAAGATTTTGTGGTCCATTCGGACCACTCAAGCTAGGTCAATGGGCTTCACCCCATTTAGGCTGTTATTCGGAGATGAGGCCATGACTCCTACGGAGCTTAAAGGTGGATCCCTTCACGTAACAGAGATTGGGAATGATGATGAAAGAAACACTTCGCTGGACTTGTCAAAAGAAACAAGGCTTCGAGTTGTCGCCAATCTAACAAAGTACCAAGACTAAACGAAGGCATGGTATGACCCGAAGATAAAAGTGAATGAGCTTAGACCAGGTCATTTGGTGCTGCGAAGTGTAATTGCTGCGGGGAAGCTAGGAAACAAATGGGAAGGACCATATATTATCCTACGCTCAGAGCGCCTCGGGTCATTTAAGTTAGCTAATTTAGAAGCGGAAGAGTTGAAGCATGCATGGCATGCGGAGCACCTTAAATGTTATTACGCTTAGGGGCTCCTTGTAATCAATTGTAAAGTACCTTTCTAAGTTAAATAAAGGTGGAGGTTCGAATTATGATTACTCTTCAAATATTCCTTACCCCTGGTGGATGCATCAAGGGAACGGAGATGCTTGCGGAGGTAAGCATCTTTCATCAGAACCCAGCAAAAACAGCCTTTGAACCATTGGTTCAAGGATTTCGTAAAAGAGTTGAAGGTGGCCAAAGCCTATGGATTCTAGGCTCCATCTTGTTAGGATCCGTAGAAGAGTCTAAGGACTTTAAAAGAACTGATTTCCAGCCTCCGGGTTCGAAGCATCTGTAAAAGAGCCGTAGGTGGCCAAAGCCTACGGATTCCAGGCTCCGGCTTGTTAGGATTCGTAGAAGAGTCTAAGGACTTTAAAAGAACAGATTTTCGCCCTCCAGGTTCGAAGCATCTATAAAAGAGCCGTAGGTGGCCAAAGCATATGGATTCCAGGCTCTGGCTTGTTAGGATCCATAGAAGAGTCTAAGGACTTTAAAAGAACAGATTTCCGGCCTTCAGGTTCGAAGCATCAGTAAAAGAGCAGTAGGTGGCCAGAGCCTATGGATTCTAGGCTCTGGCTTGTTAGGATCCTTAGAAGAGTCTAAGGACTTTAAAAGAACATATTTTCGGCCTTCGGGTTCGAAGCATCTGTAAAAGAGTCATAGGTAGCCAAAGCCTATGGATTCTAGGCTCTGACTTGTTAGGATCCGTAGAAGAGTCTAAGGACATTAAAGGAACAGATTTTCGGCCTCCGGGTTCGAAGCATCTGTAAAAGATCCGAAAGTGGCCAAAGTCCTACGGATTCCAGGTTCCGGCTTGTTAGGATTAATAGAAGAGTCTAAGGACTTTAAACGAACAAATTTCCGGCCTCCGGGTTTGAAGCATCTGTAAAAGAGTCGTAGGCGACCAAGCAATAAGGTTTCAAGGCTCCGGCCCAATGAAACACTTAAGTCCTAAGCGACTATTATCGGAGTTTACAAGTATAGACTTAGTTTCGGAATTTATAAACATCACAATACGAATGTGCAGTTCGAAGAACTCTACGAAAGAGTAGAATATGATTACCAAGTGTTATGTGAAGCATCATGTTGTTATATCAATCATTGTGTTCGACGGACCTTATCGCATTGCGTATGGTCCCCCACCCACAAGGAGGGGCAGGGGAATAAGGAACAATCAAGTGATGCTTCTGAAACAAATTATATTAATTGGGTAATCATATTACATTACATCATGAAAAATTCTGGTCTAAGCCTAAATAAAAGCGGAGATCCCTCCGACCTCTAGAGCCAATTTTAGGACCACTTCGGTCTTCAGAGACCGGAGTTCTCAAAATTTTCCTCTTAGTCCGGGTGCCTATAGAGGATGAAGATGCTACTTCCTTATCCTCTCCTTTAATATAAGCTAGGACTTCGCTTTGAATATCAGGTGCTATTTCCCCTTGCTCCCCTCGAGGAATAGAAAAACACGAATGTCGGTAAGGCCTTAAGCTTTCGAGGATAGCCCACTGTTGGCGAAGCCCTTCGTTAAGCTCCAATACTTCGAAGTCAGGCTCCGAAGTACATAAAAAAACCTAAAAATGAACACCCAAACAAAGACTTCTCATTTATAAACTTTTCATTCATTAAGATAAAGGTCTTTACAAGACTTCTTGTACATGCTAAAGCGCCCTACGAGCTATACCTGCGGGTCAGTTGGTGGAGCCGGTGGAGTCGGAGCCGGAGGCTTCATTTGAGCTTGCTTCTGCCGACGAGCCTCGTCGATCCAAGCCTTGGACGCAGCTTCGTGATTTGTTTTCTAGGTCGCCCAGAAGGCTTCCTAGGTAGAAGCCACATCCAAAGAAGGATGCAACAAGTCTTCGTCGGTGAAGCCTGCAAGCATCGAACCCCCCACTGGAGCAACAGAAATCCCGACGGCTTCGAGGTGTCGAAGGACTCCGATCTCGACTACTTGCTCGGAGATCTCTCCGTAGCGAGTCCTAAAGCCCTTCATCATCTTTGTCGCCACCTAGATCATCTTCAGCTTTCGGTCGTGGGGCTCGCTTGCCGCAGCTGAAGACGAAGGGCACATCGTGCCAAAATATTCTAGGACACCCTAGAGGGTATCCATAGTTTGAACAGAAATTGTGATATGCTTCGTCTCGGCCTCCGTCATCTCAGAAGCAAAAGAAAAAACTTCATCTATCCTTGATAGCAAAGAATTCTTCTGAGCCAGCGCTTGTTTGATTGAATCTTGAAGCTCTACAAGCTGTGTGCTGGAGTCTGACTCTGCTCGCTGAAGCCTCTCAACCTCAGCCCTTAGCACCACGCGCTCGGCTTGGATTTCTTCTATCGAAGTCTTGAGTGTAGCACAGGTCTGATGTTCGGCCCGGAGCGCTTCCTCTGTAATGGCCTTAGCCCTCCGTTCTTCGAGGAGCTCCTCCTCCAGCTGCAAAGTTTTGTCTTTGGAGCCTTTGAGGACATTCTGGAGGTGGTAACCTTCCTCTTAAGCTGATTGGTTTTGAGCTCATTGGAAGTCACTGCCGCTCTAGCAAGGATGAATTGCTGCAAAAAAGCAAAGTGAGTACAATGCAATTTTTATTAACTAAATAAATTTGCTGCATTTTGCATACCTGAAGGGCAGCCCTTTCGAGGGCCAAGTCGAGCTCTGATCCACTAGTTTCACTCAAGGTAGAAACCAGCTCAGAGCTCCCAACCTCTTGGCACTTATCTGCTGTTGGACCGGAAACGGCGACCAGAGGGGGGGTGAATGGGAGCTATTAAAATTTCGGGCTAAAAATTTAGCCTTCGGTTCTATTCTGTCTTCTGCGGAACAGGCTTCGAACACAACCTTCGAAGGTCTGGTTCGGAGGTACTACGACACCTTCGAACACAGGCTTCGGAGTGGCAAAAGTTCGAAGCCAAGAAGACTTCGCTCCACTTACAACCCTCGAAAATCTACTCTGCTAAGTCAGTGCAAGCTCTGCACACAGGGTGCTTCGAGCAGGCTTCGCACTTCACCCTTCGCAAGAGTGGACAGCCCTCTGAGGACTTCGACCAAGTACTTGGCGACAGCAACTGGTGCTGGGCTTAGTACGCGAAGGTCTACACGCACACAAAACGGACCACGCTAAGGGCTTCGACACAAGAAGCACTACGGGAAATGAACAGGGCTTCGCTAGTAAGCAGCGAGGTCTTGCCTCGTGTTACACAGAGCGACAGCACACTGTAAAACACACTTCGCAAGAAAAACACCCTTCGCCAAGACAGGCTTCGGTGAACCAAAAAAACTAGCGAGGTATGCAATACGAGCTCAAGCAAAAGCACACAGAAGCAGGGCTTCGCCGCTTGAACAAGGAACACAAAATATATTGAACTCTGGATGAAACCAGCGAGGATCTGTGTGTACAGGAGCTCAACAGTAAATGCTCAAAGTGTTAAATGTTACCTACCGAGCCCCCATATTTATAGCCCACGGCTTCATCCTAAGGAAGTGACTACATTACCCCTAGGGTTTACAACTGATTTGTCTCTACAGAACTAAGGGGTACAAAAGGTAGTCCACCTTTATTCTGGAGGCTTCTCTGTCAGCTGCAGAGGGGACAGTGTCAGCCTTTTTCAGAACAGACAGTGTCAGCCTTTACAGTGTTGACTTCTGGAACCTCCCTTCGCACCGGAGGGTGCGGTAGCTTTGGCGAGAAGCCTGCAGCCTGTTGGCCTTCGCTCCGCCGAAGAAGTCCTTCGATACAGTGACGGTTTTAAGCCGAAGCCGTCAAAGCCCTTGGGCCTTAGCACCAACACCTCCGGAGTGGACCACCACGGCTTCGCAGCTACTCCCAGCTCGAACACCGTCCGTCCGTGTACCGAAGCCATGCAGGCCGAAACACCACAAGACATCCTCACTCCGAAGCCCACCTTCGGAGTTCGACCCTTCGAAGTCCCTCCTTCGTCCAAGGCCTCCGCATGAAGCATTCCATGAGCACTTCGTCGCAGTGTCTCACTCCGAGCACACTCCTCGACGAGCCTCACCCGGACCATGCCTTCGATGCGCCTCGACTTCTGAGACCTTCGTCGGGTACCTTCGAGTGTCTCCCTCCGGAGCACACTTCGAATCCCTTGCCTCCGCAGAGGACTTGGTCCACCAACTCCGAAGTCACTCCATTCGGAGTACCTTCGAAGTGCCTCACTTCCGAGGACTTGACTCGGAGCACCTTCAGCCGGAGCCACGCTCCGCACTCTCTGCCTTCACCTGGCACGCCTCGACCCGAGGACCGACCCGGACCACCTTCGCAGCCACCGTGACGGAGCTCCCCGCTCCCCTGGCATCAAGCCACCCGCTTGATCCAGGTTCACCTGGCTCGAACCCTGTCCGTCGCCTCCGAAGTCCCTGCGCACCATAGACAAGCAGACAAGTGTATCCAGTACTCCGGAGACCTCTCCGGGTTAGCAACCTCCGGCACACACTCCGGTGTACCGCCCAAAGTACCGAAGCCATCGGTACGAACCCAGTCATCGTGTACTGTCGGACCCCTCCGACAGGCACACTCCGCTGCGCAGCTGCAGCAAGCAAACACCTCCGAACACCCTTCGGAGAACCACCTCCGAACACCCTTCGGAGAACCACCTCCGAACACCCTTCGGAGGTACCCTTCGAACAGAGGGTAAAATCCAGTCAATCACTCATCACAAAACACCGAAACCAACCCTTGGTTTCTCAATCTCCCCCTTGATGAGTGCATTGACAACCAAATCGAGGTTCAAGAAAATTTGAAGACTTTCAGCACACAAGTGACCATAAAAACTCAGAAAAGAGCCAAAGCATGTCACTTGATAAAAGAATTTTCTCCCCTTTTGAAAAAGAGTAAAAGCCCCTTTGGCAAATCTCCCCTTTGATAAAAACTCCCCCTGAGTTAAGCAAATTTTTCTCCCCCTTTATGTCAAAAATCTCTCCCCTTTTTCGAAATTATGCCTTCTTGCGGTAGAGAACATAGTAAATCTCCAGAATTTCTCCCCCTTTGGCAATGCAAGCATCAAGGAGCATGTAAAAGATGCAAAGCTTCGAAATGAATAGAATTGCAAAGACATATAATGCAAAAATATGCCAACAGTAATACCAATGTTCATGTGCTCAGCGCAATGTAACATTCTGGGAAACAAGATGATGGGATGTGAATTTGTCATTTTTGAGATAAAGGCATCACCACTTAATCATAGCAGCTAGACATGTGAAGGCAAGGACTGCGCAAAGCTAACAAATTCTACCCCTAGACAGACAAGTCTTGTTCACAAAGGAGCGTTAAAAGCAAACTTGATGAATAATTAATTTTGTTGTTCTTTTTCTTAATGCCAGGGGTTATTTGTTTGTCCACCTTATACTTTCCAATCAGGCCAAGCCTAGGCATGAGAGCCATTTGGAGCTTAAGGCGGTGATTTTGGCATACACTACACTATCCCAGTTCAGACCAATGTGCAATGGTAAGCAGTCTAGTATAGAGTAGTGCGACAAACAAACCCTCCTGGATCTTTTCATTTAAACCAGACAAAGCATGGATTTTTGATTTTGATTCAAATATCTTGAAGAATATCCATGAATAAAGAACATATTTTTCAAGTTGCAAATTTTAGCATCCAAGGAACAGTGTCTTGCTGTCAAGTAGATAAAAGATAGCTAAAAGCAGTCCTGCCTAAACAAGCTAGATACACGATTGAGCAGTGAGCAAGTTTTGATTTTAGAAAATAAAACATCATGCACAATCAATGTTCCAGACATATTTCATAGAGCTGAGCTGTCATGATTTCTTTGAACTAAAAGCAGGCATATAATAGCAAAAGATGTAAATTCAATTCCACACATAATGAGCAAATGCAAGGCAATTGACAATCAGCTCCCCCTCACAAAATGCCGTAAGGGTGACAAATGCCAAGTTCCCCACGCAAGTAAGCAAATCGAGAAGCATCGAGGGGTTTTGTAAAAATGTCGGCAAGCTGGTGTTGGGTATCAACATATTGAAGTTCAATATCACCCTTCTCATTGTGATCTCTGAGAAAATGATACCGTACATCAATGTGTTTGGTTCTAGAGTGCTGAACCGGGTTGTTTGCAATACAGATAGCACTAGTGTTATCACAGAAAAGTGGAACACTCTTATAATCTAACCCGAAATCCCGCAAAGTGGAAACCATCCACAAAATCTGAGAACAACAGCTAGCTGCAGCAACATATTCGGCCTCAGCCGTCGATTGTGCAACACTAGACTGTTTGCGGGAAGACCAGCAAACCAGTGAAGTACCCAGAAAATGACAAGTACCAGAGGTACTCTTCCTATCAATTCTACACCCAGCAAAATCCGCATCGGAATAACCTCTAAGACATAAAGATGAAGACGATGAATACCATATGCCAAATTCAAGGGTGTGTTTGAGATACCTGAGGATGCGCTTTACCGCTTGGCGGTGCGAAGCTCGTGGTGAAGCCTGAAAACGAGCACACAGACACACTGCAAAGTGTATGTCCGGCCTCGTGGCAGTCAAGTAGAGGAGGGAGCCGATCATGCTCCGGAACTCCTTCTGATCTACGGCTTCTCCATCTTCGTTAGGGTCCAATGCTACATATGTAGCCATTGGAGTGGCGAGGGGCTTCGCATCGGACATGTCGAACTTCTTGAGCAGGTCCTTGGTGTACTTTGTCTGGTGGACAAAAGTACCTTGTTTGCTTTGCTTGATTTGCAAACCAAGGAAAAAGGTGAGTTCACCCATCATCGACATTTCAAACTCCCTGCTCATGGTATCTGCAAACTCGGCAACCAAAGCATGAGAAGAGCCACCAAAGATGATATCATCCACATAAATCTGAACTAGGAGGAAATCTTTGCCATGCTTGAGAGTAAACAAAGTTTTATCAACAGAGCCCATCAAATACCCTCGCTCAAGCAGAAAAGACTTAAGTCTATCATACCAAGCCCGAGGGGCCTGCTTGAGTCCATAAAGAGCCTTATGAAGTTTAAGGACTTTATGTGGGTACTTGGGGTTTTCAAAACCAGGGGGTTGTTTTACATAAACATCTTCACCTATGAAGCCATTAAGAAAAGCACTTTTGACATCCATTTGATAGAGTTTGAATCCCCGGGATGTCGCAAAGGCAAGCAAAATCCTAATGGCCTCAAGGCGAGCAACAGGTGCAAAAGTTTCAGTAAAATCAATCCCTTCTAGTTGAGAAAAGCCCTGAGCTACAAGTCTAGCCTTGTTTCTAACTATAGTCCCATCCTCCCCTTGTTTATTTTTGAAAATCCATTTAGTTCCAATGAAATGAACATTTGGTGGAGGATCAACTAAAGTCCAGACTTGGTTTCTCTCAAAATTCTCAAGCTCTTCATGCATGGCATTGATCCAACTAGAATCAGAAAGTGCATGACTAACATCTAAGGGCTCGAAAGAAGCAACAAAAGCAGCATTAGTGAAATGGGCATGAGAACGTGTTACCCTTTGATCAAGCTCACCAATGATCTGCTCGGGAGGGTGCATCCTTTGAACATGATGTGGAGCCTCGCGGCGGGATGCAGTCTCCCCCTCAACTTGTGCATTGGAGTGGTCCAAGATGACCGATGTTGAGGTAGTCGCTTCGGGACCTCGTGCCGAAGTAGTAGAAGCGGGGTCAGCTTCGGGGGTTGATGTCGAGGGTAGTGGGGGATCATCCTCGAATTCTCCGGGATCTTCATCTTCGAATAAGGTCTGTTCCATGTCGTGTTCATTTGCCTGTTCAAAAGCAGAACTAACAGAGGGGGTTGATTCATCAAAAGTCACATCACATGACTCGATGACAGTGTTAGTTTCCAAATTATAAACACGATAAGAATGACCATGAGTAGTATAACCCAAAAAGATCCCGTCAGAAGATCGCGACTCAAATTTATCCAAGTTACCGCGTTTTAGGATAAAGCAGCGACAGCCAAAAACTCGAAGATGAGTAACCTTGGGCTGTCTCCCAAAACGTAGTTCATAAGATGTCAAATTTAAAATTGAGCGCAAGAAAATTCGGTTTGAGATGTAGCAAGCAGTGTTCATGGCCTCAGCCCAGAATTTTCTAGGAGTCCTATGCTCATCAAGCATCGTCCTATCCATCTCAACCAAAGTCCGGTTTTTCCTCTCAACAACACCGTTCTGTTGAGGAACCCGTGGAGCAGAGAATTGATGTTCTATGCCATGCTCCATGCAAAAGTCAACAAAGAGACTATTTTTGAACTCGGTGCCATTATCACTTCGAATGAATTTCAATGCACCTGGGAGTTCAGTGAAAAGTCTCAAAGCCAAGCTCCGAAAGTGTGAAAACACTTCATCCTTGCTGGCAAGAAAGAAGACCCAAGAGTAGCGAGAGAAATCGTCGACAATAACAAGTACATACCACTTGCCGCCTAAAGAACTAACCCGAGAAGGACCTACAGTGTCCATGTGGAGAAGTTCTCCGGGCTGTTCAGTCATCACTGTGGTGACTGGCGAATGCGAAGCAGCAATCATTTTTCCATGTCGACAAGGAGCGCAAACTAAATTCTTCTCAAACTTGAGCTTGGGCAATCCTCGGATCAGACCTAGGGCGCTCAGACGAGCGAGCAACTCAAAGCTCATATGCCCTAGTCTCCTATGCCACTTCCAAAGCTCAGAAGTCGAATGTGCAACAAGACAATGAGAAGAACCAGATGACTCAGAAAAATCAGCTCCAAAAACTCTCCCAACCCTAAAGATCTTACACACCACAACGCCATCAGAATTGAGCACTTGCGAAGTATCGCGATGAAATCGCACTTCGAAGCCCTCATCAAGCAACTGAGATACAGACAGCAAATTGTATCCCAGGTTCTCAACCAAAGCAACATCTTTGAGAGTGAAGTTCGTGTTAATTCTTACCACACCTTTACCTTCCACTCTACTCCTTCGATTGTTTCCGAAGGTGATATGTTCCCTTTGCTTGGTTGTGGTGAGGCTGGAGAACCAAGCTGCATCTCCGGTCATGTGGCGCGAACAACCGGAGTCCATGATCCACGTGCCCTCCAAGCCTCGACCTGTCGCCTACACATGATAAGAACGCCTCGATCGCTCAGTGCTGGGGTGAGTAAAATAATGACGAGGCATCCAGCACTGAGTGACACGAGTAGTAGGCACAGTAAAAGCAGACGGTCTACGCACATGAAAATCAGAATGATGCGAAGTGCGAGGTCTACCTACATGCAAAGAACGCAAAGCATGACGAGGTCTCCTACTCTGACGAGGTACAAAGCTACTCGCCCGAAGTCTACCACCATATGGAACATGGTGAACACTTCGAGGAGCAAAACCTCTCCGAGAAGCACGAGGAGCCTCGAAAACAGGACGAGAGTAATACTCAGACTCATGCCTACCTAAATATGGGTAAAGCATGTCCTGATAGCTCATCGCCTGTGCACGTCGCTCATCCTTGATGCGACGGAAACAGAAACCACTCAAATGACCCGCCCGCTGACAATAAGAACAATGAAACACTCTCCTGGGGGCACTCTCATGGGTCATAGGAGCAACTCTCACAGGCTCCTTGGGTTTCTTCTGTGTGGTTTTCTTGGGAGGATTTTTCTTGGCAGGAGGAGTGGTTTTCTTTGGTGGATGGGTAGGCTTTTTGGCTGGTGGGGTGTCCAACAGAGCTCTCTCTTTCTCTAGGGTGGTAGGAGAGGTAAAAACAGTTTTGGTCTTACTGTCTGAAGCTATCCTCTCAAAGCCCAAACCTAGAGCTACCCCGGCTCTGTCAGCACACAACTTAGTCTTGGCCAAGAGCAAATCCATCCTACCCTTCCCCTCAGTGCATTTATTCACCACAGAGAGAAGGTATTCATTTTCAGACATGAGGTTCTCAGCTCGCTCTCTAACAGTGCCTAGCTGGTCCTTAAGGGTAATGCATGTGTCACACACAGGCTGCACATCCTTAGAACTACCGGCCCTCTCCAATCTAGCCTCCAAATCATGAACATGCTTATCACGTAAATTAATGCTATCGCGTAATAAAGAGCAGTTCATGCAATCAATAACATCATGAGGTCTAGAATCCACCTCCAAAAGCTGCTTCTGTGCAGTCTCAAGCTCAGAGAGAGTTTGAGCATGTACAGAACGCAACTGAGCAAGCTCACTCATGACAACAGAACATGATTCACATTCAGCATCATCAAATTTAGACTTAAGCATGGCATATTCAGTAGAAACATTTTCTAGCCTAAGTCTAAGGTCTTTTCTATCTCTAGCGGCTTGTACAAGTAATCTATCCTGACCAAGCACTACTTCATTCAGCTCATCTAATTTAATTAGAAGCTGGTCAGATGATAGGTTTACCTCAGATGAGTCAAGCTCATCGCCGCTGTGATCGCTGTCGGCCATGAAACAAAGGCCGGTGAAGTCACGTCCCTTCTTGTCCTTCTTGTCCTCCTTCCTTGGGGACTCCTCCTCCTCAGAGCTCGACTCCTCAGTTGAGGAAGTGTCGATGTCGCTGAGAGCAGCAACAAAGGCTCTGGAAGCGGCCTTGGCTACTTTCTTAGCCATCTTGCCGCGCTTGCCCTTCACAAAGGGCTTCCTCTCCTTTTTGTGGTATTTGGGGCGGTCACTCTCATCTCTCTTCTTGATCTTGGGGCAATTGGCCTTAATATGAGAGGTGTCGCCACATTCATAGCAGCCACTAAAACCACTTCTCCTCTGATCCTGTCTCTCATGATGAAAGCGGGTGAACCTCCGGGCAATGAGAGCAAGCTCATCATCAGCTAGAGTGTCCACCTGCTCCTTTGTGACGGAGACCAGGGAAGACAAAGCAAAACCATCTGCAAGAACACAAGTGCCTGATGTGCTTGGTTCTGCAGTGGTGCCACGGCTAGTGCTAGAAACCAATGCCAATGGCTGTGGCAAAGAGCTTCTGTGCACTGCAAGAGATGCCTTGGCAATCTCTGTGGACTTCATCTTGCTAAAGAGTTCGTCACAGGTTAGGGTGTCATAGCCTGTGGACTCCTCAATGCTGGATATCTTCACTTCCCATATGCTACGGTCAAGAGCATAGAGAAGCTTGATAGCCCTATCGTGATCACTGTAAGCAAGCGTCCCGTTGGATCGCAAGTTACTCACTATCGCGTCAAAGCGAGAAAACATGGCATCTACAGATTCACCAGGTGCCTGCACAAACAGCTGATACTGTTGATTGTAGGTGCTTTGGCGCCTGGCCTTAATCTGAGCAGAGCCCTCATGAAAGACAGTGAGTGTTGACCAAATCTCCCTAGCAGTCCTAAGGTGCTGCACCCTATCAAACTCACTCCGACTCAAACCAATGAACAGTATGTTCCTTGCCTTCGAGTTGGCAATATACTGATCTTTTTCAGTTTGAGTGGTGCGGGTATCAGGGATGGAGTATTGTGAGTCCACAATCTCCCAAATTGCATTTCCTTGGCTTAACAAGTAAGCCTCCATGCGCACCTTCCAGTATGCAAAATCTGTCCCATCGAACAGAGGAATTTTACTGCCTCTATCCATGTCGCCTAAAGATCACAAAACCGGTTAAGGTCAACTGGTGATCTTAACCTGCTCTGATACCAATTGTTGGACCGGAAACGGCGACCAGAGGGGGGGTGAATGGGAGCTATTAAAATTTCGGGCTAAAAATTTAGCCTTCGGTTCTGTTCTGTCTTCTGCGGAACAGGCTTCGAACACAACCTTCGAAGGTCTGGTTCGGAGGTACTATGACACCTTCGAACACAGGCTTCGGAGTGGCAAAAGTTCGAAGCCAAGAAGACTTCGCTCCACTTACAACCCTCGAAAATCTACTCTGCTAAGTCAGTGCAAGCTCTGCACACAGGGTGCTTCGAGCAGGCTTCGCATTTCACCCTTCGCAAGAGTGGACAGCCCTCTGAGGACTTCGACCAAGTACTTGGCGACAGCAACTGGTGCTGGGCTTAGTACGCGAAGGTCTACACGCACACAAAACGGACCACGCTAAGGGCTTCGACACAAGAAGCACTACGGGAAATGAACAGGGCTTCGCTAGTAAGCAGCGAGGTCTTGCCTCGTGTTACACAGAGCGACAGCACACTGTAAAACACACTTCGCAAGAAAAACACCCTTCGCCAAGACAGGCTTCGGTGAACCAAAAAAACTAGCGAGGTATGCAATACGAGCTCAAGCAAAAGCACACAGAAGCAGGGCTTCGCCGCTTGAACAAGGAACACAAAATATATTGAACTCTGGATGAAACCAGCGAGGTCTGTGTGTACAGGAGCTCAACAGTAAATGCTCAAAGTGTTAAATGTTACCTACCGAGCCCCCATATTTATAGCCCACGGCTTCATCCTAAGGAAGTGACTACATTACCCCTAGGGTTTACAACTGATTTGTCTCTACAGAACTAAGGGGTACAAAAGGTAGTCCACCTTTATTCTGGAGGCTTCTCTGTCAGCTGCAGAGGGGACAGTGTCAGCCTTTTTCAGAACAGACAGTGTCAGCCTTTACAGTGTTGACTTCTGGAACCTCCCTTCGCACCGGAGGGTGCGGTAGCTTTGGCGAGAAGCCTGCAGCCTGTTGGCCTTCGCTCCGCCGAAGAAGTCCTTCGATACAGTGACGGTTTTAAGCCGAAGCCGTCAAAGCCCTTGGGCCTTCGCACCAACACCTCCGGAGTGGACCACCACGGCTTCGCAGCTACTCCCAGCTCGAACACCGTCCGTCCGTGTACCGAAGCCATGCAGGCCGAAGCACCACAAGACATCCTCACTCCGAAGCCCACCTTCGGAGTTCGACCCTTCGAAGTCCCTCCTTCGTCCAAGGCCTCCGCATGAAGCATTCCATGAGCACTTCGTCGCAGTGTCTCACTCCGAGCACACTCCTCGACGAGCCTCACCCGGACCATGCCTTCGATGCGCCTCGACTTCTGAGACCTTCGTCGGGTACCTTCGAGTGTCTCCCTCCGGAGCACACTTCGAATCCCTTGCCTCCGCAGAGGACTTGGTCCACCAACTCCGAAGTCACTCCATTCGGAGTACCTTCGAAGTGCCTCACTTCCGAGGACTTGACTCGGAGCACCTTCAGCCGGAGCCACGCTCCGCACTCTCTGCCTTCACCTGGCACGCCTCGACCCGAGGACCGACCCGGACCACCTTCGCAGCCACCGTGACGGAGCTCCCCGCTCCCCTGGCATCAAGCCACCCGCTTGATCCAGGTTCACCTGGCTCGAACCCTGTCCGTCGCCTCCGAAGTCCCTGCGCACCATAGACAAGCAGACAAGTGTATCCAGTACTCCGGAGACCTCTCCGGGTTAGCAACCTCCGGCACACACTCCGGTGTACCGCCCAAAGTACCGAAGCCATCGGTACGAACCCAGTCATCGTGTACTGCCGGACCCCTCCGACAGGCACACTCCGCTGCGCAGCTGCAGCAAGCAAACACCTCCGAACACCCTTCGGAGAACCACCTCCGAACACCCTTCGGAGAACCACCTCCGAACACCCTTCGGAGGTACCCTTAGAACAGAGGGTAAAATCCAGTCAATCACTCATCACAAAACACTGAAACCAACCCTTGGTTTCTCATCTGCCAAGGGTTCTAGAAGAGTTCGAAGCCCTGTCCGCTGCTCCAAGAATGGAGCCAGTAGGGGGAGCCAAGACAGGGCCTGTTGATCATCTTTAGCAGGATCTTCTTCCGAAGCATCCACCGAAGGATCATTGGACGAAGGTGTCATTGTCAGAGAGGGGAGAGGGCCAAGACCCGTCTTGCCCTTACCTCTCCCCGATACAAAAACCGGAGCTGCTACTTCGGCTCGAGCGGATCCTCCTTTTATCGTCGCTCCTCTGGGAGAGTCACTTCAACCGAAGCAACTTCAGTCGTCGGAGCCACTACTTCAACCGGATCCCCAACTCCAAGTGGAGCCTAAGCTCCACCGGTGGTAGGAGCCATGCTGCTCCTCGACGCACCTGCAAAGTACAAGGTATTCATTAAATGTCCACTAAAGCACTAATGATGCATTGAAGCCGTTTCAGGAATTCAAAAGAAAAGTCAAAGGCATACCTTCGTCCAATCCTTGAGGAAGAATTTCAAGGTCCCCCAGATATTCATACATCCGGAGGTACTCGTCGAGGTCATCCCTCAGAGTTTGTGTCGAAGTAGCCGACGTCGAAGCCTTCACTTCCGTCGCCACTACTCCGATTAAGGGCGAGTTGGGATTTCCTAACTCTAGCCCCGGCTCTTTTCCGGCTAGGTCGGAGGAGACCTCCACTGTGGCTTCCATGGTTTCTCGATGGAGGTCTTCGACTGCGGCGTGATTCACTTTCGTCGCCCTACAGCAGGTATTCTTCAAGCTTCCTTCCCATCTGTATGTTCGAATTTTCCTCTTCTGATTCCTCTGAAGAGGAGCTCTGAATATTGAGCGAAGATGGAGAAGACAAAGGCCTGGGGGCTTGGCAGTCTTTTCCCCCTCTTGATGGGAGTCTTAGCGGTCTTCTTGGAGGTCTCGGCAATGATTTTTCTTTTTCGGGAGACCGCTCCCATCGAGTCAAAGTCCGGCAGGGGAGGAGGCTCCATTCCAAGAGCACTCCACACTCGGTTGGAGCGTTCCCAGCTCCTAACCAGCTCCACCCTCCGCTGCTTCTCTACTACATTAGGGGCTCCGAGAACCCGTTCTGTAGCTCTGTCAATTTGCTCCGAAGCTAGCGCCAAAGGAGCCACTGAAAAAGGTAGCATTCTATTAAGTATGTTATCTATTTTCTAATCGGTGTTAATGCAGAAAGTACAAAGACTTACCTAGGCTTCGAAGCTCTCCCTCCGAAGCATTCTGAAATGCTATCAGCCACTCAGCTCTGTGAGGAGGGATCCGGAGGGCGATGAATTCCTCAGCCAGGTCTCGCATACTCATGCGGCTGGCCACCGAAGAAAGTAACCCAAGCCGCGTTGAGAGCAAGCTTGGGTCCGAAGTGATTTCGGCCTCCTTCTGGTAACATATTTCTTGTAGAGGCCCCGCAAGACTAGAAGCTTCCCCGACTTCGGCATAGAACCACTGGAGCATCCAATTGGTATACTACCGGTCATTGATTACCTTTGCCGGAAAGCTCTTCATGTACTTCTTCCGAAGCTGGAAGTTGACACTTCCGAAGGCTACCAGCACCTTGGAATCCCCTAGTCCATCTTGCAGCTTTGGCTGGCAAGAGGCTTCGTGGGTAGCAGCGAAGACCTCTGACCTCCCTTCGCACCCTTCTACCCGAAGGGCCCATTCAAAGACAGCCAGTCTAGCTATGGTGTTGGGAGATAGTTGCGGCAAGGTAATGTGAAACATTTCTAGTACCTTTGCCAAGAAGTTGATTGCTGGAAGCCCCAGTACAGCTTTGAAGAAGGCCTCGAAGTAATTTGTCAAACACACCCACTACCCATAGGGCATAAACCACCATCTCGGTGGCTGGCACGACAATCATGGTGATGTTTGCTAGTTGTTTCCACCTCTAGATAGAAGATGTTATATTTTTCTTCTATTTTATCATTATTCACTAAAACTATATTGATTAACTAGCGTTGAGAATGTCATATACATTATTTTGATATATGTATATTTAGATTGGGTGTTTATCATTGATTTAGTTTATCTAATTTTCGATATATTATATGTGTGATTTATAGTTTGTTTAATTTCGTACCCCCATAATATAAATGCTAGGTTCACCACTGGTCTGGTGGAGCATGGTTTAGAGGCTCCATAGCTTGAGGAGGATCTGAAGAAATCTTCTGGGTGAAATCCAAAAGTCCCCAAAGGGTACTTCGGTCTTTGGTGTTTTTGATTGATCAGCTTTCAATGTTTCTTGATTAATTCTTAGTCAATCTTAAGTACAGTGAAAGTTATTTCTCTTAACAACAGCTATTTCAACATGCATATATTAGTATATGGGTATGATATCGTTATTATATGTGTATATCAGAATAAATAAATAAAATGACAGCTATTTCAACATGCATATAAATAATCACTTGATCAATCACCCGTCGTTGAGACTTCGGAACATTAGGAAGATCAGATTTTCTTTTCATCATTTCCCATCACAACAACCACCGCTGCTAGTTAGATGCCTAGCTGTAAGCTGTTTCATGCACCCAATTAAGCCTTTCATTTTGCTTGGCCAGTGTGTTATTTGTGTGTGTGTTAATGACATTACTAGTGAAATTAAGATTCTTGTTAATCACTGTAAAATATTGCTGGAACAGAAAATTTTGATTTACAAGTAAGGTGGCCACTGACAGGGCCGTGTTTGGTGCAGTACGAGTAGTCCATCATTTCACAGCGATTTCTTGTTTATGGAGAAAAGGGAGGGAATATAAATGGTTGGTCCCATGTTTAATTTGGTGCCAAACGAGTAACAACAGCTAGCTTTAACTAGTGATTAGCTTTATACTTATGCCATGTAATATATACTTGATTTAATAGTTTACTCGTATAATATTTAGCTATCATAATCTATGGTATCATCTCACAAAATTTATAGAAATCTATGTACTAGTGGCTTATAAATCAGTGGTCTATTTCTTTCCTCTCTTCTTTCCTCTCTCTTTCGCGTCAATACCAATTTAATGTGACAACTTTTTTCAACCTACTTACTTAAGCTTATTATACTTATAAGCTAAAATATTTTGGTGAAGAAACCAAAAATGGTAAAAACACATACACGGGATACAAATGCGAATAGCTTGTACATTTGAGCAGTTAATTAATTACATGGTTGAGTAGAGTAGACTAAGCAGAGAAGTGCGTGCACGAAATTAGTAGCAGATCCTGATTTCGGTGGACGAATCAGCCGCAGGTAGAAATCGCAAGCAACGGCAGCCTGGCCCTATGGAAACAAACGCAGAAACGGATGGATGAACTAATACGGACCGACGTAAGACGTCAGTGTCGAGCTCGAGGCTCGAGCCGAGCAGCCAGTAGGGAACAACAGCTACGTACACTGACACAACAGGAGCCCTAGCCAACTCGTTGATTACAATAATAATTATTAGAATATAGAATTCCATAAGATCTGTTTGGCAACACAGTTTTTAGAAACTACAGTATTTCAAAAACTACACTATACTATGTTCATGACAATATCATAGTTTATAATACCACAGTTTTGAAAAAAAAGTTTCATACCAAAGTTTTCAATAGTGTAGATTGAGTACAATATTTATAATACTACAGTTTACTTTACATAAATTTTATATGGAGTTGCCAAACACCTTTTGTATTTAATATTGTAGTATTGCTCAATACTGCAGTATTGCTTCCAAAACTACAAAAAACTTTGTTTCCAAACATGGCCTAAAAGTTATGGCCTGACAAGAATTGGAGGATAATTCACGAGACAATTTTTCAAGCTTAATTAATCCATGATTAGCAAATGTTTACTGTAGCATCACATTGTCAAATCATAGTGTAATTAGGCTCATTAGATTCGTCTCACGAATAATCCACCGATTATAAATGAGTTTTATAAATAGTCTACATTTAATACTCCAAAATAATATATAAACATCTTATGTGACGGGACTAAAATTCGGGACTAAAAAACCAAACATAGCTTTACACTATACTTTGGTACTTTGCAGCTAAAAAATCGAAGCAATACTTTTATATTTGTAATGGTTTTAAAATCAAAGCGACAAAACAACGAAAAAACCCTAACGTGATCTCCTGTAATAGGTTTTTAAATTTAAATTTAGCTATATCTTTTTTGAAGATCGAGAAAAAAAAGCAATGGTTTGTAAAAATGTAGTTAGAAAACCTGTGCGCCGAACGGTACTAGTGGACGGTACACACCGTTGCCATACGAGTACTCACATGATGAATTGATTTTGTCGTAGCGTACTTATTACACATCCGCTCAATAAATTGGAGAGGCGAAGGAGGCACGAGATTTCTCCTGTCACCGTCTCCCTCTGCACATATTCAGGCTCAACCGCTATGCACTGAATATATATGTATGTGGTGGTACTGTTTCACAAATTAAGGAACAAACGGGCACGTACCTGACCAAGAAATTAACTACCACTGCACAGGATAACATACATGCACAGCTTCTAGCCTTCTAATTAATGTCTGCTATGTGGTACTACCAGATTTCATGTACAACCGAGATCCGTTTAATACAGCTGCAACTCCGAATTCATGTTGAATCTAAATGTAAATAGTATAATAAAATTGTCTAAAATACTCTAAATAAAATATAGATTACTCAAACTAAATAGCCTTAATCTATCTACAGTAGTCCTAGATCTATGATTTTTTTAAACTAGATTGAACTAGCTCTAGAAAACTCTCGATCTAAAGGTGTGTCAAACAGGGCGTGAGGCTATGATAGTTCAGATCCAAAATTATTTGATCCTGTCAAAATTAGCTAAAAATATTGTTGGGGAAAATATTCCATCTTCAGGGTTATTGCAGTGACGAGATAAAGACTGGTGATTAAGACGAAGACTTCCAGCATATAACTTCGGAGGTGCATTAAGTCAAGTTCGAAGTATGATGACGGACTCTAGTTCGGAATATATCTTCGAACTTGAACTCTTCCGGGAACTTATTTGCCAGCTAAGATGGAAGACTTATCTTCTTTTTTATTAGATTAATCTTTTACCATTTTAGCCCTATTAAGGGTACCGAATAGTTTCCACTATGTCGGTTGTAATAGAGGGGTAAAAAGGTCTTTTCCTTAATGTTTGGGCCTATAAATACCCCATGTTTTACCCTGTAATAAGGACCGAATACAAGTTATTCAATACACACTTTCGAACTATTCTGAGTTATTATCCTTTCGGAGACTTGGAATAGTTTCATTCGCAAACACTTCGTTTGTTAGTTTCTAATCTTCAGAAACCTGTTAGCGTAATCTTTTACGCCAACAGTTGGCGGAGGAACTCCGTATGCTCGAGGAATGGGAATCCCTTCTGGAGTTTGAGGTGGAGGAAACGTCGAAGGTCCTCCGACCTCAACTGTATCTGAAGATCTTACTCCGGAGGTCCGAGGGGACCTCCGAACAGGATTACCAGCTGCACTCCGCTTAGGAGGCATGGTGCGAGAGGTTTGTAGAGAACGAAGCTTCTTGGACTAGGTTCCCCACGGACGGCGCCAACTGTTGGCGTAAAAGATTACGCTAACAGGTTTCTGAAGATTAGAAACTAACAAACGAAGTGTTTGCGAATGAAACTATTCCAAGCCTCCGAAAGAATAATAACTTAGAATAGTTCGAAAGTGTGTATTGAATAACTTGTATTCGGTCCTTATTACAGGGTAAAACAGGGGTATTTATAGGCCCAAACATTAAGAAAAAGACCTTTTTACCCCTCTATTACAACCGACATAGTGGAAACTATTCGGTACCCTTAATAGGGCTAAATGATAAAAGACTAATCTAATGAGAAAGAAGATAAATCTTCCATCTTAGCTAGCAAAGAAGCTCCCGGAAAAGTCTAAGTTCGAAGATATACTCCGAACTAGAGTCCGTCATCATACTTTGAATTTGACTTAATGCACCTCCGAAGTTATATGCTGGAAGTCTTCGTCTTAATCACCAGTCTTTATCTCGTCACTGCAGTAACCCTGAAGATGGAATATTTTCCCCCAACAAATATAGAGTCATAGATGAATTAAAAATATTCAGTTATGTAATCTAATTTTTTTAGACTAAAAGAATTCTGATCTAAAGGTGTGTCAAATAGGACGTGAGGCTCTGACACTTTCGGATCCAAAATTATTTGATCCCTTCAAAATTAGCTAAAAAATATTAGATATAGAGTTACAGATGAATTAAAAATATCCAGTTAAGTAATCTAATTTTTATTTTAAACTAAAAATAAAATTTAAACTATTTTATTTTGCCACGTAAACTGCAAAACGGCATGAATATTAGAGTATAGTGTTGTACCAAACATGAGGTTTTACGCCCTTGTGTGATGTCTTAAGTTCTGAAAGCTGTATATATGGTACATGTGCTACCGTGATTAAACAGCCATCACACCATCCGGTTTTTAATTGCAATAAACGGTTTTTTAAAAACAGAGGGGAACCCTTCCATTTCAGTTAACAGAGATGGTTCAAATTACGACAAATAGTCTCAACCAGGATGGGCAGTGCTGCTTACGATCTGTTTGGTTTTCCGACTATTCTGTTTTATAGCACTTTTAGTTCCTAGAGTGTCAGACATGTGAATTAAAATTTGGATTAAAGTCTTTACTCCTTTAGTTCAAAGAAGTGGACTAAATTGGACTAAACAACACAAATGACACACCAACCCTCGTATTTATGGCGCTAGAACAGGAAAAGGTACTAGTCTAAGAGTAAAAAAATATTTTAATTTGTATTTATAGACTTTAGTCTATGTAAATAATGTAATCAAATATGGTCTGGACTCTAAACTTTAGTCATTAAGTGGTGAACCAAATGGTGGCTTAATTTGTCGCAGATCTTAGCGTCAATTGCTCCAGTGAATATGTATTTGATCACGTTCCATTAATCTGGTGCTTTTTGATTCTCACCACAACGAACCGTTCACAGATGCTAGTGGCATTAGTTTTTAGCTGCATCAGTAGTTTCCATTAGTTATTCATAATCTCTGGGGTCTGCAGGCCAAAAGAGCAGTGAACTTGCAGTTCTATACTAATAGCGGCTAATCTCTACTTCACATTCCACATGCTCGAGAAATAAAATTATTACATTAAAGATTAACAATTATTTATCTAATTAGAAAATTAAATTAGGGTACAAATTTAATAATTATTTACTCAATTAGAATTTTTTACCGAATTTTTTAATAATTATGGTAAAATCTCAGGTCTACTCCATATATATATATCTTATACCACGTGTGTAGAATAGTTATTATACTGAAAAATCTACTACTGAAAGTAGTACCCAATTATTATTCTAGTGAGAAAATCTACTACTGAAAGTAGTATTTCAGTGGTCGGTGTAGAATAACTATTCTACACACTTGGTGTATAACAATACTTCCGTGTGTGTATATATATATATATATATATATATATATATATATATATATTCGGTGCATCTCCTCTATTCATAGGCTCGTATAGATCGACATCCAAGTGATCTTTCATCTTAAGGAATGGTAGAATTTTTTTTCAAGATAATTTAATATATACATATTATTTATATAAATATTATTTTTAGATTTATTTTAATTATATATTGATAAGATTTAATATATATATATACACATATAAATTTAAATACTATATTATTATTTTATCATTATAACAGCCCATAAATTTTAGTTTTTCACGCCCATAATCTTAGGTCCAGCCCGACTAGCAGTAACAGAAGCGGTAAGGTCGCACTAAATAAAATGCAAATCTCAACTATCTAAATTCTAAAAGGTTAGTCCCAATACTAGACATCGTGCATAGTTAGTACTCCTAAATCAATCTATATTAATGCACATACTACTAATTCAAAATACTAATTTCTTATCATGCTTTACATGTTATGCATAAACTAGGTCTTATACAAAAGCTACTTTGTCATTTTTTTCTTATTTAATACATTGTAACATTATCTTTTGTCCAACAACATACTATTTAATACTATAAAAACATTTTTTGTGTACTGGGATTGTCCTAACAAGTACTCCCTCTGATTTCTTATACATGTCATTTTAGACTTGCAATTTTTATTTCAAATCGACTCAAGTAACTTTGTTTTCTTTTATTTATTCTGATTAAAAAATGTTCTATTATTTGTGAGAGCACTACTATTTATTTGATAAAGATAAATATAGAATGAGAGATGAAAAAGTGTGTATAAATCCTAAAATATTTTTATCTGAGAAACACTTGATATGATTAAAATGGTTTATATAAGGAATCCGAGTAGACAAAATCTTGAGTTATTTAATATAAAAAACCAATAATTGTATATAAAAATATTTCATACAGTATTCTCAATAATTTCTATGTATATATGATTAGAAAAAACAATGGCAAAACATGTATGGGAGACCACACAGATGACGTATAGTACAAAACAGTAAAATATTTTTTGTTTAAAAAGGAAACACCAATGTGTCCGTATATACTGTAAGAATTTTCCATGTACATGTACGGCATGGCGCCAAGCTAAATTTCCCGGGAATCAAATCAAAAATCATGATGAGTAAGCAGAGGTTGCATGGAAATCCAGAAAACAAAAGAGAGAGAGAGGAAGAAATCGAGAGAGAAAACTGAAAAGGCAACAGCAGCAAATGATTTGGTGAGGTCGAACCATCCGTAAGGTGAGCCGTCTCTTTTCCCTCACCTCACGTCCTCACCTTCCCTCACTCGCTTCGCCTATAGATCTCCTCCGGTGCTCACCAGCCTAGCGGAATCCGACCAAGACAGCGCCTCGCCGCGACAACAAGTGCTCTACCTCATCACCGGCGGCGTAAGCGACGGCTGGCGATGTCTTCCAACGGCAAGCCCAACCCGCAGCCCCCTGCTGCCGTGGCCGGCAACGGCGCCGGCGGCCCGCCCAAGATGTACCAGCGCCCAATCTACCGCCCGCAGGCGCCCGGCAACAAGCGCCGCCGCGGCGGGGGCGGGCGGTCCTGCCGCTTCAGCTGTTGCTGCTGCTTCTTCTACGCCGTGCTAGTCGTGCTCCTCCTCGCGTTCGTCGCCGCCGTCGCCGGCGGCGCGTTCTACCTCCTGTACCACCCGCACCGTCCGGCCTTCACCCTCTCCGTCGCGCGCGTCAACAAGCTGAGCCTCTCCTCCTCCGCCACGGCGCCCACGCTCACCGACTCCATCGACGTCACGCTCACCGCCAAGAACCCCAACAAGAAGCTCGTCTACCTCTACGATGACTTCGCCGTCACCGCCGCCACCTCCGCGAACGCCGTGCCGCTCGGGGAGGGGTCCGTGCCCGGCTTCGTACACGAGGCCGGCAACATCACCGTCATCAAGGCGACCGTTTCCGCCTCCGCTCTCGGCGTCGACCCCACCACCGCCAGCTCCGACATCAAGAAGTCCGGCGACATCTCCATCACCCTCGACCTGGAGACCAAGGCCGGCGTCAAGGTCGGCGGCCTCAAGACCAAGAAGATTGGCATCCAGGTGCACTGTGACGGCATCAAGGTGGCCGCTCCCGCACCGCCGCCGCCCCCGGCGAAGAAGAAGAAGGGGGTTAAGCTCTCCGTCGCGGACGCCCCCGCTCCTGCTTCCGTCGACGACACAGCTATTCCCTCGCCGCCGGCGGCCACCACCGTCGCGCGCGTGTGCCAGGTCAGGATCCGAGTCAAGATCTGGAAGTGGACCTTCTAGTGACGTCGCCGAACTCCCAGGGGCCGCACTGCAAAAATTTTCGGGCAAAAAAAGTCGCTTTACTTTTTCACGTTGGAGTGTAGTAGAAAGCCAAACCAAATCAACCCTCGGTCGCTGTAAAAAAATGATTTGTGTTTGAATTTGACGAACCACGCCGAGCAGAGAGTGATGCTGCTTGGAGGGAGTCTATGGAGTGTGAGGCTTGAAAGTTTTTTACTTTATTTCATTCTTTCTTTCAATTTTCTTTTCATATCATCTTGGTGTTAGTGCAAGAACAATATGGGGATTTGTTATTTTTTGTAACTTTGTACTCCAAATTTCATCTGAATGTGGCATGAGCTAGTAATATATTGGCAGATACTCACTTCGCTTGAAATGTCGTGATACTATTATCAAAAAAAATATATAAATGAGGTGTCGGTGGCAGGCGCATCTCGGGCGGTGTTTGACTAATTTTTGCACGCGAGGAAGAGGTGTGAGATATTACATCATGGAGAAATTAAATCATGGATAAGTTTTTTCTTGTGAAGCAACTATAGCAAGCACAAAGGCACAATGAAGTGAGGGGCGAGTTGCGAGTTGCTGGGGCAAGCAATGCGTTGCCTAGAATTTTTAATTCCGCAGCTGCAACGAACTGTAGCGTCAGTGTACTCGCTTCTCACAGCGTAGAAAAATTAAAGAGAGATGAACTAAAATAAATTACTAATAAGTACTAGGGGTGTTCCGTACCAGTCCAGTATATACTATTTTACGGACGTATTTTACTGACGGTAAAATATATCCTAACCATTTAATCTTTAATTTTTAACCGGTGTATATTAATTTTTACTACTAGTCTCCTAGTCTAATGAGAGGTGCAACAACATAGAGAACAAAACATCCAAAAATTTATGTGCGGGTCAATATTTTAGCGCGTGTAACTTTAGCAATGCAATCTTCATGATACGTCGATATAGCATTTTAAAAAAATGATTTAATTTAATTCATATAAAAATCCTTTAAAATTCATTTGATTCAAACAGTCAAATAAAAACCATAGCTTATGGATAGTTTATAGCTCCAAAAAATTCATAAGCTATCTAAAAGACAAAAATTATAGTACAAATGAGACATAATCATATGTTGAGTTTAGTAGAAATAACCTTTAGTTTTGAGGTTTTGGAGCTTATTTCGATCTGAACTTAATCTAATATTAAAAAATTATCCTAAATAATGATATTGTCAATTAAATATCAAACAAAATAAGTTCATAATTAATACAATATTTTCTTCATACTAATACATTTAGACAGCAAGATTAGATTTATTAAAGCAGGACAATGAGTTTTTTAAAAAAATAATAGACTGTTGAATTTTTAAGATAACATATAAGTTAGTGGAAACCGTATAGGCTAAGTCACTGAGGTACGCAGGGAGTAGTTTTACCGAGATTTGTGAGGTCTTAATTAAAGGTCAACACAATCATTAAAGCGGGTCACGTCTTTTCCCAACACGTCCAAGTGACAAAAGAAGACACGTTGTACTTGTTAACTATCGAAACGCCACTTGTGTGGTGATCGAGATGAGAATGAGATGCCAAACCGCAGACCGACCGCCGCGACGGATTCTCGGCCGTGTGTCTGATTTTCTCAACATGCAATTCAGAGCCGAATAGTGGCCTTCAGAGCATCTCCAATGGTTGTCTATTTCACTAGCTATATTCACTCTCTTTCCTACGTGGATAGAAAATGTGGGAAAAAAAAATAGCTAGCGACGAGCTAATAGATAGGAGATTTCACGTATTCCAAGAAACTGGGTGTATTACGTGTGGGACCAAATACTAGTGGTGAAATAAATTATTATTTTTAATCTTCTCTCAGCTCCACATCAGCTAGCTATTTGAGACAACCATTGTGGATGCTCTTAGAGCATTATAATGGTTGTCTCAAATAGCTAGCTGACGTGGAGCTGAGAAAAATAAAAATAAAAATTTATCTCACCACTAGTACTTGGTCCCATACGTAATACACTCGGTTTCTTGGAATACGTGAAATCTCCTATCTATTAGCTCGTCACTAGCTATTTTCTTTTTCCCCACATTTTCTATTCATGTAGGAAAAATAGTGCATCTAGCTAGTGAAATAGCTTAGATGCTCTTAGGATAGTCTTAACCTTATTGTTGATTGGAATGATTTTTAACATATTAATTATATTGTCATATTATTTTAGATCTAATTAATGTGGTAGATGATTTATTAAGATTAGAGAGAAGCGATGTATCATATAAGAAATTAGTTTTACATGATATAAAAAGCAAATAAAGAGATCAATTGACAAAAGACAGATGATCGGAAACAATACTCTTTTTGTTAGAAAGATAATGTATATAAGTGTTTTTTAAAAAGTAAGACAATACTATAGATATTGTAGGTTAGAACTGCCTAGATATTTTCAGTTTGATAGCGGACAATGTGCTTGTCGTTGTGTAAAAACAACAGTGTCCTATGAGGAACCCATAGGAAGGATTTAGTTAGCTATAAGGGAAGTCTATTGACGAATCTCAATGGTGAATTTTTCTTAATAATATTTTTTTTTGAAAAATTTTTCAAATATGGTACATTGATTCAAAAAATTACAAAACTACCTCTCGGCCAACCATCAGTCGAACCAGGCCATTCCCCACCCACGCGCGACAGCTATCGCCGCCCACGAGCGTGCCTCTTCGGTTGTCGTGCCACACCACTTCGGCTGCCATGTCCCGTCTGCTCTGCATTAAATGGCGATTATGACCTATTCGGCCGTCACACCACATCGCGTCGGCTACCGCACCACGCCGCTTCGGTCACCGCGTCCCCGGTTGCTCACTATTACCTTACATGACAATTTAATGGCAAGTGATTTAATGGTGATTTAATAGTAATCGATTTAACTGTGCCGCATTAAATGGCGAGCGAGGCGTTGATAGCTAGTGTGTGCTGAAGGATATGCCCAAGAAAATTCCGTGGATCGAAAGTTCTGATTATTATCTGATTATTATCTGGTCTCGATACAGAGAGCAAATGTTACTTCGGAAGTTCCGACGAGCCAGAAGTTCCGATTTAGAATCGGAGAATTTTGTACCGATTGAAAGTTCTGATATGGTATCAGAAGTTCCGAGGTGGGCGATAACAGATTGGATCTGTTGTGTGTCGTACTGTATCAAGAGACTTGAAATACCCTGTTGAAAGTTTAGATCCAAAATCGGAAGTTCCGACGTGGGCAAACAGATTGGATCTGTTACGGTTTTGAGGGTTTCGAAATAGGCACGACCAAGGGGATCTCAGCCTTATAAAAAGAGAGGAAGATGACGTCTTGGAACCAAGCAATAAGCCTAGATTAGACCTAGCCACCAAATACTCCTCTACCTACTTTCTTGATCTTAATCGTTGAGATCAAGGATCCCCGTCTCTCACATGCGGTGCTAGCATGCTGCCGTGGGAGGTACTCCATTCCTGTACGTGTGGACTCAGTGGAGGCGTTGCTCCAATAGCGATGCTCGTGGACATCTACATGCGAACGACTACGTCGTCTTCATCGATCGGATCGGCGAAGGATGGCAAGGACGAAGCGAGGATAGGCTTGACGCGCTACTCCGACATCTTCTTCCACTGCACCTAGCGCGCCTCGTAAATTTTGAATTTGCCGTCTAGCGTAGCTCCCCTATTCTCCAACAGTGGTATCAGAGCCTACGTGCATAGTGTTCGATCTGGATCCCTCATGTATGGAGATACATGGTGGAAAAATAGATTAGATCTATTTCTGTCCACGTCAGATCATAAATTCCAATAATGATCGGAAGTTTCGATGGCGGATCATGAGTTCCGATGGTGCTCGGATGTTCCGATATTGAATAATGATTCGATACATAAAGAAATTATTACGGTGCGGGATTCCGATATTGATCGGAAGATCCGGGGATCGAAAGTTCCGATGCCAGATCGGATGTTCCGGCCCAACCGAATTTGAAATTCCGAGCCTATTGAGTCGGGTTTTTCATATCCGGAATCCAGTCACTTGTAGATTTCTCTCTTGACTTTGTTTTGCAGAGAATGGTGTGACTGGCATGGCCTTGGATAATTGTGATATATGAGATGCACGCGATGAATGTAAATTAAATATGGCTTGTATGTCATGGTTATTTACATCCCAAGGCCGATGTAAAATTTATTACGGCTTGCATGTCATTTCCGCGGTGCTTCGGCCCATGTAATTAGTATATGCTATGCGAGATAGACAAGTACTCTTCATGGAGACTGGGAGCACACACTCAATGACGAGAGCCATGAAGAAGGAGATCGCCATGTGAAGAATGCCATGCCATGTCACAGTTAATATGATTGCTTGTGATGCTTTCTTATGTTCCTGTTATTCTATTCTTGCATGTTTCATGTGCGCTAGGGGCTAGGGACATTATAGTGCTAGAATAGTTTTCCCTTAGAAAATTAAGTGGTATTGCTCTTCCTAATAGCTGCACCCACCATGTTTTGTGCTCAACGATAGTGGGTCTGTCGAAGCAGGGTGCTATCTTTTATCTCGACTAGTTGGGGTGGAAGTCGGACTTCTGCACGCATAGTATTGGTTCACTTGATAAGGCTATCAAAACGGTTTTGAGCCTTAGAGCATAGGAGTTGGGGTCGAGCATTGGATGCTTCTCCAATGACAAGAGTCACATACGATGTGATTAGTAAGGAGTTGCTTACCTATGTCAACTAGCTTCTAGCAGTGATGTCAAAGCTCACTAGGAGATAGCGTGACCATGGATCTTGTGCCACTATTAGTCATGAGAGGGAAAGTGACTGGTTTAGATAGTTGGACATCTTTTATTGGATAAAATATAAACATTGCATAATGTTGAACCTTGCATTTAATCTTTTGTAGATCATGACACTAACTGTTATAAATACTTTACTCTTTATTTTGCGATTGATTTTTTTGGAACAACTTTTATTGATTGGTTTATACACTTGATAAGTGTTCTCAAGCGAGAAGAAAATGTTCTAGAGAAGCCCCACTTGGATGAATTAAAACAAATTGGATATGTTTCTGTTTGTAGTACTTCGAAAGTTCCGATATCTGATCGGAAGTTCCGATGGTTGATTGGAAGTTCCAATGCTAGAAGAAATTTGCGACAACGAAGTATAAATGTTATTGAAATTAATCTTGCGACTCGTCCAAGTGATTCATGGGTATTTGATACCGGTTCGATGATGCACACTTGCAAGTCATTGCAAGGACTGAGTAGGTCAAGAAAGTGTGTAGTAGGTGAACTGGATATTCGCGTCGCCAATGGTGCAAAGGCTGCAACATTGGCCGTTGGCATTAAATTTTTTATTACTACCTTCAGGATTAGTTCTGGAATTGAATAATTTTTATTATGTTCTAGCATTGGGCAGAAACATTATCTCTTCCTCGTGTTTGGAGGAAGAAGGTTATGAGTTCGTGATAAAGAACAAATGTTGTTCAATATTCTCGAATGGTATGCTCTATGGTGTTTGTCCATTGGTGAATGGATTATATATTCTACGTCTTGAGGATGCACATATTTATAACATTAGTACTAAGAAACAACGACTCATTGATTTGAATCCTACCTATGTCTGGCATTGTTGTTTGGGTCATATAAATGAGAAGCGCGTGCAGAAGCTCCATAGTGATGGACTTTTGGAGTCATTTGATTTTGAATCATATGATACATGCGAGTCTTGCTTACTTGGCAAAATGATAAAGACACCTTTCACTGGACAGAGTGAGAGGGCGAGTGAGCTATTGACCATAGTACATACTGATGTGTGTGGACCATGAGTCACACGGCTAGGAATGACTTCCAGTACTTTATCACTTTTACCGATGACTTTAGTAGATATGACTATGTCTACTTGATGAGGCATAAGTGGGAATCCTTCAAAAAGTTCAAGGATGTGACACCCCGATTTAAGAAATCGGAACATTATTAAATTTCCAAAGAAAAACAATAATACAAGAGGTTCATCATGCGACACGTACATACGAGCAATCATCCGTGGTACGCAGACCACAATTATTACAAAAGAGTAAAATTAAAATAAATAATAAAAAGCATGACAAACACCTTCTTCAGGATCTTTCTTCTTGACTGGGTCGCTACTCCAGACCATCCCCGTAGTAGGCATCCTCTGAATTGCGTGTCCAACGGGTATGAGTACAAAGAGTACTCAACAAGCCACCGCAAATGCAAATAATAATGCAAGATAATAACAAAGGAAGGATAATGGCTAAAAGTGCGGAAAAGTACATTTTTCAGTTATTGCATTTAGTGTAGTCAAATTTAATCATGCGGAATAATAAACATGAACATCAATTATACCATCTAACTCGAGGAGTACGTTTTCCCTCCTCGCACAATAGTCCTTACATGTCAAACCATCATGCACATCCATTCCAAAAGTAAACTAACTGTGGGATGTCACGCAACCCGCCCTTGACCATGGGCTCGGCTTTTCGAAAAGATGTACTACTGTACCCACAAAGCACGCACTCATCCCATACACCAAAGTGTAACGAGATGACCATACCATGGGAACTCATGCCAAAACCTCAGCATGAAATGCTCCAAGCGATAACCACCCGCTCTAGGTTTCGCCGGCGTGCCGGGCCGCATCTCGGCTAACGTCGCACCTCCTTTTGCGCCACGTCGGTACAAGCCACCCGCATGTGCTGCTTGACCCATCTCCAAGTGGTGGCCTCGGTTTGGAACACTCCATACCTTAGTTAGGACTTAGCCATTAGACTTGTGGTTTAGAATGGAAGTGTATTGCAACGGATCCCTCAGACCGGTCCTTATAGTGCCTCGGGTGCTACCGACCAATGCCCTACCTTGCACCCGGAACCCACCATGCATACACTCACAACCAAAACTCCACCACCAACAGAATTCCAAAGATAAGGATAAAGGGGATCATATAGTAGAACCAAGTTGCTACGACTCATTTTTAATCCTATAGCAATCGTGTCGATACATTGGACACTAGCTAATAATACTAATCATATGGTGACAAGGAGTTTATTAGGCTAGATAGCATGGCTTGGGTTGCACATCAAGGTCAGGGGATCCTAATAAATATATTGTAAGGGTTTCATTCGATTAATGTATGTATATTCTATGTGTTTTAGCGATAGTTTAATAAAACATGGGTTCAACATGCTCAAAAGAGTGGTTTGGTGACTTGCCTTGTTCAGCGAAAGGGAGGGAGGAACTTCGGGAAAATATTCCGGCTTCTCGGCGGCGTCATAGTCTTCTCAATATAAATAAAATAAATATAACATTCAATTAAACAATCCAAATGACACAACAAGCACATAGGTTTTGATTTGGTTAATTTAAGGAAAATGAAGTTGTTAAGTTTCTGAAATTCATTTTATGAATATTTTAAAATGAACTATAATGAAATGTTGTCCTTTATAAAAGAGGTAATAATGTGAACACATTTTATTTTAAGTTTTCTAACTAATTTAAAATAAGAGGTTCAGAGTAAACTTAGTGGTTTCATTATATTAACAGGAAAATGATAAAAGATAAATTTTGCTAAAATTGAAATGAATCATTTTGTAATTTACCCTAAAGTGCATTTGAATACCCTATTAAATAAGTATGAGATATTCAAAGTAAACATATTGTTTTTATTGCATTAACATGTAGAGGATAAAATTATAAATTTTCTGGAATTGAAATGATAATTTTTGGAGTTAAAATGCGCCAGATATGAATTTTACAAGTTTTAAAACAATTTCTGGAATTTAATTTAAAACAAAAACAGCCTCGGGTCCACGGTGAACTGGGCTCACGGTGAACCCGCGCACTGTGCGCGTGCGCCAGATCAAGATCCACCGTTGGATCGCGATCGGGCGGCTACGGGTGAGGCGGGAGCGCTAAGTCATCGCGAATGGCCAGGATTAAAACACCGAACCGGTACGCGATGGATGACCCAGATTAATCGAGGGTTTTAAAAACTAATGGACGCACGAGATTAAAACGTACCCCTTTGCTATGATCCGACGGACCAGATTAAACCGAACATGTGATATAATCCGAGTCGTCCGATCGCGATCGCACGGTCGCGATTGAATCTGACACGGCACGGGTACTCGACCCGTGCCGGTCATATTCTCCGGCAACGGCGAGGGTCCAGCGACCACGACGAGCGATGGCGGTCGGTTCTAAGGGCTAAAACGGAATCAGTACACCGCGGGGTCAAGAGGGTACCGTCAGAGAGTCTTGGGGTCGTCGGAGCGTGGCCGGCGACGAGCGAGGGCGGCGGAGGTGTTAGGGTCCTCGTCGGCGGTGGTGTTCCGATGGGGTTCGTTGGCAATGAAGTCGTGGACGAGGTCGGTACGGCGCCTACGGTCACAGTGGTGAGGTCATCGAGGACGGAGGGGGACTCCGGCGACGGCGAGTGGTGACTGGAGTAGGGGCGGCGGTGAGGTGTTAAAAACCGAAATGAGGTGCTCTGGTTTGTTCTCAATGCGTTCGGGCGTGCAGGCTGGATGAAGGAGTGGCCGGGGGTTTAAATAGAGGCGTCGGCGGGGGCAAAGAGGGCGCAATCAGGGGAGGCCGAGAGTAAAACCTCTCTTCAACACCGGCGAGCTCCTTCCTTGCATGCACGCGCTCGATCCGGGGCGACGACGCGTGAAATAAAGGGGGAAATGGTCGACAGAGCGCGGGTGACCATTTAATGGCATCAATTTAATGGGGAAGGAGCCGGCGAGGCGAATCCGAGGGGGATTAGGGTTCTGGTCGGCGAGGGGGGGATTTGGGGGCGGATCCTGTGGGGAAGATGGATCCGACAGGTGAGGGCCACCGGGCAGTGGGCGTGAGCGAACAGGTGTGGCGACTGACGGGTGGGGTTGGGCTCGGCCGCGAGGGGTTGGGTTGGCGCCGACAGGTGGGGTCGGGTTGTCGGGCGCGCGTGCGAAGAGAGGGGGTCACTGACGGGTGGGGTCCATTGGTCAGTCGGGGGCGCGGGGAGGAGTGGGCTAGGCCGGCCGGGAGAGAGAGAAGAGGGGGAAGGGGTCTGTTACTGTTTCAATTCTTTTCCGAATAAAAATAATTACAGAAATTGATTTAAAATATCTGGGCTACTTCTAAGGGTGATAAAAATTTGTAAAACTTCTCAAAAAGATATTTCGGTCTTGGGAACTCATACAAAATTTTCCAGCCTCTGGTTTGGTCATTTCAACTAGGTTGTAGTTCAAATAGTCTAAGAAGGGCATTAAAGGTATTTCCAAATTAAATAATTCCAGAAAAATACATTAAATGATATTTTTATTTCTTTGAAATTTTGGGGTGTAACAAACCTATCCCCCTTACAAAGAATCTCATCCTCGAGATTGGAACGCTACTCGAATAACTCAGGGTATTGGGCTTTCAACTCGTCTTCTTTTTCCCATGTGGCTTCTTCAGCGGGGTGGTTGTCCCACTGAACCTTGCAGAAGCGAACCACACGGCTCCTGGTTACCCTTTCCTTAGTCTCTAGGATGTTGACGGGCTTCTCGATGTAGGTCAAATCCTTTTGGACATTGAGTTGTTGGAGGTCGGCTTGTTCGGCGGGCACACAAAGACACTTCTTCAGCTGAGAGACGTGGAACACATCATGGACTCCTGCTAGAGATGGAGGCAGTTCTAATTGATATGCCACTTCTCCTTGCCGTCGGAGGATCTGTAAAGGTCCGACATAGAGGGGTGCTAGCTTGCCTCTCATGTTGAACCTTTGAGTGCCACGGAGGAGAGTGACTCGGAGATAGACATAATCACCCTCCTCAAAGGTTAGGTCTCTTCGTCGGTTATCGGCGTAGCTCTTCTATCGGGAATAGGCTATCTTCAACCTGTCCCTGATGATCTTGACCTTCTCCTCGACTTCTCTTAGTATATCAGTCCCAAACAGTTGTGACTCTCCGGTCTGATCCCAAAGTAACGACGTTCTGCACTTACGCCCATAAAGTGCTTCAAATGGGGACATCTGCAGGCTAACTTGATAGCTGTTGTTGTAGGAGAACTCCGCATAGGGCAAGTTCTTGTCCCACATTCCGCCAAAGTATAGAGCACAAGCTCTAAGCATATCATCCAATATCTGGTTGACCCTTTCGGTTTGACCATCGGTCTGTGGATGATAGGCGGTGCTAAAGTGTCGCGCCCCGATTTATCAAATCAGGACTTTATTGAAATTCCATAGAAAATCAATAAAACAAGACGTTCATCATGCGACCACGTACAGTACGGACAATCATTCACGGTTCGTAGACCGCATTGATACAAAAGTGAATAAAGGTGAAGAGAAACTAATAAAATAAGGGTCCTAGATGAACGCCTCCTTCCAGTCTCGCCTTGACTGGGTCGCTACTCCAGACCTTCATCCTCCTCGTAGTACACGGGCTCTGATGTTGTAAGTCAACGGGGTGAGTACAGATGTACTCAGCAAGCCACCGAATGCAAATATAATGCAAGGTAATAACAAGGGAGATAGTGGCTAGTTTAGCGGAAACAGCATAATTGTAAAGCTTTAAATGTGAGCAATTTATTAGTACGGAAAAGTAAACATGTGTGTGTGCATCATCATCTTCTAACTCGAGGGGTACAGTCAGCCCCACCTCGCTCAACAGTCCTTACGTGCCATGAATAACTCGACCCTTCAAACAATTGTAAACTAACTGCGAGTAGTCACATAACCCGCCCTTGACCGTGGGCTCGGCTTTCCGAAAAGATTGAATTACTCTGATCAGAGATGTACCACTGTACCCACAAGGCACGCACTCATCACCTACACCGAAGTGTAACGAGATGACCCATCACACGGGAACTCGTGCCAAAACCTTCCATATAGTCCTCCCCGACTCAATAGCACCCTCTTATGGGTTTCATATGGTGTCCCGACGCATCGGAGCCCCACCATACCCCCCCTTGAGCCTCGTCGGTACAAGTCGCCCGCAGGCTAGCCCCTTGCCCCCTCCTCTATGGTGCATCGAGCCGGAGTATTCCATACTTCCAGTTAGGACTTACCCATTAGACTTGTGGTTGGTACGGAAGTGCTTTGCAACAGATCCCGCAGACCGGTCCTTATAGTGCCCCAGGTGCGACAAACCAGTGCTCGAGCTTGCACCCGGAACCCACCATACTTATAACCTAGCCAACTCCAACAGAGTCTAGAGACGAGAATAACAGGGAAATTCATATACAGAATCCAGCTATCTACGACTCATTCTTTTTAACCTATAGCAGTTGTGCCGGTACATTGGGCACTAGCTAATATTTTTATAGTAGAGTGACAAGGAGTTAAGGCTCAATAAGCATGGCTTGGGTTTGCACACAAGGACGGGGATCTAATAAATATAAGTGTAAAGCTTGATCATTGGACTAATGCAATATTAACCTATGGGTTATAGCGATAATTTATTAAAACCTGGGCTCAATTATGATCAACTGTTTCCACAGAGATGGTCGATGACTTGCCTTGATCAGCAAAGGGGGATGGAGGAACCTCGGGGTAGAACTCCTGCTCCTCGACGAACTCGTAGTCTTCTTGATACGGAAAAATAAACAGTACATTCAATAAACAGACAAAAATTCACCAAATGCTATACATACACATTTGTGGGTGTTTTTATGTGAGGTGATATTTCAATATTCTAAAGTTTGGTATAAAACAGTAAAACTTAACTTTTTAGGACTTTTCATAATTTATTTTGCTGAATTAATAATTTATCCCTAAGGGGTTTTTATTCTTTTATTTGCTAAAAATATTTTGGGTAATAGTAACATACTGTTTTTATGGTATTAATGTGTAGAGAATAATTTACTGAATTTAACAAAATTTGAATGGTGAAATTTGAAGTTAAATTGAGCAAGATATGAATTTTTGAAGTTTAAACTATTTTCTGAATTTTATTTAAACTGGAAAATGGGCTCTGGTCCACGGTGAGCCAGGCCCACGGTGGACCATGCTACTGTGCGCGTGGACCGGCCGATCCAGAGCCGTCGGATCTGGATCTGGCGGTCAGATGCGAGGCGGGATCCTTTAAGTGAAGATGGACGATCCAGATTAAAACGGAGCGAAGGGGTACGCGTGGACGCACCAGATCGCTCCAGCGCTTTAAGTTGTGATCGACGGCCGAGAGCGCACGATACCGCTTTGACCAGATCCGAGGGCCCAGATTAAATCCTGGAGGGATTTAATCCTAGCCCTCCGATCGCGATCGGACGGTCATGGCTCGATCCGGCACGGCACGCCGTAAGGGGGCACGTACCCCCTTCGTCTCCGACGACGGCGGGCTCGGGTGCAGCCACGGCGGCGTCGGCGAGGGCCTAGGGACCTAGCTAGGGCCAAAAATGGAATGAGGAGGTCGAGACGGTCTCGGCCATACCTTCGGCGGCGACGATGGGGGCCTGGAGATGACCGGCGGCGAGCATAGATGACGGAGGGCGTACGGGTGCTCGACGGCGATGGCGGTCCGGCGGTGTCCACGACCAACGGAGGGGTGGACGAGGTGGGGTGGTCGACGACGAACCCGACGGTGGCGGTAGCTAGGGCGGCGGGGGTCCGAGGCGACGGCGATTGCTCGCCGGAGGCAGAGCGGTGGAAGAGCTCGAAGAGGTGGCAACGGCGCTTTGGAGGGCTTCGGCTAGGGCTCTAGGTGGTGTGGGATGAGGGCGGCGACCACAGGGGTATAAATAGGGGGTCACCGGCGGTCGGAATGGAAGGGAATCGAAGAAACCGAGAGGGCTCCTTCCAATTCCGGCGAGGGTTCCATTCCCTCGGCCAAGCTTCCTAAAGTGCGAAACCGCGTCGTCTTTTGGTGGAAGGGGATTATGGTTATCCAAGGAAGGGAGTCCGGAGGCGATCGGGTGGATTTGGGCGGCCGGCGGCAAGGGATCCGAAGGGGATCGCTGGAAAAAGGAAAGGGAGATCCCTTTCCCGGGAAGAAGACGATCCTGACAGGTGGGCTCCACCTGTCAGTGAGCGAGTGCGAGACAAATGGTGCCGACAGGCGGGCCACGTATGTCAGAGGGCGAAGGCGAGCGCGAGGTGGCTGACTGGTGGGGCCGAGGCGGGGCGCGGGCGGGAGGAGAGAGAGGAGCGGCGCCGACAGGCGGGACCCACTCGCTAGAGAGAGAGCAGTGATGGGCTGGGCCAAAAAGGCCTTTGGAGGGAGTTTCAGGGTTTCGGCCCAATAAGATTGAAAATTGTTTTCTGATTAAATTTAATTCCAGAAAATCAAATATTTGATTAAGGGCTGAATCACTGTTGATAAAAATTTGTAAAAATTCCTAAAATTATATTTTGGTCTCTAGTTCATCTCATAAAATTTTCAAGTCCAGATTTTGAGTATTTCTCCCTGTTTGGCTTTATTTGAGTTCTTTTGTGATTTTTCCTTTGATAATAAATCCAGAAATGATTTAAATAATATTTTTCTTTTATTTTAATCCTTTTTAATTTCTGGGGTGTTACAATCCTATCCCCCTTACAGAGAATCTCGTCCTCGAGATTCGGATCAATCCTCGAATAACTCAGGATGTTGTGCCTTGAGTTCATCTTCTTTCTCCCATGTAGCTTCTTCTATCGGATGATTGCTCCACTGCACTTTGCAGAAGCGGATGACCCAACTTCTGGTGGTCCTTTCTTTGACTTCCAATATCTTGATAGGCTTTTCCACATAGATCAGATCCTCTTGAACATCCAACTGCTGAAGATCCACTTGTTCTGTGGGGACGCGGAGACACTTCTTGAGTTGAGATACGTGAAATACGTCATGTACTCCAGCTAATGAGGGTGGTAATTCCAACTGATATGCAACTTCGCCTTGGCGTCGAATAATGGGAAATGGTCCTACATATCGAGGGGCCAACTTTCCTCTCATGTTAAACCGTTGAGTACCACGGAGAGGCGTAACTCGAAGGTAGACATGATCTCCTTCTTCAAAGGCTAGGTCTCGGCGACGATTGTCTGCATTGCTCTTTTGTCGGGATTGGGCTGTCTTGAGTCGGTCTCTGATGATCCGTACCTTCTCTTCAGCTTCACGAAGAATGTCCGTTCCGAATACTTGGGATTCACCGGTTTGGTCCCAAAGTAGAGGCGTTCTGCACTTACGTCCATATAAGGCTTCAAAAGGAGACATCTGAAGGCTGGCTTGGTAGCTGTTGTTGTATGAAAATTCAGCGTACGACAAACTTTTGTCCCAAGTGGCTCCAAAATCCAAAACACAGGCTCGAAGCATATCTTCCAATATCTGATTTACTCTTTCTGTTTGCCCATCTGTCTGAGGGTGGTAGGCGGTACTGAAATTCAATCTCGTGCCCATCTCCTCTTGAAGGTTCTTCCAGAAACGTGAGGTAAACTGACTTCCTCTGTCAGACACTATCTTCTTGGGCACTCCATGAAGACACACGATCCGGGCCATGTATAGTTCTGCCAGCTTAGGGCCACTAAAGGTCATCTTGACGGCTATGAAATGTGCTACTTTCGTAAGCCGATCGATGATCACCCAAATAGAATCATATCCAAGTTGGGTCTTTGGCAATCCGGTGATGAAATCCATACCGATCTCTTCCCACTTCCATTCAGGCACTTTAAGTGGCTGTAACAATCCTGCAGGCCTCTGATGTTTAGCCTTTACTCTTCTGCAGGTGTCACACTCGGCGACGAACTGGGCAATCTCTCTTTTCATGCTAACCCACCAATAACGTTCCTTCAGATCCTGGTACATCTTGGTACTGCCGGGATGAATTGAGTATAATGTCTCATGGGCTTCTCTTAGGATAAGGGTCTTTATCTCTGGCTTATCCGATACACATATCCGGGTTCCAAACCAAATGGTGCCATTTTCGTCTTCTGAAAATCCGGGGGCTTTTCCTTGCCTCATGTTCTTCCTAATGGTAGCTATATCCGGGTCCTCTAACTGAGCTTCACGGATCTACTCAAATAGAATAGGCTGGGTCTCCAAGGTGGCTAGGTATGCCCTGGTGGTCAATCCAAGATTCAGTTTTTCCATCTCCCTACATAACAGGGGCGCGTGTTCTTGAATCATTATGGCTGTGCAATATCCCTTGCGACTTAATGCATCAGCTACCACATTTGCTTTTCCGGGGTGGTAGTGAATACCTAAGTCATAGTCCTTGATTAGTTCCAACCATCGTCTTTGCCTCAGATTGAGGTCTGGCTGTGTGAAGATGTACTTCAAACTCTTGTGATCCGTAAAAATTTCACAGCGATTTCCAACCAAATAATGCCTCCATATCTTAAGGGCGTGCACAACTGCGGCAAGTTCCAAATCATGGGTTGGGTAGTTCAACTCATGGGGTCTCAACTGACGAGAGGCATAAGAGATAACTTTTCCATCTTGCATAAGAACACATCCCAAGCCTTGGCGAGACGCGTCGCAATAGACATGGAAGTCTTTCCGGATATCGGGTAGGGTCAGTATGGGTGCAGATACCAAGCGGGTCTTGAGAGTGCGGAAACTTTCCTCGCATTCAGGAGTCCATTCAAACTTCTCTCCTTTCTGCAACAACTTGGTCATTGGCTTGGCTATCTTAGAAAAATTCTCGATGAACCTCCGATAATATCCAGCCAAACCCAGAAAACTTCGTATCTCAGATACGTTCGTGGGTGGCAGCCAATCCGTAACTGCTTCTACGGTGGCAGGGTCTACTGCGATTCCTTGCGCAGAGATGATGTGTCCAAGGAACTTTACTTCTGCCGTCCAAAACTTGCATTTGCTGTACTTGGCATACAATTGGTGTTCCCTTAGCTTTCCTAAGGTTAACCGGAGGTGAGCCTCGTGCTCTTTCTGGTCCTTGGAATAAATGAGGATGTCGTCTATGAAGACCACGATGAATTTGTCCAAATACTCCATGAACACCTTATTCATCATATTCATGAAGAATGCAGGGGCGTTGGTTAATCCAAAGGACATAACCGTGCACTCGTACAATCCATAGCGGGTGGTAAAGGCCGTCTTGGGTATATCTTCTTCTCGAATTCTCAACTGATGATATCCGGAACGCAGGTCGATCTTCGAGAATACTGTAGCTCCTTTTAGCTGGTCAAAGAGATCGTCGATCCGAGGCAACGGATACTTATTCTTGATGGTTACTTCATTCAAAGCGCGGTAATCCACACACATACGCTTTGCCTTGTCTTCTTTCTTCTCGACGAAGATGACGGGAGCACCCCATGGCGATGTGCTAGGTCTGATGTAGCCTTTCTTCTCGAGATCCTCCAACTGCTGCTTCATCTTAGCTAACTCATTGGCGGCCATCCGGTATGGTCGCTTGTAGATAGGGGTGGTTCCGGGCACCAAGTCAATCCTGAACTCGATGTCCCTCTTGGGTGGCATCCCTGGTAGATCCTCTGGGAATACGTCCGGGTACTCACTGACTACCGGTATCTCCTCCAAGGTAATCTGATGTAGTCTTGTCCTTTCGGTCTTCATGCTTGGCATCTGGAATGTGACGATAATCCCGACTTCATCAGTCACAGTCACTTTTCTCTGGGCACACTCTATCACTCCTTGATGTTTATTTAGCCAATCCATTCCTAGAATGAGATCCAAACCTTGACATTCTATTAGAATGGGGTCGGCCCAAAATATCGTGCCTTGGATATCTACCCATACCCTTGGGCTAAAGGAACAGGCGAGGGTTTGCTTGCTCGGGGTGGCTATCAATACTGGCCTGGGTAGTTCACTTATGTCCAGGGCATTATTTTCCACAAAAGCAGTTGATATGAAGGAGTGGGTAGCTCCGGTGTCAAATAATACCACTGCAAGCGATGAATGAACCATAAACTTACCCATGACAATCTCCGGGGCGGCCTGGGCTTCTTCGGCGGTGACGTGGTTCACCTTGGCGCGGACGGCGGGGTTGGAGGCGATGCCTTGAGCACGCTTGGGGTGAGGGCACTGATGGGAGTAGTGTCCCTCCTGGCGGCAGTTGAAGCATACTACAGGCTTGCCATGCCTGTCTCTCAAAACTTCTGGCTTCTTTGCCGGGGCAGCTGGGGTGGTTGGTGCGGCGGGAGCGGGATGAGGTTGGCTGGCTCTGGCATTGGCGGCTGGTGGCGCCGGACGATACACTGGGCGGGGGTGGTACTGCTGTGCTGGTGGAGGTGGAGCAAAATGGGGTCTCTGGGCCATGCCCTGGTTTTGCCGGAAGGCAATCATTCGCTTCTTCTTCAGGTCGACCTTGTTCTGCTGGGTCTCCTGCATGATAGCTTTGTTCACCAACTTTTGGAAGTTGGCGAAATCTCCGGAGATAAGCTGTAGAGACAGCTCATCCTTCAGTCCCCAGAGGAACTTGGCCTGTCTGGCCACATCCGTACGGACCTCCTCAGGTGCGTACCTGGCCAGACGGTTGAACTCGTGTAGGTATTCTGTGACAGACCTGCTCCCCTGCTGCAAGTCTTGGAACTCCTGTTGCTTCTGGGCTATAATGCCGTCGGGGATGTGGGCGGCACGAAAGGCGGCCGAGAACTCTGCCCAAGTATGGGCGTGGCCCTCGGGCAGAGTCTCGCGATGATTGTCCCACCATTCTGCGGCGGGACCATGAAGCTGGTGGGTGGCGAAGGCCACCCTCTCCTGCTCGGTGCAGGCAAGCAGGTCGAGCTTCTTCTCGATAGCTCGCAACCGATCCCCAGCCTCCATGGGGTTGGTGGTGCTCGAGAAGGTCGGTGGGCGGACTCGGAGGAACTCCGAGAGCTGGGATGCGGGAGCGGGAGCTGGTGTGGTGGGTCGGGGCAGCTCGGGCTGTTGGTGGAGGCGGAAGAGATGAGCCTGCTGCTCCTGCATCTGCTGCTGCTGCTGCTGCATCTGACTCAGAAGGGCAGAGACCAGCTGGTTTTGTGTGGCCATCATCTCGGCCAGGGTGGGGTGGTTGGCGACCGGGGCTTGCCTTTGCCCGGTGGCTCCCCATTGTGGCAAGTTGCCACTCTCTTCTCCGTTCTGAGGAGCGTCGGAACCCTGAGTGTTGGTCATCCTGGAGTTTTCAAAGTAGACATATTTATTTTAGCGATTTCTTTATATTTTATTTCAAAAGGGTACCGTTCTTGCGGTTACATTTATTTATTTCTTCATTCATGCCTTATGTTTTGACATGAATGCTAATACAATCAAGCAAAATGAAAATAACAATCAACCGTAATACTACGTCTACGGCAGTTCGGGGGACGGCTCAATCTCGGGCTCGTGGGAGACGGTCGGTGTCGAGGAGCTGGATGGTCCGGCGGGTGGTGCGCTGCGGGAGATCCTCTTGGGTCTCACAGTAGGGATCTGAAGGGGTTTCTTCCTGCGAGGCGGAAGAGGCGCGATCTCCTCAAGGTCTTTCTTCAATTCTCTGAGCTAGCTGATGGAGCTGGGTGTGGACCATGGCGCCCTGGCGTAGGAGCTCGTTCTGGCGCCTCAACTCCTCCACCTCGAGGGTCAACAAAGGGTTCTGCTCAAGCTGTCGACGGAGCTCGGCATTCTCCCGGGTCAGGTTCTCCGAAGTGTGGCGGTAGAAGTCGATGGTGTCGTGCTGGCTGTCTGCGTCGAGAACGGCCTCGGTGTGGAGGTTGTCCATGGCCTCCAAGAGTCTCATCGTGCGGGTGATGGCGGAGTTGCTCTGTGTGAGGGGGCTGATGTAGATGCTGCGGTGACTCCCTGGTGTGCGCATGGGCATGAAGCGGTAGACGGTGTCGCGGAGATGGCAGTCGTATACCAGTCGAAGCTCGGCGAGGGACTGAAGAGCGGCTCGCTGGCTAGCCACCACGAATGAAGGTCCTCCAACTCCATGGGTGTAGAAGGGTGGCTGCGTGGAAGAGGGGCGGATTACCACCGTGACCTCGCAGTAGCTCTCGTTCGCATCGGGAAAAATCCGATGGAACGCGGGCTCATGGGGAAACCCCAAGAAGTCGACGAGCACGCGAAGCTCGCGGATGAATCCGGCCTCATCACGAAGAGTCCCGCTCATGGTATGAACTGGCATCTACAAAAGAGAGAAAGTTTTCGTGAAAATCCCGGAAGATGAGAGGATAAGCAGTGTTTGTAAGAAAATATAGTAAATATAAGTCCTAGGGTCAGGTCTGTTTGGCTTCCTACAGTCAAGTCGGCTCTGATACCATCTTGTCGCGCCCCGATTTATCAAATCAGGACTTTATTGAAATTCCATAGAAAATCAATAAAACAAGACGTTCATCATGCGACCACGTACAGTACGGACAATCATTCACGGTTCGTAGACCGCATTGATACAAAAGTGAATAAAGGTGAAGAGAAACTAATAAAATAAGGGTCCTAGATGAACGCCTCCTTCCAGTCTCGCCTTGACTGGGTCGCTACTCCAGACCTTCATCCTCCTCGTAGTACACGGGCTCTGATGTTGTAAGTCAACGGGGTGAGTACAGATGTACTCAGCAAGCCACCGAATGCAAATATAATGCAAGGTAATAACAAGGGAGATAGTGGCTAGTTTAGCGGAAACAGCATAATTGTAAAGCTTTAAATGTGAGCAATTTATTAGTACGGAAAAGTAAACATGTGTGTGTGCATCATCATCTTCTAACTCGAGGGGTACAGTCAGCCCCACCTCGCTCAACAGTCCTTACGTGCCATGAATAACTCGACCCTTCAAACAATTGTAAACTAACTGCGAGTAGTCACATAACCCGCCCTTGACCGTGGGCTCGGCTTTTCGAAAAGATTGAATTACTCTGATCAGAGATGTACCACTGTACCCACAAGGCACGCACTCATCACCTACACCGAAGTGTAACGAGATGACCCATCACACGGGAACTCGTGCCAAAACCTTCCATATAGTCCTCCCCGACTCAATAGCACCCTCTTATGGGTTTCATATGGTGTCCCGACGCATCGGAGCCCCACCATACCCCCCCTTGATCCTCGTCGGTACAAGTCGCCCGCAGGCTAGCCCCTTGCCCCCTCCTCTATGGTGCATCGAGCCGGAGTATTCCATACTTCCAGTTAGGACTTACCCATTAGACTTGTGGTTGGTACGGAAGTGCTTTGCAACAGATCCCGCAGTCCGGTCCTTATAGTGCCCCGGGTGCGACAAACCAGTGCCCGAGCTTGCACCCGGAACCCACCATACTTATAACCTAGCCAACTCCAACAGAGTCTAGAGACGAGAATAACGGGGAAATTCATATACAGAATCCAGCTATCTACGACTCATTCTTTTTAACCTATAGCAGTTGTGCCGGTACATTGGGCACTAGCTAATATTTTTATAGTAGAGTGACAAGGAGTTAAGGCTCAATAAGCATGGCTTGGGTTTGCACACAAGGACGGGGATCTAATAAATATAAGTGTAAAGCTTGATCATTGGACTAATGCAATATTAACCTATGGGTTGTAGCGATAATTTATTAAAACCTGGGCTCAATTATGATCAACTGTTTCCACAGAGATGGTCGATGACTTGCCTTGATCAGCAAAGGGGGATGGAGGAACCTCGGGGTAGAACTCCTGCTCCTCGACGAACTCGTAGTCTTCTTGATACAGAAAAATAAACAGTACATTCAATAAACAGACAAAAATTCACCAAATGCTATACATACACATTTGCGGGTGTTTTTATGTGAGGTGATATTTCAATATTCTAAAGTTTGGTATAAAACAGTAAAACTTAACTTTTTAGGACTTTTCATAATTTATTTTGCTGAATTAATAATTTATCCCTAAGGGGTTTTTATTCTTTTATTTGCTAAAAATATTTTGGGTAACAGTAACATACTGTTTTTATGGTATTAATGTGTAGAGAATAATTTACTGAATTTAACAAAATTGAATGGTGAAATTTGGAGTTAAATTGAGCAAGATATGAATTTTTGAAGTTTAAACTATTTTCTGAATTTTATTTAAACTGGAAAATGGGCTCTGGTCCACGGTGAGCCAGGCCCACGGTGGACCGTGCTACTGTGCGCGTGGACCGGCCGATACAGAGCCGTCGGATCTGGATCTTGCGGTCAGATGCGAGGCGGGATCCTTTAAGTGAAGATGGACGATCCAGATTAAAACGGAGCGAAGGGGTACGCGTGGACGCACCAGATCGCTCCAGCGCTTTAAGTTGTGATCGACGGCCGAGAGCGCACGATACCGCTTTGACCAGATCCGAGGGCCCATATTAAATCCTGGAGGGATTTAATCCTAGCCCTCCGATCGTGATCGGACGGTCATGGCTCGATCCGGCACGACACGCCGTAAGGGGGAACGTACCCCCTTCGTCTCCGGCGACGGCGGGCTCGGGTGCGGCCACGGCAGCGTCGGCGAGGGCCTAGGGACCTAGCTAGGGCCAAAAATGGAACGAGGAGGTCGAGACGGTCTCGGCCATACCTTCGGCGGCGACGATGGGGGCCTGGAGATGACCGGCGGCGAGCGTAGACGACGGAGGGCGTACGGGTGCTCGACGGCGATGGCGGTCCGGTGGTGTCCACGGCCAAGGGAGGGGTGGACGAGGTGGGGTGGTCGACGACGAACCCGACGGTGGCGGTAGCTAGGGCGGCGGGGGTCCGAGGCGACGGCGATTGCTCGCCAGAGGCAGAGCGGTGGAAGAGCTCGAAGAGGTGGCAACAGCGCTCTGGAGGGCTTCAGCTAGGGCTCTAGGTGGTGTGGGATGAGGGCGGCGACCACAGGGGTATAAATAGGGGGTCACCGGCGGTCGGAATGGAAGGGAATTGAAGAAACCGAGAGGGCTCCTTCCAATTCCGGCGAGGGTTCCATTCCCTCGGCCAAGCTTCCTAAAGTGCGAAACCGCGTCGTCTTTTGGTGGAAGGGGATCATGGTTATCCAAGGAAGGGAGTCCGGAGGCGATCGGGTGGATTTGGGCGGCCGGCGGCAAGGGATCCGAAGGGGATCGCCGGAAAAAGGAAAGGGGGATCCCTTTCCCGGGAAGAAGACGATCCTGACAGGTGGGCTCCACCTGTCAGTGAGCGAGTGCGAGACAAATGGCGCCGACAGGCGGGCCACGTATGTCAGAGGGCGAAGGCGAGCGCGAGGTGGCTGACTGGTGGGGCCGAGGCGGGGCGCGGGCGGGAGGAGAGAGGGGAGCGGCGCCGACAGGCGGGACCCACTCGCCAGAGAGAGAGCAGTGATGGGCTGGGCCAAAAAGGCCTTTGGAGGGAGTTTCAGGGTTTCGGCCCAATAAGATTGAAAATTGTTTTCTGATTAAATTTAATTCCAGAAAATCAAATATTTGATTAAGGGCTGAATCACTGTTGATAAAAATTTGTAAAAATTCCTAAAATTATATTTTGGTCTCTAGTTCATCTCATAAAATTTTCAAGTCCAGATTTTGAGTATTTCTCCCTGTTTGGCTTTATTTGAGTTCTTTTGTGATTTTTCCTTTAATAATAAATCCAGAAATGATTTAAATAATATTTTTCTTTTATTTTAATCCTTTTTAATTTCTGGGGTGTTACATAAAGTTCAGCCGGGTGCCGAGTTCCTCTTGAAGGTTATTCCAAAACTTAGAGGTAAACTGACTCCCACGGTCAGATACAATCTTCTTTGGAACTCCGTGTAGGCACACAATTTGGGTCATATACAATTTGGCCAACTTGGCGACGGTGTAAGTTGTCTTGACGGGGATGAAGTGAGCCACCTTGGTGAGTCGGTCGACGATCACCCAGATAGAATCATGACCGGCTTGGGTCCTGGGTAGTCCCGTGATGAAGTCCATTCCTATCTCTTCCCACTTCCATTCGGGGACCTTGATAGGTTGCAACAGTCCAGCAGGTCTTTGGTGCTCTGCCTTGACTCACCGGCATGTGTCGCACTTGGCCACATACTAAACTATTTCCTTCTTCATGCTGACCCACCAATATTTCTCCTTCAGGTCTTGATACATCTTTGTACTCTCGGGATGTATGGAGTAGAGAGTCTCGTGGGCTTCTTGAAGGATGAGGGTCTTCAACTCAGGCTTGTCGGGCACGCATATCCGGTTTCCGAACTAGACGGTACCATGCTCGTCCTCGGAGAATCCGGGGGCTTTACCCTTCCGCATGTTCTGCTGAATCTCCAAGATATCCGGGTCTTCCTTCTGTGTTTCCCGCATCTGGTCTATCAAGACAGGTCTAGACTCCAAAGCAGTGAGGTACACTCGGGTGGTGATCCCTAAATTCAGCCTTTCCATTTCCTTATATAGCAAAGGGGCCTGGTCCTGTATCATGATGGCATTGCAGTACCCTTTTCGACTAAGGGCGTCTGCCACCACATTGGCCTTGCCTGGATGATAATGGATGCCCAAGTCGTAATCTTTGATCAGTTCCAACCATCTCCTTTGCCTGAGGTTCAGGTCCGGTTGGGTGAATATGTACTTGAGGCTCTTGTGGTTGGTGAAGACCTCGCACCGATTCCCCATAAGGTAATGTCTCCATATCTTCAAGGCATGAACCACGGCTTCTAATTCCAGGCCGTGGGTCGGGTAGTTCAGCTCATGTGGGCTCAGCTATTGGGAGGCGTAAGAGATCACCTTCCCATCTTGCATTAAGACACATCCCAATCCTTGGCGAGAGGCATCATAGTAGACGTGGAAGTCTTTCCGGATGTCTGGCAGGGTCAGAATTGGGGCGGACACAAGCTTCGTCTTAAGAGTTTGGAAGAATTCTTCGCAATCCGGGGTCCATTCAAACTTTACTTCCTTCTGCAATAGCCTGGTCATAGGTTTGGCTATCTTCGAAAAGTTCTCGATGAACCGACAGTAGTATCCGGCCAATCCAAGAAAACTCCAGATCTCGGTCACGTTCGTGGGTTGTAGCCAGTTGGTCACTGCTTCCACGGTGGTTGGATCCACAACTATTCCTCCAGCAGATATGACATGACCGAGGAACTTCACCTCTGACGACCAAAACTCGCACTTGCTGTATTTGGCGTACAATTGCTGTTCCCTTAGCTTTTCGAGGGTCAGACGGAGTTGGGTTTCATGTTCTTCCTTGGTCTTTGAGTAGACGAGGATATTGTCGATGAATACCACTATGAACTTATCCAAGAACTCCATGAACACATTGTTCATCATGTTCATGAAAAAGGCTGGGGCATTCGTGAGTCCGAACGACATCACAGTATACTCGTAGAGTCCATAGCGAGAGGTGAAGGCAGTCTTGGGGATGTCTTATTCTCTTATCCTCAATTGGTGATAACCTGATCTGAGGTCGATCTTGGAAAACACTGATGATCCTTTCAGTTGATCGAACAGGTCGTCGATCCGAGACAATGGGTACTTATTCTTGATGGTTACGTTGTTCAGGGCTCTATAGTCCATGCACATCCTTTTAGTCTTATCCTTCTTCATGGCGAAGATGACCGGTGCACCCCAGGGTGAGGTACTCGGTCGGATGTACCCTTTCTGTTCCAGGTCTTCGATGTTGCTCTTGACTTTGGCTAGTTCATTGGCGGCCATCTGGTATGGGCGCTTGGAGATTGGAGTGGTCCCGGGGACAAGCTCGATTCTGAATTTGATGTCCCACTTGGGAGGCATTCCTGGCAGGTTCTCTAGGAAGACGTCCATGAACTCCTTGACTACGAGCACTTCTTCAAGGGCTAGTGAGTGAAGAGATGCCTCAAGAGGTTTGCGGCTGGTCATCCGAAAGGTGATGGCTTCACCTTCGGGGTTGGTCACTATTACGGACTTGCTGGCACAATCGATCACTCCCTTGTGTTTCATTAACCAATACATCCCTAGGATGAGGTCGAGTCCGGTACACTTAATGAGGACTGGCTCTGTCCGGAATAATATCCCTTGAATCTCTATCTTTACCTTAGGGCTGTATAAGTGGGCTAAGGTTTTATTGCCTGGAGTGGCAATCATCTGGGGGCTGGTAGAGGGAGCACTTCTAAGTTGTTGGTTTTCACAAAATCCTCTGAGATGAAAGAGTGCGTTGCCCCAGAGTCAAATAGTATTGTAGCCGGTAAAGAATTTGCGGTAAATGTACCGAGCACGACTTCGGGAGCTTCCTGAGCTTCCTCCGCACTGATGTGGTTGACGCGGGCACGAACCGCCTGGTTGGGTGCCATGCCTTAGGGTTGCTTGGGGTGAGGACACTGGTGCGAGTAGTGCCCTTCCTTCCAGCAGTTGAAGCAGACGACCGACTTCCCTTGGCGATCCCTCAAGATCGAGGCCTTGGCGGCGGGCGTCGGCTGAGCGGTCGGAGTTGGTGGAGCGGGGCGGGGATGCCCGACGTTGGATCCACTGGCGGCGTGAGGTGGCCTATAGGCGAGCCGAGGATGGTAGGCGGGCGCTGGTGGCGGAGGGACGAAGCAGGGCCTCTGAGAATTCGCCTGTTGATGCTTGAAGGAGATCATCTTCCTCTTCTTGAGGTCCAACTTATTCTGCTCAGTTTCTTAGATGAGCGCCTTGTTCACCAACTATTGGAAGTCAGCATAGTCGGTGGCGACGAGCTGGATGGACAGCTCATCCTTGAGTCCCCGGAGGAACTTGGCCTAGCGGAGGGCGTCGGTTCGCACCTCTTCTGGCGTGTAGCGTGCCAGACGGTTGAACTCATGGGGGTACTCCATGACAGTCTGGCTGCCCTGTTGCAGGTCACGGAACTCCTACTGTTTGACCGCGATGACTCCGGCGGGGACGTGGGTGGCGCGAAAGGCGATGGTGAACTCCGCCCAAGTCACCACATGGTCCTCTTGTTGGGACTCACGGTAGTTGTCCCACCATTCTGCGGCGGGACCCTGGAGCTGATGTGTGGCGAACGCCACTCTCTCCCGGTCGGTGCAAGGGAGGAGGTCCAACTTCTTCCCTATGGTGCGGAGCCAATCTCCGGCCTCCATGGGGTTGGTGGTGCTGGAGAAGATCGGGGGACGCACGCGCAGGAACTCCGAGAGTTTAGGCACGGGTGCGGGTGCTGGTGCACGAGGGGCAGGCTCCACATTCTACAACCGGTCCAACTGTGCCTGTTGGTGCTGCATTTCAGTGAGGAGGGCGGTGATCAGCTGGTTCTGGTTAGCCATCATTTCCGCTAAAGTGGGGTGGTTGGCGGATGACGGCCCAGTCCGACGTTGGCCCGTTGCGCCCCAGTTGGGCACAACACTTCTGGGCAAACCGTTGCTTGCCCCTTCTCCATTGTTGGACCTGGTGTTCTGGTTGTCGGCCATCTTCTGAACATATAAAAGCTTAAGCCATAAGGTAAAAGGTTGTGAAACAAACAGTTAGCCAAAATAGTCCATCGAGGCTCACATATATATCTCAAAGTGGTATAAAAAGTTCATTACATCCATGCTCTTACTTTAATCCACCTACAACACAACTCATTGCAGGTGGTACCACAAACATTATTAAAAATTCACCCAACGGTAGCTATCGCCTACTCGCCATCGGAGGCGGTCTCCGTGCTCTCGGAACCGCGGGGGTTCTGAGGGACGGTGGGCTCGAGAAAATTCTCGATGATGGGGTCGGAGACGAGGGCGGGGCGCGGGGCAGGAGCGCTGGAGCTGGATGGTCCGGCAGTCGAGGGGTGTGGCAGGATCCTCTTGGGGTGAGGGGAGGGCTCGCGGATGGGCTTCTTCCTCCTCGGGACAAGGGGGACCATCTCCGCTATGTCCTTCTACAGCTACATAATCTTGCGCTGCAGCTCGCCGTTCTGTTGGATCAAGCTCTTCGTTTCCTGACGAAGGAACTCGACCGCCTCATGGTGCTCCTCGGCGTCAAGCACGACCTCGGTATGGAGATCGTCCATGGCTTGAAGAAGGCGCGTCTGCCGAGCCATGACCAGATCACGATCGGAGTGGACTTCGATGTAGATGCTACGGTGGGCGCCGGGAGTGCACTTGGGCACAAGCCGGAAGGACGCGTTCTGAAGACGATCGTCATAGATCATCCTCAACTCCATGAGGGTTGGAGGGCGACGCATTGGCACGCGACGTCGAAGGTTGGGCCCCCAAGTGCTGCCGTGAAGAATGGCAGGTGCTCGCCGGATCTGTGGATGGTCCGTTTGGCTTACTACAGTCAAGTCGGCTCTGATACCATCTTGTGACGCCCCGATTTAATAAATCAGAACATTATTGAATTTCTAAAGAAAAACAATAATACAAGAGGTTCATCATGCGACACGTACATACGAGCAATCATTCATGGTACGCAGACCACAATTATTACAAAAGAGTAAAATTAAAATAAATAATAAAAAGCATGACGAACGCCTTCTTCAGGATCTTTCTTCTTGACTGGGTCGCTACTCCAGACCATCCTCGTAGTAGGCATCCTCTGAATTGTGTGTCCAACAAGTATGAGTACAAATAGTACTCAACAAGCCACCGCAAATGCAAATAATAATGCAAGATAATAACAAAGGAAGGATAATGGCTAAAAGTGCGGAAAAGTACATTTTTCAGTTATTGCATTTAGTGTAGTCAAATTTAATCATGCGGAATAATAAACATGAACATCAATTATACGATCTAACTCGAGGAGTATGTTTTCCCTCCTCGCACAACAGTCCTTACATGTCAAACCATCATGCACATCCATTCCAAAAGTAAACTAACTGTGGGATGTCACGCAACCCGCCCTTGACCATGGGCTCGGCTTTTCGAAAAGATTTATAACTCTGATCAGAGATGTACTCCTGTACCCACAAGGCACGCACTCATCCCATAGACCAAAGTGTAACGAGATGACCCATACCACGGGAACTCGTGCCAAAACCTCAGCATGAAATGCTCCAAGCGATAACCACCTGCTCTAGGTTTCGCCGGCGTGCCGGGCCACATCCTGGCTAACGTCGCACCCCTTTTGCGCCACGTCGGTACAAGCCACCCGCAGGTGCTGCTTGACCCATCTCCAAGTGGTGGTCTCGGTTTGGAACACTCCATACCTTAGTTAGGACTTACCCATTAGACTTGTTGTTAGTACGGAAGTGTATTGCAACGGATCTCTCAGACCGGTCCTTATAGTGCCCCGGGTGCTACCGACCAATGCCCTAGCTTGCACCTGGAACCCACCATGCATACACTCACAACCAAAACTCCACCACCAACAGAATTCCAAAGATAAGGATAACGGGGATCATATAGTAGAACCAAGTTGCTACGACTCATTTTTAATCCTATAGCAATCGTGTCGATACATTGGACACCAACTAATAATACTAATCATATGGTGACAAGGAGTTTAGGCTAGATAGCATGGCTTGGGTTGCACATCAAGGTCAGGGGATCCTAATAAATATATTGTAAGGGTTTCATTCGATTAATGCATGTATATCCTATGTGTTTTAGCGACAGTTTAATAAAACATGGGTTCAACATGCTCAAAAGAGTGGTTTGGTGACTTGCCTTGTTCAGCGAAAGGGGAGGGAGGAACTTTGGGAAAATATTCCGGCTCCTCAGCGGCGTCGTAGTCTTCTCAATATAAATAAAATAAATATAACATTCAATTAAACAATCCAAAATCACACAACAAGCACATAGGCTTTGATTGGGTTAATTTAAGGAAAATGAAGTTGTTAAGTTTCTGAAATTAATTTTATGAATATTTTAAAATGAACTATAATGAAATGTTGTCCTTTATAAAAGAGGTAATAATGTGAACAAATTTTATGTTAAGTTTTCTAACTAATTTAAAATAAGAGGTTCAGAGTAAACTTAGTGGTTTCATTATATTAACAGAAAAAGGATAAAAGATAAATTTTGCTAAAATTGAAATGAATCATTTTGTAATTTACCCTAAAGTGCATTTGAATACCCTTTTAAATAAGTATGAGATATTCAAAGTAAACATACTGTTTTTATTGCATTAACATGTAGAGGATAAAATTACGAATTTTCTGGAATTGAAATGATAATTTTTGTAGTTAAAATGCACCAGATATGAATTTTACAAGTTTAAAACAGTTTTTGGAATTTAATTTAAATCAAAAACAGCCTCGGGTCCACGGTGAACCGGGCTCACGGTGAACCCGCGCACTGTGCGCGTGCGCTGGATCGAGATCCGCCGTTGGATCGCGATCGGGCGGCTACGGGTGCGGCGGGGGCGCTAAGTCATCACAGACGGCCAGGATTAAAACGCCGAACCGGTACGCGATGGACGACCCAGATTAATCGAGGGTTTTAAAAACTAACGGACGCACGAGATTAAAACATACCCCTTTGCTCTGATCCGACGGACCAGATTAAACCGAACACGTGATATAACCCAAGTCATCCGATCGCGATCACACGGTCGCGATTGAAGCCGACACGGCACGGGTACTCGACCCATGTCGGTCGTCTTCTCCGGTGACGGCGAGGGTCCAGTGACCACGGTGAGCGATGGTGGTCGGTTCTAAGGGCTAAAATGGAATCAGTACACCGCGGGGGCTAAAATGGAGAGGCTTGGGGTCGTCGGAGCGTGGCCGGCGACGAGCGAGGGCGGCAGAGGTGTTCGGGTCCCCGTCGGCGGTGGCGTTCTGGCGAGGTTCGTTGGCGATGAAGTCGTGGAAGAGGTTGGGACGGCGCCTACGATCACAGTGGTGCAGTTGTCGAGGACGGAGGAGGACTCCGGCGACGGCGAGTGGTGACTGGAGTAGGGGCGGCGGTGAGGTGTTAAAAACCGAAATGAGGCGCTCTGGTTCGTTCTCAATGCGTTCGGGCGTGCGGGCTGGATGAGGGAGTGGCCGGGGGTTTAAATAGAGGCGTCGGCGGGGGCAAAGGGGGCGCAATCGGGGGAGGCCGAGAGTAAAACCTCTCTTCAATGCTAGTGAGATCCTTCCTTGCATGCGCGCGCTCGATCCGGGGCGACGACGCGTGAAATAAAGGGGGAAACGGTCGACAGAGCGCGGGGGGCCGTTTAATGGCGTCAATTTAATGGGGGAGGGGCAGCGAGGCGAATCAGAGGGGGATTAGGGTTCTGGCCAGTGAGGGGGGATTTGGGGGCGGATCCTGTGGGGAAGACGGATCCGATAGGTGGGGGCCACCGGGCAGCGGGCGTGAGCGAACAGGTGTGGCGACTAACGGGTGGGGTCAGGCTCGGCCGCGAGGGGTTGGGTTGGCGCCGACAGGTGGGGTCGGGTTGTCGGGAGCGCACGCGAAGAGAGGGGGTCACTAACGGGTGGGGTCCATTGGTCAGTCGGGGGCGCGGGGAGGATTTGGCTAGGCCGGCCGGGAGAGAGACAATAGGGGGTAGGGGCCCGTTACTGTTTCAATTCTTTTCCGAATAAAAATAATTACAGAAATTGATTTAAAATATTTGGGCTACTTCCAAGGGTGATAAAAATTTGTAAAAATTCTCAAAAATATTCCATCCTTAGGGTTATTGCAGTATCAGGACAAAGGCAGGCGATTGAATCAAAGGTTTCCAGCATGTATCTCCAGAGATGCATTGAATCAAGTTCGAAGTATGATGACAGACTCGAGTTTGGAGTATATCTTCGAACTTGGACTCTTCCGAGAGTTTCTTTGCCAGCTAAGATGGAAGACTTATCTTCTTTCTCTTTAGATTAGTCCTTTACCATTTTAGCCCTATTAGAGGTACCGAATAGTTTCCACTATGTCGGTTGTAATAGAGGGGTAAAAAGGTCTTTTCCTTAATGTTTGGGCCTATAAATACACCCCGTTTTACCCTGTAATGGGGACCGAATACAAGTTATTCAATACACACTTTCGAACTATTTTAAGCTATTATCCTTTCGGAGGCTTGGAATAGTTTACTTCGCAAATACTTCGTTTGTTAGTTTCTAATCTTCAGAAACCTGTTAGCATAATCTTTTACGCCAACAGTTGGCGCCGTCCGTGGGGAACCTAGTCCAAAAAACTTCGTTCTCTACCAAGTTCTCAAACCATGCCTCCTAAGCGGAGTGCAAGTGGTAATCCTGTTCGGAGGTCCCCTCGGACCTCCGGAGCAAGATCTTCAAACACAGTTGAGGTCGGAGGACCTTCGACATTTCCTCTGATGGGGGAGTGGTCCCGATCTTCCGATAGGTAAAGGATAAACTTGGGTTGGTGGAGAATCTCGACGTTGGCGATCCAAGGCTCCGGTCCGGCGGATCAAAACCTTGCAATCGTTACACCACTGTCTCCGTTGGTTATCAACCACGCAGAACGCGATTGACCTCGCCACGAAGGCTAATTCCTGCAAGCGAACCCAAGAACACAAGCAAGAACAGGAAGGATACAAATCGAATGCCAAATCACAGACAAACGAAGATAAGTTGAGGTTTCACAAACGCCAATGCGGCAGCCAATCGGTCCGGCGCAAGAGGCGGGATCTAAACACAACAGTGTAGATGCAACAAAGCAAAACCTAACCCTAGAGGTGGCTGGCGTGAGAATATATAGGGCGGCGGCCTGTGGAAGGGGAACAGACTTGGGCTGTGGGCTAGAAGACGTACAGACTCAAATTATGGCCAACACGGCCCAGTTCTGTCACGCAGTACTGTTTTAAATACACAGGTCGACTCGAGACTCCAAATGATGTGAAACCAACGGCAAAAGATCCGTCTTCTCCTCAGCTTTCCAAAAAGTCCAAGAAAGCGCCAATCGGACTTCGTATGAGGAAGTTATGCCCATTTTGGTGAATGGTGGTCGATGTAGTCCGAACCAGCGAATTCTTGACTTCAAATCATCCGTGCGGCTCCGTCTTCAACTCCAACTCTCCTATTCCATCTCCCATGTTCCTAAGCAACAAAATATCACTAGTATTCAGTAGCATCCCATCCAAACAAATATAATCAAAGTTGCTAAGGAACGAATTAACCTCATGGTTCAAGCGACGGGCACGGGCGCGTGTGATTGGTCCTTGTAGTTGAATTGTAGGTGGAGGCTCCATGTGTGTATCATGTGAAGTGATGTCCTCATCATCCTCCCCCTCTTGAATTGGAGTCGTCCTCGACTCAAGCTCATCATCATCTCCCAAATAGGGTTTTAAATCTGAAATGTTAAAAGTGGGGCTAACCCCAAAAGCTGCAGGCAACTCAAGCTTATATGCATTGTCATTTATCTTCTCAAGCACACGGAAAGGACCATCAGCACGGGGCATCAATTTAGACTTTCGTAAATCAGGAAAACGATCCTTGCGCAAGTGCAACCAAACAAGATCACCTGGTTCAAATGTTATCTCTTTTCTACCCTTACTACCATAAGCACGATATTTCTCATTCATTTTCTCTATGTTTGCTTTAGTAGTTTCATGCATCTTAAGTAATAAGTCAGCACGTGTAGTAGCATCAAAATTCAAGTTTTCAGATGGTGGTAATGGCAGCAAATCAATAGGAGCACGCGGATTAAAGCCATAGACCACTTGAAACGGACTTACCTTAGTAGTGGAGTGTACTGACCTATTATATGCAAACTCAATATGAGGTAGACACTCTTCCCAGAGCTTCAAGTTGGTCTTCAAAACAGCCCTCAACATGGTGGATAATGTGCGGTTGACGACCTCCGTTTGTCCATCCGTTTGGGGGTGACAAGTAGTAGAAAACAGCAGCTTCGTCCCCAACTTATGCCACAACGTCCTCCAAAAATGACTTAAGAATTTGGCATCACGATCTGAAACGATGGTATTGGGAACTCCATGCAAGCGTACGACCTCTCTGAAAAACAAATCAGCAACATTTGTAGCATCGTCGCTCTTGTGACAAGGTATAAAATGCGCCATTTTAGAGAAACGATCTACCACCACAAAAATACTATCTCTCCCCCTCCTAGTTCTAGGTAACCCTAACACAAAATCCATAGAAATATCCTCCCAAGGTACACTAGGGACGGGCAGAGGCATATAAAGACCATGTGGGTTTAGACGGGACTTAGCTTTATTGCAAGTAGTGCATTGTGCCACATAGCGCTCAACATCTCGTCTCATCCTAGGCCAATAGAAATGTGTGGACAGCACAACTTCGGTTTTCTTGGATCCAAAATGACCCATCAAACCACCACCGTGTGCTTCCTGCAATAACAACAAGCGAAGAGAGCTAGCCGGAACACATAACTTGTTAGCACGAAAAAGATATCCATGATTCAGCACATATTTGTTCAAAGCACGGTCATTTGTACAATTTGCAAAAGCATCTTTGAAGTCCAAATCAGTAGCATACATGTTCTTCAATGTTTCTAAACCGAAGATCTTACAATCAAGTTGAGAAAGCAATGTATATCGTCTAGATAAAGCATCAGCAATCACATTATCTTTCCCTTTCTTATGCTTAATGATATATGGAAAAGTCTCGATAAATTCTACCCATTTAGCATGTCGTTTATTCAGATTTGCTTGACTACGTATATGCTTCAATGCTTCATGATCCGAATGAATAATAAACTCCTTAGGCAAAAGGTAATGTTGCCAAGTTTCAAGCACTCGCACTAAGGCATATAATTCCTTATCATAGGTAGAATAGTTCAACTGTGGGCCATGTAATTTCTCACTAAAATAGGCCACGAGTTTACCTCCTTGCAGCAGCACACCTCCTAATCCAAAACCACTAGCATCACATTCTAACTCGAAAGGCTTACCGAAGTCGGGTAACTGAAGTAGAGGTGCATGTGTAAGGCGATCTTTGAGTGTGGAAAAAGCTTGTTCATGTGCTGGCTCCCACGCAAAAGTAATTCCGTTCTTGGTCAACTCATGCAAAGGACCGGCTATGGTGCTGAAATCTTTCACAAAACGCCGGTAGAAACCTGCAAGACCAAGAAAACTACGTACCTGTGTGATAGTTTGGGGTTGCGGCCAGCTGTTGATTGCTTCTACCTTTGCCGCGTCAACCTCAATACCCTGTGAAGTGACAACATAGCCAAGAAACACAACTCGATCCGTGCAAAACGTGCACTTCTCAAGGTTACCAAACATTCTAGCTTCACGGAGGGCAAAAAAACAGCACGTAGGTGTTCAACATGTTCAGTGAGAGACTTGCTATAAATCAAGATATCATCAAAGTATACAACCACAAAGCGTCCTATAAAGTGCCGTAGGACTTCATTCATCAAGCACATGAAGGTACTAGGTGCATTAGTAAGTCCAAAAGGCATGACAAGCCACTCATATAGTCCAAACTTTGTTTTAAAGGCAGTTTTCCATTCATCACCTAGTTTCATGCGAATTTGGTGGTAACCACTACGGAGATCGATCTTAGAAAAGATAATGGCACCACTAAGCTCATCAAGCATGTCATCCAATCTAGGAATAGGGTGTCGATATCGAATGGTGATATTATTAATAGCACGACAATCAACACACATGCGCCAACTACCATCTTTCTTAGGTACCAAAAGAACGGGTACTGCACAAGGACTAAGGCTTTCACGGACGTACCCACGATCAAGAAGGTCCTGTACTTGGCGCTCAATTTCTTTTGTCTCCTCCGGATTGGTGCGGTACGCTGCACGATTAGGAAGAGACGCCCCCGAGACCAAATCAATTTGGTGCTCGATGCCGCGTATCGGTGGCAGCCCGGGTGGTATCTCAGCAGGAAAAACATCTTTAAACTCCTGCAAAAGGTCAGTGACTGCAACAGGAACAGAGCTAGGAATGTTCGCAAGTGAAATCAACACGTTTGTGCAAATCAAGCCGTATAGCAAGGGAGTATCATCACAAATTTCAGCAAGGTCAGTTTTAGTTGCAAGCATGACACGCCCTTTCAGATTTATAACTTGTGATGAAGAAGGAGAAGCAATTTTATATTTCTGTTGCTTCAAAAGCGTCTTAGCTACTTGCTGATTTTCAGAAGGTTGTTTGCTCTTTTGTGCATCCCTAGCATGTTTTTCTTGTTCAAATTTTACAATTTCAGCAGGAGTCATAGGAAGCAATGTAACTTTCTTTCCTTTATACATAAATGTGTACGTATTGCTCCTACCATGGTGTGTAGCATCAGTATCATACTCCCAAGGTCTACCAAGTAACAGAGAACATGCTTGCATTGGTACAACATCAAAATCAGCAGCTCCGACGTATGTACCAATGGAAAATTTGATGTGAGCAGTTTGTGTTACCTTGACCTTACCACTATTGTTGAACCATTGCACATGGTAAGGGTGTGGATGCGCGCGTGTGGGAAGTTGAAGCTTCGTTACCATGTCGTGGCTCACCAAATTTTTGCAACTACCGCTGTCGATGATGACTCGTACACGACGGTTATTGACGCCGAAGAAGCTCTGAAACAGATTGTTCCGTTGTGCCCTGTCATCCTGCTCCATGTGAGTGCTCAAGACGCGTTGTACAATAAGTGCTTCAAGGTCGGCAGTGGCATCCGACGTAATAACAGCGTCATCGTCGAATGTATCATCATCTCCTGCAATGTTAGCAGCCAGTGCATATTCATCTTCAACATCACTAGCACTTACATAGCCGCCGTCTTCCGTAGCAATATAAGCCCGCTGACTAGGGCAGTCTTTCATCACATGGCCAAGTCCTTTGCATCTGTGACACTGGATCGCTGCAGAACGTGCAGTAGAGGCTGCCGAGGAGGTGGGCTTGGCTGGCGCCTTGGTTGCTACAGTCTTGGAACTCTCAACCTGGGCTGTAGATGTAGAAGGTGCTGATGTAGCCGCCGGTCGAGAAGGGGGTGCGGGTGGTCGTTGCTGCTGCCCACTTGAGCGTGAAGTAGCACCACCAATGTTGGTCCTCATGCTGCGTTGTGGTTGTTGGCGACCCTGCAATTCTTTTTCTGCAAGCATAGCAAGGTGGAAAAGACGAGTGATAGTATTGTATTCTTTATAATCAATGATATCCTGAATTTCACGTCTTAAACCACCATAAAAACGGGCCATTTTATCCTCATTGTCCTCCTCAATTTCAGCACGCATGCAACCTATTTGCAACTCCTGATAATACTCCTCTACCGATTTATTTCCTTGGTTTAGGCGCTGCAATTTTTTCTCAAATCACGTTTATATGAAGGAGGGACCCATCTACCACGCATTTGCCGTTTTAACATATCCCAAGTTTGTGGTTCATTTCCAACCTGAACTATTTCAGTCCACCAAAGAAGAGCATATCCAGTGAAGTCACTAGTAGCTAAACGCACGCGGTGGATAGCAGGAACCATGTGAGCATTAAATTTTTGTTCGACTGACATCTCCCAATCTAAATATGCATCTGGATCATAGGTGCCAGCAAAAGGAGGTACTGAAAATTTTACCTTAGAGTAGGGATCATTGTTCCCGTGGTTGTCATTGTTACCTCGTGGAGGGCGGTTGCGGTGGCCGCCCATACCTTGACGGTTGAACTGAAAGCGATGACGTGCAGCCTCGTCAGGGTCAATGGCATTGTTTCCGGCATAGGATAGGTCGTCTTCTTCTTCAATATGGTCGTCTTCCTCTTCAACATGGTCATTGTTGGCTCGTGCAGCAGGCAATTGTGTTTCCAAGGCAGTCATTCGGTCCACTAGGTCAGCCACAGTACGCGCGAGACGTTCGATGGAATGTTGGGTCTGCCGCTGAGACTCTAGTAGAGCACGCCGTGAGACACAGTCATTAAAATCAGATGGAGGGGTGCCGCTGTTATCTGCCATGTTAGTGAAAAGATAAAACAACAAAGAATAATCCTATGTAAAACAGCTAGGTGGGGTGCTGGATGTGTGGTGGAAGCAATTCGTCAAGCACCTTACCCACGCTTGCAAGTGTTCTTACCACGCTGCAGGGAGGTCACCGGCCTACAGGTGATGAACCAAGTGGAGGGTGGTGTACAATTGCAAGGAATGAACCTGTCCTGACCAAGAGAAATGTGTAGCTTGGAAGGCAAAGTGAGTAGCAAGGATTAGCGATAATAATAACAGTTAAACCAAGTTCAATAAGTATTCCCTAGTACTTGTCAAAGTTGCTGACCGTAGTGCTCCCAAAGTGAAAGTTCAAGTAATAGAGGGAAACTATGTGCCCAAAAAAGGAGCAAAATCAGGTCAAAATCAGCTCTCTATAGATCGGACAAGGGATGACAGAGATCGGACAAGTGGATCGGACAAGGG